>CM053809.1:20732500-21357500 GCA_028671895.1 Oenanthe sinensis
ATATTTGTTTTTTGATCCTTGGCATTTACATGTGTAGAAGCACTTGGCAAAAAAAAAAGGATTTTATTTAAAATTTCACAAATGAACAGGCAACAATAAATAGTAACAGTAGTAAAAACTAGAAAACAAAATCAAATGTCTACTGTTATTGATGATCCCAAGTAGTTTGTATGCAGAATGCCAGAATGATTGAAAAATGAAAAAACTACTTGCTAGAGGTCTCGACACAGATCATATAAAGTTGACAAAGCTTTATATAGAACCGTCCCAATTGTCATCTTTCTCTGGAATGTTGATATTTTTAGATCCATCTCATATATTGCCTTCTAAATACAAATGGCAGTCGATTGGTCACAAAGTGCAATAATCGAATTTTACTTATATATATAATAATTGAATTCTATTCCATTTTTTAAAATTTTAATCGGGCCGAACCTGATTTAAATTTTTTTTAACTTTTTTCAAATTGAATGCAATTCTAAATTACTGTCCATCACGTATTAACCCATCATGTATTGACTGAGGAAGACGGAAATATTTTATAAATATTTTATTTTTTATTTATAATTAATACTTTATACTTTATGTGTATATATATTTATTATTTTTCCGATTACAGTCTCAACTTCATTTAATTAATATAAGAAAATGTTGTTATATTCTTATGTTATTAATTAATTTATACAGTAATAATATGTGTTTGAAATAAATATAATAATATTTATTTAATGAAATTTAAGCCTTTTTATATTTTTAGAACTAACAATATAAATATCCAATTTTAACAAGTCATTGACTGTATTCGAATCTTACACCTTTGATATGAGTTTAGATATATAAATATTAAATCTAACTTTTCTAATTTACTTATTTTAAATGATCTAACGACTACTATTCTTTTGCTAAACAAAATACAAAACTACAAGTTCTGCTATTATATTATAGTATAGATAGTATAGATTATAACTATATCCAAATCAGATACAAGAAAATGTCTGAAACTCATAATCCAAACTAAGACGCATCTTATAAAAATAACATCATTTTAAAACCAAGGACCCCCCCCCCCCCCCCCCCCCCCAACCCAACCCAACCCAACCCAACCCAAAATTTATACGAACTCAGAGGATGTTCAAAAGAATGAAAATGAGGAAATAATACTCAAGTCTTCTTGGAAGTGCTCTTCTTTGAGACACTACCTTGTTTCTTCTCCACCTCCATAGATTTTCTCTTGTCTTTCCTCTCCCTTTTCTTCAACGCAGTCATGCGTGCCTTTAGGATAGTTGCATAAGAAGCTTGAAAGCGTTGATGATCCTTTGCCCCAACCTGTTCATCCAAGCAAATCAGTTCTTAGGGACAGAAGCAATGAAAAAATATATAGTATATACAGTTCTATGTAATTGTATGGAAAGATAATGAAAAATGAAGATGAATCTCACTTGATGGGTTGTAAAAGCAAAATCAAGCACATACGATTAGAAACACAAATCCACTTGATGCACTCTAGGTTAGTGCAATCAAAGTCCAAAATCTAGATCAATAGTTTTCCACCGCGTAGAAAATTTTCACCAAATATGTAACATATTTTGGAAGAGTAAAGGGAATATCGATTTTCGCATCAAAAGGTGATGTTAAGATAACATAAAACTGCATGTTTATAAAAAAAAAAAAGTAATGACAGTGCTCTAGTAGACACATGATATAAAACTGCATGTTTATAAAAGAAGTTACTACAGTGCTCTAACTAGTAGACACATGATAAAATAGAATGCATGTACAACTAAAGTTTTATAGCTTGGAATTTGGATGAACGGACAAACATACAATATAAGGTTCTTTAAACATACAAACGGAACATAAGTTTAATTACTACTTCAAACATATAGCACGAGCTAACACCAATTACTACAAGTGCAAATACAGATATTATGTCATGTTTAATAGAGTGACAAGACAATATCCATCAATTGCTTATTTCTAATCTAGGAGTGTATTTCACAGCCAGAAAAGTATATTAAACAGTTATATACATATACCATACTGGGAATATAAATTTAAAATATAAGCCATCAACACAATACAATTACTTGCTACTAGAATATAGATAGGCATATATACAGCCATACAGGTAAATCAGAAAGTGAGAGTTCAGAGAACACTTAATCAGCAAACAGATTTATTAAATCTGAGAGGTTGTTTAAGGTATTACCAAAGTGGAAATGTTCTTCTTTCCATCAGATGCCCGAACAAGACACTTATACTCAATTGTTTCTCCTGCGGATGTAATTTTATTCAGTTGAGCTTTGGATTTATCAGATGCTGTGAACAAGATATAAAAGCAAATATCAATATTTTGGACTGAATATTGCCTCAACTCCTCAACATAGATGAGAAAGAAAGGGTGCGTGGAAAGATGTAGAAAAAAGAATAGGGGAGCAGTGAGAATAGAAAGGGAGATAATTACATCGTTTTAAAGTCACCCAAACAGAACCCTGCTCTGTATTGCGCTCAAACATGCTTGTAAGTTCATTGAGAAATGGATCTAGTTGAAGACGACCCTTGCAAAACCAACAAAAGGTAACATACAATATACTCAGAGATGTGGCAGGGCATGATATCATGGTACACAGGTACAGTAAAACTGGTGTACATAAAATATCTTGAATTCGAAACTAACACTTAATTGCTAGTTTGCTACTTTTGATTCCCATGTAAGACTAACCCAGTATACTTCAGATTATCTTGCTTTGTACACAAAAGCATATGAACTAAAATCAAAACACTTAAAAAGGAAGAAAATAATACAGGACCCTGCTCTCCAGAAATATTGAGTATGAAAAAAGCCACAACAAATGAAAATACATGCACAAGTCATCAGGTATGGAAACCTGTATTATGCATAACTAGTGCCATTTATTTATTTGACCAGAATTGTGCATTTACATACATCTACACTTACCTCAACGAAGAACTATAAATGATCTAGAGCCACATAAGTATCTATATGTATTGGTCAATCTATCTAAGAAAAATCCAATTACCATCAAACGCCGGACTTCTGGGGAAAGTCTGTAACAATATAGGAGTTCCATGTAAACACGATATTGTAATACAAGTACATTACTTATTAGTTGTAATGTATCATCAATGTGTGTAACTACTGTTCAATAATTTAACTCGTACAGTTCTAAACTCGCTACAAAAAGTGCAACTTTTCAAATTGATACGAAAGATGGCCCATATTATTTTTAAGAAACCAGCATTCCACCTTTTAAAACAGTTATAAGGTTTCCCGCACTCCCAGCATGTGTTGTAGTTGGTTATTAATAGCTGTATAAGAAGAGTAGTATCACTATACAAGCTAGCATCCAACAATGGTGTGGGAGCTCGGGTGGGAAACATTATACTAAGGAACGGGATATTACATTGTCATTGTCATTGTCATCTAAAGGAAAGCCTCACCTAAAACGCTACCCTCTTTTATGGCCAAAAAAATACATCTTCAATCACCCACAACAGAAAAAAGTGAGCATACAACTCAATCGTAAACTATTATCAGTTAATCACAAAATCTATGAAGTCTCGGAAACCATGGAGATAACAAAGAAATTATATCAATCATACTTAGCATTCTACATATATACATGAGTGTGCTCAAAAGAGAGAGATAGAGTGAGAGGAGAGAGAGAGAGAGAGGAGAGAGAGAGAGAGAGAGAGAGGTACCATGGAGAAAAGTTAAAGTGGATCAGCTGGAGACCTAATTGAGATTTTAGACTAGGCGGAGGCGGAGGCGGAGGAGGAGAAGCATGTATTTACAGAGGGTGATTGATTGCGTAAATTTGTATCAAACAGGTGATTAACGTAAATTTGATTCATTTTGGTAATTGATTGCACAATTTGACTCATTTTAGTTTTCCGGTCTCCTGAAAATTTTTCGACGAAAAAAAATATGCATAAAAAAACCCGGAAAAAATTTATACGTAATAAAACACTCTGACTTTGAATCTCCTACACTCAGAATTATCGAAAGAAAATTCAAAACTTAAAATCAAAATTAAATAAATCTTGACCCAAATTTATTTAATTTCGATTTTGAGTTTTGAATTTTATTTATAATTACCACCTTAAATTAAATATGTGTATATTATTTTATAATTTGTGCTTTTATATTTGTTTTTATTTTTCTAATAATATTTTATTTTATTTAATAAATATTTTATTTTGGTAATAACAATCATATTAATTGAATAATTTTATTGTTTTTATCATCAAAATATATGTATATGCATACAAATATTATTGGTGAATCAGAAAATCAATACAGTGAAATAAGCATTGAACCCGTTTAAACTTGGGTTAAAAAAAGTTACCTACTACTTAAAATTCTACCTAACATTCTTTGAAGCAAGAAGTTAAAATTTTAACTTCCATTGGATCACCAGCAAACACACCATTGGACATTCCATACTATCGATTCTGCGAATTATTGCTTCTCAAGTTTCTTCCATAAATAAAGAGCTCTTCGAAGGACTTTATCTGCTGAAAATCCTTCCGCATAAGCACTTATTGCCGTCAATAGGCTCGTGAATTTCTCCCCATTGTCCTGTTCATATTCACAATATAGTGACTCTGAACAAGTGAAAAGAAGCAGAGGCCCATACTATAGTGATACATTGCACAATCACCCAATGATGATCAAAAAGCAAGAGTCACTCTGAAGCTAATACCTAAAACCGCTACAACCATATTTGGCATCTACCAAAGGATATACTTGGAAAAAAATATCATCAGATAATTGATGCAGAGTTTATAATATAAGCTTCATAATTAATATTCAGGGAAGACTGGTGTTAACTACAAAGTTAGTTTCTAAAACCTCTGGTGTGGTAAACTTGAGATCTGTCGTTGTGAAAGGGACCATGTAAAATGGTAGATCTGAACGCAGCAATGCCTGCCACAATGAAAACAGTAATAATCAGAACAATTCATGGAAAGGAATCAAAGCATACAAGTACAAGTTTATAAGCCACTCACTAAATAGCTAATTCTTTTAGATCAGGCACAATAGTTCGTCAAAACTAATTCCAATTATTAACTTTAGTGAAATAGAGTTGAGGATAAGTAGAAGCAGCACACTCACAACCATCAAATGCTGACACATTTTTTAATCCTATATGTTTGAAATACATAAATGAACATACATACCGATAGTATTAAAGTTCCTATCTGATAACTTGCAAATAGTCAAACTAACAATTAAACTTATTAACTTCTCTGTGTGCACCTCGCTAATCCCTAAAACCATATAAGCATGACAATTCTGCGAGCACTTATCTGAGAGTGAGACCATAAAATCCTATCTAATGTTCATACTAAGAGAGGAACTGAAATTTTACGGCTATACAACATAAGCTAAAATATGTAAAGAGATGAAATCATATAAAGAAATAAACAACATGCAACAAAAGATTTGCACTCAAACATATCTTTATTTAAAGGCAAAAGGTAAACTAACACAGAAGGAAAACATGAAATACCAAATTCTTTCTTAGAATAACCTCTTCCGCATTTTAAATCAAAGCCTATATTAAGAGAAAGATGAAATGGTTAATAGCATCACCAACATAAAACTCAGGCTTATTTATTATATTAACAAAATAATTTGAAGAAGAAGATTTTTTTTTTTGCTAAGTATGAAGCAGAAGATTTTCATGTAACTTCCTGAGAAACATAAACCACACATACTCGAAGGCAGAAATGAGGGCCATCTTTGACCTCAATATATTAACTAATTTGAAGAAACAACTTTCTTTTAGAACCTTAGTACAGTAGACTCTAGTAGCTTTGGAGTGTATCCAGTTACATAAAATCTAAGCGCTTACCACTACGCCAAAAGAAGCTACTAGATGCCAGTACTAACAAGTCCATGTTAAGAGACAATGGCTGCACGGCATCTGCATAATATGCGCCCTTGGCATAATTATGCGCTCCGTGGGATTCGAACCTGTGACCTGCTCTGATACCAATTGTTAGGATCTAAGCGCTTACCACTACGCCAAAAGTAACTACTTGTGGAGAAGACCCAACTTATAATCTTAATATTGTAGCAGCCAGCGCCACGTTTCGATTTAGGAAGGAAGATGGCTGACACTCCAACAAGTAGGCATGTTTCTTTCTACTTAAAATTGAAAATAAGAGTGAATGTATTATTGTAGTTGCTGAGTAGTGGCAAAGGAAACAAAGGTTCAGGGAACTAGTTTGCTAGAGAAGTTTGTACTGTTGTGGTATAGTATTTGAAAAGCAGAAGAAGTTTAAGGAACAGGGGTTCAGCTACCCATTATAATTTATAAGTAGTTATATTATTATATCTTGCAATCGTTGGATTCAAACTTTAAAGTGATCCAAAGAAAAAAAAAGTATCTTACCATGTTGGTAAGGGACTAGGATGTAGACCAAAGTAGAATAGGGATCAAACCTGGCTAAATTTCTTGTGTGTTCTTTATTGCCTACTGCTTTATAATTATGTTCTGCATTGCATCATATCATATTAGGACTGGAGTAGAGGTCCAGCAATAATAACTAGTAATAAGGGTATTAGAGTCATTTTCTATGTTAGTAATGAGGTCTATTAGTAGTAGTTTGTAATTTCAGATTAGGCAATACATTATGAAATAACAGAAAATGGAACTTGTTTCCACCAAACTCTTTCTCTCTCTTCTCTCTAACTGAATCTCTCTCTCTAGATATCTTCTTCAGGAAGCTATCCTTCTACCTCTCTCTCTACTGTCCCTCTGTCTTTCTCTCTGCTATCTCTCCGCCTCTCTCAGCTGATTCTCTCTTATCTCTCTCTCTCTCTCTTATCTGTTCTAATCTCTCTATTTCTCTGTTATCTGTTGTTTTTACTTTCATAAAACATAAAAAATACCAAAAATATACAAAAACAAACTCTCAGTACCTTGAGTTCCTGACATTTCACCTTGCCATTATATATCTGTAAATTAAATTCCGCAAGCCATTTTAGCCGCCACACACAGACTGTAAGAGTCAGGTGTTATATCTGGCAAACTTTTAAAATACCATAGTTAGCCAAAAACACCTATCCACCCCCTCAGGGCCCCTCTAGGTGACCATATTCATAATCAAGGTTACAAAAATGAATAAAATAAAAATGAGACAAAAATAGATAAAAATTTCAATAACAAAGGTTTTTTTTCTTTTGACAAATAAGAACCATTCGTTATCATCAAAGGCTGTCAAACATTCACAATTAAACAAAGAACTTAAAACCCTGCTTAGGTCACAACTTAAGATAAATCATAGGATCATAACTTGCTTAAAAGGAAAACTACTACTTGTCTGCTCCTGAAGTGGAAATGTATGTCTCTAGTCTAAATCATCTGTCAAAATCTGCAACACGTTGGAATGAACTTATAAGAAAGGTCAGTTTCATCTCTTTATCTTACGACACAAAATGAACATTTAACTCAGAAGCTACAACAACTCAACAAGTACCTATTGCAATCTACAAATTAGCGCAACTAGACAACTAGCTAACAGCCTACAAGAGTAACAGACCAACAGCAGAAGGCAGAAAAAACATAGTAGAATGCAGAAGAAACAGTGCAGCTCTAAGGAAGAAATAGAGAAGATTGCCACAGCCCACTGGAGTGCATTGTAAAACTACAACATGCTAATCTGCAGTAATTTTCTGCAGAATTCTTAAATCTATATCATAATTGGTACCCATTTCTATCGTCGTGGACGTGGAGCATATTATAATGAATAGGCAATATTTTCCTGATTATAGTTACAAAGTAAACATTAAGCTAGGATGACATATTCTTACCTTTACTGCTTCAACTGTATGAGTTTTTGAAAATGTAATATCCACTTCATCCAACTGCAAATGACATAAAAGAAATTATTATCATGTTAAGAGACCCATGTCATGTAGCCTTTTATTTTATAATTTATAAATGAAAATAAACCAAACCAAACCTAACCTATTCCTTGTATCCTACGTACTCATAATTAAATTAAAAAAAATTGTAACATGCATAACATAATCTACAGCTGAGCAAGTAATGTATGACGTTTCTATGCATATTTGTAATTCCAGTCACTAACATATACTGACTTCTGCATATGCATATATATCTGTAGCTGTTCATTACTCATTAGCAACTATTTTTTAACAAATGCTGCTAGTGAACAATGTTGTTATTTATAAACGTGTAGATTAATTTAATGATTTATAATAATATTTAAGCTGTACCTATAATTATTTCAGGTGACGTTACTCGCAGTGCACTATTGGCAGGTGACGTGACTAGCTTAGCTTTTCAACACAAAATATCTGCAGAAATTTGGATCGGATATCATCTCGAGAATTCTAAAGAGAAAGGCATCTGGTTAGGCTACACATGTTCAATGTACTGGTCAATTACTCAGTTGTGACGCTTCCAACAGTTGGCTATTGTTCCTAGTGCTATTAGAACATCTACACCCACCAACAGCAATGCTATAGTTAACTAGCTAGCTAAATAGACCCTGCAAGTTGTAGACTTGTCGAGTCTCATCACATTTAAAAAACTCTATGGTAAATGTAAATCTGTGAGGCTGAACATAAAAAAATGGCTTCAAAATATTTCCGTGCCTAAATGTATACAAGTAATACATGTTGATATTCTAGAAACTAATGAGAAACATTAACGATAAAATTTGTTCAGAACACTAATGTGGAGAGGTCTGGGCCAATGTGGAGAGTGAAATATTAGATGCAGAAAGAAGAATCACCAATGAAGACTCAAATGCATAAGCAGAGTTCGACATAAGACATCAACTTTTTTTAAAATTTTCTAAACCAGAAAGTACCAATATACCCTCTAGTAATCTTCATTGATGTCCAGGTGGTCAAGTGAAACTGCAACAGCTTTCAGTTCATCTATAAACAAACAAAAGACAACAACAACTATCAGTAAACAGAAACTATCAATAGACAGAAAATAGCAGTAGTACTAGCAACTTTTAACCAGAGGCAGAGACAACAAGAACATAAAATGGGAAAGAAGCAGTAGTAAATAAAAAACCAGCAGTAGACAGAAGACCAGTAGGCAGCAGCACTAAGTCAGTAACAATGTAACATTACCATTCTCCAATTTCTCAAATTGTAGATAATCTTCTGGTTCGCCTCTAAGATCAGTAACATTTCCAGAACTTATCAGACAATCTTGAGTACAAACTAGTGCTTCTGCTGTCTTTGGTGAAAGTGAGCTTCGGTAGGGATCAATGGTCCTTCCACCAGTGCTAAAAGCAGCTTCTGAGACAACGGAAGATACTGGCATACCTGAAACATGCTTAGCAATTTCAGCAAGTACCGGAGATCTTGTGGAATGTAGGCCACCATTCTAATATATCAAAACCTTCACCTTTTCTTTCTCTTGAATCAACTATGTATATACTATTGTTTGCCAAAATTACTTCCTGGGGAGCGGTTCTGGCATCTTACGTAATATGGGTATATACTTAAAACTATAAGAAGCAGACCTGCACACAAAGTAAATCGGGGGTGACACAGACAATGTTATATACAACTATAAGACTTGCAATTATGTTATATGCTGATTTACTGATTTTGGTTATTACTATTTTTTTGCTGAGCAGCCTACTGTGACTATTGTTGATTTTACTGATTTTGTATTAACGGACCAGTTGGACTCTCACTGTCATTACAATATTGTTGCTGCAATGTCCTATTATTTATAATTTTCCATCAAATGCAGTCATTAAATAGTTAGAGTACTAGGCCATGAAATTCATAGAAAGAACATACTAGGCCACAGAAACTGGATCTGAATGGCAATCCTCATAGCAGAAAATTACAATCTTTGACTAGAAGAACCAAAACAGATGATTGGAATGCTCTTGGAGGAAAAAATATATCAGATCAGAAGAGAACCCTGACTCCACAAGACTTTGACAAAAAAATACCTTGTATCAGCGACATCACAATATATAAAAGATCATAAAAACAGAACAAGGGTAATGCATCTGCATAGACAAGTTATAATTACGATTACTGCAACCATAAAAATCATCACATATCATAACAAATACTTGATAATCAGACAAATTATACCAGTTAACTTGACAAACCAGTCATAAATTGTTCATACAAACTGTTACTACTGTAGTTTGAATATAATATATATATATATATATATATATATATATATATATATATATATATATATATATATGAAAAACAAGAAGAAACTGATACATTGAACCATGTTCAACCTAATGACACAAATCACACAATCAAAAGAACATTTTAATTAAAAGAACTAACCTGTGAAGAACATTTCGTGTGCAAGCAGACAGCAGCATCGAGCCGACTGAACACAAAAGGTAAAGATGGAATTCTTGGGAAAAAAGAAGAGAAGTGTTGGCTTTCAAGTTACATGATTTGGTCATGTAACATTACTTTAAAATTATTATAGGATATCGTGCATTCTTAAATTACCTTCAGTTTTATGAATCAATGTTTTTGGTGGTTTCGTACCATAAATTACAGGGGAGTCGATCATAAAATTAATCTTGTAAATATTATATTCCAAAATTTTGCCATGATATCATGAATCTACATGTATGTACTATGTACAAAGCTAAATTCAATTTATGAAAAAATTAGCCATTATCATTGTCATTTCAGGCTTCACAAACTGCTAACCTTAAATCACAAGCAGGTTCATAACCTTTGTTCTTCATTAACTTGCTCAAGCTTAATACATCAGCCCGTATTTCTTTAATTTGTGGATGTGACTGATCTCCAACAACAAATACATGTATCTGATTCTTCAGATCAATCCAGCTACAGCCAGGCTCCTTCCCCACACCTCGAAGGTTCATCAAACTTCTCACACGTTCCACATCTTCCCACATGCCCATCGCTTTATAAATACTTGACAACAACACGTAAGCAGATGATTCTTCTGTGCCCAATTTCATCAACTTTTCTCCTGCATAAGCCCCCAGCTCATAATTATTGTAATTTCGACAGGCACTTAGCAAAGTGCGCCACAAGCTTGAACCATGATCACAGTTTGCGGCTTCAATTAACTCTTTTGCTTCATACAGCTTTCCAGCTCGGCTGAGAATATCAACCATGCATGCAAAGTGCTCCACCCTTGGAGAAATACCATACTCACCAGACATCATTCTGAAACACACCCAACCTCTTTCTACCAAACCCATATGACTGCAGGCAGTAAGAACATTGACAAAAGTAACATGGTCTGGTTTTGTGCCTTCCAGTCGCATCTCTTCAAAAAGCTCAAGTGCTTCTTCCCCACGCCCATTTTGAGAAAGACCAGAAATTACTGAGTTCCATGATATGACATCTCTAGCTGACATCCTTCTGAAGACTAGGTTCCCATCTTCCAGGCTTCCACACTTTGCATACATAGTCGAAAGAGCACTTCCAATTGGAGGTTCAAGTCCAAATCCAAACTTTATAGTATGAGCATGTATTTGCTTTCCTTGCTCAAAAGCAGCAAGACTAGAACAGGCTTTTAGAATGCTAGTCATAGTTAACTCATTAGGCATAATACCCTCTTCTTGCATTTTACAATACAAGTCCATAGCACTCTCATTATCCCCATTTTGAACATATCCCCCAATCATGGAAGTCCACAAGACAATATCAGGCTTCTGTAAGTAATAAAACCCTTTCCTCGCATCACCTACAAAACCACATTTTGCATACATGTCCACTAAAGCTGTCATTATGAAAATTTGACACTCAAATCCCGACTTTACGAGGTATCCATGAACTTGCTTTCCATTTTCCACACCTTTACTATCAGTACAAGCATTCAGCACTCCAACAAGAGTAAACTCACTAGCCTTCATGCCAGCAAAATGCATTTTCGAGAACAGAGCCAATGCCTTGAAACAATCCCCACACTGTGCAAAACCAGTAATCATCGCAGTCCACGTGATTGAATTCTTATCATCTGCCAACTCAAAACACTTAACCGCATAACCCAAATCCCCACACTTTGAGTACATTGTAACTATAGAATTCCCAATACTTACAAAAGATAACAGCCCAAACTTAATCACAAGTCCATGAATCTGTTTACCAATATCAATAAATTCCGGTAACGTAAAAGCACTAATAACACTAGTAACCACAAACTCATTAACACCTTCCTCCATTTCCCACATCATCGTCTTAAAAAGTTCCAAAGCATAATCAGTAAGTCTAAACATAGCATACCCAGAAATCATCGAAGCCCACGTAACAGAATTTCTCTCAGACATTTCATCAAACACCTTCCTAGCATCACCAACTAACCCACACTTACAATACACATTAACCAAAGAACTCCCAACAAACACATCATCACAACCCGAAACCTTTATCGCAATCGAATGACCTTGTTTTCCAGCAACCCCATCAACCAAAATCGAAGCAGCAGTGAAAAAACCAGTAAAAGTATGAGCATTAGGCAACAACCCACACTCACACCTCAACTGTTTGAAAAGCTTGAGCACAAAGATTGAATTTTGAGAGCCACCCAGTTGAGAATAGCCATTGATGAGTGAGTTCCAGGACACAATTCTAACCTAAATTCTAACCTCCGATACTCAACCTTGTGTACAACTCTCACGGATAATATTATATTATATTAACATAAATTCTCAACGTTATAAAATTTTATAGTAAATAATAATAAAATATAATATAAAAAATAAATTTACCTAAATATTAATCATTCATCTTCGCACGGGTTATAAACTTGTAATATATAATTGAAAAAATTATAAAAAATATATCATTGAAAAAATATATCTAATTTATTTTAAAATGTATTTTTCAATTTTTTGAAATTATAAAAGAATAATTTTTAATTCTCGACCAAAATTGAGTCAAATTAATCATAAAAAAATCAAACAAAATAGTTAATTTGGGATGGAAGGAGTTTAAATTCTCAAACAGTAAATTGAGTTTTCCTATACATGGCACATAAACTTCGTTTCATATTCAGCAGGTGATGAAAAACTTGCTTATAAATAAATGTTACGTGTTAGTACAAGATGATATACATATTAGCTGTTTGATTTTTCTAACAATATTTTTTCCACCAACACTTTTTTTAACAGCATAATAATTTTTTAACAGCAATCTCAAACGGTATCTAAGTGTTACTAAATATAAAGAAAAGGTAGTAGATAGCATAGAATTTGAATATAATGCCCCAAAAAAGGCATAATTTAAAATTAAGTTTTTTTGAACCGTAAATTGGTATATCAAAATGCGTTTTTTTTGTTTTATAATTTATAGTAATTTCATATTTTTGTCATTGTCTTATGTTGCTTGTGGGGTCACTAAAAAATATCTCTAACAAAATAGGCTGGCTGGATATGAGATCGGAGTACAGGAAAGTGTAAGAAATTGAAATGGGTGTGGGGAAATGAGAGTTCGGCGAGAATTGAAGTAGTAAAGAGAATATGACATTTGAGAAGTGAGGGTAATTGTATGTAACATGCAAGGGCGGACCTAGGATTCTAAATCTACCTGGGTTGGAGTAAAAAAAAATTGGCAAACTCAATAAATAAACAAATTAAATTGAACATATAAAATCGAAATTATAAATTCTCAACCATGCTATTAACTTGAAATCTAATATATGTAAAGCAAAAATAAAACAAGTAATAATAATATTAGTTTACAATTAAAATAAAAGAAAGTTTACCAACATCATTTGAATTGTACTCGACGATTCTTTTGAGCATAAAATTCATCGATAACTTCGTCTGGATCAATATCTTTAGCACACTTCCTCTCAATGTTGATAAACATAGAATCTCTCAAATATTCTTCCTCCATTTTATTTTGAAGAACGGTCTTAACTATTTTCATAGTTGAAAAAACTCTTTTTGTAGTTGCCGTAGAAATAGGAAGAGTCAACACAAGGCAAATCAACTTATAAATCAAATTGTAGTGCTCTGCCTTTTTCAGTATCAATTAGTCGCAAACATAACTAAGAAATAGCAGACAAATTCTGAAATTTAGTATGCCTAACCACATCAGTCTTGTAATGATCAAGTTGGAGTTTAAGATGGTACAACTCTTGTTGACCAAAATCAGTTAGATAAAAGATACTAGTAAGGGTACAAAATCTGCTCAATGACAAACAAATTAAAATTATTTTTCGGTTCCAAAGATGAACTTAATCTCAAAAGCTCCACAACATTATCATTGAATCTGTAGTGTAGCTCTTCTAACTGAAAATCAATTGTAGAATTAAACATGTTATAATGATAATGATGCTCCAATGATATATCATCTCTCTATCGCACAGAACGGATACCATCCATATAACGAGCACTCATATCTGGTACATCAATTTTAAACTTTTCATATACATATATGACATGTTGTAAAAAACATCAAAAGCATCTGTTGTGAAGGAATTTGACCAACACTCCCAGAAATATATGTTGATGATAACGTCGATCTCAGCTACGAAACATGTTCACAACTGACCTTCCACAGTGAGTGGGAAGGTGATTTAGATCGTTGTTTGGACTGAATTTATCGGTGCTCCAATGAATTAGGGGTAGTGCAGCTCCGTGCAAGGCTTCCTAGATTACCAGAATATAGATCTCACAAGAATTTAGGGTGCTCTCGTCCTTACTTGAATGATCATCCCTGACAAATGGCCTATGTATCACATATTTATAGGGAATCAAGTCCGTACGTAGTTCTTGGGTTGTGGGCTTATTAATCGTAGAGATCAGCCATGTTTTGAGTTGTTTGTAGTCATCTGAATGCTTATTCGTAGTTGTTGAAGCCAAATAAAAGTCTGCCAGAAGCTTCATGAAGAGACCTACTGCAGGTGAACCTTTCTCAGGCGGCCGATTTGGTGTAGAAAACATATATGATCATATATATGTAATACATATGACATATAACTGTAATTAGATCGTATTTATCATGCTAAAGTCCAGATAAGTAATGAATAAAGTGCTTCTAAAGTTTAGGAGCTGATCTTTATCCTGTTAAGCTGTCTGTTGTTAGCTGTGTGAACCTCGAACCTCAAACCCTCGAAGCCCGGATCGTGGAAGCTAGAACCAATTGCAGATGAACCATGACATTATGTACCTCACACTGCTGAACCTCGATCCTGAATGGACCTCATCCATGTCCAGACCTCGTACCTCAGGCATATGTAGGGCTTCTTGGGCAGAATCTATGTCTGTCACTGAACCTCCCTATGCTGTGATTCTAGATTAGCCTTTTAGAGGTCCAAATATAACCATACCAAATTCGGAGCACAACACCATCGTCTCTCAAATATTGTAGCAATTCTTTTATTGTTGTAACTAAATCCATGGCATTCAAGATATCAATTGATATACTCATGTTCCCTTATTTTATTTAAATTTATTTTATTTAATATAAATATGTTATAATTTGGACCTGTATTATAATAAATATAAAAATGGACTTAAAAATTAAAATTTTAGTTAAAATAAATATGTATATAGTTAGAGCTCATATTATAATAAGTAAAATTATATCTAATATATGTATATTTATTAGGCCCATGACCCAATATCGACCGACCGACTAAAACTTTTAATCTTTCGGCTATAATAATATAGTGTAGATATTATTGAGTTCAGTTGAATATCTTAAACTCATAATTAATACATGCCAATAATAATCAGAATAAATATTTGAGTCATGTACTTACATTATATTCGTAGCATTGTAGGAGCAACAAGAACGAGAAGGTTAGGAGTAATGAATATTCAATGGAGATAATAATGATATATCCTCACTTGGTTATGACCTTATTTTAAAATTGATTTGGGTATTTAATTGATTGGACATTAAGTCATTGGACACTAATATTATGGGGGTGTTTGGGGGAATTTTTTTCTAGAATAAGTCAACTTATTTTAAGACAAAGTTAGAGATTCCTAACTTTTTTCTGAAAAAAATTAACTTTTTTTTGCAATTTATAGAATCTCAAATATACATTAAATACTTGTATAAAAAACATTTATCAAAATATGAAATTTTTACCCGAAAATAAGTCCAAAATAATTTATTTTAAGGCAGGCCAAACAGGCCATATATGATATGAGCTGAACTAATCAATTGGGCTAAACTAATCAATTGGGCTGGTGGGTTTATATAACTAGTAACTATAT
This sequence comes from Oenanthe sinensis, assembly GCA_028671895.1. Lineage (NCBI taxonomy): Eukaryota > Viridiplantae > Streptophyta > Magnoliopsida > Apiales > Apiaceae > Oenanthe > Oenanthe sinensis. The sequence goes on from CM053809.1 coordinate 20,748,734, forward strand.
GTTTTAACAGGGCTCCTATATTTTCTACCCGGGCTGAATAAAATTGAATTTATATAATTAAGTGGGCTGCTGAATTTTGACCCGGGTTAGAGCCAACCTTAGCTCAACCCAAGATCCGCCCCTGGTAACATGTATATCTCTGTGGTATGGCGATATTCTGAAATGCAAAGTTAACATAAAACACAAATTTATTTTGCGTTTCTTGATAAACGGAAGTTGAAGGTACGTTTTCAATACTTTTATTTGAAAATTAGAGAAGAAATGAAACACGACATTATGTTTCTTAGATAACGCATTTTTATCTTGCATTTTCTACCGTTAAAAAGAGCCATGTTTTCAATTTGTATTATTTTGAGCATTTTAATTCAAAATTGTGCTATAAAGGACCAATACTGCTAAATATAAATCAATTTTACTTAATACATGCTACAATATTATATTGATATCCTCTGTTGTATTAAATATGTGAAACCCTATTAATTGTAGTTTGGTGATTTACATGTTTACACACTTATTTTTATTAGTATACGTGATATTAATGTACATTGTTGATTAGAATATTATGTATAAAACATATATAGAACATATATAAAACACAAACCATTTAGAGTTCGTGTACTTTATGTGTTCGTGTACTTTCGTATCGTGTTTTCGTGTAATATCAAATAAAAATTAATATATATGTAAATAGATAGATATATTAGAATATTATATTATTAAGCATATTTCTACACACACACATACACACACACACACATATATATATATATATATATGCATCGTATCTATATACAAGATTATAAAATTATGTATAATTATATAAATAAATATACATATATTTATAATAAAAATAATATATCTATGAATAAAATATTTATTTATTCGTGTATTTCGTGTCGTGTCGTGTACCCAAAGGGTAAAAACAAAACCAACACTAAATCTCAATCGTTTGCATTCGTGTTCGTGTACTCAAAATGCAAACACAAACACTAAATTTATGTGTCTGTCGTGTGATAAATTATCGGATCCAATATTAAACATGACAAATTGTGAAATTTCTGTAGGAATGGATTTTTCCCTCGCAGAAGCTTTACGCTTATTACCAGATTCAAGTTTTTTTCTCAACATACTCAAAGTATGAAGGATCTCTTTTTGTGAAACTCATATTTGTCGGACAACCTTTACTTTTTCGATCACTAAAAGGCTCTTCCAATGTAACTGTTTATGGGTGTATCATCTTATTCAATTGAGATATATACATTTTCTTAACTTTCGGTAATTGTTTCATAATTATACCATAAAGTCTCTTCATCATTTTAAAATTACGTGTGGTGATCGTTAGAAAAATAAGTGGTACCTTCCATGTAAAGACTTTTCCAAAACACATGAACATTACTTAACTCAATACCCCTACATTATTCATCCAATAACCTCATCTCGTGCGTGCATGGCAGACCATGTGATGTTCGCAAGCAACAACCACAAGTTGCAGGGTTAGTTTCTACTCCACCGTGAGTATGTTCTTTAATAATATTTTTAATGGCCAGATGAAAAAATTTATCGGTCCACTAAGTCAAAAGATGTAAAACACTAATATGAAGATCCTTATTTATAGACTTGACAAAACTAGTTTTAATTTCATTCTCCTGAAGTTCTAAAAATGAATGCACCTTCGACCAAATTGTGTCCAAACTCCCCGTCGATATCTTCAAAAATCTCTTTAACGCATTATGGGCGCTTTCAACCCTATTATTAAGAGATAAAAATAATTAAAATAATATATTAAACTGATATAATTACTAAAGTGAAAAAATAAAAAAAATTAATACATGTTTGTGGTACGTTTTCCAAAGTGCAACACCTTATTCGTGTAAGCATGCATAGTTTTTTTTGCATGAATCAACCACATATTATGCACATACATTAGTATCTTTTAATGACTGACATATGTCTTTTGAAAATGTTTTACTTTTTCTTCGTAACCGACTTATGTTTCAGCATAAACAATTATGTTCTAATTACCAACAAATCCAAGTGCAAATACATGACTCTTAGTATTATTTTTTGCCTTCGCATTCACATTTTTCGCAATATGTCGTATGCACAATATATGATAACTACTAGAAAAAATACTTCCAATTGCATGTATCAAAGCATATTCTCATCTTGTAAGAATGTCAATCCGATGACAAAAAGTTTTCCGGTTAGAACACATTTAATTCTATTTATAGCAATGGCATTTTATATTTATTTGCCTTGTATGTGCATAATCAACACATAGTAAAACTAATGTAAAAGATGCACCACCTTTTTATTTGTAAAAAATAAATTAGTAAGCATGTTAGTAGTGGGTGAAACTCTATACGAATAAAAATAAAATTCTTTGTTCAAATAACTTAAAAGCGGCTGAATAACTAATCGATCTTCCATGTCTTCTTTCCTTATCACACTACGCCATAAGTTCTCATAGGCAACGTCTTTTTTTGTTGCCTTATGTCCCAAATGATATTTCCTTAGGCCTGAAATTGAGAAAGGCAATACTTATATTTCATCGTTGTTAAATTCTCCTTACTTTCATTCTTTAAAGAAATCAAAATATGAGAAGGAGGCACATGACCTCGTGTCATCTCCTTTGGTTTAATCTTCTCATCCTCGGACAAACTACTCATTATTGAACGACCCATGTTGTATATAGGAAAATTGTGATTGTGATTCTCATCAATCACAAACAATCTCCATGTCCCTCCATAAATTTATTTTCCTTTGAGACGAAATGAACAGTTACATCTTTTGGTTCCACTGTTATACTACTTAACTTCAGACACACTCTACTTATCTTTATATTTACGATAAAGTAAAAATTGTTCACATCCAAGATATAGAACAGTGTCACCCAATCCTTTATCCTCACCTCTTTTAGAAGAAATAACAACTATGCCAATATTATTTTTTCTCCGACATCTCCAACAAACATTTTCAAGTCGCGTCGACTATTTAAATATCTCATCTGTTTCGAATAAGTGACCAACTGGGCTTGAATTAAGATCAAAATATACATCGTATAATTTTAAATAAAAATAAAAATATAAATATAAATGCACATGGATATAAATGCACATAGAAATTTTAAGATATTTAATATCTCAATAAAAATATAAGTAATAGATTGTTTAAATTAATGCCTATAATTTTATTCTATATCAACATATTTACTTAAAAAGAATAAAATTTAGTAAATAAAAAATATTATTTAGGGTTATCTTTAGGTTTAAGGTTAATGTTAGGGTTACAAGCTAGTTTTAGAATTTATGGTTACGAGCTAGATTTGTGATTTTACCGTTTTATGTGCTAATGTTATTTTTCTTATCCGATAACACTCCAAAATTCTGGTGAGCAAATTCATGAATTTAAATATACTATCTTTTAAATTTATTTTTTTTGCATACATCATACTGTTACCTCCTATCCTATTTATAATAGTGGCACAAATCAATAAGAATATGCTAGCTGTAATTACTATGAATATTAACCTAACTATTGCTCTTGCCCCTCCCAAATGAATTTCATATGCTAACATTTTTATTATTATCAAATTATGTACTTTTAAGATAAATGCAACAAAAATTAACAAATATAATTAAAACTCACCGAAGATTGTTCTTTTTCATCCATGATTAATCATCAATTTACACGTGAATAAAAACTTACAATAAAAATCATTTCAAAATTAAACAATTTATTTATTATTTAATTTTATATAAATAATATTATATAAAACACACACAAAATTAAAAGAAAAAAATATAGTAAAGGAAGTTATCATATACTCCTATATTTTCTTCTAAAATATAATTAGTCAAAACATATATAATAACATTTAGACAATATTAACAAAAATTAGATACATAATGTAAACATTGTTCATATTTTCTGTTTAAAGCATAACTAATCAAAAATATTATATAATAAGATGTAAATAATTAATTATTTATTGCAGGATAATTTAACTTCGTTAAATGTATTTAAAACAAAAGATTTAAAAAAGAACCTTGAGTTTAATAGTTATTGAGCACAGAATGTGTTTCAAAACTTGTATGTATATCTAATTAAGCAAAGTAGAAAGAAAATGTTAGTCATAACATTTAAAGAAATAAACATCTTGCTTTTTAAAATTTTATAAAAAAATAAAAGTGATCAAAATACAATAATATATATGTATTTAATAATTATAACATGAAAAAAAATGATATTTTTATGATATCAAAATATGAATCTTGTAAAAAAAAAATATGAACTGCCTTTAGGTAACGCCGGATGATGGAATGCCTTTAGATCACGTACAATGAGTTGACTTCAAGTCACAAAGATAAACATACACTAGAGATACGATGTTGGAATGCCTACAATGAGTTGCCTTCAAGTCATGTATCATCCCACATCGAATAGAAAGTGTGTGTTTAGGCCCTTTATAAGGACAAGTCAACAACTAATTTATACCAAATTGCTAGCTCTTTTGGGCTGACCTGTGGTGGGTTATTGGATCCGTTATGCATTAAGTTGTGGGTTTGAGTTGTTATAAATGATATTAGAGTCATACACGGCCGGTAGTGCTAAGGCACTACCCGGGTTCCGTAAGTTTGTCTGTAGACTCAACGAGGACATCGACACAATAAGGTGGGGGTGTTTGTAACATCCCATATCGAATAGAAAGTGTGTGTTTGGGCCCTTTATAAGAACAAATCAACAACTAATGTATACCAAATTACTAGCTCTTTTAGGTTAATTTGTGTGGGTTGTTGGACCCGGTATGCGTTAAGTTGTGGATTTGGTTTGTTATAAGTCACCTTCAAGTCACCAAGATGAACATGCAATGGAGTCGTTTAGATCACGTACAATGAAATTGCCTTTAAGTCAAGATGATGGAATTTTCTTTATATTCAGATAATCATAGATGTATATGTAAAAGAGAGAAAATGAACTTGAATATGTATTGTAACAAAAAAATGAAAGAATAAGTTATATATATATATATATATATATATATATATGTATGAAAAATAGAATATGAATGATTAAATCATTTATTTGGTGTATCTTGAACAAACAAGTTAAATAAGTATAGGAATATGAATGCATTAAGTACATGCATTAATCTAAATGTGATATGAATGATTAAAAAAATAAAAAATAAGTTAAATGTACTTAGTATATGAATATGAAAAAAAGAGTTAAATTTACTAATAAGCAGATATACATGAATGTATCAAGTATATATTAAATCTTTTATTTCATATATCTAGAAAAAATAAGTTAAATGTACTAATAAGTATAAGAATATGAATATATTAAGTACATGCATTAATCCAAATATGATATGAATGATTAAAAGTGAATATGAAAAAAATAAGTTAAATGTATTAATAAGCAGACATGAATGTATTAATAAGGCACACGAATGCATGTATTAAATACATTACATTAATCCTTTCACAAAAAATTAGAGTTATTCACAATGTTACACAAAAAACTAGGAAGATTTTTAGTGTAATCTTCGCAAAATGTACACAATAATTTTGACCCATATTTAGCAAATATATATATGTTTTTTATCTCTCTTTCTTGTTATTTTTTCACATATTATTATTTATTTATAATTATAATAAATTAATAACAGGTTATCAGAACGAGTCTCTACCCGAGTAATCTTTATTAATAAATGAAATGAGTTATTGTCCAAGTATGATTTATTTAACGAATGAGGTAAACTTTAACTTTACTTATTTTCTTTCATAAATATTTTTATAATTATTCTCGTTATTATTTACAAATTTATACTACTCTTTAATATGTATTAAAATTATGTTGTTATTACAATTTTTTTATTAATTATGTTGTCATAATTTTTAAATAAATTATATAATATATTATTATTATTATTATTATATATTATAAATTTTATTATAGGTGCGTGATAAATTGTTTATATTTTAACGTGCCATGTTATTATATCATGTTTTAATTATTTATTTTGTAAATTAGAATGACGAATCTTGTAAAATTAGAGTTTGTTGCATTAAATATTTATGGAGGTAATTATCTGTTTTTAGTGCTTGTATCTTAGTGACAATGGGTTAAAAGACACTATAGAAACAGGAAAAACTCGAACTACTGAACAAAATATAAAATTTGTTATCTTCCTTAGACATCATATTAATGAAGATTTAAATGTTAAATACCTAACTATCAAAAACTCATTCACCCTTTAGAATAATATTAACGATAGATTTGTTCATCAAAAACTTGTTTATATATTGGATTAACCTAAGGTTCCAAAATTTTAAATTTGTTACTGAATATAATTTCATGTTGTTCAAGATAAATTTTGTGCAGTGAGAAAATTACCGATGCTGAAATGATTAAAAAGACTCTCTCAACCTTTCATCCCAACACTATAATTCTTGCATAACAATATAGGCAACATAATTTCACAAAGTACAACAAGTTGATATCTCTCCTTTTTGTAGCTGAAAACAATAATGAAGAGTTGATGAAAAATTAACAGATTTGTCCCACAGGTTCTACCCAGTTACCTGAAATACATAACACGTCATTCTAGAAGAATTAATGTCAAGAAGTGCATAGAGAAAGATGAGATTACAGGTGAAACTACGGATGTGGGAATTTTATTGGACGGTTTCAAAATCAGTATCATTCTGGCAACGTGATGGTTACAACAACTCTAGCCACCAGAAGTGGAAGAATGAAGTGCCAAATAAAATGAATATACCACAAGAAGGAGATATTAAAGAAGTTTGTCATAGGTGTGGGGCTGACGGGCATTGGGCACATAATTTTTGACCAAAACATCTTGTTAGACTCTATCAATCATCTAAAAGGTCTAATGGAAAAGGGGCGGAATTTTTTTTGCCAATTATAATCAAGAACTATATAATTTTCCAGTAAAAAATGACGAGACCTTAAATGGATTAAACACAGGTGTGAAACTTTATTATGATTTAGATACTTAGATTTTTATATGTATTTGTTTTCATTTCATGTACTTGTTGTATGTTCTTGTTTATTTACTCGTTTAATCTTAATAAAATTAATTATATATATATAACATTAGTACGGGAGACATATGCAATACTGACTACGCGACCATTTACACTATTTTACAAAGTCTAGAATATTTCTCATGATTGACTAAAACCAACTCAAATGTTTGGATGATTTCAGGTACATCAAGTATAATAAAAGATTTTGGGAAAGATAGTTTTATTCTACCAAATGAGACACAAATCTCCATACAAAATGCTCTATACTCTAGTAAATTCACCAAAAATCTCTTGAGTTTTAAAGATATCGGTCTTAATGGTTTTCATGGTGAAACTACTAGTGAGGATAACAAATAATATCTTCTTATTACTTCCAATATCTAAGGGCATAAGAATATTTTAGAAAAACTACACTCAATTTCTTTCGAATTATATGCTACCAAAATTAGAATTATCGACTCTTATATTGTTACCATTCCTAAAACTATACCCAAAATTATTGATCCAAAATCACTTATCATTTGGCATGAAAGACTTGGTCATCCTAGAGTATCTATGATGCATCACATTATAAAAAATTCTACAGGGCATCTTTTTAGAAATCAAAGGTCATATTACGTGATAAACTTCCATGTTCAACATGTTCCTTGGGAAAATGAATTATCCGACCATCCCCTGTTAAACTTCAAATTGAATCTCTGAAATTTTTAGAAAAGATTCAAGGTGATATTTATGGCCCAATTCACGCATCATCTGGCCCATTTAAGTATTTCATGGTTTTAGTTGATGCCTCAACTATGTGGTCTCATGTATGTCTACTTTCTATACGAAATGTAGCCTTTACAAAGTTACTTGCCCAACTAATAAAATTATGAGCCCAATTCCTTGATCATCCTATCAAATCAATTTGATTAGATAATGTTGTTGAATTTATATCATCGACTTTTAATGATTAATGTATATCAGTAGGAATCTCAATCGAACGCCTTGTAGCTCATATACATACATAAAATGGTTTGGTGGAGTCTTTAATTAAATGACTTCAACTCATCGCACGTCTCTTGCTCTTAAGAGCAAAGTTACCTACGTCTATTTAGGGTCATGCTATACTACACACCGGTAATATAATCAGGGTTAGACCATTTCCTTATCGTAAAGAATCTCCCCATCAATTAGTCCTCGGTTAAATGTCTGATCTCCCACTTTAGATTTTTGGTAGTGCAGTATATGTTCATATTGCTCCACCAAAAAGAACAAAAATGGGACCTCTAAGAAGAACTGATATCTATTTTGGTTTTGATTTATCATCTATCATTAGATATCTTGAACCATTGAGTAGTGATGTTTTTACTACTCATAATGTTGATTGTCATTTTGATAGTCTAGGTTCCTTCATTAGGGGGAGATAAGTTTTTCATAGATTAAAATTTAAAATATCATGGCATGCATCATGATTGAATTCTATTGGCCCACGTACTAATTAATCAATGTGAAAATGAGCTTAAAAGAATTATTCATATGCAAAGCATTGTTAATCAAAACTAAATGATTATAGTGATTCTAGAAAAATTATAATACACATCACTTACCTGGCGAATTACGTACCCACTCGACTCGCCTGGGACACGGGAGTGCGGCAGTGCGGATGGGGTGCGCCAGATGGTGCATCCCCGTATTTTAATAAAAGAGTGCGCGGGGACGCAGGAAGGGGACATGACAGGGGTATATTTTGTAAATAAAGCATCTCTCCAATACATACAGACATACGTAGTCACGTACGGCATGTAATCACATATAAATATATGTTAAAATCACATAATACATATCTATTAAAATTTAAATACTAATCCACTTCAAAGTCCCAGCAAACTTTTTTTTTTTTGACATAAGTCCCAGCAAACTTTAAGCGACTGCATCTTAAATTTTCAACTACCGTCGTGATTCCGGTCAACGGAGTATGACCTCAACCTTCTCAAAAAGTAAGCCACATAACTCTTTGTTTTATTCTTCTATATAATTGTATATGAATATATATATATATATAGGTGTATATTACCATCACATATTAATATATTATGTATGCACATGTTATATGACCATATGTAGAAGAATATATATACATGCTACATCTTATAGCTTGATGCATTGACTAGAATAAAAAAAGTAATACTTGATTGTAATCTTTTTGACATACTCTGTACACATGACTTTATCATATATATTTATATATTATATTATATATGTTATGCCCAATATTTGGACATAGGTCCTAGGCAGGTCCGATGACATAAATTGGCCGGCCCACCTTGCATTTGGGCTCACATGGCTTCAAAGCCCACATCCAGCTCGCATTGTGTTAAAGAAGATAAAATATTCTAAGGCCCTTGGCCTAGCGTGGGGTCGCATCGCTAGCTCACCAGCCTTAGACTCATTCGGCTTTGATAAGGAAAAGAGAGGAGAACCGGCCCCCCAGCCCGGTTCGCTTCTCATCATCACCTCTCAGGTCGCATAGATTTGCCAGAGAGGCCCTCAGCCCGGCTCGCTTGGCCCGGCTCATTGCCTCCGGATCGCTTCGCTAGCCCAGAGTACTTAGCACGGATTTCTCATAACTAGCTGAAAGGCTCCTAGCCTCATGGGCTCACCTCACTTGGTATTATTTGTTAATCTGAAGACTACAGAAGGCCCCCCAGGGTAATATCTCAACATACTTATTGATTTGAAGACAGCTAGCCCCACGGGCTCTCATCTCATCAAGGGATCCGCACATGATCACCTCTACATACTGCTCCCGTGAGGCCACATCACGCACGACTGCTCCCGCGAGGCCATATCGCGCATAACTCCCTACGGGAACCCCTTGCTCTACAACTCCATGACAGCCCCCAGAGCCTAACGGGCTTGGGCCATGGCAGTTACAGACATATGGGAAGTTTGCCCTCCACATCCACACAGACTTGGGCCAAAGCCCAGCACGTCTAAGGATTTGGGCCTGATGGACCGGACCAATACCTAGCCCATATAGGTAACTTGTCCTCCAAGAACTACGTGTGGCTTGAACCCCTATATAAAGGGTACGTAGGCCTCTTGTTTCAGTTGAGACAACAGTTGGCAGCAAGAGAACACATATTTTCTCTGGCCTTCTAACGAATCAACAACAAGATCAGCTACCAAAATCCATCACTTTCCTCCCGTGTTCTTCGCGTTCTTCATCAAGTTCATAGCAAAATCATCATATTTTGCTCCGTGATTCCAGCAAACCTCCAAATTACTGTTATATCAGTTTCTCCCTATAACAATTGGCGCTAGAAGGAGGGGACTTGACATCTGAGGGAGAAGGATGTCTAACTCTAGGAGAACCGGAAACTCATCAGAAAGTGATAGAGCTGAGGATGACGAGACCCCGAGACATGCCAACGAGAACCCGCCACAGACCGACCCCAAACTCTTGGAATTCCTTGATGAGATGGGCCAGCAGATGCTCGAGTTCAACAAGAGAATGAGGCGGATGGAGAGGAGAGGCGCCTCTAAGAAGGCTAGCGCGAGCGCCCGGCGACGAATGAGGAGAGCCAATAAATCTAAGCGGCCCTGGTCGACCGTGAAACCTCGTGACCTCATGAATGATTTTAATGATGAAGCCGGAGATGTAGGGAAGGATGAATCATTAGAGTGGGATGAGGTGCCCCCCAGTCAGGCGCGGCAGGCCCATGAGACCCCTCACAGATCGTTTCATGGCCCAGCCCCCTCTGAGGCGAAGGCAACCAGTGTTTTTGACAGGGTCGGGAGAAGACTAACAGAGCATGATCTAAGGATAAAGCTGGAGAGAGCCCGAACTAAAAACACTGAGGTAAGGCCCCCGAGTCTAGCACGTGAAGCAGAGGGACCCCCTCGCCATCGCGAGCGCGCCAGGTCCCCATATCGTGCTCATGTACCGGAGAGGCCCCCTCCCAGGGGAAGAAATCAGGAAGCTCAATCCGTGATAAGTGGAGAATGTGGAGGCCGAAGGCGTGAACAGGCACCGCCCCCATCGCATAGGGCCAGTAATGAAAATAATAATGAGGAGAGGCTGGGAAACCTCCGCATGAACGATCTTAGGCAGCTCCTAGAGCGCATGGAGAAGGAGAAAACTGCTCCAAATCCTATCTCCACCCAGTCACCTTTCACCAATGAGATCCGAGTCGCACCTCTGCCCGCCATCTTCAGAAACAACCCGAATCTCACTTTTAATGGTGATACTGATCCAGCCGAATATCTAATCCGCTTCAATATTGAGATGGAAGTTTACCAGGTTTCCACTCTAGCCCGGTGTCGGCTATTCGCCGCCTCTCTCAGGGGTAGTGCCCAACAGTGGTTCTCCAAACTCGGGCCCGTTATGATCGACTCATGGGAACTACTGGCAGATATATTCATCAAACAATTTCAGTCTTCCATGCTCTATGCCCCACCTGTGGCGACCCTTGCTAATATTAAGCAAAGGGAAGGAGAAACTCTGCAAGATTACTTCAAGAGGTTTAATGCCGAAGTACCCCGAGTTAGAGGAGCAACTGAAGAGGCTGTAAAGAACTTCCTGATAGCAGGTCTTAAGGAGGGAACTGACTTCTGGAAAAGCCTACAAGCTAAGACACCTGAAACATTATCTGAGTTCTACCGGCAGGCTGAGCCCTTTAAATGGGTGGAGAAATCTATGCTTGACTTAAAGAAGAGTAACAACAATGGGGGCCGAGGAAAGAATAACAAACGCAAGGGATCCCGGAGTCCGGATAATAGATACAAGGGCCGTAGAGACAGAAGCCCCAGCCCGAAGAGGTATGATAAAAGGGAAAGAGAGAGGTCCCTTGAGAGCCATAGGTCAGAGGACAGGAGGCCTTATCCGAAATACACTCGCCACACCCCACTAGTGGCCCCAATTGAGCACATCTACGCAATTAATGCCTCTAAAGGAATCTTCAAGAAGCCTCCACCAATGACGAATTACGGTAGAAAGGACTCTCGGAAGTTCTGCGCCTACCATGAGCAGTCGGGCCATGACACCGCCGATTGCAGATATTTGAAAGACCAGATTGAAGACCTCATTAGAAGTGGTCACCTCACTGAATGGGTGGTAAGAGAAGTGAAGAGACATCAGAGGAGTGATTATCATAGCGTCCCGCCTCCTCCTTCGAAAGATAAGGCTCCCCAGGATAAAGAGAGACCTGGGCTTGGCAGTACTAGAGAGGGCAGTATCCATATTATCATCGGGGGTCCTCATATTGGTGGAGATAGCAAACGAGCCATGGAGAGATATGTCAGAGAGGCCAAGGAGCGTCCCCTCACTAATATCCACCACCTCTCGCAGAGACCTCCCAAGCTGTTTAAGGGAGAGGAAACTGATATTATGTTTACCGAAGAGGATGCCAAATGGGTCCATCACCCCCATAATGATGCCCTGGTAGTTAAAATAAAGATCGGATCCTCGAATGTGCACAGAGTACTTGTCGATAATGGAAGCGCTGTTAATGTTCTCACTTATGACGTCTACCAGAAGATGGGTCTCCTTGACAAGGATCTCACGCCTACTATCGGCCAGCTCTACGGATTTACCGGGGCCTCGGTTAGCGTTAAGGGCCTCATTAAACTCCCCGTCACCCTAGGGGAGGAGCCCTGCATGACCACCCAGGTTGCAGATTTCATGGTAGTAGACCAGCACTCTGCCTACAATGCCATAATTGGCAGGCCCATACTGAAGGAAATGAGGGTGGTGACCTCTATTTACCACCTCTCAATGAAGTTTCCCACTCCAAAGGGGGTAGGATGTGTCAAGGGCTGCCAGTATGATTCTCGAGAATGTTATAACAAGGCCCTCAAGTCAGCCGAGAAGACAAGTAGAGAGGTAAAAGCCATCAATGTAGACGATTGCAAGCCAAGTTCATGTGATACCGTGATCCCACCGAAAATAGAGGACGCTATGTGCAACACCATCACCGTCGAAGAGCTCCCGCAAGATTATTTTGAAAACATGGGAATTCAAGTAGAGCCGATACCGGGGGCACTCATGATGGAGCCCTCCCAGCCAGTTCAAAATTTGGTAGAAGGAATTGTGGAAGAGGCTAGTGATGATGAGGAGACCCCAGAGCAGTTAGCAAAAAGACTCAGTAAAGGAAAATGGGTTCCAGAGGAGACCTCAGCAGTGATAGATCTCCCCAACGGATTCTCTCGTGAAATCACAGGCATCACCGAAAGATTAGTCAGTCCGAGCGGACCCGGGGGGTACACATTGGAGGATCAAAACAAGGAAGTGCTCTCTATTGAAGAAGTGGGAGAAGCAGGTATGACTCAGGATTTTGAGATGGATATTGATCCACGTATGCCCGCTCATGTAGAAAGAGCTGGGGCAGCCGAAGATACTATCACGATTCCGGTGGACGCACATGATCCTTCTAAGTGGCTGAAGATTGGCTCTAATCTCGACCCAAACATGAGAGACTCTCTGGTCTCCTTCCTCAAAAGTAACCTGGATGTGTTTGCCTGGTCTCATGCTGATATGGTAGGGATTGACCCTAAAGTTATGTGTCATCACCTCAACATTGATCCAAATAAAAAGGGGGTGAGGCAGAAAAGGCGCCCTGTCAGTGGAGAGAGGGCTGAAGCCCTCAAGGAAGAAGTGGACCGGCTCCTCAAGGTCGGGCTCATCAAGGAAGCTTTCTATCCCACATGGTTGGCCAATCCGGTTCTCGTAAAAAAGCCAAATGGGAAGTGGAGGACTTGCATAGACTTCACTGATCTAAACAAGCATTGCCCCAAGGATAGCTTCCCTCTACCAAGAATTGATCAGCTAGTGGATGCAACTGCTGGTCACGCACTACTCAGCTTCATGGATGCTTATTCAGGATACAACCAAATTCCCATGTATGAGCCTGATCAGGAACACACAGCATTCATCACAGATAGGGGTCTCTATTGTTATGTTGGGATGCCCTTCGGCTTACTCAATGCCGGATCCACCTACCAGAGGCTGGTCAATATGATGTTCGAGAAGCAAATTGGTAAAACCATGGAAGTATATGTAGATGATATGCTGGTTAAGTCTAAGGAGGCCGTGGATCACGTCGGCCACTTAGCCGAGATGTTTGACATCTTGAGGAAGTACCGGATGAAGCTCAACCCCCAGAAATGTGTCTTCGGGGTAGAATCCGGGAAATTCCTAGGCTTCATTGTTAATCACCGAGGGATCGAAGCCAACCCGGCCAAGATCAAAGCTCTAATAGAAATGAGGTCACCCAGGAATGTCAAGGAGGTGCAGAGCTTAACCGGGCGGATAGCAGCTTTAAATCGCTTTGTCTCCAAATCATCTGACAAATGCCAAGAGTTCTTCAAAGCAATCAGGAGCATAGGAAAGAAGTTCGAGTGGACCCCTGAATGTGAAGAGGCCTTTCAACAGATCAAAGAGCATCTAGGCAGCCCACCTCTCCTATCCAAGCCTCTAGCAGGGGAGACTTTAATTCTCTATCTTGCTGTTTCAGACTACTCGGTTAGTGCTGTTCTGGTTAGAGAAGAAGCGGACACTCAGTTTCCTGTGTACTACGTGAGCAAGAGGATGCTTGATGCAGAGACCCGATATACTAACATGGAAAAGTTAGTTTATGCTCTCATTCTGGCATCACGGAAGCTCCGACCTTACTTTCAGGCTCACAAAATTGAAGTAAGAACCGCCTATCCATTAAGGCAAGTATTGCACAAACCAGAAACATCTGGCAGGCTATTGAAGTGGGCGATTGAGCTAGGCCAATTCGATGTTTCATACAAACCCCGCAGTGCCATAAAGGGGCAGGCTCTCGCAGACTTCATTCTGGAATTTCCATCTCACAGTGACGAGAGCACACAAGTCTCCACTAGGGTCTCGAGCACCACACAAGAAGAAATCAACGAAAACAGCGCTCCTTGGTGGACCTTATATGTTGATGGAGCAGTGAATAATGAAGGAGCAGGTGCAGGGATAGAGCTTGTGACTCCGGAGGGACACAAACTCAATACTGCTATCCACTTCACCTTTCAGGCCACAAACAATGATGCTGAATATGAGGCCCTCATATCTGGCCTCAAACTAGCCTTAGAAATGAAGGCGGAAAACCTTAACATATTCAGTGACTCTATGCTGGTCGTCTACCAAATAAAAGGGGGGTTCCAAGCTAGGGGTCCTCGTACTGAGCTATATCTTATTTGCTCCCGACGGCTCCTCAGTCTCTTTAAAGAAGTCAAGATCGAACAACTCCCACGAGGTCAAAATGCCCATGCAGACGCGCTGGCCAAACTCGGCTCTCAACGCGAGGCCACTCTGTTAGGGGTCATTCCCCTTGAAATCCAGAGGAGGCCCAGTGTCCCTGAGGAACTGAATAAGAAGAAAACTTCATCACTTGAGCTAATGGAAATCGAGATTGAAAATCCGGCTCCAACTTGGATGACTCCAATAAGGGAGTATATCAAAAGGGGTTCATTACCTGAAAATAATAATGAAGCTAGACGAATCAAGTACAAGGCCGCACGGTATGTTATTTATGATGAGGTCCTTTACCGAAGGGGCTTCAATATCCCACTTCTCAGGTGTGTTGATGGGGCCGAATGCAATTATATACTTCGAGAAGTACATGAAGGTATTTATGGCAATCACACAGGGGGTGGTTCTCTAGCCCACAAGATCCTCCGACAAGGCTACTACTGGCCTACTCTCAAGCACGACGCCATTGAATTCGCCAGGTCTTGCGACAAGTGTCAAAGATATGCTAACTTCAGCAACATCCCCGCTGTTCCACTCACCTCTCTGATGAGCCCGTGGCCCTTTGCCATGTGGGGGATTGATTTGATAGGAGAGCTGCCGAAAGCTAAGGGAGGGGTCAAGTATGCTGTGGTGGTAGTTGATTATTTCACTAAGTGGGCCGAGGCCGAGCCCCTAGCCACTATCACCGCCAAGAAGCTTAAGGATTTTGTGTACAGGGCTATTGTGTGCAGGTTTGGGATCCCCTACAAGCTCATTTCTGATAATGGAAAGCAGTTTGATTCCAAGGAAATGCGAGAATTTTGTGACAACTTGGGCATCAGGAAGGATTTCTCAGCTGTCTGCCACCCTCAATCAAATGGCCAGACAGAAGCAATAAACAAGATAATCAAGCACACTCTGAAAGCTAAGCTGGATGAAAATAAGGGCAACTGGCCCGAGGAGCTCCCTAGGGTCCTCTGGTCCTACAACACTACCCCGAGGAGCACTACTGGTGAGACCCCATTCTCCTTATCATATGGATGTGAAGCTATGGTACCTGTGGAAGTTGGCTCCGGATCATTCCGTCGAGATCATTTTGACCCCAATAATAATGAGGTCAACCACCGACTCTACCTCGACATGATTGAAGAGACCCGGGCAGACTCTCAGGTCCGCCTAGCGTCGTACCATCAAAGGACAGCTAGGCACTACAATGGGAAAGTGAGGGCTCGTCCACTCCGAGTTGGAGATCTAGTCCTACGTCGGGTCATGCCAAACACCAAGATTCAGGCACACGGAGTCTTCGGTGCCAACTGGGAAGGCCCCTACAAGGTCAAGACTGTTCTCTGGGAGGGAACATATCACCTCTCTGATCTCAAAGACAAGCTTATTCCGCGAGCATGGAATGCGGAACATCTCAAGAAGTATCTACCTTAACTGCCCATGTAACTGGCAGTACTATTTATTTTTAGACTTCGTATGAATAAATCATCCTAAGTCTCGGGGGGTAGTACTGTTATATAAACACCCCTCCGAGCTGATGTAATGACTCTATTGGCCCTATGTTCTTCAATTATTCAAGAAATATGCATGGTTTTCTTTCAAATTTTGTGTAATGTGTATCAATATTCATGAAAGTTCGTGCAGTTAGGGTCGAGCAACGACAATGTGCGGCCAGAAATTGCAAAGCGAGGCGAGGCCTAACGGCCAGCCAAGCGATGCGACGTGGGGCCCCGTCGTCACATAAGTGAACGATGCGAGGCCATAACCACGGGCCCCGTTGGGATGAGGTCAGGCCAGTATCGGTGCAAGGTCAATCTGTTCTAAGGCATACGAACCGGGCCCCCCCCATGCGAGGCCATTTCTGTTCGAAGGGACTCAGGCAAGGCTCTCATGCGAGGCCAACCCGAAATGGATAAATAAGAAGCAAGTTCACAGGTAGCGACCTGATAGCAGTTGGTGATTTTGAAAGGTTGAAAAAAGTGAAGGTTGACAATGTGCGGCCAGAAATTGCAAAGCGAGGCGAGGCCTAACGGCCAGCCAAGCGATGCGACGTGGGGCCCCGTCGTCACATAAGTGAACGATGCGAGGCCATAACCACGGGCCCCGTTGGGACGAGCTCATGCCAGCATCGGTGCGAGGCCATTTGATTCTAAGAGGTACGAATCAGGCCCCCCATGCGAGGCCAAAAACATACGAACTGACATGAGTTAAGCTCGTTTGATGGTATGTACAGAAAAAATATTAAAGCAGGTGATAAAAAATTACTAGCTTCGCGATCTGAGGCCCAATTGGTTCGTTAAAAGCGATCAGAGAATAGTTGAACAAATATCAAAAGCATGTATAAGTAGTGCGATGCGAACATAAAGGAGATGGAGAAATTGAAGCATTAAAATAAAGTTAAAGTTATTACAAATGCGAGGCATAGTCGGTGCCCGCAACCCAATAAATTTAGCTCGCAAACGAGCACAAGATACTTGTTCGGAAATAGATTACAAATAAAGAGATAAAAATTACGAAGCCTCCTCTTGCTGCTGCTCTTGGGTCCGCTTCGCCTCGAGCTCTGCGGCTCGCTGAGAGGCTTCCTCCTCTACCTCCTTGCGAAGCTGTTCCGCATAGACCCGGGTCGCCTCGCCGAGCAAACCCCAGTCGAAGTCAGGAACCTTCTTCATAAAAGATTTCATGAATTTGACCTGCCCGAGAGCCGAGGCCTCAGCAACCGCCTCCTTCTTTTCACCAGCAAAATTAGAGATCGCAGTCTCCTGAGTGACGATCTGAGTCTGGAGCTCGGTCAGCTTCTCATCAAAAGCCTTTGTATCGGCAGCTCGCTCCTTCTCCAGCTCTTTGGCTTTGTCCTTCGCGGACCGGAGATCCCTCCTTAGCGGGCTAAGCTCATCCTTCAGTTTCTTCTGCTCCTCGAGCAGCTTCTTCTTCTCGGCTCCCAACGATTCGACCTTGAAGTGAAGGATGGCATTCTGCTGAGCTTGAGCTCGCATTTCCTTGTGTCGGCTCGCTTGCCTATAAAAGAGCTCAGCCGCGGCTCGAGTCATAGCAGCATTATTCTCTTCGATGGAAGACTGGGCCCATAAGTTGAGGTCACTTTCGGACACATGAGAGTGGCCCAGCTTCGCGAAAGCATTAGCAGCTGCATGAGGAGGGACAGCGGCCACAACTGTTTCCTTTGCCGGTTCGCTTCGCTGCTTCTTGAGATCGGCCTTTCCGGCCTCAGCATCAAATGACCTCTTTTTTGAGTCATCTCGGGGAGGCTTATTTCCCGAGGCCTTAGCATCTTTTAGCGAGCCGAGCTGAGCCGGCTTCGAGACCACATTTGTGATCGCCACGTCATCGTCCTCCTCAGTGAAAGGAGGGGGAATGATGCTAGATTTCGACATACCTGCACAGGAAACATACAATGCGGTCAGAGAATAGTTGCCAAAAATAAAGCTTTGCAACAATATAAGCATAGACATGTATAAGTGCGAAAAGAATGCATAAGGATGAATTGATGCGATGCGAAGAGACAGATGTATATCATGATAAGCATAATGTACCGGACTCGATCCGGGACCGCTTCGCTTTGAATTTTCGGGTCGAGCTCGCAACAGCCTTTCCCTTTTTAGGGGATAGCCTCGCTCCATCCTTCAAGAAACCATAGGCGACCAAGTTTGAGGTCGTTACTAGTTTCTTCATGTTCCTCTCCTCGAGGGGCAGCTGCAGCAAACGGTCGGCTCGCTTTTTAGCCTCGCCAGAAAGTGATGTGCGAGGAGGAGCAACTTAGAAGAAAATCAAGAAAAAGACTCAGCCTCGAATCGGTTTTAAAAGAAAAAGTTAAAGGAGAAAATAACGAGGAGGGGGTGCATACCTGGTTTATAATTAAAAACTACAGGAACTCTGGTCACGTCGAACACGTAGAAATACGGTTCCTTCCAGTGACCCACATTGCTCGGGGCCCCATGCAACAAGTTCTTACCATTGAACTCGGGCCAGACCGAGAGATATAAATATCCGAAGTCTTTTTTCCCCGAAGACTTGAGGTTTAGAAAATATACGAGCGTCTTCGCATCGAGGTCGGGGAAGTTTTGTTTTTTGTACAAGATGTACAGAGCAATAGCGGATCGCCAACCATTGGGGTTAACCTGGATGGGTGCGATGTGGAAGTATTCGCAAACGTCCAAGATGAAGGGATGCACGGGTGAAGTGATCCCAACTTTCAGCAGCGAGGTGGATAGGACCATCCTCGGGACACGACCCCCATTCTCTTCGTGATTGAATTTGTAGCATCTTTGATGAGGACGAGGCAGAACAATGCGACCCTCCAGCCTAAACTGCTCGACCGCCTCGGCCAGCGACTCTGAAGTCAAATTAGTTCTCAAATCTCGAGCCGCAAGCACTCGAGGAGAGGATGGCCTCGTCGAAGAGCTGCTCGCACCCTCACCCAAAGGCTTCGCTCCTATATAAATTGGCCCCTCCAGTTCAGGCTGGTCAGGTGGAATGTAGGCTTCGCCATCAGAGTCCTCAGGAATAAATTGATAATTTTCCAGGTCAATCGACCTGGTCACAGCATCGTCATCCTCGCTGTCTGAGGATTCGACCCAATAAGAGGTTGCTTCATCTTCCAGGTTGGGATCGACCTCAGCGCGAACCCGTTTGCCCTTTGGGTCGCGGGGCTCATAATACGCACTCCCGAGCTCACTCCAGCTCGAATCGCTACGGACCGAAATTGGTTGTTGTGGATGTAGCGGCTCTTCGCCAGCCTGAGCAGCTCGTTCCGCGACCCTACGAGCGATCTCCTCCTCGGCTGCTTCCTTTGTTAGAGGGCCCGGCCCGGCATTCAAGAAGGAGAAGTCAATAGGGGTTATTGATTTCTTCTTCTTCCATTTTTTGAGGCCCTCGTGCCGATCCGAATCTTCTATGGCCCAGGACGAGTCCATGTTCAAAATAAATGAATCCGAACTCGACTGCTCGATCCGAGCTATGAGTGCAGCCGCCTCGGGGCTGACTTCGGTCCCCGGAATGATTGGATGCCGGCTCGTGCCTGATATCTCGTTCAGCTCACGTTGGAATTCACGCGAACCCCTCAGTTCTTTGGGGTAATGACTTAGAGGCGAAGAGGTACTCGTCTCCGAATCGCTCAACATCTGAAATAGATGGTGAATCAATTAAGGTGTGTGCTCTTAAAGAAGAAAAGGAAAATCTAAGTGTCCTCACATCGCACACGAGCCGGTCCTAAATCTAAGGTCGAGATCGCGACGCGAGGAGAAGTGGGGGTGTGTGAGGTGATGCGACCCGGTGAGTAGGATCGCATCGCATGCAATATACTTAATTGGCTAAACATTCAAACATAATAAAAGAGCGAGGACAAAATAATGAGTTCGGGTCGTTACCTTTCGTGTTGGAAGGGGGGCTCGAGTCGCTGGATGAACGTTGATCGGAACTCTGCTCGCTTGAAGATTCCGGCGAAGAAGGATGAACAAATCTGGTTCGCACTTGGATTCTGGGCATGAAAATCAGTTAAAACCACCGTTTGATCCTTGAGCTCTCGGACAGCTTTTCTCGAAAATGATCCTGGAAATGATTGAAAATGATTGGGGAAGTCACATATTTATAGGCAACTGAGGAGAGAGAAGGACACGGACACGTGTCGCATTCTCATTGCTCCGGTTCGAATCCAGTGCATGCGACCACATGGTAATAATGTGTAGCCCACTCTCCAACGGCTATATTCGGGCTCGGTTCGCACGAGGAGCCCTTTCAATTGCCCTGAAGCTGGAGAGGTTTTATGTGGCCAGCTCGGTCCATTTGATATCCAGATCGCTATCAGGATGGATCATCGTAAGAAGACTATCAATTCCACCAAGGCTGGGCAACTCGCTTCGCATCTCTATTAGAAGCCTTCTTCTGGTCGCTTCTCTTGGAGGATTTCTGGCCGCAATTACTATCTGATTCCACCTCGCATCGCTAATGGCGAGGAGGAATCGGGGGGTAGTTGTTATGTCCAATATTTGGACATAGGTCCTAGGCAGGTCCGATGACATAAATTGGCCGGCCCACCTTGCATTTGGGCTCACATGGCTTCAAAGCCCACATCCAGCTCGCATTGTGTTAAAGAAGATAAAATATTCTAAGGCCCTTGGCCTAGCGTGGGGTCGCATCGCTAGCTCACCAGCCTTAGACTCATTCGGCTTTGATAAGGAAAAGAGAGGAGAACCGGCCCCCCAGCCCGGTTCGCTTCTCATCATCACCTCTCAGGTCGCATAGATTTGCCAGAGAGGCCCTCAGCCCGGCTCGCTTGGCCCGGCTCATTGCCTCCGGATCGCTTCGCTAGCCCAGAGTACTTAGCACGGATTTCTCATAACTAGCTGAAAGGCTCCTAGCCTCATGGGCTCACCTCACTTGGTATTATTTGTTAATCTGAAGACTACAGAAGGCCCCCCAGGGTAATATCTCAACATACTTATTGATTTGAAGACAGCTAGCCCCACGGGCTCTCATCTCATCAAGGGATCCGCACATGATCACCTCTACATACTGCTCCCGTGAGGCCACATCACGCACGACTGCTCCCGCGAGGCCATATCGCGCATAACTCCCTACGGGAACCCCTTGCTCTACAACTCCATGACAGCCCCCAGAGCCTAACGGGCTTGGGCCATGGCAGTTACAGACATATGGGAAGTTTGCCCTCCACATCCACACAGACTTGGGCCAAAGCCCAGCACGTCTAAGGATTTGGGCCTGATGGACCGGACCAATACCTAGCCCATATAGGTAACTTGTCCTCCAAGAACTACGTGTGGCTTGAACCCCTATATAAAGGGTACGTAGGCCTCTTGTTTCAGTTGAGACAACAGTTGGCAGCAAGAGAACACATATTTTCTCTGGCCTTCTAACGAATCAACAACAAGATCAGCTACCAAAATCCATCACTTTCCTCCCGTGTTCTTCGCGTTCTTCATCAAGTTCATAGCAAAATCATCATATTTTGCTCCGTGATTCCAGCAAACCTCCAAATTACTGTTATACCAGTTTCTCCCTATAACAATATATATTTGATTTTCCACTTTAGTCTAATTTTTATAAATGTTTCTATGACATCATGTACTTTTGTCTGCCACTAGCATGAATTAATGTGCTTTTCACCACTAGTTGTTATATATATATATATATATATATATATATATATATATATATATATATATATATATATATATATATATATATATATATATATATATATATATATATATATATATATATATATCTGTGTGTGTGTGTGTCATATATTGTACTTCAAACTGTGATGTTAGTACGGTGGTATAAAATTTACATAATTTTTTTTCTGAACTGCATGTCCTAACAAATAGGCATAGAAAGAAACTGACATGATTTATTTTGTAAATCTTTTCACTTTTTTTAAGTTTATATCTTTATATAAATTAAAGTTTTGAACATATCTAATTTTTGCACATTTTAGGTGGACATGCAATCAAGTCAACAAACACCCGATGATCCAGACCTCTTATGGAAGCATGTCACTAAATTGACAAATACAAAATTGAAGGGTGGAAATTTAAGAATTAGATGTAATATTTACAACAATGAATTTACGGGATCATATTCAAGGGTCCAAAAACATTTATTGAGAATAAAAGGACAATGAGTTATAATTTGTACTAAAGTCACATCTGATCTTTTTAATCAATTACAAAGAAAGGTTGCAGATGCAAAGGAGAAAAAGGAACCAATCGAGATTCCACTTCCCCCTTTAGGTCATACTCCTAGTACTGATTGACAAGGAGTTGAAAAATACAAATGGAAGGCTCAAAGAGAAAAATAATTGACTTGAATAATCCTATCAACAAAGCATTTATTTGGAAATAAGAGCACAACTTGATGGTGAGATTGCAAGGACATTTTATTCTGGGGGTTTGCCTTTTTATTTTGCTAGGAACCCCCATCACATCAGGTCATATACTCTTGTTACAAACAGTAACATTCCGAGTTATGTTCCTCCTACTTATAATGTTTTACATACAACTTTACTATAAAAGGAGATTGTACATGTTGAAAGATTATTCGAACCAATAAAAATAACTTGGAAAGAAAAAGGTCTTACTAATGTATCTCATGGATGGAGTGATAGTCAAAGATGATCATTAATTAATTTTACGGTTGTTATAGAGAATAGTCTTATGATTTTAAGGCAATCAATTGTGAAGGTGAATTGAAAGGCAAGTTTCCTATAGCCAACCTATTCAAAGAAGTTATCTTGAAAGCGGGACATCACCACGTTGTTCAAGTTATCACTGACAATGCTCAAGTTTGCAAGGTGGCATGTATGATCATTGAGACTCAGTATCCTCATATTTTTTGGACTCCATGTGTAGTACACACACTTAATTTAATTAGCATTGAAAAATATATGTGCTACTAATGTGGAAGTAACCAGGATGTGTATAATGAATGTCATTGGATTACTGAAGTGGCAGACACTACACTAATGATTAAGAATTTTATTCTCAATCCTAACATGGTATTGACGATCTTTAAACATATTGCTCCCTTGAGACTTCTTTCTGTTGCTGAAACTAGGTTTGCATTTGTAATTTTTATGCTTAAAAGATTCAAACTCTTAAAGCATTCTTTTGAGTTATAGGTGCTTTCAGAGGAGTGAGGTACTTATCAAGATTATGATGTTGTAAAAGCTCATACTATTAGGATCACGGTACTTGATGGTATATGATGGGACATGGTTGATTATATACTTGAGTTTACGTCTCTTATTTATGATATATTCTATTTTCCGTATATAGATAAACCTTCACTTCATTTGAATTATGATATGTGGGATGATATGATTGAGAATGTGAAAAATATCATATATAGGCATGAAAGGAAAAAACTCACTGAGATATTTACATTTCATGAAGTAGTCTATGCAATTCACATTGATAATTGAACTAAAAATTATTCACCACTTCAATGTTTGGCTCATTCTCTAAATCTGAGGTAACTTCAAATAAAATTAAATAATATTTATGTTCTTTTGTGGATCATGTTTCTCCCCATCAAGATACTGAGTTGTCGGGGGAAATAAACAAATGTCTCAAAAGGTATTTCTCAAATAATAAAAAAGAACAGCTGTAAATACCGAATTTGCCCAATTTTCATGACAAATTGGTATATTTGGTACTGCTGACTCCATTGAAGATAGAGGCACTATAAATCCAAAAATGTTTTGATTTATTCACGGAGTTTCAACACCAAATATCCAAAAGATAGCTTTGAAACTACTAGGACAACCTTGTTATTCTTCTTCTTGTTGTGAGAGAAATTAGAGTACATATTCATTTATTCATTCAATTAGAAGCAATAAGATACTGTCAACTAGAGCTGAAGACTTGGTTTATATGCATAATAATCTTCGATTACTTTCCTGTAAGAGCGATCAATACTTGAAAGGCGAGACAAAGCTATGAGATGTTGGGGGTGATAAATTTGATCCATTTAATGTTTCCGAATAGTTTGAGATAGCCAATCTTTCACTTAACAAGCTAGATTTGGAAGCCACAAAGTTCTCTTACGCATCTTCCTTTCTTTCTAGCTTATAAAATTTAACGAGACAATCAATCTGTAATAACTTATACTGACAATCAAGGAGAAAGGGTAGTGTTATAAAAACATATTTTTCTTTCTCGTTCGAAAGAAAAAGTTAATACAACTGATCATGTTGATTGTGTTCTAATTATAGTTGAATTGTATCAAATGGACCAATGCACATCTATATAACTATATAAATTCTTAATTGTAAATTGAGTGTTCCTATACATGGAGTTGTACACACAAACTCCGTTTCATACTTAGCACGTGATGAAAAATTTGCCTGTATATAGATGTAATGTGCTAGTACAATATGATATACACACTTGAAGGGTAACATTTTTCATCTCTCTTCCTCGTTATTGTTTCACATATTATTTATCTACTTATAATTATAATAAGTTTATAATGAGAAATGACTCTTTTAATTATAATTTGATGATAAAATGCCTCAAATATCACTATTCAATAAAATTACCTCGACTCACAAACGTGACTTAAAGTCTCGTTTATATCTTTTATAAGTTTTTGTAGAATCTTTTCACCTGCCAAGTGATGAGAGAGAGTGTTGCAGGTAAAAGACAAAAATAATAAATATTATATTATTTATATACATTGCTGTTGTGCGTCTGTGGGATGTTCACATGGTTCATAGTAGTTACATTTGCGTTTATGGGAGAAACGCAATCTGTAGTTGCGTTTTTAAAAGTTTTTTATTTTTTTGATAAAAATAAGTAGAAACATAATATTATATTACGTTTAAAAAAAACACAACTTTATGTTGCTTTTAAGTGATACAAATGATCATTTTTCTAAATTATGATATTTTGGGTCATTTCTATAAACTGCGATACAAAGGGTCATTATCCGTTTAGAACATAGTCGTTATTTTTCACCACCCTCCTAAAAAATTGTTATTTTTTATTATTTATTTTTGAAAATTAATTATTTTTATTCTTCAACATGTTACTGTAAACATGTTAAACATGTTCTATTAATTATACATCTATAAAATAAAAAAAGGTTAATGGTAGTACTGCATTTTTTATAAAAATAATTATTTTTATATTGTAACATGTATCAAAATTAAAAGTTTGTATGTCTTACTAAATATATCGTGTATTTTTGTACTACTATATTTATATTCAAAAAATACTTTTATAAATATTATTCTTTTGTTTCATATTTTTTCTTATTTTCATTTCATTTTTTATCTATTATTTATTACAAAGTGCACAGAAAATAAGAGTAAATTCACATGACTCTCAATCCATCACAATTTCGAACGCTTTTCAAATAATTATTGTTGATAAATTTGTACAACAACAATATCTAGCTAGACGTTAATTCTCATTCAAATGTCAAATACGAAAAATTGGCTGGTTATCATTGGTCAATCAAAAAATCAATACAATAAGTGAAAAAAAAGCATCGAACCCGTTTAAACTTAAAAAAATACCTACTACATAAAATTCTACCTAACATTCTTTGAAAGGCAAAAAAATTTAATCATATCATGTTTGTTTTTGCAATTTTTAATAAAAATTTTAATTGTTAGACATACATTCTTTGACTTAACAGTCAAAATGCCAAAACCCTCAAAGTAATGCTGCTCTAAAGGAGATGTAAACAGAAGGTATTTAGGACTTGATGGCAAATTGGATTGCATGAAGATGGCAAGTCCACTACCTACTTGCAGGGCAGTATATTAGCAGACAAAATGAACCTTATGGAATTAAAACATCTACCAGGAAAACTAACCCTGCATTCCCACTAATTTCCTCTACGAGTGACAATTCTCTCCTTCAATTAAATACCCGAGGCCAAATTGGCTCCGAAGAACTACTGTATATAAGCAAGCACCTATACTCATTTACATAGTTAATCGACTTTCTAAACTGAATCATTCCAGCACATCCTTGCATCTGCCACACTGGTTGGATCACCTGCAAACACGCATTGGACATTTCACACTATCAATTCTGCGAACTATGCTTCTCAAGTTTCTTCCATAGATAAAGAGCTCTTCGAATGACTTTATCTGCTGAAAATCCCTCTGCATAGGCACTTATTGCCGTCAATAGGCTCGTGAACTTCTTCCCATTGTCCTGTTCATATTCAAACAAACAAAGCCCAAATATTGTCATGTCATATATACAGAGTAAAGGTATTCTCGTGTGGGTTGCGCTAGTAAGATCATGAAGATTGTTTACTACATCTCAGTGTTCTGTTTCAACCTGGGAGTACTATAATTGACAACACTTTTTTTTTTGGCAGGGACAACACTTTTTATCTGATAACATAACTCCGTTACCGTGCCATCTATGCTACACTGATACATCGATGGACATCGATACATGTCAAGGATGTGACAAAAACATATCCTTGACATATCTCGATTTGTTAATAGGACTATGTATGATGAATTACAGTTTTAGACCACATTCAACTTACAGATAAGGCACAGGCACAACTACACAGATGCCTAACACTATGTATCGACTCTCTCAACATATTACTAACACGATATTAATGCTTTGAAAAAAGATGATATATCTTTTGCACCAATCTACCAACAATATACAAGGTTTTACATTCGTCAATATATATCACGACAATAAAGACAAGTGACGTGAAGATGGGGGAGTAGGACCAGAGAAGAAGAGGCCCGTAGTATAGTTATACATTGCACAATCACATACTGATGATCAAAAAGCAAGAGTGACTCTGACGCTAATACCTAAAACCGCTACTACCATATTACGCATGTACCAAAGGATATACTTGGGCAGAATATCATCAGATAATTGATGCAAAGTTTATAATATAAGCTTCATAAATAATATTTAGGGAAGGCTGGTGTTAACTACAAAGTTAGTGTCTAAAACCTCTGGTGTGGTAAACTTGAGATCTGTCGTTGCAAAAGGGACCATGTAAAATGGTAGATCTGAACGCAGCAATGCCTGCCACAATGAAAGCAGTAATAATCAGGACAATTCATGGAAAGGAATCCAAGCATACAAGTACAAGTTTATATGCTGCTCACTAAATAGCTAATTTTTTTAGATCAGGCACAATAGTTAGTTAAAACTAATTCTAATTATTAACTTAGTGAAATAGAGTTGAGGATAAGTAGAAGCAGCACACTCACAACCATCAAATGCTGACGTATTTTTTAATCCTAGATGTTTGAAATACATACATGAACATACATACCGATAGTATTAAAGTTCCTATCTAATAACTTGCAAATAGTCAAGTTGACAATTAAACTTAGAACTTCTTTGTGTGCACTTCGCTAATCCCTAAAACCATATAAGCATGACAATTAAATGAGGACTTAGCTGAGACTGAGACCATGAAATCCTGTCTAAAGTTCATATTGAGAGAGGAACTAAAATTTGCCCCTATATTAAGCTAAAATATGTAAACAGATAAAATCATATAAAGAAATATATAAAGAGCAACACAAGATTCCGCACTCAAACATATCTTTTTTTAACGGCAAAAGGTAAACTAAGATAGCAGATAAACATGATATACCAAATTCTTGCTTAGAATAGCCTCCTCCGCATTTGTAATCAAAGCCTATATTAAGAGAAAGTCAAAATGTTTACTAGTATCACCAACATAAAACTCGGACTGATTAATTATATTAACAAAATAATTTGAAGCAAACGATTATCAGGTAACTTCCTGAAAAACATAAACCACACATACTCAAAGGTAGAGATGAGGGCCATCTTTGACCTCAAAATATTGACTAATTTAAGCAAACTACTTTCTTTTAGGACCTTAGTACAGTAGACTTAAGTAGCTTTGGAGTATATCCAGTTACATAGAAGCCATACAACTTTAAGACGATAATATACTTTGCTTTTGGACATATCTTTTGTTTTTTCAATATAAATAGGCATGTTTCATTCTACTTATAATTAAAACTAAGAATGAATGTATTATTGTAGTTGCTGACTAGTGGAAGGAAACGAAGGTTCAGGCCTTCAGGGGACAGTTTGCTAGAGAAGTTTGTACTCGGGGTGGTAAAAGAGTATAAGAACTTCAAGGAACAGGGTTTCAGCTACCCATTATAAGTATTTATACTATTATACTTCCTCTGGTCCATTATATAAGTCGTTTGACTTTTTGCACGTACCTTTAGGTGCTTTGACGACATGGTTAGAAATATGATTTTTAAAATTTCTTTTTTCTGAATAAAAATATAAATGTTGTATATTTATTCAGAAAAAAAATTAAATATTATTTCTGACCATATAGTTAAAGCACCTAAAGTTACGTGCAAAAAAGTCAAATGACTTGTATAATGGACCAGAGGGAGTATCTTGTAATCGTGGCTTTAAAGTGATCAAAAGAAAAAAAAATCTTTGACCAAGTCAGTAAGGGACTAGGACGTAGACCGAAGTAGAATAGGGGTCGACCCTGGCTAAATTTCTTGTGTGTTCTTTATTGCCTACTGCTTTATAATTATGTTCTGCATTGCATCATATCACCTTAAAATTATATATCTTGTTAATTGAATTCCGTAAGCCATTTTAGCTGCACACAGACTGTAAGAGTCAAGTGTTATATTTGGTAAACTTTTAAAATACAGTACTTAGCCAAAAACACCTATCACCCCCTCTAGGTGTGCATTTTCATATTCAAGGTTACTTGAGAAACGATAGCTCGTGTCAGACTTCAATTTCATTTGGTGGGGGGGGGGGAATCATAAACAACAACAATTAAGAGCTCTACTTCTGCCAAAGATCGCAAATTTAACAAACAAAAATGTTAGCAATCAGTAACCTTTCTGATTCTGTCCTCTTCAACTTGATCAACATTTTTTAACAAGTTCTCCAACGTACCTTACACAACAGTACAGATGAGAAGTTAACAATTGCAAATCACATACTTATAGTGCAGCACTTCGAATATAGATTCAAGCAAAGGGAAATGGTAACTATACAAAAATTAAAAGGAATTAAAGACTATGAAAGATAAACATATTAGGATATTGGGCAAGTAGTCTGCTGTTTGTTTATTTTCACTTTTGGGACCCCCTATTAATTGGATTGCAAAAGGGGTCAGTTTTTGGGCTGGCCATAAGTTGACAATTCCTTGCCTAGACATTATAAGGTGACATGATGACACCTTAGCTCAACATATATGGAGAGCCAGACACCTAGGCATGGAATGGTGCCTATGCACCGCCAAAAGACAAAATTGTTAATGAAAACCATTATTGTTATTAATATGAGATTATATATTACCTATAGCGGAAAGGCAAAATCATTAGAAACTTAAAATATAATATTTTGCATATTAAATCTGATACACACCCAATTTGAAATTAAGCTTCCTTCTTATTTCCCAAAAATTAAGAGAAACCCTACTATTATTATTTTTAAATGAATGTCATCTTATCAGAAATATTATCCTGAACGTTAACAGAGTTACTAATCATACAATCATAGAGATGTCCAACACAGTAAAAACTGAGATAACAAAGCATCATAGAGAGTACAAAAGCTGCAAACATGCAGATCCCAAGCATATTATCTAGATACTTCACACTAACTTACCAAATTTTGCAATCAACTGCAAAGCATGCACATTCCCAATTCCATCAACTCCTACATAAGAACATTATATGACATAATCAAAACAGTTTCAATGTGGTGTGTTCATAATAAGTTATTAAAACAGCAAAACTAAAATTAAAGGAAGACATTAATAAATAGATCAAATAAACAGAAACAGAACAGTCTGGAAAGTATATGGAAAATGTAATAACATCCTTACGAGTATTAGTTAGAATAATTGATTTCGTCTCTGTGAAATACTTTTCAGCTATAAGAAGATTATTATATTGTCGAATAGAGAAGAGTTTCAGACTTTCAGTTGTATGTGAAGGAGAATAAGGGTGTACATGGATATATTGAAGCTTAATGAGATGTTGAGATGGGATTACAACAATTTTTAAATTTGTAAATAATATTGAACATTCAGAACCAAGGAACGCCACAAACATACAAAGACATCTGGATATTTCTTCAACAATTACTATTAAATTGGCAATGATTATAATTACTCTTTCTCTATCATTTTGACAAACTTAGCCTCCACAAATTTACAAGGCAATTTGAACAATAATTGAAGCGTTGGGCTGTGGCTCCCGAATCCCCCCCCCCCCCTCCTCAGATGAACTTGCATTGTTTACATAAACCTCGGCCACTTTTACAAAAAGGAAAAGCAACATTTGCAATGTTGAATATACAGTCAACAACTGAATAATTTGAAAAAGTAGATATTTTGGCTCATTAGCATGCTTTGAACTCTTCACATCACAACGGCGCATAGATTATTAATTGGAAAAATATTCAGCGTATAGAAACCAGATGGTAAAATCACACACAATATCTTCAACATGCTTTCTTAGTCTCAAAAGTAAGAGAAAACAGCATCTAGGAACAGGTACCAAGCATCCCTAGGCCCTCGCTTGTTTCCCTTTTCCAAAACACATTGACACTATGTGTAGCATGAAGCCACTTGTAATAAGTTCACATGATTTAAAATAGTATGAAGCAATAAAAAAACCTGGTATATTATCAGCTCTGTCACCCACAAGTGATATTATATCAACAAACTGAGCAGGTTTAAGCGTTCCATACTTTTTAGCAAAATCCTCCATACCAAATGAAGTCATACTGGAAAAAAAAAATATATGCAGTGTGAAAAACCCCAGTAAGGAAGCTTTAGACAAGAAGTGAGTTTGCTGTGGAAGCAAAAAAATTACTATGTAAAACTTCAGCTTAGAGCTTTCATGGAGGGCTTCCACCCAGTGGCCAAAGACAAGCTTTCACCAAGAACCTTTTCAGACTATTGTCTTAATTTCAATATCAATATATATCTTTGCAAATAACAGATACAGGGTGGAGGATTCATTAACAGCTAGTGGCAAAGCTTCTTCCACCCATCCCCCATCCCATCCTCACTCCCTCTCCTAAATAAAAAAAAATACTTCTGTATTGAAATATATTTATATAAATAATATACTAACAGCCAGAGATACAGAGTGATACTAACTCTAATCCACGAGGAGCAATTCGCAAAAGGCGTAATGAAGGAGATAGAATTTGAAAAAAGTCTTTGTCCGGGGAGACAACTCGTACCTGTTAGTAAAGATAATACAACTAAGTAAGAAATAATATTAACACACAACATGATGTATATAATATGTTTAGAAAAGATAGTTCATGTTTACTGCACAAACATTGTCATTCTTTCAGTTAAAAAAAGTGTATCTAGTCTTTGTAAACATTGATGGACAAATTTGTAGATATAGGTATATAGTACAATTATAATAAAAATTACACCGTGCTTATGCAAGGAGTATATTTAGGATATCCATGGCAAATGAGTTAATTAAATTTATCTTTTTTTCACGTTTCTAGATGTTTTGGTATGCTTCTTCAACCACAAACCATCTTCTCAATTTTTAGAAAGGATGTTATGGTAGGAGAACACAGTAGAATCTTTGTAACATTTCTAACAATTATGACCATACAGGATGCAAGAATTTATATAACAGACCCTTGTAAATTACAAGAACTGCAAATTTAAGATCACATAAACAATTTTTCCTATAAATGTTGGCACACTTAATATGTCACCTTCTAGAAAATGATGATAATTAACAAGTCAAAGCGGATCAAGTCTTATTTGTAACATTGTACATACAATGCAATATTTTTAGAAAGAAAAGGTTACGAAGTTAAATCCAGCCTTGCCCTGTATAATTAATTAATTATATGTTTAAGCATAAAGAAACGATGAAGGACAGAGAATATTCTTTTTCTACAACCAAGTTTTTCTGTTGTATAATCTACCAGGTAATCTTGTTATGCCCTATCCCAAAAATCACATCGAGTAACAAAGCGAAGACTGAGTTTGAGAGTCTTCCTAATATTGCTTTACATTGTAATAAATGATTTCAAAACAAACAATATCCTCTGCATTCACCATTGATAGGTTGGCACAAGAAAGAAAAAGGGCAAGTTACTTTTAAGAATACAATAGTTTTTAAGCTTATGGTGCATAGTTGTAGCACATGTACCACTTCAACCCGCATCCCAAGGTCAAGTGTACGAAACCAATGTGCACCGGCATGTCAACAACACACATCAGGCCAATCCGAAAGTGCTAGTCTTTTTGGGTTCACATCAGTTTTAGTCTTGTAGAATTGTGCTTCTAAAGGCAATCCAAGCTTACTAATCTTATTGAGGTGGAATATTACAATTAAGAATCCAGTTTCCTTATATAAGACAATGGCTACATAGATGGGCAACATAAAACAATACAATTAGTTCTGGTAAAAGGACGGTTATTTTGTATTAAGGAAAGATTATACACCTCCCGGAGAAAGTTTATGCATACATACAATTTTCACAGTTTGACGCAATGAAAACAGATTACACAAATTACCTTATACCCATCACTGACACTCCTTGAAGCTAAAGTTCCTATAACATCATCAGCTTCAACACCAGGCACCTGATTTAACCATAGTATCATATGGTGCTCATTGTTTTTGTTAATTCATATAATGCTCATTCAGCATGATAGTATCATTCACAAAACAAATAAATTCGATACTAAATCAGGGTCACGCAGTTCTCACCTCGATTACTTTTACAGACATAGCTTTAAGGGAAGCTTTCAAATATTGTAGTCCTTGAACTACTGTATCAGGGGTTGGAGATCGATTACTCTTGTAAGGCGGGTAAAGAGTGTGACGAAAGTTCAAGCCTACACATAATTTCAGCATGTGTCAGACCTGCATTTCTTGATACACCCAGAAACAAAATTCTTCACAACATGGACATATAAGAAACACAAACACGAAAAAGGTAACATGAATCTTTATAGTTAGAATCAGCATATAAATAGATTGGTTAATTACTGTGATGCATGATTTTAGAGGCTTCCACTAGTTTTTTTAATTTCTCGTTTCTTCAAGTCAGTTTCAGAGTTTTATTTGGCAATTTAGAAGTTTATAGCAGTTTCTTCGATTTCATGTTTTATTAATTAAGTCAGGTTCTGGGTTTTATTTGGCAACCTATTGTTGGCGAATCTAGGCTATTATATAAAAAAGGTTCAATACATTGTACAACTATTCTTGTTATACTATGATCAAATCTGAGTTATCTCAGTAATGTCTAAAAGCTCTTCATGGACTCATAATTTCTAGCAATTCCCCATCATTCTGGGAAGCAAAGATTGGAGCAGCAAGGTAATGAAAGATATCTGCTGTCATATTGGGAAGCAACGACTAGGGCAGCAAGATAATGAAATATACCTGCCATCATACTGGGAAGCAAATATTGGGCCAGCAAAGTAATGAAAAATACTATACTTCTATATAGAAACAGTAGGTTTAGGTGATTTGACCAATAAAACCTATACCGAGTTACATACTAAGCGAGTCGCATACTAAGCTGACCAAATTGGTACATATGGCAGTCAGGCAGTGTTTATCATTTAGCATACCAAAACTCTTAAACTACATTGTGGCTGTTTGGGGTTCCTTAAACTTAAAATAAGTAACTTATTTTATTTTTATTTTTTACATATTTTCATTTTTTTTTAAAGATAAATATTTATTTTAGAATTTTAAAACCAAATATTATTTTCAAAATAAAAAATAAGTTACTTATTTTCAGAAAAAGTACATACATCCCTACTTTTTTCCGGAAACAAGGGCTTATTTCCTGAAAAAAGTTGTTGCCAAACAGCCCATTATAACAATAAAATCAACTATAAACATCTTTGAAATCCTATTAGAACTCACAAGTGTTTATGGTAAGTTAGTTATTATCTGCATAAACTTTTTAAGTTCAACTTAATCGAAATCTGACCAGAGTCAAAATCAACTGTATGCTTCAAGTTCAGGTAAGAGACATCGACGTTTAATACACGAGGGCGAAAAGGAGGAGGAAGAACAAGAGTTCAGCTTTGTAGGGAATGCTTCAAGATGTGAAGATGATTTGGATGAGGATTTTCAATATGAAGATATATGAAATTTTGACCAGTTGCAATGTTTGAAGCTGGAAGCCTGGAACTTTGCTATGAACTTCAAATTTTCGGGGATCTTGATGTTAAATTTTAGGATTGTTTTTGCTCTAGAAGTTTGATTTAATATTTTATGAAGTATAGATTATGTTTTTTTTTGCCCTTTGAAGTGTGATTTCATATATTATGAAGTATAAAGTATGTTATAAACCAAAGGAATTATATATATATATATATAAACCTAAGTAATACTCCCTCCGTCCCATGTTTTTTGTCTTGTATAACTTTTTACGGTTAAATTGACCGAACTTCAACTACAATTTACATATTATCCTTTTATAATTTTAGAAATCTAAAAAGTACATTTTAAAATAGATTAAATATACTTTCTAATAATATAATTTTTATAATCTTCTTCCACTATATAATATATGTAATTTGTAGTCAAAATTTAGTTAATTTGACCACAATAGGTCAAACAATTCAAAAAAAAATTGGGATGGAGGGAGTATATCTTAGAATTTTTTGTAAATTGTGTGCCTTGCTTCAATGAAGCACGCGCCTCGCTTTTGCGCTTCCCGCCTAGGCTCTAGGGAGTTTTGCGCCTCAGTGTGTATAACACTTCTGACAACACTGCAGGACCCTAATGAGATTATTCCTGCTTACGAGGTTATATCATTTGTAATAATGTCCGGTGACAACAACTCACATCAAGTTCACTGGCCGCGCACCGAAAAACAAAGGACCCTTGACCCCATTCAACATTAACTGCCCAAGTATAGCAATTTTAAGTGCTCAATATATAATATACTACTGTATTCTAAAAGACATTACAAGGACTGGTCCAAACTTTGGAACTGCAATGAATATTAGAATTTATAAATGTTATACGTATTAGAACGGCATAAAGCACAATTTTGCTCCAATCTTATTATGGCACAATGCTGAGATGTCTTGCCCAAGATGTTCGCTTATGCCAACAGAGGCAGCAACTGGTTTTAAAAGGTGCACAAGAGTAAAACTGGGTACCACCATTTCAGAGCATACCACATGTTATATAATCCAAATGGCAGTTGCATTACACTGAGGTATTGGACTTGCATATTGTGTACAACTGTCACTATCTTCTAATACTGAAGTCTTGCATCACCGAACAGATTGGGAGAAAAGACTTAAAACTTCACATACTAATAACACTGAGCAATGCTTAGATTATCTCTTCAGAATCACAAGTACCCTTTCCGAGTTACAAAATCTTTAGCAGAAGAAAGAGTTCAGAACTAACAATTATCATCAGGAGCAATGAATAATGTTTCAAATCACAATTCCCCTAAGATATATTGACTACATTGTAAGATATCTCACACAGTATAGCAGTAACCATACAAGTGCATGAGATTGATCTTAACAGGTAAATGTCAAATGATATTTGATAGAAAGAAGGTCCCATCTCAATCAATACAGAAGAAATTATGTTCGAGACATAAGGTCATTTATTTGTTATTTGTGAAACTTTAACTTCATTCATATTGTCTATGGTTTCAATCATGTTGTACTCCCCATTGAACTCATACACCAGAAAACAAATCAACTAACTGAGACATACCTTTAGCCACAAAAGTTTGTTTTGATGAAACAGGGACATGGCCATAGGGTATTCCTGTACAGAAGAATATTTTATCAAATTATTGTTTGACCAAACATGCTTGAAAACCGATTATGGTACTCGAATAATGAAACCAATGATCCAAGGGGCAAGCTAAGGTAGACTGCAAGACCGACAATTTTAAAAATATATAGCATACACCTATTATGATAAAGATAGGTTTCATACTAGTCTTTTTGAAGGTCATGGTTCTAGATACACCTATGATAAAGATAGGTTTCATACTAGTCTTTTTGAAGGTCGAGGTTCTAGATTTCAAGTGTGGCCAAGTTCAAATTAGTTCATGAGGTTTAGAAAATGCCAAAAGTGGTAAACCTTAACATGATAACCCAAACCCCACCAGCACTAAAATTACAACACAAAGACAAATCGGATAAGCCACTAAAACAGGTATACATTACAAAGTGCGAGTACTGAATATAAATATCTTGTGTAAATAAAAAAGCACAAAATTAAAAAAGAATATACAAAGTGCAAGTACTGAAATATAAATGCCTTGTGCAAATAAAAAAGCACAGAATAAAAAAAACAAGGATAGAAAAAAACATAAAGAACGATAAAACATCATGAAAGTGGCCTCCTCCCACTACAGGTATCTTATAAAAGAAACAAACCAAAAGAAATTTATTATCTACAAGGGGGAGCATGGAATATGAAAAGCATCAAAAGGATGTGCTTAAATAAAAGTTGATGTAGTACTGCAACATCAGAAATAACAATTCTTCTATAAGCTCCATAACTTGAGTCCCACAAAGACTAGAATGAAATCAGATCTTAAAGGAAATGAAGACTTGAGTGTGTATAATTCTAACTTTATTACTGAACTGCCTAAAGCTACTCCTTCAAACATGGTTACACACTTCAAATGAAGATACATTGCGCAGTTTTTTATATTTAATATTATTTGGGAATATAAATATCTGTTTGTTCTTGCCAGTCAATATGTATCTCCATCCTGATCGAAAATCTAACCAGGCTTTTATGAAAATGGTGTGTTCATCTTCGGTTTACAATTGCACCGATATAACGACATGACCTTTTCCTCAAATCTTAATGCATCACATTATTCCATTTATATAATAGTTAAACATTAGAGAAAAGGGACACCATAGTTGTTTAAACAAGTAACTGTGCGTCATGAAGAATGGATATCTTACTATCTTGAACTAGTGTTTGTATGGTAAATGAGCAACAGAGAGAAAAAGAGTCCTAACACAACTATATGATTGTTGCTCTAGAGTCTAGTCCAAACTTCCAAACTTAACAAGTGAAAAACACATTAGGACTACGTTTCTATAAATTTAAGAATAAGATCTGCATGTAAATACCGATTACGAAAACCGGAGAGTAAAACAAGGCCAAACCGTGACAGACTTGCACACTGACACATGTTCAGCAATAACTGCATTCATAGTTGTCACGTCAGTTAGTCGAATCGCTGGCTAGTCGTTGAGTAGTCAATAACTTAAATTAAATTATATATAAATATATTTATCATATATATGTGGTTTCTCACAACAGAAGTTCAACATTCCCTTGTGTATATCAATCACAAAATAAATATATTAATTATGAATATCTCTCTTTTTTCCATTCCATGTACATACATATGTGATATATCAGTTTTAATCAATTCACACATACATAAATACACACACACATATCAATTTCAATTCAGAGAGCAAAAGAAAAATTGAGATTAGCATGTGCGCATTTGTTCATTGTTGCTGTTGATTAGGATTTTAGAACATACATTTTTGTTCATTATATTGAATTAATTTGGACCTGGTTTTGATGATATTTTGCACTAGCCGACCGCATACTCGTCCAAGCTGAACACCTCATCAACAATTAGCAAGTTAACCTCTCCAGTCGACCCTCTGAAACCGAGAGCCGACGACTAGTCATGACAATGACTGCATTAGCTTACTGGGTGACAATGACTACATTAGCTTACTGGTATATATTTAACACAATAATTTATCTAACCTTACAATTTTTAAAGTGAACTAAAAATCATTAAATATAGGGCAAGCATTACAAATTTACCACACAAGTCGGTGTTTTTACCATACAAACTGGTGTTTAGGGGAACGGGAAAGAACTTGACTACAGTATATATGCCAAAAAAAATATATATGTATAAAGCGAAAATAGATCACTAGACACATACAACAGACCTGTTGAAGAAAAAGAATTTAGCGGAGGACCCTACTAAACCAAGAAACACATTATTAAATGTTAACATACAGCATTCATATTTATATGATTGCACATGTGCCTATGGATGAGAGTAAAGAGAAATAGATTCATGTAACTGAATTCTAGATCTTACCATCATGGTCGAAGACAACCTGCAGAAAAGAATCGAAGTATTTAACATAAGTAAACATAGGATTATAGATGTCCTAATGTGCTAAATACAAGAGGACAAAAACGGATGAGAAAATAACTCATCACTCGTGCAATACTATGGGTATATGCAGCAAAAAGTGTCGATTTAAACTTTTCATTTCTAATGTTAAACCCAAACAGACTTCATTGTCCCTAGTGATTGGAATGAAAACTTTATTCAGTAAATATATTATTTTATCTTATTTCAACTGAACTTTAAAGTATTAATGCAGTTTGAGAAAAGACAACAGAGCATGAAATTTCTATTTTTTTTTACAAATAATTAGAAGAGAAATAAGAACAGGATATAAACAAACACATTAAATGAGTAGATGAGTGTAACTGCAACTTTTTTTACCTAATTAAAATATTATGGATGCCTGCACAAAGGAAATCAGGGACTTCAAAATAACAAGAAATAGCAGTGCATCACCTCTTTTTGCAATCTAAGTCTTAAATACCAACAAAATAGTATGAACTAGTTTTCATTAAACCAACTAAAAATAACGACCCAATTATGATTATACAAGCATACCTGAAAAGTAATTAAAAAGCTACTGAACAGACAGATTTTTGATATATCCATCCATATAAATCGAGAGAGAGTGCATACCGCCACATGTGAAGGGATGAATTCTAGAACATCAAATATCTGAACCAAAAAAATATATGCAGTAAGTTGCAAGCAATTCATATATACATATGCATAATCATACGAAACCGCAAATACATAGATGCACATTCATGCAAATACAATAAGCATGTGTGAGGGCTCGTGTGTATATATATATATATACATATATATATATATATATATATTAAACAATTAAAACTGAATGGGTTTGTGTAACTTCATTTTGTGATCCAGATAGTGTTCAGAAGTTCTCAACTGCTATTTTTGTAGACAGAATTGTGTTTTAGGGTGGATAAATTTAAAATCTAGATATAGTCTTGTTATTAACCTAAAATTATTTGAATTTCCCTAGTAATTTTATAATAATGGCTTGAATCTAGCAACACCTCGAAAGCTCTGACATGGACTATTATGCTTCCTTGGACTACTAACCTTGTAAAGATTTCTTTTATACAATTATATAGTCTTGGTTTAAATAAACTTGGAAAACCACCTATCCCTTTCAGCATTCTGTCTGGTCAGTAATTGGTCCAACACATAACGATAGGCTTCAAAGATGTAAATTTTGAAAGCTCAGTCTCTAGAGCTTTGGCTAGAAGAGCGATGGTAAGGCACTATAGAGGTGCAGTAGCTTAGTTTTCAGCAGAAAGGATTTATGGGACCTTTAATAGTCATATGACTGTTATTTTCCTGGCTTATTTTTATTGTTCAGAAGACATGTGAATGGCAAACGTGAAGCTCACTTTTAAAAGGCTACTTGGAAGAATTATATTACTCATAATCTATAGCTTCGTAGTCTCTTCTTCTTCCATAAACTGATAAACATCATCTTTTTCGTGCGTCAAACAAAGATTGCACCTAGAGTAACTCTAATTTATCTAAATTAAGGAGAACGAAAGAAGCGAAATAGAAAAAACTATAATTATACGGTGTATACATGATCACAATCACTTAAGAGATCATATGTTTTCTAGGTATTAGTGAAGGGAATATCACAAGAACACAAAATTTGTGACCCTAACATGGTATACAAATTTTAGTATAATTTTATAAGTACAATAGTATTTTGGTCAAAATGTGCTTATCACCACCTAGTACAGGTTGCATCCAAGTTATATTACACAACTAAGAAACAAAAACATAACAGCTTCTAAAAAAGTATATGATGTATCAGAAAAAATCATATTAAAACTTGAAGTTAAAATTTTAGAAACAGAATGCATAAAGCGAAAGACATGCTGAACAACACAGCCTCCCCAGGGTACACAAATAAAGAGAAAAAAGAGTTCAACAGTTCAGGTCAATAGGAAGGCTACCAAAACCTTGTTTTAAAATACTTCTTTAGGAGGTATTAATTAAAACATCAATATTAAAATGCCGGAACATAGAGTAACAATGATTTTATGTACTTTAAGCAAGTAGCACTCACAAGAGACAAAGCTGTAAATATAGTCAAAACCCAATCTCCGTTGCCATCAGCATGGGAGAGGTGACCATGGTGGAGTTTAGCTACAGTTACAGAAATGACAGAAGTATTAGCAAAAATATAGGAAATTGGCCCGCTATGCAATTTTGTTGATTATTTAGTTGTCATATAGAACTATAGAAGTTACTTTCAATAGATAAATACACTTACTAACTTTATGATCTCCATGTATGAAGTGCAACTAAGGTACTGTTTTATATGTACAGTCAAGAAATATACATTAATAATGACACCATGAAATACTAGTTTATTATAGATTCAAACATGGTATTACAGCTTCTGACAAAAAAAACATGATATTACAGCTAGTCTAATATCCGAGGAAAGTAATTTTTCTTTATAATAGATTGGAAAAAATTTCTCTCACACTTAATCTATACACCGAAATCCAATTTAAGATTTAATTAGTGGAACTGGTGAGGTTATAGAGAAAGACAAATCACAAAAAGAAAAGTGTGTGCACCAACCAAGCTGGCTCACTCTTGATCCACAAGATTCTCAGCAGTGGTGGTTCTAAATGAGATATTTGCATTCGACTATTAGAACTTCATGACTATTCAAAATCCTAACCCTACCAGGGTGTCAATTTTCATTTTTAAGAAAGTTGCAATTGAAGTACAAGCTCATCAAAGTGGATAGCAATATGGTAGGTTTGCCTCTATTTCTTTGGCTATTTTAACGTTCCAGATGTCATTTACCGGGAATAGATAAAAATAAATCCTAGTATATGCGACTCAAGTACACAAGACTTTCAAACAATGATTAGTAGAGGATTATGCAATGGTGATCGTATATGCGAGTTTAGGAGCCGAAAAACTCTCTTTTAATCAGATAGAGTGAAATGAGTCTCTATATGAGCAACACGCAGACACTCGCACACACTCCTCTCATCTAATTACATGACTTCTTCCCATAGTTTATTCAGCCTCACACACTACCCCTGGGTCAGATGTGAGAGTTTGTACACTTCACTGAAACAACATTTGATGCCCATCAAAGGTTTTAACTACATGTGAGTGCAATTACACTAAATGCTTAAAAACGCTACTCGAAGAAATAAAATTAACAATACACTATTATAAGAGTAAACGAAACTCAGTTGCAAATAACAATATAGGAGAATTTACTTAAATTGCAAGTTGGGTTAATTAACATACCAAGAAGCTTGTAGTAAGCTCTATAAATGACTGATGTGCCATCGATAAGCATTACACGACCATTAGAAGAAGGAATCCCAACCGACGTATCTTCGCGTTGGGTATAATTCAAGAGCGTGGTTTGGGCTAATGTTTGAGGAGTTTCCAAGGTAGTAGAAGAAATTGGGTGAGCATCTCCGACACTACAGTAACCCTGATGGAAAAAAATCCACTAAATTATTATGGATATTATACTAGGAGAAAGAGGGGGGAGAGAGAGATAGAGAGAGGGAGAGAGAGGGAGAGAGAGGGAGAGGAGAGGGAGAGAGAGATAGAGAGAGGGAGGGAGAGAGGGAGGGAGAGAGAGGAGAGAGAGAGAAGAGGGAGAGATACAGAGAGGGAGAGAGAGATGAGGGAGAGAGGGAGAGAGAGAGAGAGAGAGAGAGTTGAGTGACCTTATTTGAATAAAGAGGACTAGTACTAGTAGTAGTATTGAGAATGGTTGTGTTAGTGGTGGTTGGAGTGAAGTAGGAGGAGGAGGTGGTTCTTCTGGTAGCGAAGCCCAAGCAGCAGCAGGAGGAATAATAATAATAATGTTGGAGGAATCTACGAATAGCACGAGGTGGAACAACAAGATGATGTTGAGTGTAGCAGCTCAACGCCATCAATTAATCTTCGATCTTCAACAATCAACACTTCACTCCTGCATATATTTGGTATTTCTGAACATTTTTAAACGCTAATATCTTAATTAAAACACACACGTAACTTTACATGTCAATCCTTTTTTAATCATTATTTAACGGGTTTATAAACTTTTCATATATTAACAATTATGTATATATATTTGAACTTTAAAAAAAATACCTAAAACTAAGAATGACAAAACCAATTATAATGTTACACTTTTAAACAATCCTTTTAAAAATAATAATATGCTTAATAAAATAAATTATATAGAATCATTTGAACAAGATAATATAATTCACAATGCATATTTCAAATAGCAAACGAGTTATAATGCATTAAATCCGAACAATTCAAATTAGATAAATGGCTCACGTTCGTCCCCCACTCGTACAGACCCTTGACATTGGCCCTCCCTTGGAGTTGCAGAAACTTTAATCTAAAAAATTAATTCATGTTAAAATGATGTAAAATAAGATGAAAACAAATAATTATTAGAACTTCAATTGCGTAGAGG
This sequence comes from Oenanthe sinensis, assembly GCA_028671895.1. NCBI lineage: Eukaryota > Viridiplantae > Streptophyta > Magnoliopsida > Apiales > Apiaceae > Oenanthe > Oenanthe sinensis. Next base: position 20,792,207 of record CM053809.1, read on the forward strand.
TTGTTTGGATTTTCTATGACAAAATACTTTTCCACTAGTCGACTGATCTTTATCAATACTTGCAACTCCACTCGACTGATCTTTGACATTTTTAAGAGTTGGGCATCCCTTCTTATTGTGTCTAGTCTTGAAACACAATGAACAAGTCATAATTCTTCCATTTTTTGATAATTTATGTCCACTTGCTCCCACTTCTCCTACTTCTTTTCTTCTATTCCTAGCCTTTCTTCCTGGTTTTATCTTCAAAGGAGGTGGCTGAGGAGGGTCATGACCAGGCTTTGCCCAGATTTTTTATGAGTTCATTGGACATATCATATTACTATATGCTTTCATGTACATATTCTTGTTATAGCAATCGTGGACACAATGTAATGGATCCTTATTAATTTCTAAAATTGATGAAATTGCATGACAACAAGGGATTCCGGTTAATTTCTATTTTCTACAAGGATAAATTTTATTGTTCAAATCAACCATATAAGTATCCCCATTTTGTGTAACTTTGAATCCAACATCTCCATTCCATACAACTTGACAATTTGCACTATCCAAATAATTTTCATTCACCCATTTTCGAATTCTATTTCCAAAATTTCCAACCCAGTTATTAGCCAATTCCCTACTAGTATGCAACATTTTTATAACTAATTTTCTAATATCTTCAAACATAGATATCACATTTTTTGTCCTAGCCTCAATAATCTTTTCATTAAATGCCTCAATGAGATTATTATCAACAATATCACACTTTACCTCAGTTGTGAAATAGGCCTTGCACCAATGCTTGGGATGAATATGCAAGATGTCCTCAAATCCTTGGGGTGACAATTTTTTAAGCTTTGTCATGTTTGCCTCAAAATCAGACATGTTCGTAGATTTAGCACAAGCCCAAAACTGTCTATGTAATAACTCACTCCTTCCATGCTTTTTTCTCCAATTTACATAAAGGTGCCTAGCACAACACCTATGTTCGTCACTTGGTAATATATCAGAAACAACATCCAAAAGACCTTGTCATCAAGTGATTAAAAACACACACATTAAATCATATAATAAATGTGCACTTAATATCACAAAGTGAAAAGTGCAAATAATATAACCATGCTTTTGTTGATATGTGATAATAACCCAACCACTACAATCTTCTATACTTAAATCATCTTTAAGTTGTCAAATAAACCATTCCCATGTCTTTTTTTTTCTTGATGCACCAAACCCCAAGCTACATGGAACATTTGATTATTATTCAATAGAGATATAACACTTGTCAAACATAGGCATCTCTTCTCTGATTGATCTTATAACCCTCATCTCTGTTGTACTACCAGGATTGCTACGTTTAATTTCTCCCAAGTAATCCCACAACATTCCAAACTCTTATAACCCTTAAGGTCTTTTATTTTGCTCTTTTCACTTTACAAAAATTAGCTTCAAATTTTAAATCTTCCTTGATAAGAGCTTTCAGATCAACTAATCTCATACTAGCCAATTTCTTGTAACTCTCTTATTTTTATATGATATTTGACAAGTATGATCTTTCACATATATTTTCACAATAAATCTACCAGTAACACTTTCAAATGATGCGTATAATGTCCATTTACAATTAGAATTAACACATTTTGCCCTCACCTATGTTTTTGTATTTCGAACAAGCTTAATAACCCTTCTTTCCTGCAATCCATATTTTGTGATGGCCTCCTTCAACTATGCAGGACCAGTGAACTTCATCCCTAAACAAAAATGAACTTTTTTTGCCTTTTCTTCGAAACTAACAAATTTTGACTTCCTTCTAATTGCATGATCATCATCAGACCCTTCAGAACTAACAACACTATAACTTGAATTTGAATCATCAAATAACCCTTCATAATTTTCTTCAATAAATTGATTTTTCAATTCCGGAGTTCTATCAACTATTCTCTTGTTCTTATTAAGCTTAAATTTATTAACACGTGCTCTATCTTCTACCAATTCATCATCATCAATCAAATAATTACACTATAATATCTTCATCGGAATCATTAACATCGTCATTTGAATCTAAACAGTCATCATCAAAGAAGTTATCAAGCAAAGTTTGATGAGATCTTACCATTGGATCAGTTTCAGTTGGTGGTGGTGGTCGTTGATCAATTTCTCGCCGAATTTCTTCTTCCGGTCCTGTTTTAGTTATTTGATGAGTGACATTCATTGACGCCTCGTAATTTATAATATCTTTAAGAAATTGGACATAGCTCACTAGTTTTCCATCAGATCTGTTTCCTCATGTTTGTCCCGTGTCCATCGCAATCTTTCTTATGAAACCCTAATATTTTCCCCAAATTGACTTCTCGTGTGTATATGTATGTATGTTTGCGTGTTTATGTTTGTTTATATATTTATATTTATATTATGTTTTTTTAATGTTATACAGGTGTATAATATTATATAATTAAATAAATACACGTCATATTAAATTAGTAATAAACCGGCATTAGAACTCATTCGAAATATTTTACTGGTTTCAGACAGCAAAATGATAATTTTGATAGTACAGACACTAAATTGTCAAAACTTGGCAAGTTTAGAGATAAAATTTGCCCTTTTACCGATGATTATCTGTATATCAATATACTACAGGGTTGAATACAATTTTAACTACTTAAAATTCTTGCAGAATAAAACTTGGAAATGATTAAATAGATAAAATAAAATGAACTCAGATTTAAAAATTATTGGTGGACTTACTCAAAAAAAAATTATTGGTGGATTAAATGTATCCTCTCTGATTAATCTAGATCTTAAAACCTAGTTTCTTTACAAAGTTGAACTCAGGTTGTTCTACTTTACTATAGCATTTGGTTTATATATCACAAAGATGCTTTTTATAATTTTCTAATCACATGATAAAACAAAAATAACGTAAATTAGAATATTGTGCTTCTGTCTTTCCTTCCTGCATTGAGCAATTTGGGAAATGATTTGTCCTACATTCTCCAAGAAAGACATCTCTTTTCACAATCAAGATAAATTTGATTGTCTTCCAATGTTATCTTTAGTTTGAAAAGATTCATGACTTGATCTTCATGTATTGTCAACATCAATTGATAATTTGTTGTTAATGATATCAATTGATATTCTTTGTCTCGAATTCTTCAATGGTTGTTTATTCATCGATTGATATTTTGATGTTATCGATCGATGGGTTTTCAGCATTCGTTGATAGCATTCAATCTTCAATTATCAATTGATCCTTTGAATATCTATCGAGCCTTTATTTATCTGTTGATCATCCATCACTTGTAAAAATTTATGTCTTCAAATAATTTCAATTTTAACAGTCTAATCTTACATCAGTTGATGACTAATATTTGTTGACTCAAATATCCATCGACTCTAGGAAATATTATCCATTATTCAATTGGAGTATCAATGGACAACAGACTTAATAACATTGTTTCAATAATACCAATTATCAGTTGATACATTTGACACTTCAACTGATAATGAATTCCTAATTAATAGATATTTATAGTGTGAAACAATCTGTAAAAAATATAATGTAGAATACGAGTGATTGTGCGTGTGAGTAACAGAATAGTGTATGGCTATGAATTAAAGTAAAAGGATATGAACGGAAGATGTCTCGAGTCCAGTGCGAAACTGTCTCCTTAAAACTATTTCGCCTCTTGTTAGGAATCTACATGTGATTTGATGATAACATTAATCTTAGAATCATAGAAATTTTATTTGATGTAACTGATCAATTGATAGAAAAGTTATAAATATCAATTGATCAGGAAACCATTTATCAGTTGAAGTGTTTATATGAATCAACTGATAATTTGGATTGTAGCATAGGTGTATTTAGTCTATTTCAATCGATAAGGTGTAAATCAATTGATATTTTGTTCATCAATTGATGTTAGAGTCGATTGATATAGATCATCAATTGATGTGTAAATTAAACTGTTAATTTGTAATTATGTGAAGACAGGAAATTTCACAAGTGAAGGATGATCAATTGATATTGAAGCATCGATGGATGAGGGATCAATCGAAGAAGCCAAGTCAAGCATTGAAGACCATCAACTGATGTGAAGACCCATCGATTGGTATATCGATTGATAACATCTATCAATCGATAAGCCGTCTTTTATCAATCGTTGGATATGAAGATCAATCGAAGAAGAACATCAGTTGATGGATTAAAGGATGGATCAATTGATATGCTTCACAGTAAATTATCAATTGAGTGTGACAACACAAAAAGGATATCTGTTGAAGATCCAGAGAACAAAAGCACACATATGGAAGACAGTCTAGAATGACTGTGAAGACTCAATCAGAAGCTGTCTATTCAAACCTTTTTCAAAGATAGAAAAATGTAAAAAGAAAGGCAGGTAGAAACAATCCTAGAATAGGAATTGTAAAAGCACACTTGTGTTATATAAACAAGTGTAACAGCATTATTAGAAAACAGAAAAAGTTAGACAATACAAAAAAATCAACTGTTCCAGCTTGAGAGCACATTTTGTAAGAACAGTTGATTTGTTTTCTAATTTTGTAAAAACGCAGCTAGGTTTCTTTTAACCTAGAAATATTGAGCAAAAATATACACTAATGGAAAAACCAATCCATCAGTAATTTTAAATCTCTTTGTTTAGTTTACTTTTCAATGTTAAATTGTTCTAACATATTCTCACTAATTCAAAAAGTTTAATATTTGTATTCAACCCCCCCCCCCCCCCCTTCTACAAATATTGACATTGTTCTAGAGGAATAACAATTGGTATCAGAGCAGACTTTCAACATACAGAAAGTTTAAAGATCAAGAACAGTCAATATGGGCCAAAAGGATTCAGGTGTAAAGATCCCAATGTTGGAAAAGGATGAATACTTTCCATGGAAGGTAAAAATGCATATGCATCTTCTTTCTCTAGACCCTTCTTACGTTCACTACATAGAGAAAGGTCCTCACATTCCCATGAAGCTAGTTACAGGAGTAAACCCAGATGGAAATGTCAATATTTGTAGAGGAATAACACCTTTCACTGTATGCGCGAGTGGATAGCCTCCCAGGATAAAATGAGAACACGGCGATGTCACGAAGAACAACACATTCGGCGAGCTATAACAGGGTAAAAGAACTATCACCAGAGAAAGGGTTTGTGTTTGAGTACAGCTGTGGTTATGTGTGAGATGAGATGAAACTCTAAGACCTATATAAGACGTATATATAGACTTGAGGAAACTTGTACGCTACACAATTACCTAATTAACCACGTGTTAATTAATTAAGGAAGACAGTTGTCAAATCAAATCACAATCAATTTCGAATTAATAATAATTATTATTATTAAAACAAAATAATTATTTATTTATTTGAGTTAAAGCCCAGCGGAAATTAATATTTTAGCAAAACTAGTCCAGATTTATTCGGTCTAAATTTTGTTGCATTAATGTCCGCAGGCAACCACAAATTTGCCCTCGAAATCCCACGATTTGCACCCACCCTGCGCGCACGTGGGTAGTGGAGCAATACCATACTAACACAACTTAAACACTATATAAGTGTTCTACTATATAAAATCATGGAAACCATTTTTCCAATTCAATGTGGGATTCAAGTTTTTCATTCTTAATTTTCCACTTTCAAGTGACCAACTTTGGATCATCATATTTCATCCATCCCTTCATCATTTTGAATACTTAAATATGCATTGGAAAACTCTCATGGAGGATAACGTACTTCAACCATAACTTGTTGCGCGCACGCACCCAAGAAGCACTCAAACTTATGCTCAAAATGACTTGACAATGTGGGGCTTATACCCACATTTTCCAACAATCCCCCACATGGATAAGATTGATGTTTCAGTAGCACACACCAGACAGACAGACACGTAATTTGGCTTGGTGATAGTTTCTTCCATCAGATATAACATACGAAGGTAGGGAATGCTCCTTGAACCTTCACTCGATTAAGCATACCGACCTTACTAGTAGACAGTAGACGTGAGTGTCCTTAAATTGTTCGATCATTTGTGTAAATGATGATATACTTATCACTACATCTTTTCTGACTCGTTCAGCTCTCATGATTATGTCCATTTTGGTCATGGACATCGTCCTGGTTCTACGGGAGTTTCTAAAGAATCGTGTCTCGCAATTCTCCTTTGAAGCGGCCCCACTTCTCTCCTACATAGGTGATCTTTATCTTAAAGAGTAAATCGTATCTACTCAACTGAATTCCATGTATTCAACCTTGAATTTCATGTATTTGCCGAAAGACCATTAAAAGCGTAAAGCATACCCTCGTATCATACGGGTCTCAATGTTTCCTCATCATAGGAACAGGCCAAGGGTTACCCCCACAGTGATTTGGTCATCATGATTTAGTTTTCCCATTTGAACCAAGTTGTTGGGACCTCTAGTCAGCAAGGTTGGGTGTCCACTATGAAGCCGTTAAGAAGTAGGCTTAAAACCCATCCCCTTAGATGATTTATCAACTAATTCTCTTGATAACCCTTTGGTTAATGGATCTGCGATATTATCCCTTAACACGACAAAGTCAATAATGATAATTATGTTTGATATTAGTTGTCTAATGGAACTGCATCGTTGTCATATGTGACGAGACTTACCATTACATAACATATTCTATGATTTGCCAATAGCTGACTGACTATCATAGTGTAGTTTTATTGCAGTCACAGGTTTTAGCCATCTAGGAATATCCTTCATAAATTGGCGTAAATATTCAGCCTCTTGTGAGCATTTGTCTAATGCCACGAACTCAACTTCTATCGTGGACTGAGTTATCACCGTTTGTTTGGAGTATTTCCATGGCATGGCTGGCCCAACTAGTGTAAACACGTAGCCACTCGTAGACTTTAATGCCTTCTTGCTAGATATCCAATTTGCATCCATGTACCCTTCAAGTACTGCTGCATATCTTCCATAATGCAGTCCATAGTCTCGAGTTCCTTTTAGGTACCTTAGTATTCTTATGATCGCTTTCCAGTGATCAGCTCCCGGATTACTTGAGAATCTACTCAACTTACTAATTGAGTACGCAATGTCTGGTCTCGTACAACTCATTAGGTACATCAGACTTCCTATTATCAACGAGTATTCCAATTGGGAAATCCCTACACCTTTATTCTTGGATAGACGTAAAGTCAAATCTACAAGTGTTTTGGCTATCTCAGTATCATCCTTGGCAAACCTCTCAAGGATCTTGTCAACATAGTTTGACTGACTTAGAACGATACCTTCTGATGTTTTAGAGATTTTCACACCTAGAATCACATCTGCTAGTCCCATGTCTTTCATGTCAAATCTTGATTTTAACATGTCCTTTGTAGACTTGATCATTTTTTCATTGTTGTCAGCAATAAATAGATCATCTAAATACAATGTTATCATGACACATTCGTTCTCGTTATCCTCGTAATAAACACAATTATCACATTCATTTACCTTGAATCCGTTTTCCATCATGAAATGATGAAACCGTGTTCTGCCCAAACGGAACACTGAAATGTCCAACAATTACATGCCCAATAGATATCTGGTCCATATGTGCGTTGGGATCAATCAATGAGTTTCCATTAACATTCACAATATTGTCAGCCATTAATCTATCACCGAACAAAAATCACGTATTTGTTAATCACATATAGAAAAATAAAATAGCTTTAAGATTGTGAAATGATCAGCTCCTAGAAAAAACACAATGATAGAATACGAGTAATTGTGTGTACTAGTAACAGAACAATGTATGACTACTAATTAAAGTAAAAGGATATGAATAGAAGATGTCTCGAGTCCAGTGTGAAACTGTCTCCTTAAAACTATTTCGCCTCTCACCGTATGCGCGAGTGGATAGCCTCTCAGGATAAAACGAGAACATGACGATGTCATGAAGAACAGTACATTCGGCGAGCTAGAATAGAGAAATAGAACTATCACCAGAGAAAGGGTTTGTGTTTGAGGATGACTGTGGTTATGTGTGAGATGAGATGAAAACCCTAAGACCTATATAAGACGTATATATAGACTTGAGAAAACTTGTGCGCTACACAATTTCCTAATTAACCACGCGTTAATTAATTAAGGAAGACGGTTGTCAAATCAAATCACAATCAATTTTGAATTAATAATAATATTTATTATTAAAACAAAATAATGAATTATTTATTTGAGTTAAAACCCAGTGGAAATTAATATTTTAGCAATACAATTTTAACAGTTTAATCCTACATCAGTTGATGACCAATATCTGTTGTCTCAAATATCCATCGACTCGAGGAAATATTATCCATTGATCACTTAAACTATCAATGGATAACAGACTTAATAACATTGTTTCAATAATAACAATTATCAGTTGATACATTTAACACTTCAACTGATAATAACTTCCTAATCAATGTATATTTGTAAAACACATATCCACTGATCAGATACAATAGAGTTTTGCTAACTTGCTCTTTTTTATTGTTTATTGAAAAAATTGTTGTTTGAGAACGAACTTGTACAAATCACAAACTTATATATTTTCTTATTACTTGACCACTTCATCATATGTGTTTTGAATCATAAACATAATATGTGATTGTCTGTCTCGCGTGGATATGAAAATATTGAATATTATATCAAAATTAGCACTAAAGCCCATACAAGGCACGTGTCTCTAGTTTAAATTATATTTCTTATCATATTATTTAATTTAATATAATATTATATATATATATATTTGAAATTTTATTTTTTGATTTGACTATATATTTTAATAGACTTTTAATATTTAAAAGATATTTATTACTAATACACACATAATGTATTTATATATTATATATGATCCTATGTTTAAAATTTAATCTTATTTATAACTTGAGTCTATATTTTATTTTAATCTTGTTTTATATTATAAATTATTTTAATAAACAATCTAAAATAAAATTATAAATGCAAGATACGGTAACAACCTTTATCATATAATACATCTATATTTTCATTTTCGAATCATATTATTGTTATATTAATTCTATATTTTGATCGAATTATTTTAAATAATATATTTGATCTTATACTTATTTTATATTTCATATTATTTTAATGAAAAATCTAAAATAAAATTATAAAGGTAAGATACGGTAAACAACATTTATTTAAGTTTCATCTAATTGGTCATATAATATATCTGACATCATCTTATAGTATCAACTATTTCATCTTCGAATCATATTATTGTTATATTAATTCTATATTTTGACCCAATTATTTTATATAATATATTTGATCTTATATTTAATATCGCATTTTAATTGAATTATAATTAATTTAAAAGTTAAAATAAAACTTAATGTGTGATAAAATGAGATTTGATGGTTGTCTGACTTATGTAATAAGCGTTTGAAATTAAAATAAAATTTTTGTTAGTTCATTGATTATAAATTATAAACTTATATTTGACACAAATGGTTAGAGGGTCAATTCCTCATAATAACATATATCCAATTTTTTAACATTAATTTGAAAGTAGGGTCACTTTTGTTATTTTATATAAAATAAAAATATATTTGTAATTTAGTGGCCATTTTATTGGTTCATTTTGCCCTTATGTGGTCATATTATATATAGAAACATATATTCATTATTCTCACCAAATACAATTAAGTTAATATTCAATGTTCATGTGAACTCGTTTAAACCACTATAATCACTATATATATCATTTTGTTAAATCTTAGAAAAAATATTCAAGAAAGAGTTAATGAATATATGATGTCATGCGTGGATAGTAAATTATTAAGACATTTTATTCATTATTTAAAATGATTAAATTGTCGTTTATTGGTAAGATATTTAATTATAATATATTTTATAAATTATTTAAAATAACTAAATTACTCTTTGTCTGTGAGATATTTAAATGATGACATATTTTATTAATTACTTATAATGATAAAATTATCCTTTATTTATTAAATTTTTAAATAATTAATTAAACATTTTTTTCTTTATTTCAAATGACAAAATTACACTTTGCTGATAAGTCATTTAAATAATGACATATTTTATTCATTATTTATTATTTGTGAGACAGTTAAATGATTTTATTAATTATTTAAAATAATTAAATTATCCTTTATTTATTGTTTTTTAAATAGTTGGTTACACATTTTTATCATTATTTAAAATGACAAAATTGCATTTTGTTCATTATTTTTTTTAAATAGTTATTGTTTAGGAAAATTTAACTAAGATCCAATAACTAATTTACACATTTACTTACCATTGAACTACTCTTATATTTTATATATTAACTTATATCTTGTGTCATACATTAATCTATTTTTTTAATATTTTTTTTGTATTTTATATGATTTGAATTTATTTTTATTTTAAAAATAATAGTATAAACGTTATTTAACGTTATATGTATAAAACAAATTATATGTTTGGACTAAAAATTAAAATTTTAAAATAATAATCAAATGCAAAATAAAATAATATATTTTAAATAGAAAAATAATATGCTAGTGCCTCACACGGTTTTTATGGCGGGTGAAGGAGAAAAATAACCTTTTTTCGTACATTCCGAAAATATCGATTCTGGAGGAAAATGAGAAAAATAATAGATTAAATACACATTTATATATCACATTTGGGATACTTAATTTACAAATACATATCTCTATTTTCTATCACATTTGATATATCACATTTGAGATACCCATTTGTGTGTAAGTTATTTTTTATAAAATGGGTACCCAATTCACACGTGCTTATCCCAATTCCGTGAAAATCGTTTCTACACTAGACATTGTTATTTTTGTTAGTTTTCTTTAAAAATTGTTATTTTTAGGATTTTTTAAATCGGTTCTGCTTGCTTAACCAATAGGTTGTTAGATTACACTCATCGATTCCAGTTGGAATAAAATTTGTGGGTTTGTGCCTTTGTGGGCGTTAGATTGCTTTGGTTTTTTCACACACAGACACCCATCAATTCCAATTGGAAATTTGCAATACTAGTTGAGATGAGAACGAAATGGGTATCAAATTTGATGAAGCTGAGATGGGCAGCGGTGATATTAGGAATGTTAAATATGGTTGTAATAATATTGGGTATGATTATGATAACTAATATGTACGGACAAGAATGCAGTTTAGGCAGAGATGTATTACCTATAGTTGGGATATGGTTAGTATGTTTTGTCAGAATCATTGCTATGGTTCGTACTGCTATTGCCCAACGAGCTACTGCTTTGCTTGTTGTTTCCCAGACTCCTATTGCTGATGCCCTCATTCGACACCAGAAACGGGTGGGTGGGTTGTTTGTAACATCCTGTATCGATTTGATAGAGTGTATTTGAAGTCTTTTTATAGTTGTAGTTGTTGCTAATCATGTTTAATTCATTATTTGTAGTATATGTCATGTTATGTTTCATTCATTGTGCATCGATTTGATAGAATGTATTTGAAGTGTTTGTAAGGACTAGTCAATGATCAAATTATATGCATTGAATTGTGGGCGTGGGGTTATAGTTGTTGCTGATCACATTTAATTAATTAGTTATATTATATGTCATGTTTCACTCATCGTGCATCGATTTGATAGAATGTATTTGAAGTCTTTTTAAGGACTAGTCAATGATCACATTATATGCATTGAATTGTGGGCTTGGGGCATTATAGTTGTTGCTAATCACATTTAAGTAATTATTTATATTATATATCATGTCATGTTTCATTCATCCTGCGTCCATTTGATAGGCTGTATTTGAAGTCTTTATAAGAACAAGCTAACAACTAATCACATTATATGTATTGAATTGTGAGTTTGGGCCGTTATAGTTGCTAAACACATTCAATTAATATATTATATGTCATGTGCTTTGTTTCATTCATTCGCAGATGAGATACAAGAGATGGCTTTGGTGGACTCGTGCTGCAATGTTTATTACTGTTTTGCAATTAATTGGAGCAATTTATCTCGTCTTTCGGGTTTTCCAACATTTTTCTCAACCCCCAACCACTAACACTTGTTTATTAGGTACTATATGTGTATAATGTAATTTTGTATAATATCTGCCATTTAAATTTGATAGGTGATAACTAGTGCATTTAGCATCTTTGATATCTTCATTTGTGTCCTCGTTTTAAACCTTGACTTTACCATTATTTATTAACATGCTAAACTTAGGTGTGTACTCCAAACTAGTAAGGTGTCAGTTGTGTCTATGTTTTTGAGATTGTAATGTTCAGTATTGTATGCTTATGAGTTATGATATGATTGTGGATATGTACCAATGTACCATGCTTTTTAATAATAAGGGGTTAAAACTAAAACTCTGGGGATGCAGAATGGAAAATTAAAATATTAGTTTGTATTTATTTTATGTTATTATTTAGGAATATATTTAATTGTAATTCATTATAAAGTTAATTATATATTTGTATTATATTAGAAATATTCTAGAATATATGATAGAGAATAAGAAAATGATTTGTTTCCTTTATTATGAAGATTTTACTTGGTGGTCAAGTTTAGGGATTTACTCCTATATAAGGAGATGTAATATTTTATTATTGGAAGACTTTGATTGATATATTGAAATTGAGAATTGTTTCTCTTTTGATATGGGTTGCGATCCATGTATGTTCTTCTCTTCTGCGGTTGAGAAATCCTAGGGGTAGTGGTTCTTCTACGGTTGGATCACCTTGGGCTTGTGGGTTTTATGCGGTTAATCCACATTTATCTATCCTTCTACTTGTCTTTATTCTTGTCCTGCTGCATCATCTGGTAGAAATCTGATTTTATTTGTCCGAGTAAGATTTATATTGTTCCTGTTTATTGATGGGCGATGAGTTTTCAAATTTAAAGGAATGGTAGTCTTCATGCAACATCCCACATCACTTAGGTTAGAAAGTTAGAAGGCCTTTATAAAGAAAAGTCAACAAGTATTGTATAACAAAGCTGATAGCTCTTTTGGACCGTCCTGCACCGGATTATTGGGTCTGATATGCATTGGGTTTTGGACTTGCATTGTTATACTTCACCTCAACCATATTGCTACACATGTTGTTCAACATCAATTTGATTTCCAGCCTCCAAACTCCTATGTTGTAAAGTTTACAATATGTTTTATAATTGTAGTTATAAAATCATCTCTTAACAAGCTCTAGCTTTATTAATGATGTTTTTGCAGGGCTTGCATCGAATGATACCAGGTGGCAAAAAGATCTGCTCGTCCTCTTTATGACTGTGGTGTGTTTAATTGTAGTGGTGCAGTGTCTTGCAGGATCTGATGTTTTAAGATGGAGATCTTTTTACACAACTGAAGATCATGCATGGAAGACTCATTACCAGGAGGTTTTTGATTATGGCCTTCGCGAGGCTTTGTGCTGTATGGGACGTGCTAAATACTTGTATAGTTTTTGCTATATAGTTAACCTTATTCACAAGTTTTACTTTTTTATTTTCTATCCCACTTGAACTGTTAATTCACACCTTTCTATATTTTAATAATTTAGAACCGTGCTGGAGGAGGATGAAGTATATTCAGTGGCACAGTTATTGGGTGATCTTGTAGCTTATCGTGCCTCTGGCACTGGCCATTTAGAACTTTTGGCAGGTTCTTCTAAATTTTCTTGTTAACTTAATTGATTTGAACAAAACACAGAGATGATACTTATTATATTTCCTGTCATTACACAAAAAGCAGAAGAACAAGCATAAAATGGTAAAGCATACTGGTTTTGTTGAACATTTGTTTGCAAACTTAGTGAGAAGCCAAAGGTTGAGATCAATTCTTGTGAATTCTGTCCAAATTAAAAAATTAATCAAGTTGAATTTTAAGTTAATGTAGGTGACCCTCTTCGTTAATATGTGAAATGTGAAAATTGTAGTTTTTCCATCATGACTGTGTGCCAGCAAAGCTAAAAAATTGGAGTATTTTATTGGGTTTATCACTTAAGCTTGTTTGTCCATACAATTTACAATTCCATGTGCTGCATTTTTTATGCTCACTCTTAAACATCATTTCTATCACACAATTTGCCTGCTGATTTTATTTACTTTTTAGGAAAATATTGACCTCTGATAGATACTTGTGAATGAATATGGACAGTAATTGAATATAAAATTCTCTATTTAGTCTAGCGATGAATTGTTTTTGCGAGGATAGTGATCATCACTATTAATTTTGGTTTTGAAGATGCTCTCTCCATAACTAGTAAAGTACATTATTAAAAATATATTTGATACATATTTCTTATCTTAATTGTTCCTGTCCAGTAACCATATTTCTTATCTTAATTGTTCCTGTCCAGTAACCAGATTTCATCACAGGTTAGGCCATCTATGTGGAAGAATAGAGTGATAAAAAATTCTATTTATCTAATAAGACTTGTACATAAAAAAACTTGTGAACTAGTAGATTTGAAAGTAACGTATGGGGTACGTTCTCCGAAAAGTGTGTGATCTCATAATTGTCCATGGTGCTTAATACTTTTGTATTAAATGAACACAGGGTGTAGGACCAAATGAATAACCTTGATTTTGTGTGTCTGTGATTAACAGAAAAGAGATGACGTGTTTGTATTTGAATATGGTTTGTACTGCATCGTGACAGAGTACATACTATTTTAGATTTCTAGAGGCGATTTAATGCCTGCAGGGTGATTTAGAGACATGTATATTACAATATAATACTTCACAAGAGCTGCAATTGCTTTCTAAAGCTTGTCTACATTCAGATAGATAAAGTGTAAAAGATTGTTCTTACGTAATTTTAAATGTTTTCATAAGTTTTATTAGCTGTCCGTAATAGTTTTGTTAATGTTTTAATTTTCACAATATAATTATTATTATAGATATTATGCATCACATTATTGTGTAATTTAGGTCTAGCTTTGTTACAAAGGAATGATCAATTTACTGAAGTTCATCAAGATATGGTTGAGGCACCGGAAGAACGTATTCACGAGGCTGTTCTTTACCATCCTTTTGCTGAAGCTGCATATACGGTCTTGTGATGTTATATTTCGTATTATTATATTTGGAATTTAGCATTGAAATCTTTCAAGACCGAACTACTACCTGTTGCAGGGCCTGTTACTTGATTTTGGTAGAAACCCTGTATTATTTCCATGTGCATGGCTTTATAGACAAGGGATATTGACTCCATGGACCCGCAAAAGGTCTATACCTATAATTCATGGTCATTATACATTTATTTAAAGATTGATGATACTTAATTACTGTTTTTACTTTGTATTTGTTGTAGATCCGCCTTTTTAGAATTTATAAAAAAGATTTAGCTTTCGCTTATCTAGAATTCCAACATCTATATTTCTTTTGTTGTTTTCCATCGCTGTGGCCTTTACAGTTCTTTTCTCTAGGCGACCAGTACTTGAAGGTGATAATTGGTGGCGAGGTCATGCTGCAGCTTTCTTGAAATATATTAACTTATCACCGGATGTACTTCGAAAAGGACGTGTTAATCAAGTGAGATTTTGTGGGTTTGTGTTATCTTGTCTAGTATCTGTATGTCACTTTGGATTTTGATTCTGAGGCAACCTTAAGCTTCATATTCACGTGGATTGTTTATCGAATATTACCACTTACTAATTAAGTTTATATAGATGTGATGTTGCTTAGAGACATTCTCTTAAAAGTATCGATTATTGTTTGCTGCTACATACTAATTAGTCTTGCATACTATAGAAACATTTTTATTTTTAAGTGGTTTTGCTTTCAAAGGTGACACCGTAGAATCAACAAAATAATCCTCAGCATCCAAACCAAGTTACATAGAATATTAGTGTTTCTTTTGTAGAGGCAGCTCAGCCTTTGTAGGAATTGATTATTTTCAAGGTAGCAACTTTTAAGTTCCTCCAAATAGTGTTCATTTTTTAATATTTAGATCTCAAGCTATTCTAAAATTTGTTTTTATATGTTTTCGTATTAACTAATTCTCTCTGTTTATTTTTTATTTTATCTACTAGATAGCAAAGTGTAAAGCAGCCTACTTTGTTGTCGTACTACATCACCTAAAGTCTGTTGTGATTGCTGTTCGTGGGACTGAAAGTCCGGAAGACCTTATAACTGATGCATTATGTAGGGAATGCAGTCTTACTGCAGAGGAGTTGGATGGTTTAAGCAGGTAAGTTTCTTCTCTCACTGCCAGTGAGTTGTGTCTATAACTGCGGGTTTCACTTTCTTTGTGCATACTTCTCTTCTTTTCCCATATGAAGTGTCTTTTTGTTTTCAATTTTTTGATTCATATGTTTCTTTACATGAATACACCTCAGAAAGTGGACTGGGTTCTTCAGCATGGTTAAATCTTCTTTTCTGAGCGTCAAAATGAAATACAATTGTTAAATGAATTATTTATGATGTTAAAGTATGAAGGGGCATAATTTACATGATTGTTACATCAGCTATTGCATGGTAAAAGATATGTGAAACATCATCAAGAGTTCTTCATGAGCTTCTTTAAGTGTTGGTTTCCAAGATTCTTGTTCAACTCTCAGTTGGTTGTAGGCGGATATCTCACTGAAATCTACATGCAGTGATGCACCTAGCCTCTCCATTATAAACATAAACAATAGTTTGTTAAAAAATAAAATTAAGACTGAATAACTCAGGTGGCACATTGTATTATTGGCAGAGTATATAAAAGCAGGCTCATTTGAGAGCACCACTAATCTATACAACTTGAGATTTAGTATGTCAAATTCTCTAATAATACCTCGAACTTAGCAAGTATTCAGTTAATTTTGTTTCTCCATTCTGATGACTTCAGCTGTCCCAGTTATATCTCTAGCTAGATTAATTAATTTTTTTTCCTACTTCAGTGTTAACATGAATTAGCTACAGCAGGCCCTCTTATATTTCTGATTTATTTTACTGTTTTATTAGTTATTGATTGGTTTTAGTTGTAAGCATGGTAATGAGGCAGGGACCTCTACTTCAATACCCATCCATATAGAGCTTCTTGCTCCATTCCTGCAAATGCCTATATTACACCTTTTCCTTCTTTTATGCTTCATTTCTCATAACTTTGCAGTGAATTTTATTAAAAATAAATAAACTTACTTTAAAAACATGCACATTGCACAAAACTAAAATTAATAAATAGTATAAATGTTTCACTAAATCTGCTTGATAATAGAAACAGGATGCTATATATGAGATTATAAGGAGGGATTTCCTGTTCAATGTGCAAATCTCGTCCCAGCCCACATTCCCAAGGGACTAATATGTAATGGGCACTACCCCGTATAAACAAGACGCAGCCACCCATTAAGGGCAGTTTACTCCTACCCCCACCGCAGAGCCTAGTATGTTGTATGCATGTTATTCTAGTTTAAATTTTACATATTAAACTGTTACATATCTTTTTGTTTTCCTTCATTTGTTATCAGTATCTACTTGGGTCACGAAAACCTTAAATGGTATATATTATAAAATTTTACATTTTATGCTCTCTTCTATGTTTTTTTTTTCTTTCTGCTAACTTGTTTTCCGCATTAACTTAGGCATCACCAAGACATAGGTCCATCTTTGTCACACTGTGGACACTCTGGGGTAGTTGAAGCTGCACGAGATCTCTTCATGCAAATTGAAGGTAAATCTTCAGAACTGTGAAGTAGACAGTATATTTTGCTTTTTACACTCAGATTCTTTCAGCATACAATCTTATTCTATATTTGCTAAACATATACAGAGTGGATATCTTTCTTAATTTCCTGTAGTATCTCTCCCGTGGTAATCTTGAAGATACCAGTACCTTTATGTTTTAGCAGCTATAACAATTCCATGCTAGTTTGTTTCCTCGTTGCCCAATTGAATGCACCACACGACGATGACACTTCTTTGTTCCTTTGTCTGCTAGAAATTCGTATACTCGTTTCATGTTTTATCTTCAATAACATTGATTAAAGAAATATTAGGTGGTGAAACATGGGTTTACTATATTTCCTTGAAAGTAAATATTATGCTGAGAATTACTCTGGCAAAAAAAAGTATTTTGCTGAGGACTTTTTTGGTCAAACTGTTTCTACATGAAGCCAAAATGATTCTTATATGTACATTGTGCAATTTATTTTCGAGTTGTCTTGCTTAATTTATAGTGCTCAGTGTCAAGAAATCTGTGCACAGTTTGCAAAGAAGATGAAAATTAAAATGTAAATCACCCAATGATTCAACCAAGTACACAATACAGTTTCAACAAAAAATGGTAAATGACACTCAACCAAGTACCTACTACAGTTTGAACAAAAATTGGTACTTTGTTATTGCACCTTCATACTGTTTACTGTTTAATATACAGAAATTCTTCTTTGTTCATGTCAATTTTGCAGAAGAGTTGACTATAAATTTCACTGTGTTCCATGATCATAAGATTAGAAAATTCCTATATGAAGTATAATGTGGTATATCCTTGATAAACCTGGCCAAATATGATGGTTTTGATAATTTACATATGTAGGCAATTCGACAGATTCGGGTGGATTTCTTTCTTCATTGCTGGGAGCTGGTTGTGAGTGTGAAGGTTATGAGATCCGTGTTGTAGGGCATTCCCTTGGAGGAGCAATAGGTGCATTGCTAGGGCTGAGGGTATGCGACTATCACTTCTAGTAATGACTTATGATACCATACAATTGGTGTTTTGTTCATTTTATCAACATGAGTGTACCTTTTTAAATCTTGTACTGACTGTCTGTCTGCGGGTAAACTTCATGGACTAAGGAATTGTCCACTTGGTGAGAATGGAAAATTTGGAATAATATTTACGAAGAAAGAAAGAATGTAAGAGAAAAGTGAACAAAAATGAGGGAGTAAAATTTTTTTATGATGAAGATTGGAGGGAAAATGAGGAACGAGGAGAATGGAGCATTCCTCCTAAAATTGGTGGGTTAGATTTTAGTTTAAATTGCAAGGAAAGGAATGAAGGAAGAAATAAAAATTAAAAGCATTTCTTCCCAATCCCCAAAATTAGAGTATAAATTTCATTCCATTCAAGTGAACACAACCTACGTAGTCATCAACTCCAATTCTGAAAGTTTATACTGATAGATATTTGCCCTGACTTTCATAATTGTTCTCTCTTTAGCTTCTTTTTAGCAATTGTTTTATGCAATTCTTAATGAATATGTGTATATCATATTTGTGTTCGAAGGGCTCTGCTTTTGTGTATCGTAATTTATGACACATGTTTAGGTGTTTTTCATCATATTAATATTAACACAAAAAGTTCATATATTTAATTATGTTTATAAACATTTATATATATATGACTTATCGTGCCATGATATAGAAGTAAGGATTCGTGCCTATTTGAAGAGAGCAGGGGAGATTGAGGGTGGTTTTACCACGTCCATAGGAGATATAGGAGACATGTGTGCTTCAGGTGGATGGTGCAGTGCATACCAGTCAGAGTCACTGGTGACAAGAGGTAGTCCGTGGATGACGTAGGATGAATGGTTGATGTTAGACATGAACTATTTAAACTTTTATGAGGACCTGATTTCGTGTAAGTTTAAGAGATTCATCAGTTGGGGGTTTAGAAGTGTGTGTTTTAGACTTTTAGGGTGTTGGGCTTAAGAGTTTCTGTCTGTGTTCTGTCTCTTTTTATTATATTGTGTTATTGTACGAAATGTTTGTTACCGATATTTGGTAAATCATCAATCTAATTCTGAATCAATTTAGCGATTAGGCATCCTATCTGGGAGCACCGCAGTTTTGGAATGACTGCTATATGAAGCTTAATTGGCGGCTCTAAGAGTGAACTTTACAGGCATAATAGTCATTTACTCTAGTTATTGCAATGCAATCAATGTAATAGTTGGTCAAATTCCTTTTTTATTCAGTATTTTATTATGTTTTCATTACGTGGCAATAATTGGACAAGTTATGTCGTTTGTAGCATTGTACCATGTATATTTTGCCTTGATAATTTTGAAGAGACACTGATAAAACAAATTTGCTTGAAACAACAGTTACCATTTTTTTTAAAATAGGAACAAGTGATCTCTATTGATAGAAGTTTTTTCTGTGCTCCGGGAAGTAGGGGTAGTTTCTTTGCTCCTAGGAGTAATAAGGGTAAGTTCTGTGTACATTTTTTCCTCCTAGATTCCTACTTGCAGGTGGGATAAACCTAGTATGTTTGGTTGATTTTGTCTACTCTTGAAGTGTATCATGTGTACAGAAGTACATGTACTTGCTCCTAGAATTGAGCATCTTAAGTTGTTTGTACTTTTGTGGACAGCTATATGGTCAATTCCCAAGATTACATGTTTATGCTTATGGCCCCCTTCCTTGCATGGATGCAGTAATAGCTGATGCATGCTCAGAATTTATAACAAGGTGCAAAACATACTTTTTTCTCTCTACTTAATCTATTTGTTTATTTACTCTATAACTATGTAATGCACATGTATACGGATTTTTCTTGCCAAACTTTCAGATAGTAATACAATTGTGTGTTTATGCAGCATTGTATACCAACATGAATTTTCAGCACGCCTTTCAGTAACATCTATACTTAGGCTTCGTGCATCTGCACTTGTGGCATTATCAAATGACTCCAACACTGATTCTACTGCAATTTATAGACTTGCACGTCGATTTCTTGGCGAGAACAATCAACTTCGAGGGGACAACAGATTTTCTGCTTCAGATTTGAGTGCAGTCGTGATGAAAGCTAAAGAGAATAGGGACATTCGTCACTCCAGTGGTAACAATGATGGAATCGTATTTCGCTTGCTGATTAAAATTTTATAAATTTACCTTGCTACCAGCTTGTTGGTGGACAGTTAACAAGCTATTTCTGTAATTACAAACTTTTGTTTTTTCCTTATGTAAATTATCATTGCAGGGAAGAAGGAACGGGCTAAGGATATATCTGATGGGGAAAAAATTCAGATGGAAAATAATTCTCGTGATGAAATTAATTGTAGTGCCTCTCATCATAGTTTTATTAACCAGTTTTACGAATCCTCTGCTGAAATAATTGAGGACCCTGTCTCTCAGTTTATAGAAGATGTGCCATCTGCTGAAAGGCCTTCACCTGAAGATATTCCTGATTTGTTTTTACCAGGCCTAGTCATTCATATAGTACCCGAGAGGCACAACTTTGAAACAACCCTTTGGAAGCTTTGGACAGCTCAAGAGAACGAATGCAGCTATAGAGCTTATATAGCAAATAAAGATTCATTCAAGGATATTGTTGTGTCACCAACTATGTTTCTGGATCATTTACCTTGGAGGTACCCATCACTTGCTGTATTTACGGGGGTCTTTTCAGAATTAATTAATAGATATATAGTCTTACTACGCTAAATATTTGCTGACAGTGTCAGTTTTTCTTTTTGCTAATAATTTCAGATGTCACTATGCCTTGAAAAGGGTACTTGAAACGCGACACTCCCAGCTTATACCAGATGGACCTCAAATGGTATAAATTTTCCATTCAGATTATTTTGAATGGGTCTGAATGGTTCGCTTTAGTACATAAATTCTGCCCTTCGCGTCGGTGAAAATGGTATAGATGGTGATACTCATTGTGTTCTCCAAGTACATAGTTGTTAATGATCTCTTTATAAGGAGAGATAACCGCAGATCGCAATATATATAAACATGGAAAGATGGATTATCCTATACGGGATGTAATTGAGCATCTTCCCATGAATCTTCCACAAGGGGACTGCAATTTGTGAATCAGATACTATGAACAACTTGGGCTCCAAATCAGCTATTCAGGGACAGACTTTTACGTAACTGTTATCAGATTATTCTCTTCTGTTTTTGACCGTGTAATCTAGACTTGGACATGGTATTATTTGGTGCATGTTAATTATATCTTGCTCTTTTTTTATATATATTTCTACACAGTGATTTTGATATTAGTTGTTAGTACAAACAACAATTTTCTCCGGACCAACAAATATTTAATGTGTTTTTCGGATTCATAATACTTCAAGTACCGTATTTGTAAAATGAATAGACATTTTAACTTGCGCTATCAAGCTCCGTAAATTATGTTGTCAATCATTGTAATGCCTACTTTGAACTTTCACGGTGTCTGAAAGAGCAAGGCTCCACCATCTTACTTTTTCATGCCACCTTATCAAATGGCGGTCCTTTCAAACAAGTGGTCTACTTGCTCCAATACAAAGCCCAAGTCTAACTTTTAGTAGGCTATATTCAGGGTATGTTTGAGATTGTTGTTGCTGACATTTATTTTTGAGAAAAAGGTAAAAATTTGTTTGGTAAATTTAAAAAAGTGTTTTTTATTCTAAAAGCTACTTTCAGAGAAAACATGTCTTACATGCTTTTGAAAAAAGATGTTTTTCAAATTTTGCAGCAAGTAACTATAGTTTTCACTATCAAATCATCCCTAAAACATTATTTTTTTATATTATATCTCAAAATATTAAAAAATTTAAAAAATTTACCAAACAGTCATTTGATTTTTGTGACAACACTTTTTCTACGACATAACAATTTTAAACAGCAATCCTAAACATAGTCTTAATCAATTTGAATCAATTTATATATTATATTTAATTAGTAATATAATTAAGATATAATTTATGATATATATTTAATAAAATGATTTAAAAAGGGTCAAAATAAGAAATTTAAAATAAAAATAAAAATAAAAATAAAACACGATTTATAATTAAAATATTACATAATTAAAAAAAACATTACAAAAACAAGATAATTTAAAACATTACATTTCAAACAAATTAACCACTATTCGAAAGAGAAACAAACAAACACATTGCTTTCAACAGTTACATTCGTCTTGATTTGACTTCCTCAATCAATTTGACATGAATCTCTCGTTAGCCTCATATCTACCTCCTTCTATTTAAGATCATTAAAATGCACCATTAAATCTAATCTCTTGCATGTACTAACTTTTAATTCTTTACAATAAACCTCATTTTACTTAAGATCATTAAAATGCGCTATTAAATCTAATCTCCTCCATGTACTAGCTTTTAATTCTTCATACTCATCAACAACTTTTCATTTTCCTAGACAAGCTTCGGAACCAACTTATCAGGTGCATGAGTGCCATCACAGTTTACTCTTGTTATAATTTTCATGGAAACGTGAGAACTCTTATCTATGCAGTGCACATAACAGACATCAAGTGACAACAAATGCATGTGCATCTTTACATTCCAGTGAAAATAATCTTTCTTTTCTAACTTAGGAATCCTGACACATGTATCTTTGTGACTCATTGTGATACGTAGATCTTTAAAGTTTCTATATGTTGAAATATTTCTCTTATATCAATTGTTTGTTAGTTTGTTTTGATACCAATGAGTTTGTAAAAGGGGGTTCATACAAACTCTTCAAAATTCAGTTAGCTGAAATTTTAAAGTAGTTGTATTCAAGAAATTTGATTACTAAAATTATCAATAGTTAAACTAATAAATTAATAAACTAAGAACAACCAATATTTTAAAATTACTAGTGGTCTGGGTTAGATCCACTAGTGTATGTATTTGCTCTTGAGAAATTCTCTGAATCTAAAAACTCAATTTCTTTTACAAAGATAGTAAACTTATGCTCTTTATAAATTTTCTATTTCAAACTAGAACACATGTTTTACATAAAAATAATATGATTAAAAGGTTACTTCTACCTAGGCTACTACATTTGTTTATATATTATAAGTGTTTACAATTTTCTTATTCAAAAGATACAAACAAAAATATTATAAACTAGAAAATTGCTTCACTTGGCTATTTTCTTTGCATCGCGCAAATGAGGAAATGGATTTGTTTTCACATTTCCTCGAGATGGTCATGCTTCTGTCTTCAAAGAGACTTCACAGTCAAGACAATTTTGACTGTCTTCCAAGTAATCTGCAGTCTGCAAAGATTCTTATTGCTCTTGTTCTTTTTGCATTGACAAGTCACTATTAATTGATATTTAGCTGTTAAACTTATCAACTGATCTTTATATCCATCAATTGATTTGGCCTTCACATCCATTGAACCTTTATCTGTTGAGCCTTTATCTATCGATCATCCTTCACTTGTGAATAAATTTGTCTTTAAATATGTACAATTAAACAACTTATATACCACATCAGTTGATGAACCACTATTGGTCAAATCTACATACATCCATTGACTCTTAGACTTTATCCATCGACCAAATTACTTTATCAATGGATATTTGATTTAGACTATTTTGCTACAGTTAAGAATTATATATCCATATTATCAGTTGATCAAAACAATATCAACTGAAAATTGGTTTTCTAATCAAAAAATATTTATAAAACACATATTCATTAGTTACAATCATACAATATAAATTCATGACTCTAAGTGTTATGTTATCATCGAAAACTTATAATTCCTAACAATATGCATTGTCCAAGTTCTGTAAGTTTGTTTGTGGCTCGACAAATACGTCGGCCCGATAAAGTGAGGTATTTGTAACATCCCACATCGATTTGATTGAGTATATTTGTGCCCTTTATAAGGACAAGTCAACAACCAATGTATAATTAAGTTGCTAGCTCTTTTATACTGACTTGTGGTAGGGTGTTGGGTCCGGTATGCATCAAGTTGTGGGTTTTGGTTAGCACACAAATAAACTTACAGAACTCGGGATGTGAATATGTATTTCCGGTCGAGCATGACTCTGATACCATTTATAAGAATCCAAGCCCCCAACCTGATGCATACCTAATGAGTCCGTCCAAAAGAACTAACAATTTTGGTATACATTAGTTGTTGACTTGTTCTTATAAAGGACTCAAACATACTTTATCAAATAAATGAGGGATGTTAGAGTGAGACCTTTTCAAGAACCCATCAAGATGGGATAAACTCATCACCATCTACTATAGTCTATACATAAGTTTGTGGAAAAAAAGTCCATTTACTCATCTTGGATCAACATATCTATATTTTAACCCGTTGGCTCTAATACCTAATTTAAATGCAAAACTTATGATCTCTAATTAGCAAACAACCAGAATAAAGAATAAAAATTATAAAATGAATGAGCAGACAACAAGAATAGCGTTTTTAAAATCAATATATTATTAATTTTGTCTTGCTATAACAATATAAAAAACATATTTTCTAATTATAATTTGTTTGCGAAAATTTGCACAAGTAAATTTCTAAGAATTTAGAGCCCACATGTGAACTATCATCCATATCTACATTATAATATTATTAAATTTGAAATATTAAAATTTTGATAAGTGATTGTTGGTAGTTATTTGAGTCAGATTTCTTAGTTAGTAAATGAACATAATAATTAAATATTAATTTTTAACTAAAAATATATCTCTAAACATAACGCGCAAACTTATAACTTTTAAATAACATGACAAATAAAATATATGAAATATATATAATTAAATAAAATTTAAATTATTGGTATAAGAATAAAAATAAATTCAAATCATATAAATAAAATATCAAAACAAAAATATTAAGAAAAAAATTTATATATCACATAGAATGCAAGGTAGTATTATATATAATTAAGAATTTATTAAATAATTAATTACACATAGCTTATAAATAATCTAACCATAACGATTTCGATGATCACACATTTTTTGATCGAGTACCAAATTGTTTGTACTTTGCTTATGTCTGTTAAACTTATTATAACTTGCTGCTTTCCTTGTACTAATATATTTTTGCAGGAATCCTAACTAACAGCATAACAACTAGATGTTATGGTAAACCAGCCTGCTGATACAAAGTCCTACGGGAAGCAAATTTATATATGTTTTGTGCTCATAAATTGCATACTTATGTTAAGTAGGATTCTTGTATATGTACATTCATCTACATATAACGTTTATGATATATTCTCAATCTCATATCTTTATTAAAAACATTTTCCTAATTAATTAATAGAAAGTAGTTGTTTGGATTTCAAAATCTTTTAAACTACAACTACTTATCTATCTTTACATAATTATCAGAGTTAATCTTTAAACGTTTATCATAACCTTTTATGTCTTATATTTATGTTTTAAATTTGGATTAGTCATTTGTTATATTAATAAATATAACTTGGTTAAATTTTAAAGTGTTCTTAACAATACTACAACTTTATCCTACGATCTTGAAAAGATTTCTCATACATTCACTAAATGAGTTTGGTTATAAATTGCTTACGTATTATTTGTAGAGAATATAATGTGAGCGTAATCATTCAATTTTTATTTTATCGTTCGATTGTAATTTGTGAGTTGCTGAAAGTGGGAAATGAGGTTCTTGTTTAAAACAAGGTGAACTAGGGTGCTTGTGTACTCATTGGTTCTATAAGGTAAAGAGTTCGAGAACATGAGAATTCAAATAGTGAAACTCAAAGAATTCATTGGTTCAAGTAAGAGATTGCAAGAGAGAATATTAGAGTACAAAAAATCATTTGCTCAAACTACTTAGAATTATAGCGACTATTTCAATGACTAGAATAAAAAGATAGATATGTCATTATCTTGTGATTGGATTATTTTGAGTAATAATATATTATGAGTAATGTTATGAGTATAAAATTGGGTACGAAAAATTGGTCCCAAATGATGTGGCATGGGTGACATGTCAATTTAAAAAGTTTTAATTGGTGAGATTTGTGTGAATATATTGGGGTTCATTACATTTAATAGAATTACAATCAATCAGATTCTGCCACGTGGCATTTGAGAAATATTTTTGTATACTATTTTGTACCTTTAGCATTACTCATATATTATATTACCAAGTTCGTAATGGATCTGGGCATAGACCATTAGAACTAGGGGCCGACCTTGCCTAAATGTCTTGTGTGTGCTTTATATTTTCTACATTATATAATTTTTTGCATTGTATATATTATAACTTGCTATAATACTATCTCAATTTTAAAATAGTAAATCATTTTGCTTGACACAACAGAGTAATTACATTACAATTAGCTATTAGCCTATTATACTTGATAAAAATTAAATCGGATATAATCAACCTTAATACACCTATTCACCCCCTCTAAATACGTTTGTAAATAATAATTACATATACATTTAAATACACATATATTTATAAATAAATTAAATATATTTATTTTTACTAACCCCATTTTTCTGCTACACCAGTAAAAATTAATAATATATTATATTCTTTTCTAAATTTAAGAAATTATAATTTTTATTAATAATATTCATAAAAATAAGAACGGTATATTCATAACATCTTATTATAAAAAGTAACACAATCCGAACAAATTAGTCCAAATATAATATAAAAAGATAAAGAAAGTATTCGAGGAAATTACAAAAAGAGACAGTAGATACTGAATATATACTTACACTGCTCCGCAAAACACGTATATATGTTTGTTCCCCCCCTCCCTGAGCTTCAGTTGCTGCATTTGTTGGTGTCTTGGTTAGGGTTTGGGGGCGCGAATTCCAAGAAAATCTCAAAGCTCACACACACACACACACCAGGTCATTCCTTTTATTTCAATTTTTTCATACATTTGTTTTTATGTTTTGCATGTTGATCACTTTAGTTTCATAACCCCTTTTCATTTTTATACATTTTCTAGTGCTTTTGCTTATATAATCTGCCCAATTTTTATTTTTTTTTAATGAATTATGTGTAAGTTATGAATTTTACATGCTTTGGTGCTACTGTAGTCCCTGAATGTTCTGTGTTGTATAGGGATTTTTGATTGTAGGAGAAATATTTTGTATAAGCTCTCGAAATTGTATTTGCTTCTCCATGTATTGATTTTCGAGAGATCGATGCGTTTTGATTAAAATGTGGCTTGGATTTGGGCATGATATTTGTTTTAAATTTTTTGTTGGTATTCACACTTTAATGTATAATGAAATTCGGATGATCTAGTGGCGATTCACTCGTCTCATTTTGTGAGTTGATGTGGTTGAATTTTCAGTTGGAATGGATCATGATTTGTTCTATTATTGTTACTGAAATCGAGATATAGGGTTTTTGTTTTTTGGTTACTGCAAATATTTCTAACAAAAGAATTGTCTTTCTGTCGCAAGTTGCTGCAATGTTAATTTATTTTCAGTAAATTAATTGATCTGTTCTTACTTCTCCTTGTGTCTCATAGTTTATATAATTCTATCATATGTTACAAATATTAATATCTAACTAGCCATCCGACTTCAGAGGTAAAATGGAATGGTATTCAAGCCCGGAACCAAAAACAGAACCAGTGGTGATTACATCGGAGGGTTCTGTCGCAGCATTTTTTGAAATGATACTTAATACATCGTTGCCCCTCAAGCCTTCTTTAGATCCTCCGATTGACCTTCAGCAGTTAATTGCCAAACAGGTGTTTACTGTTTTCTTGCTTACTACATAAACTTAGTGATTGAACTTTTTTGTTGAATACATAATTTATTTGGGTGATCGGTTTATTAAAATAAAATTAAGTATATTGCATTAATGCAAGGCCGTAACTGCATGCAACATATATGTCTTTTTTGATAATTTAATTTTCTCAAGTTTTGAAAAAAGTGAGTTGAATTCAGAATTTGAATGTGAATACACCTTATTTGTGATCTATATTTTGTAGGTTCTACCAGTTCAATGAAAAACCTCATGTTCAACAATATTAGTGTATCTTACAAAAGCCTTCTTCCATAAATTATATCTCACTTACATTTGAAGGATGTGAAAATGAAGAGAGTGTAGATTAAGATTTATAGGGAGAAATCCAGTAATATTAGATTAGAGTGGAAGCTAGCGAGACAATGAGTATTGGTGAAAGTGTTGTTTAACAAATCTAGTGATTACCGTTCAGTATTGCCCATCACACACAGATGCATACTGAGCTCCCTGTTACTACGAGTTAATATTCCGAATGTATCTTGTATTAACACCTCATGAGTTTGGTATTGGTGTATTTTCACAAAGATGGTGCCCACAGCCAATTATGATGTATTACTTTGCAGCATTATACCTATTTACATGCATTAAATATTATTAATAGGTGAAAAGCATGACCCTTGAACTATGATTTGTACAGTATTGGAAATTCATATAATGTTAATAACTTGTATATCTAGTTGGCTACCCCCCACCCCCCCCCCCCCCCCCCCCCCCAACACACCCACACCCACACCCACTTATCACAACATAATAACATTTGATCTTGTAACATTGATTTTGTTTATATTTATAGAGACATATTAATAGGTATATAGATCCCTGAAGCAGACTCTTACTTGGTAGAAAAATTGTTTTTTACCCATTAGATTTTTCTTTTCACTACGGGGAAGAGACGATGTAATAATGGATATTATTGGCACACTTTGACAAACTATTTATCACTTATGTGCAATATACTGCAATTTCTGTGATAATTAATTGATCCTGTTTCTATAGCCTGTAGAGTAATTTTTACATCTATATATTTTTCTCTGCTATTTTTTTGATTAACTTTGTATAGATAATGATATGTTCAGGTTCATGCTGTGGTGGTACTATACAACTACTACCAGAGGAAACGACATCCAGAACTGGAGTTTCTTGGATTCGAGTCATTTTGCAAGCTAGCAGTGACTCTGCAACCTGAATTGGTCCCATATATGAAACACATGCATAAATCTGATTACAAGTCCTCAGATGTCCCTGAGGATCAACTTTCATCAGTCGAGAAGGCCATTATGGATGCATGTAAAGTATGTTTGGCTCTGGATGATGTTCCAGAAGATATGCCAATCAAGGAGAAGTGGCCGATTTCCAAAATTGTGGTGATGTTAGTCGATCCCAGTAAAGAAAATTGTCTATATATCTTTGGTTCTGTAACCCGAGGGGTCTGGTCGTTTTTGGAGCAAAGTATTGACAATTGTAGAATCAGTTTAGAAGGTACAGTTGCGAGAAAGAAAGGAAGAAGAATCAATAAAAAAGATCCGGGGGAGGAGCAGATTACAACTGAAGCTGGATATAAGGAACTTGCCGTTTCCGCTATAAAGAATTTTACAGGTTTTTATGTCCCAAAGTTTCTAAAGTATATATAAAATAGTTCAATAATTTTAAAATTATTAAAGGGCATGTTTGTTTTATCTTAAATGTAATATATTACTTAGAATAATTAAGAAGTACCTTTTTGGTCCGCCTGTGTAAAAGATAAAGGGAACTTATAATTGTTTTATAAGTTGAATTCTGACAAGTAGAAAATAAGTACTGTTTGACCAAAAAAGATGAGGCTCAGTCACAAGTAAGCCCAAATGGAAGCAGGCCCAGAGGCCCCAGACACAAAGGGAATATCTTGGGGAAAATAGCAACAACCTGAAAAGTGGCAGGAATTTTAGTTAGAAAGAATATTCTAAAATGTACCTCTATAAATGAAAGAAGGTGATACTGAATAGGAAGAGGGAAAATGATGTACTTGAGAGAGACAGCACCTGAAATATATAGAGAGAAACTAATTTGTTAATATCAGCAAATTCGATATAAATATATAAACATACTCTTATACTCTCAACACTTGGCGCTAGGAGGGTTTGAACCTCGACCTTGGGCTTAACATACACTTCTACTCTCAACGTTTGGCGCTAAAAGATATTTCAGTCAATTGTTTGTTATTTGCACTCTTAAGTTGATGGAAATTAGTACTACTAATTCTGCTTTTAAGTTACAAAATTGACTTGCAAGTAACAAGTAACATTTTTTAAGGTAACCCAAATGGATTGAAAGACTGTCTGTACTTTCCTATATTCCATTTTTCTTTTTCTTCATAAAATTTATCTTGATATCTGATGCAGCGGATTATCTCTTTCACTATAGGGACATAGAGTTCATGATACCGAAATTTATACATGCTTTCACACAGTCTCATTTGTTGCGTATTAGGTTCCGTAGTCTACTAGCATCACATGTCCTCTAATTTTTTGTTAAACTCATCAATTCAGCGTAGGAGTGCTTTCTTTCTTTCTCCATGTCTTTCTTTCTCTCTTTACAGAGGGCAAACAACAATCTACCTTCACATTACTTTTAAGGCCAGTTAAACTTGCAATATTATATGTAATATTCATTATGAAATCATCTGTTTCGTTTGCATTCTCATATTTATGTTGCGTTTCAGTTCTATTCAAATTCTGTGGACTATATGGTGCTGTAGCACCATTGTTAGAAGGATTAGCCCATGCAATACAAGAATTGCTTTGACATTAATCGTGCCTCTTGCACAGACTAACAAAATTTATTTAAGTAAATTCTTAGTATCAAACAACATCCATTAAAATTCTATAAATTTTCACCTCAATTGGAATCTCACTGGACTGCTGCTATATGGAAGAAAGATGCTTGTTGCTATCCATATTTTTAATATTATAGTTATTAATATAATAAGATAGGGAAAAATTATGTGGAGAACAGTAGAACACTATTGAATTAAAGACCTTGGAGACCATATATATTCTGCAAGCATAACATGTCTTGCAGAACAATATATATTGCAATGTTCTATAAGCAGTGCATATATATATGGTCCCCGAAGTCTCCAGTCTCCATAGAACTTAACCCTAATAAAATATACTGTTATATTATATTGTCTTTATTTTAAGGATGTGATATATTTTTTAAGTGTCTCAAACCTGGTACAGGTTTGAAGAAGACTGAACTTGTGTTCTTGGAGAGCCATGTTGTTTACTCTGTAAGCAAGGAAAAGACTGCTGCACACTTTTATATAGTGAAATGTGCAGAGAAATTCCGAGAAAAACTCAACATAACGTATTGGGTTCCTATGAAAGAAGTTGTTGAAAGGTATGGTTGAGCACATTTATCCATGTGTTTATTTGTAGGCACTTGGTAGTTCCCTTTAGTAGGTTGGTGACTTCTATTATTTAATAAGACATTGTTTGGTGTGTTACATATTCTGGCGGTGGCGGTGGTGGCGGTGGTCCGGTGGATCTTCAATTTTGTGTGGTTATATTTTTTTTTGTGTCTCCCTAATAAAGCAAAAGATTTAGTACGAGTTCAATGCAATACAGTAAATATAATAATAATAGAAATAGCAATAGTGTTAGTAGTAAAAAAAAACAAAAAAACCTGGACCATAAAATCAAAAAATCCAGTCTCCGGTCCGGTCCAAATCCGTAAAAAACCCGGACCGGATTTCATGTATATAAGGTTATTTATTTTATTTCACTACTTAAATGATCTAATTTAAAGACAAAATGTTAAGACTTCTCATAATTTAAATATCCAAAATGTTATAGAATAAATTATTATAACAATAATGATAAATATAACAAATTAAATAATAAATTTATTTAGTATATATATTTAAAAATTAGAGTTGTATGTTTAAAAATTATTATTATCGTATAAAGGATAAGAGATGTATTTATTATTAATTTAAAAAATAATATTTATTTTTTATATTTAATATACAAATAAAAATACAATAAACATAAAAAATATATAAATAATAATTAATCGGTCCGGGTTTTACCGGTCTGGTCCGAAGACCGAATATAACCGGTCCGGTCTTTGGTCCACACATTTAAAATTTTCCGGTCTTCGGTCCGGTCCGGTTTTGACCCTTTGTGCAGCCCTAGTAGTAGTATTAATAATAATTATATTATTATTGATGTTGTTGCTATTGTTGTTATTGATCTTCAGACACAATATAATCAGAATGACATGAGCCTTAGCATCCTTGAACAAACCCGGAAACAAAAATCTTGGCATACCTCAACAATCCCTCTTATACTATACTACTGGTTAGCTCAAGCTGTATAGCACACACTAACACATTTTAGAAGCTAATTCATCCATGAGTGATATAGTTAACGCATTTGTTCGTGTTCGCGCACACAAACACAACTTGGGCGATGTACGTTCCTATGCTTGGTTTGTATGATATATTAATTATTATGGAGTGCCTGACTATCTGTTCTGCCAAATTGAAATTCAAACTATATTTTCACTATTTTATTATTCTATCATTTAATATATTGACACAGTTTTTGTTCATCTTTTATTTTTTTCTGTGCTGTGTTAGTATGTGTCTAAACTTATGTGATATATTAATGATTACCTGATATAATATTTATACTATGGTAGCTTGCAAGGTCCATTGGCTGAGTGGCTTATTGGAAGTTGGACACCGACTTCAGTGACTCAGAGTTATCATTTGCTTCCTTACACAGAGATTTTGTCAAACTATTTTTCTAGGTAAAACTTATATTATTACTCTCTTTTTGCTTTCTAGTCATATTTTCTGTTTTATACTTTTTTTTAAACATGTTTTATACTTATTTCTTTGTGTGTTCGTGTTAATGAGTTATGTGATGTGTGTTGATGTTAACGAGTTATATATGTGATCTAGTTATTCATGCCTCCTTACTTTTCGTATTAATGGTTGCCCAATGTTAAGGTTACATCCACAAGTAATTGATGTTGATAAAACACAATGGCCAACACAAAAGTTAATATCACAACTATTTAATGTGGAAACATGACAAAGATGTAGACCAATTATTGACATATTAAAAGGGTTGCAATAAAAAAGAAACTTGTATATTAGTAATGCTTATTTTAATTGTATTTAGTAGGGACATTAGTGCTAATATTTTATGTGGGATTAAAAGTATCAAGATGTAACTAATTTATACTAAGCCCTGTTGTTTACGAGCCTTAGCCATTAGTTATTTTATTAGGTTAAGTATTCTATTATCTATGCATAATAATTAGCTTATAACCGGGCAATGTATAAGTTAGTTGGGAATTAAATATATGCATTTTTTATATTATATTTCTATTGGCATTTGATTTGATGTGAGTTTATTTTATTAAGTTTTTGTAGGTTTGAGAACTTATGTTCATGTGTATGATGTATTTTTTTTGTTTTATGTAAATTTATTCAAAAATTGGGGTGATAATGAACTAATTAGAATAGTTAATTTGATAATGATTAAAGATAATTATAATAAATTAAATTCTATTTAAAATTATAATAGATACTAGCATATTGCATGCAAAGCATAGGTCGCCTTCTAAATTCTTATTAATTTTATTTTTCAAATTTATATTTATTTTTTTAATTATTTTTTTAATTCTGTTTAATATAATGTCTGATTACATCATTATATTTTTAATAAATGGGTTAATTTTAATATTTTATTATTTGCATTTTAATGTTTTATTTTCAGTTTAATTTTTTTGATTTATATCTATTTTTGTTCTTTCAATAATATTTTTATTTCTGTTTAATACCAATGTATGAGGGTGAAGGCCCTAATTATTGTTTTTCCAAGAGCAGCTTACTGAAATACCTAAGGCGCTAATCGTGGCCTAAAATACCTTCCAAACGCGCATCTAGGGCATGCGTGGTACATATACACATTTTCCTACTGCGTGATTTTATTTGTATTTATTATTTTAATAATTAATTATCCAATACACATTAAAAGGAAGCGTGACTTTCTTCAAAAAAAAAAAAGAAGAGGATGCGTGACTGGAATGCACATGAGTACAATGCGTTTCTGTCATTTCAATTCAGTAGAATTATACTCATTGAAACCTTCATCAGCATCTTCTAATCTATAATATGAAAATTAAAAATTAATACTCATGTCAATTCATCACCAAAGACCTCCATAAATAATCGAGAAATACATATATACATATAAATATATACACCTAATAAGTCCATTTCCTCTAATTCCAAACTGATTTTTCAATGAATTCATATGGTTAAAAGAAACTCAAAATGCACCTTATAATTTGAATATAAGATAGACATATGACTTTTGGGTATGACGGTGAGATGATAATAATAGATATTTAGAATACGCAATGCGACATTGGTCGGTATAAAGGGCCACGCATCTCCAGATCTGTATTTTGGGTCACTCATCTTAAATTATATGCATTCTGGTGATTTTCTCAATGTATGATTATATTATTACCATTTTTTTGTTTTTATCTTTTAATACTTCTTTTTAGTTCTATTTTTTTATTTATATTTATTTTTATACTTTCAATAATAATTATATTTCTATTTAGTATCATGCATGATTAAATTATTGCTAATCTTTGGTTTTAGCTTTTAGTACTTTTTAGCTTATGGACCCCGTGGCTATAAACCACTTTTAAGTCCCTTATTCTAATCATACATGTGTGATTAAATCATTATATTTTTTTAATAAATTGGTTAATTTTAATATTTTATTATTTTCATTTTAATATTTTATTTCAGTTTTATTTATTTGATTTATATTTGTTTTTTTCTTTCAATAATATTTTTAATTAATATTATGTATATGATTATATTATTACCATTCTTTGTGTTATCTTTTAATACTACTTTTTAGTTTTATTTTTTGACTTATATTTATATTTATTCTTTTAATAATATATTTATTTCTATTTAATATAATGTATGATTATATTAGTACTATTTTGTGTTTTTATCATTTTAATACTTCTTTTTAGCTTATGAGACCCGGTGACGACCAAACAAACTTGAGTGAGTTACACTAATTATTTATAGGATATAATGCATATAGGTCGGCCTGTGAGATATAAAATAAGTAATATTTTATTGAATATAGACATGTACTAATATGTATATAGTTTGTTTCAGATACAATGCGTATCTGAAACAAACTATATAATATTTATAGAAACTAAATATCACTTGTCAAAAAGTCAAAAGGACATGTATTTTGAAACAGAGGGAGTAATATTTATAGAAACTAAATGCCACTTGTCAAAGAGATAAGAGAATATGTAGGTGCAACAAGTCATACCAATACCATCTCAGATGTCAAACTTGAACATGTAACACAATATAAAAGGCATATTAAGTGTGTTGGACATGATCAGATGGTTTATATGTCAACTTCCTGAGGTGTATCTTATACGATAGTGCACAAGAACTTTGAAGACATAATTTAATTAAAGGGGAGAGTTTCGTAGAAACTTTGCTTACAAGCGAAGGTAAAGGACAATGTGTGCCATTCTTAATCAACGCAAGCAACGGCTCCCTATGTTAAAAGGTTTAAAAAAGACTACGAAAAGGTTAATGCTATGAGAGAAAATGCCCTTGGTTTTAACAAAGATACTCCAAAGAAATATGATCTGAGTAAAAAGGAGGGGAAGAGGAAGATTACCGGTTGCTTGATAGATCTCTGATCTTCTGAATTATCTAACGATTAGTAGCCAAGAAGCATAAGGATAAAAAAGATTATTATAAGAAAGATGTATTGTCTTCACTCTTAACACTTCAAAGTCTCGAATACTTGACAAGATTAAGAAGGAGCCTCGTTTCGACAGATCCCAAAGATAAAGAAGTAACTTTTAGTATCAGGAAGACACGGGGAATGCCACTTCCCCAACCTTAGAAAATTAAATGAAAATTTAATCAAAGACGGGAGTTCGAAGAAATATATTCCCAAGGATAAAAAGCAAAGGAAAGAGGGAAAGAGGCCAATGATAAGAATATTGAAGTCCGGGGAGAGATGAACACCATTTCGAGTGGATTCATTTTGGGAAGTCAATCAAGGTGGCCAAGAAAAACTATGCAAGGAAATCTACAACCTTTACAAGCAAAGTGATCAACCTCTTCAATTTTGACCCCATCATGTTTGCTCACCAAGATTTTGAATGTATTACTTGTCCATGAAGATTCTTTTGTTTTCTTTACTATGTTGCAACAACACTGACAAGTTAAAAAAGTGTTCGGCAGATGGCAGTTTTGTGAATATGTTGTTCAAAAAGGAGTATGATTATGATAAGATGAAGTTGCACTGGAAGGAGATGCAGCCTTGCAAAGAGCAACCAATCTATAGTTTTGGAATCAACAAAAGTTGTTAGATGCGAGATTCAATATTTATGTGGGTAAATATTGTAGGATAAGCTGTGTCTTTTTTGTATATGTAAGATATTTTCATGGTTTTATTTATTTTATTGGGTTAAGGAGCAAAAATCATTAGTGTGGGAGAAAATAGGCCCTTCTGTTTCGTAATGACTCATATGTCCCTCAATATTTAAAATGATGGTTCAAAGCCCCTGTGAGGCTGTGATTAGATTTTGTTAAGCAAGGTTAATTTGTGTTCTAGAAATTAGAGAAAACATGATTTTTTAAAGTAAATCTGTATTTTAAAATTTTAATAAGATGTCAAACTACACTTGAAATTATTATATCTTAAAATCTATAATAAACTAAAAATATATGTTTATTATAGCTTCATATATTATTACTAGGAAGCAGGGATTCTTTCCTCACCCGCCTCACCGCTCACCGGCGCACCCCTTCTTGGGGTTCTTGGGGATTCTTCGATTCTTAGGAATTCCCGGGGATCCTTGGAGATTCTTGTTGGTTAATTAATTAAGTAACTAGTTAATTACTTAGTCAATTAAACACTTCATAATGCATCACTTGTGTTTTTAAGTAATTATTATATTAATAGTTAAGGATAATAAACTTATTTATATGACTATTTATTTTAATTTCAATTCTACTCTTGAAATATATATATAATATATATTTAAAATAATTTAAAAATTGATGAATCCCACCGCATCCCATATTATTTATTTTCCGAATTCTTGTATCCCTATATCACGCACCCCCACACCCCAGCTGCACTCATGATTCTTAGATTATTAGTTAGTAAAAAAGAAGGTTGAATAGATGGACTAGATTAATGTGCAAACATAAAAACTAAATAATACATTATATAACCTACATGTTAGTTTATATGAAAAGGTTAACTATTTATGTTATATTTTTAAGATTATTTTATGACAAATTCACATTAATTTATAACTAACCATTAATATTAATATTATTATAATATTAATATTAACATTATCTGAAAATTAATAATACGTGAAGTCAGATTATATATAAATATTATGTTCTTGTTAAAGTGGCGATATAATTTTTTTACAGTACATAAAAAAATAGAACTATGTAAACATAACATGGGCTTAATTGCTCCAAAACCTAAAGCATAAGGTATTTTTTTCGTCTCTTAACCTAATTTTTACCTTGATTGAAAAACTCTTATCTAATAATAGGGATTGTATTGGACTGTCATATTAAATATTAAGGGTTTATTTGAGCCATTATAAATCATAGGGCTTATCTACTCCCACAAGCAAACTACACGAGCTTATCTTATAGCTTATCTTATCTGCTCCTTAAGCCTATACTAAATTAAATAGAATGTGTTCGTTTTAACTTAAGACGACTACTCAACAGGTTGTCCTAACAGTTGATTGCCGACTTGGCATCATAATTAACAATCTTGTATAGTGTTTCGTTTAATTTGTGGTGTTTCATGCATCTCATCTCAATGATTTGTGATAATTCATATTAGTAATATATACATGTTTTTTCTTGAAGACTCGGTTCGCCACATGAAGGAGAACATCAAAGGACAATTGGTGACAAATCCCAATCCTCTCAAGAGCTTCGACCTGACACAGAGAAGTGAGTAAGGAGAAAGTTGTTTTCCTTTTTATTTTCTTGTGATGTGATTGTATTAATAAATGTTTTCTAAAACAGTTTTAGTTTGATGTTCAAACTAAGAGCTCAAGTGCGAAACTTAAATTCTGTTTCTGTTTCACAAGTTGGGCATGAAGGATATTAATGCACCAACTTGAGAGGCTTATTAGAATATGATAATAATAAATATATAGATTTTACTTTGATAACACATACATAGGGCTAATTGAATAGAGAGTTATCCTTTCTAGCGGTATACTATTGGTTGAATGGAAAATCTATTGGTTCCTTTGAGCATGAATTTTATTAATAGCTAGCTGGGTTTGTTTTTTGGTTGCGATTTTGGTGTATGCATCAAATTCATAAGTGTTATTCCTCCCTCCATTTCTCCAAAAGTAATTTTAAATTATTTAGTCATGGTAACAATTTGAACCGTAGAAATCCTGACTTCATTCACTTCTCTTCATTTTTTCGAAGCAACGAATTCAACTCTGACTTCTGAGACTAAAGAGCCAGTATGAGAATATGTTTGTGGAACAAAAAAATTACCCGGACATGAATACCAAAGGTATTCTATTACAAAAGCATGGATATCCATTTCTAGATTTATGTAGTGGAGCCATAGTACTACAATATTTTCATATGGGTAGGCATGCTTTTATCATTTATATGTTTATTTAGTGTTATTTAGTGTTTTGAGACCTTCAGCTCATAGTACTTGTCTATCTATCTATCTATCTATATGTAATTTCTCAAAGTAACCCACCCTTCCAAATTACCAACTATATCCTTGGGTTAAACCTTGGTTAAGTTAGTTATTATTGTAATGAAGGGTATTTTTGTGTTTTACACAATTATTTTTCAAATTTTGGAGGGAAAATCATAGAAAGTGGTTCCCAACATAAAAATAATTAATAAATGAGATACCCTACTAAGAGCATCTCCAACGCTAGGCTCCTGTTAGGTATAAAGTCTATGGCGCGCTTAATGCTTTTGATAATACTAGTCATAGTTTCACCATCTGGACTTTGTGGTTCTCTG
This sequence comes from Oenanthe sinensis, assembly GCA_028671895.1. NCBI lineage: Eukaryota > Viridiplantae > Streptophyta > Magnoliopsida > Apiales > Apiaceae > Oenanthe > Oenanthe sinensis. Next base: position 20,831,739 of record CM053809.1, read on the forward strand.
TTTATTTTTGCAATGAAACTTTAGTATGAGTTGGGGGCCATTTGACAAAAACTAATTGAAAAGTGTATAATGTCAAACCACTTCTATTAACATAGTGTCATTTTAAAGTAAATGCTGATGCTGAATGAGATATGATGGCTGATCAATGTTTTTGTTGGAAGTTGTAACTTATAGATAAATACCATCTACCAATGTAACGTTCCGAATCAATTTTAACAAGTGTCTGTTTTCCAAAATAAATTATGAATTGGTGAAAACACCACTCCTTTTGTTTCCTCTATTCGTTGCTTTCCCTCTTAAAAAATTATATATATATATATATATATATATATATAGGCTCAAATGAGAACTAGTTTTCCGGAGAACTACCATGTTTAACAAGTGTTCTGTAAACATTTTTTCACTATTTTTTTTTCAAATGCATAATTTGTTATCATAATTCTGTTTTGATTTACTAAACACATGTGTTTTTGATGAAAATTTTTATATTTTTTTTACAAAATAAGAAGTGGATGACAAATATGTTCTATACATAATATGTATGTGTTTTAATATTTCTCACTCGTTTTTTTTTTCAAATGCATAAAATTTTCTCATAATTGTGTTTGTATTTAAAGAACATATGCATTTTGAACAATAGATGTGATGATTTTTACAAAATAAGGAGTGTTCTCCGAATTAAGTAGTTCTCCACTGAACCCAATTCTCTCTCTCTCTCTCTCTCTATATATATATATATATATATTATTTTTGTTTTAAAGGAGTTAAACTTATTTATTTATTGCTTCATATGTAAGGCTAGAAGTTATTAAGTATGTAGTTTTTTGATATTAAGCCCAATGGTTTAGTCCATTAGGTTATTTCATTAGGTATTTTATTCTCTATATACAATAATGTAATCACCACATCATGTTAGACTTGGTTAGATACAATTATTTTGATTTTTTGTCAATTACTCTTTGGGTTGCGATCCATCTTAATTTATCTCTTTTGCTAATTTATCTCTTTTGTGGTTGGGAAATTCTTGGGATAGTGGGTTTTCCGCGGTTGATCTACCCAACTTCATCTTTTATTTGTTCTCTCATATATTATTACAGACTTATAACTTGTGGGAACAAAAGTCAAAGGGAATAGAATGTAGCAAGTAAAGTTCAAACCCAAAGGTCTGATTTGTTTTTGTGATTTGAATGCATGAGTTCTCTACACTTACGAAGAATACATAAAGAAACTATGGATTTGAGTTTTTTGGTTGTGTGAGCACAAAGGGCATCAGTATCCTTTTTTATGCCATAACCCTTCAGAGGGTAAATAAGTGAACGCATTATTACAATTTGTTTTATTCAGAGTTTTTTTTTGTTCACATACAATTCAAACACTCTGTCAAGTTGGTGCTCGGATGTCTGTAATCCCCAGCTTGCAAATAAAGGGTGAATTTTTGTCTTTTCAACTAGACCTTTTGTGAAGACAGTAGCCAACAGATCCTCTAATTTTATAACATGGATTGTAGACCTTTTCCTTGATGCAGGATATCACTTTAATTTATATGCCTAGTCTAGTTGGGTTGGAACGAATCTTGAACAACATCTATTGCATCTTTGTTATCATTTAGCTTTCTTGGATTTGCATGTGCGTATTCTAACTAATCCGCCAATAATGATCTAATTCATCAACCGTAGACATGGAGGGTATTGACTCTGTATTCTTCTTTAACGTCCATTGGAAAACAACAATTATCTGTTCAGTAACCATGCATCCATCTCCATTTACATTACAAATATCGACGCTAGTATCATGTTTCATAAGCATTAGACCTTCTAGGGTAGCCTGCTTCACCATGTGATTTGCAGCGCCTATCTATATTTACTTACTTTTATTATGTTTGCCTAGTATGCGGTATATGGTCTGTGTACAAATCTTCATCATGTATTCCACAGTCTATGCTTAGTTGCGATAGTACCGGCTTGCATACAAGTATAATTCATATTTGTAGAAACTCGAAATGTTGTGGTATCCTTATTTTGTCAAAGAAAGATACTAAAATATTGTCTGGAAACCTCAATTTCGAGAAAATGTTTCGAGTAGTTTCAAATCTTTAGCTCGATTCGATACGCAAGTATTCACTTGATTTCTCACATGTCTTTCAAAGTTGCAACAACATAGTCTACTCAGACGGTCAGCACTGTGATATTTTTCAGCCTTATAATTTGCAGACACATAATGTATGATCTGTATTATTTGACCTGTAATCAAACTTCAGTTTCTTTGTGGATCAAACGTCTTTGGTGTGCTTTAATCTATATACAGATATATTATTTTTCAACTTGCATCGCTTTCCGCCAGTCATGTGATTTGAAGATCTGAGTAAAGATCCAGTGGGTGCCTCATCTTATAAGTCTTTGCGTTGAAGATAATTCGGAGATAAAATTCCTGTAGGCAACCTTAATGAAATTCTTTATAGTCATGGAGTACTTGTTATTTTTCTAGGAATAGTTATTATGGTATTTTAGTGAGCCACGGAACTAGTGCATCCATATGTGGCACACTACATTATATGTAGAGATTTAATAATTAATATATAACATATCTGTAATTTATTTGGATCAATTGCCCAACTCAGCATCCATCAATATTGTTCAGAAGTGTAAATATCATTAATTTTACATTTTGATAGTTATGTCATCATTTTGAATTCTTGATATAAAAAGAAATGATCTATAAATCACTATGTATAACAAAGGAATACTATACATATATATATATATGTATATATGTATGTATATATATGTATGTATGTATGTATGTATGAGACTATGAGTATATACTCGAGTTTTTGTAAAAATTATAATAATAACATGTATTGATAGACAATCAAATATATTGTATATGTACAGATGAGATAAGAATTATGGATATAGTTACATGTAAGTAAGAACTCACTAATTACGTTAATATGTAAACATAAATCCATATAGTAATCAGATTATTTGTGTGAATATATGATAATTTGTATATGACTATATTTATTACATGCTACTATACATAACTAATATATTACATGCTACTATGCATAACGAAATGATTGTGGTAATTCATCTGCAACCTGTTATTTTCTTCCCAATTGTAAGAGAAACAGACTTAGAAGCTGATAGGTCCTTTTTTTAAAACATTATTTCTCCACCATTTCTTCGGTCCAGTTACGACTACACAGTGTTGTACTTAAAGGTGCAGTAAGGCACACTAACCTCTACCTTGTTTCTTGAGGCAAGGCAGAGGCGACTTCAGAGAGGTGTGCACCTCACCTGCTCAGGCGAAAGCTGATAAGCGCGCGCAAGGCGCGCCTCATTGTGAAGTCCAGTTTGACCTATGTTAAAGAATATATTGTTGGCCCACCCAATTCTCAGATTCTTTTCTTCTAGGTGCGATTAGTTATTATACGTATTTAAATATATATATATATATATTTATAGTTATATATATATTTATAGTTATATATATGTGTGTGTGTATTATAAACAAAACTTTTTAGTTAATCTATGCTTTTTATATATTACAGCCATACATTTTTAAATATTTATATAATAAGTAGCCCTAAATATTTTTGCTAATAATTCATGTGAGAGAAACATACCTATAATAAGAGTTACAAAATCGTACAATCTATAAATTAATTTGCTACGATGAGCACAAAATTATTTTTATATTGTTTTGTTATGCGTTAACCTTCTGTATAATATCTTATTTCAAGTTCCTTTTTTTGCAGTACTATTACTGTTATTAGAAATATTATGATTTAAGGTAATAAATTTCTTGATACTATTAATCATGTTTATCATATATATATTTTTCTTATATGATATGCATTTAGTTCATAAATAGCTTATAAATATGCTTCATTTAGTACTTGCTAGGTTTTTTCCCCCTAACTATGCATATGTTTAAATTTAGTGTAACTCTTGTGCCACTCTTTGGTGAAGTGTGCCACTCTTTGGTGAGTGTGCACTTAGGTACTAGAGGAACCTTTGTGCTTCTTGCCTTGGATACTAGAGGAACCTTTGCCTGAATTAATACGGATTGCTGATATAAAAGATAATATGTATCTAACAATATATAGTAACTTTCATCAAACAATCTTAAATATGAAATGAAAGGTTCTTGATATACAGAAAAAAAAGGACAAAGCACGGTAGAGAAATAACGTGCATACTATATATTAATGTATACTATATATTATTATAAGCAAACATGGGTATCTTCGGTTCGTATGGTGCTCTTAATATCACATCTTTGCATTATTTATTTAGCAGTTAACTTGTTGATGCACCTAAACCTAATCATTGATTTTTAAATTTTTGATGTACTCTTTCACTAATTAACGCATTTTAGTATCTGCCCTATTAACTGCTGCAGTGAAGTGTCTTCCGGTTGTTTGAATGACTTGGGGGTGATGCTGAGCACCTCAAATTCCAATACAAATGAAGCAAGTGATGCAACTATTATATCTCCAAATAAGGAAGATAATAACGGAACTGACATGGCTGGTCTGACCTGCACTGTAAGTAGACTGCACAGTGTGGATAATGATGAAACTGATGCAGTTTCAACCCATAAAGAGGGCAAAACCAAGAGTGATTGCACAGGAGGAAAGGTTTATCAGCAGTACAGAAAGAGAACTTCTACAAGGAGAGATGTTACTGTTTCAACCTCAATTGTCAAGGACAAGGTCAGAGGATTTATATATATATACAAACACATGCATATATATATATATATATATATTAAACTTTAATTACCATTCAGTGTGTTAGGTACTTGATAATCTGGAATAATTTGCTAGACTTGCTACATGGGTGGTACAATATTGAAAGTTTGTAAAAATCATTTTGAAAGTGCATACTTGGGTGCATAAAATTAGAGTGTATATTAATATATTGTGGTTAAACTAGGGATAGTATTTTGTATAAAATTCAGTCTACCGACATGAAATATCAAATAATCAAGGTTATTACACCTTTACGGCGAGCCACACAAGATAGTAGGACAGGCCTTCAAATTTATTTTTTGATATTGTGTCACCATGACATTATATTGCACTCCTTAACATTTGATACGTAAACTTCTATTTTATATATAAGCCAAGAAAGAACTCTTAAAAAGAGAACCAATTGCAAAAACTGATATAAAAATCAGAAAAAAAGAAATCTATCTTTCATAGGTAGCCAAAAATTGAATCATTGATAAAAAGCTGCTTGTAAATATGAATATTTTTTAACACATTAAAGAATGTGATTTAGAATCTCGGTGGAATTTTTGTATGAATCTTTTCTGAAACTAATTCTAAATCAAACTATTGATTTAGAAAAAAGAAGAGAGAATATCTAGTTATAAATCTTGGTTTCGGTTCTCTCTTTGAGAGAGGGCCCCCCCCCTCCCCTCTATATGTCAATCTTTGTAGTAATTTATGTCACCGTGAACCATTTAGAACAATATTCTTGTTTATGCTTTCACCGAAGTATGGTATGTTATATTAACTAAAAGTATGAATAAATGAAATTTTAGTACCCAAGTATAACTTAAATATAAATAGTGAATTTTATAACATATTATATATTTAATAATGAATAATACGTTTAATTATGTGATACACTTTTAACAATGATATTGACCATTAATTATATGATACGAGACAATATATATGTCATACATGTAATTAAATAATTATATAAGCCTATGCGAGTCAGATTCAGCAGAGGATCACCTTAGTGTGAAAACTACCGGCAATGCACTTGTTTTATATTGTATTCTGTAATATATTAATATGAAAAATATATTTTGAGAAATAAAAATATAATTTTGACAAAACATTTAATAACAAATTTGCAGAATCAGTGATTCTGCATATTTGATGCCAAAATTTTTAGTTAGAATTATATTTTTTTCTCAAAATATAATTTCTATTAGATTTAGTATCAAATATTGCAGAATACTATTAGAAAAGTGCCGAACCAGTGGTTCTCACGAGCTCTCATGCAAGGTGGTTCTCATTTGTTCGAAAGCCTATATATGTATGTATATTGTATATCATTAGAGGATTAGGTGTTGCGGTGTCTTCAGTTGCAATAACTATGTATGTAGTTGGTGTAACGCAGGTATTTTTCTCGGTTCATGGTAGGGATAATTGCGTATATCACTTTAGAATGTTATTGTTATATTCAGTGGCCCTTAGGGTGAATTCAACTTCAGATTTAGATAAAGGCAGAGAAATATAGCATGTGCCTTCTTCCAAATTAATACCTTTATCTACATTAATTTCCATCACTATTTCAATGTAAGAAATCATTTTTCTCTCATAATAATATAGAAAGAGTGGGGGACAATGCATTATGATATCAATTTTAAGTATAGTAGATACTTTCTAAAAGTATTCCAAGGGTATTATTATGAAGCTTTATTGTAGAGTTATAATAATAGTGTGCATCTGAAAAACGGAAAAGTACACATTTCACTCTGGACTTAGGGAGCGAATACACCATTTTACGATGTATAATAACTTCTTAGCACTTGAGAACTTGAAGTTCACATAAATGTACACTTAAAGCCTAAATTAAATCCTACCATATACACCAGGTCTGAATCAAATCGGAACTTTATCTGAACTTAAAGAAGCTCATGAATAAGACTCCTCTCTGATGTAAGAGTAAGACACAAGGAAAAATGGATCCTACAAAGGTAGTATTTTCATGGATGAGAATTGTTTAACATTGAAGTTAGATTTAGAAGTTGAATGACACATGTGAAGGAGATCAGTTGCCCATAGATTCCTCACTGATACACTTATTTGATGAAGGTGGAAATTTTTTACAGTTTGAAAACAATTTTTATGAAAATTGCCCAAGTATGATGTATGTATGCACGTGTCTACATTTGTATATATATCTCTATAAATGGATAAGAGGACCTACTTGGCGGGTATATTAATTCTCTACTATATCACTCTAAAAGTTAAAAACATCATGTCTAGCCTTTATGCAACCATACAATCACACGAGATGCAAAATTCACACAAATTTAGTGGATAATTGAGTCTAGTATAATTTGAATTTGTAGGAAAGCGCAAGTCTTTCGTCATAATTGCATATATGAAGCAAACTGATATAAAATTTATTCATGTTGTAAATTATATCATAATCTTATCAAAATTGTATTACCTAATTATATACGAATTTCTCATTTGTACGGTTGTATATGAAATTGCTCATTTTAAAGTGCTATAGCAGATAATTTATATATCCGCCTAGCACATTCTATTTCTTCATACATATATATATATATTGGCGCACACATGAATATAGAGTTCACAAATTTCTTTCTGCGAGAGTATAACTGTACGGACTTGGACTCCACAAGACCAGGGGATTCCTTCAGACATCTCCTTGGAGAGCAAGTCTTCATTTACAATCTTATATCTGTTTGCACAATACACATCCATTTTCAGAGGTTTTAGGCTATACTTCCATGAAAAATCACCCATCCCTCTTCTGAGTTCATTAACACTTACCTTCGAGGAAGTTTGTGCGTCTACTAATTACCAACTAGTTGTCCAAGTGATAGAATAATAGATATCTTAGGACCTCCCCCAGTGTAAAGCTAGTGAGTCACTTTCCTCGAAAGTTCAAATGTGGTGGCTTTACCTTTAGGCAACTAGGTGAGGACCTGTGACAGGGCCTCCCAAATTGTACCAAAATCGGAATGGTAAGAATAGAATTAAATTAAGAAGACACTGTTTATTCATATCTGAAAAGTTGAACTATTTAGATTCAATAAGGCTACAGAGGATATGGAACTTGTAGTAATTACAATGTAATAGTGCGCATAAAAGCTTTTCTTGTACTAGTTGTTATTATGTACCTCTGAGATTACAAGACTGGTGCACTACTTGATTCATGGGAATTCAATAAAGTTAAATGACTGAGTTGTTATATTTATTGCATGAGATTTTGATTCCTTTCATTTAAATGTAGGGTTATTTAGTTATTTATACCTTAAGCCTAACAGTTTCCCCGTTTGGACACATAAATCCTCAAACTTTAAAAACATACTTTCGTGCCCTCAATGTTTGTCAAATGTACACATCGATCCCATCGCTTATTTTTATTTCAAAAATACCCTCATACTTAATAAAATAATTTTTATTGATTATAAATATCTAACAAATTAATTATATTATATATTAAACAAGAAAACTAGTATAATAATAAAAATTTAAAAGGTGTTTTAACCAAGTATTTTAAAATATGTTTTAATATAATATATAATAATTGTATTATATAAATTTTAAGAACAAGGGCATTTTCAGGAAAAAAATAGATGATGGGGTCGTTGTGTACACTTGACAAACATTGAGGGCACGGATATACATTTTTAAACTTTAAGGTTTTATGTATATAAACATGGAAACTATTAGGGTTAAAGTCTAAAAAACCCTTAATTTTACGCATTTTGATCTGGGATCAAAAATTATCTTAGACACCGTTCAAACTTTCCATAAGATGTGCACAGTGTTAAGTAATTATGCATATACTTTCATGTACCTAATTTAGAACCTTAATTGATATACAGAAAGTTTCAGCTGAGCTTGAGGCTAAACGGAAAGTTCCAGATTTTAAAGCTGACAAGCTGGATATTGTGAAGAAGACAGCTCCCAAGTTTAAAGTTGACAAGTTGAGTACTGTGAACACGAGCTGCAACAATATCTCAGTGAAACAAGACAGAAAGTCTATAGGAGATGGTGCAGTGATCCCCTTCCAAATGAATACAAACTCCCCTGGAACGGTTCAACCTACGTCTTCTGCAAAGGAGAAGGAGTTGTCCGTGGCTGATAAGGAGGAGGAGTTACCTGTGGCTGCTTTTAGGGATCTTCTCAGCAAAAGAGATAGATTGGTATCACTATCTTGGCTTTAAGTATTCAAAATGTGATTTGTGTGCATACCTTTTCTTTTTCTTCAAATCAATTATTCTCTGAGTTGTGTTACTTTATCCATTATTCAGGAACTGCTTCCCATATATTTACTATATATGCATTCAAAATTAAGTTGAGTAGATTATGCAAATTAAGAAGACATACTCTGTACCTAAAGTCACCTTTTATGAGTATACAGTATCTATAATTAATCAAGGCATCATTTGGAGGAAATATATTTTGGTACAGAAGTTTGAGGGTGGTTATATCTTAGTCACAGCATCGAAGATCGAAGGGCTATTAGTCTATTACTTTAATATACAGACTTGGGGAAAGAGAGCTGGAATTGGGGGTCCAATTGTTTGTGGTGCTAGTGCATTTTAAATATATTGGTTCCTTCATAAATTGAAAGCCTTGAAATGTTTCCATAAAAAATTTATCCACGCCTTCACGACCCTAGAGTTTTATCCCATTTTAGCCTCTCTTCCTTATATCAGTAGAACTACGTTTGCTTACGCTGATCTCTGTGCAAAATCCTGTCACTTGAAGTGAGGATGCAAACTTCCAAATGTTGAGCTGAGAATTTGATGAAGTGCAGAACAACAATATTCTACAATGATCTGAATTAAAGTTAACTTCAATAGTTTTCTTTGGCATGCATCTGAAATTCAAATTCAATGGATGACTTAGCTTCTTGCTGGCAGCTTATGCATCTATTAGTTATGTTTATATCTATTAGTGTACCTGTAATTAATATATCTAATCATTTTACTATCACCAGCCCAATAAATAGGCGAACCTGAATGTTTTGAGGGCAGACTTGTCACTCCTGATACAGTTTTATGAAATACAAAATATAAGCTTTGCTTATTTTTCTCCTCCTTTGATTGTCACTTTAACTTTTAAGTTATATTTTTTCTTCTGCCTTGCTCCTCAGCAGAATTGTTAGTGCCTTTATCTTCGACATACACCTTGACAGATTGTGGACTTATTTTCAATAGTTTGGTTCAACACTAGTGCTCATCTAGACGGAGAAGTGATGATATGGTGACTGATCATATTTAGTGTTCAATAATGGCACTTAATGATTTTACACCGGCTGGATGCCTACTTTCATGAAAATTAACCCAAAGTTTCCTCTTTGCCAGACATCCCGTGACCATATTGAATGTGAGGTTACATAATTTCAAAGTTTAATGCTCTCCGACTGAAATGGATATGCATAAATTTTCAAAGTTTACTGCTCTGTGACTGAAATAGATATCTTGGCCCTACCAAATATGACAACAGAAAATGTTGCACTATGTTGATGTAATGAACACATGAAGCTCTGTGATGCTTGAACCAAATATGGTAGCCCTTATCTTTTTGTAATATATTATGTGGTAATCCTGATAAGTTTCTTACAAGTCTTTTTTATTCTTTTTAATAAAATATCAATCTTTACTACTATAAAATAAATTTCTTCTGTATTTTTCTTGTTTGTATGCTACCAAAAGGTAGATATATGCATACATTTTAGATATATGAGTATATATAGTCTATCGAATGGCATGTGTCTCCACGAAGACGTGTGGGTTAGATGAATAATAGTATTATTTGGTTCTTTGCAGATATCTCGATCAAAGCATTTATTTCCTTGGTGGTTTCAAATGTCAATTGCTTTTCATTCATGTAGTTTATTTGTTTTGCAGACTCATCAATTGCGGAATTTAGGAGATGAGATTGCTATATGTGATAAAAACATCCAGACAATATCAGATGGTATGATATATTTACTTTTGATTCTTTTCTTTTTATGCATGCTCTTAACAACATAAAAGGATACTTTCCATTAATTAGAAGTGGCGAACCAAGGTTGAATAAAATTTCGCTTTAGCTGTCCAGTACTCCAGTTACAAATTAATATGGTATTGCTGCTCCGATTTTGGCTCCTTGTTTCTTTAGTCAACTGCATTTACTAGTCCATGTCAAATTTTGGATTAGGGTACACATCACCTTAACCATATGATATTCTGTACGTGTCTTCTATATACTTCTATAGAACATTTATATAAGACTAGCTTCGTAGAAGCACTCTCACTAGCTCTTGGATAATGTTTTAATTTGTCAATTTTTAAGCTGCTCTTCTCCATATAAGGCTAGTTGCTATGTTTTAGAGAGTTATCATTACTTAGTCTCATACAATACTTTTCTGGTTTCGGGTGGTTTGGTAAAATATCTAAATTGCTTCGTAAAGATGATGATATTATTTTTATACTTAGGGTGCTTTCACCCGTGATAAGGTCACGGTCTCACAGTATGTTGCTGTTGGAGTAAAGAGGGGTTGGCTTTATGATCATAAGATAATTACAGTTTCCATCTCCACAACGAAATAGAACTGTTGATACTGGATCTTCGCTGTTGTGTTACATGATTTTCAGAGAGGCAGAGGTAGAGTAGAGGTGTGCCTAATTGGTGTCAAAAAAGCAACAGTGCTTCCATAGATTGGCCATTCTTATCGCTGCTTACTAATAAATTTCTAACAGTGTATCTTCAAAGGTTACAATCTGACCTTAATTCAAATGGGGATATGTTAGGGGATGCAAAATCAAATTTACTCTAAAAACAACTACCAAGCATAAACTTGGAATATAAAATTAATAAAAACAATATAATCTGTACAATAATATTTACCACTAATACTTCTTATCAATCGCTATCAGTAATTAAGAATTTACAAACCTAGCACGGTACAGTTGCCATAATACATTTTATGCAGCTATTAATACCCTTGCACTTTGTGATAGGTGGCAAAGATTCCATGCCCCTGAAGATAGGAACTTTGATAGATGGTTGCACCGATGTATGTGCAGGAAGTAAAGGAGTTCAAGATGGCTCTTGTCAGAATGCTAAGCATCAAGTTTCCTCTCAACAAGTGAAAGGGAAGAGCATACTTGAGGCTATGATTCCTGACCAAATTTTTTGTCAGGCAAGTTCTTGCATTTGATATGTTTATGTTTTTCCTTCATAATACTTGAAAGTCCTCGGAAAAATTGAGTTTGCGCAATATTACCATCTTAATTTTTAGGATATTATATGTTATCATCTTTAAAAGTTTAAATAAAGGTACCAGTTTCTTACAAATTTCTAGAGTTCTTCTAAATAAGAGTTTAGTTAATTTCCAAAGAGTAGGAGCGATATATTGTGGTGTTTTTTTGTTTTGTTAGTCTCGGATTTTTGGAATGAAATGATGACAAGGTTTTTCGTATCAGTTTCGTCTCTTTCTAGTGTCTTTCCTCATTTTGTTTTATTTTAAAGGATATTAATGTACAATGTAGTCTCTCTCCCTCTCCCTCCTTCCCTCAATAATGTTCCTCAATGTATTGGTACAACAATGTTTAAACAGAGTAAAAAAAGTGTCAAGAACTGAATAAGGAAGTGGTTAACTCTAAATATTATATCTCAATGAAGCCACTACTTTATACATTCTTTGTTGTGCAAACGTTGACGGAGATCATGATGCCTTACAATGACCTTTCCTACACATTTGGTTGCTCTATACTATCTCTACAGGTTCTGGATCGCATTTGCCATGACAACAAATGGACTTCACCAAGATATTCAGTATCTGCATGTGATGGTGAGATGTCTATATGTAGCTAGTACATGTCTACTTAACGCGCTTCTCTGAAAATTCCTAATTGGGTAACTATACGTTTTATGTGCAGTTCTGCATACACTGTGGTCTTGAGCATAATACTAATATGCAAACTGATTTAATAAAATTTATGCTTCGAATATGGAAAGCTTTGATACCTTATCCTAAACATTATTTTTCGGTCGCCCAAGGGCAAATTTTGCTTAGTTAGGGAACATTTTCAGGGGAAACAGGGTTCCTTCTCTGAGTGATGGCATCTATTACTGTGTTACTGCCTTTTATTTTAGCTATATGTTCATTAATATCTAATTATCTATGGCCAAGTGTGGACTACATGTATTCATTATCTATAGCCTAATGTTTGGATTTTCAAAACATATATTCTTTAATATGGGTTTATAGAAATGGATGAGAGTCAAATGGATAATTTTGTCCACAATATTTCAACGTGTTAGGTTCGCGTGGTTTAGATGTTGAGTTTTTTCATCATCTATACTCTATACTTTGCATAAAATATGTAGAGTTTGAAATCCCCTGAATTTTACTCGAAAAACTTTAACCCACCTTGATATCAGTCCTTTAGTTACTGCCCTTCTAGTTCCCCTATAATAGCCTCATTTCCGTGACTAATTCAATGACATGGTTTTATGAGCTCGGAATCTTCTCGATTATAAGCTTTAAGTTCTAAAACTAAAAGTAGGAATTTACATTTCCAACAGCCAAGATATGCCAGACCCCTGGTACAAAATAATCATTCCATCTTCACCTACTAGCTGTATCTGGGTAAATGAACCGGAACTGGCCAAGTTATAGCTAATTTATTATATTTCTGAATGAAAAATAGATTGTCTAAAGTCTTAACTTTAACTAATGCAGAAACTTGTCTGCAATCGGATTCATCAGTAATTATTACTGGGCCCATATTTGAGGAGTGAAAATAAATTTTGATAGTTGGTTTCATTTCTTAATAGGAAGAACTTCTGAATCACTCTTCCAACTAAGTTTTTCTGTTGGAATCTGGTCAATTACAGAAATTTAAAAACTCACACACATGCCTCCACTGAAACTTGAACTCTCGATCTCTTAGTTCTCTGAGTTAGCTGTAGGATCCTGAAGTAGTTATATAAAGACTGATACTGACTTGGACTTGTACTTTTCATTCTTCTGATGTAGCCACTATTGGCATTTTCTCACTGATAAACAGCCTCTTAGCTGTCTTAAGCCAACAAACTCGTATCGGTAATAACAACACATCATTTGTTGCATTATTCATAGTAGATTGTGGTTAATTGTGCCGCTTAATGGATTCTCTTTATGCATTTTTTCTGTACCTGTACCCGCAGGCCGCAGCTTTACCCTTTTTGTCCATCTCACTAAATCCATTCTTAATAACAAACAATGGTGACATCCCTCTTACTATCCAGAGCCTGAACATAGTTCTTCGACCTTCGTGCTCCTTGGCAGATCAATTTATAATTTTTCATTCCATAATCCAAAGTGTATATTCGTCTGTGCAGTAAGGATTTACTGAAATCTTTTGACTGGTAGTAGTGAGTAGTGAGTTTTCCACAACTAAATGACTTGGGCATCTCACTCTAATATTATATATGTACGAACTCAATATAATTATTATTAGATTGATAAAAAAAGTAGAAGAATGCCCTCGTTTATGCAATCACAAAGCGTAATAAACAGAGCAATGACTGAACTCCTTAGGTTTTTTTTTATTTGCTTTTCTACTGTGCGTATGTTCCCATTATATATTTATATCTCGTATAGGATTCCCAGGACATACATAAGTACATAATGTCAGTGACTTTTGTCCATTCGGATAATTATATTTCTTTTTATTGTATTGTTGACAGTATATGATGTGGGTAAAATGTAAAAAGCTAATATGAAGTATCATCGCCTATTGTTTAACTTTTCTTTCAGGTGGCTATATTGCGAATGTAACAGTAAAGGCGGATGAGTTTGAGTGGTTAGTCAATGATAAAGTACATTCATGTCCGGATGCAGCAAAAGACTCGGCTGCTATGCAAATGATCGATAAACTGCGGAGTTTTATATCCCAGAGCAAGTAGTTAGGTGGATATTTCTTGGGAGAAAATATAGCTTCTCTACTAGAAAATTTTCTACCCCTGTGATATCGACAGGATTAAACTGTTATATAAACATGGATTGCCTATATCCTTTTCCAGTACTTTGTTAAATATTAGTATTTAATAACCATTAACAACAAATTTGAAAACAATGTCTCATTTTCCTTCTACTCGAACTGGTATTTGGGTTTAAGGATTGTCCCATATGCATTTTATACTTGAAGGTGTCACAGAAGAACATTTGGTTTGGTGAATGGCTGCCAAAAATGTGAATCACAGCAGATAACTTGCTGGTTTCTGGAAAGGGGTATTTTATAAACAGTTGTTATGGCTTATATTGATTGATTTTTTTTATTCTTTGGTGTTGTGAGAGGAATTTGGTACAAGGTTCCTTACTGGAATAACGGAAAGAATGTAACAAGTTCCTTACTGGAATAACGGAAAGAATGTAACAAGGTCCTGCCAAGAAAAGAAATAGCTTCGTGACAGAGGTTCCACAGATGGTGGATAGTGATTTATGATGATGACTGAGCTAGAAAAGGTCCAAGTCACCAACTTATAATCCTGAGATTATACGAGTCAAATACCTGTACACTTGAGTTTATTGTATGCTCTCTCCCCTCTCAGTGTTTTCGAACCGAACCCCTTTTTCTAGTTGCTTACATACCCTATTTATAGGGATCAAGTTCATATATAGTTCTTGGTTGGTAGAACTCCTTTCCTTGTATGAGTAATCAGTTGTGTTATGATAAGCTTTAACCTCTGTAGATGATGTTTATCTCGAAGTAATTGAGCTACCATGAGAGTCCAAGTAGGCTAGGATTCATGGGAAGTTGTTTCATGATGAATAATCGGCTGAATATATGAATTGCATGTATTTTCCTTGCAATTATCCTTATTTAAATAAGAATAATATGGTAATTATCCTTTAGAATCGTGGAGAGATTGCCTCCTAAGAATCAGGTGAAACAGTCTATGTAGAATACCCTACTAGGAAGTACCAAGCAGTTGCCCTGGAAGTCAGTTTATGGAATCTGTCCTCAGGGAACAATAACACATCAGGATCTCCTAGAGTAATTCCCAACTCTGGAATCTCCTTAAATTAGGTTCTAGCCCTAATACAATGGAAGCTCCTTGGTCAGTGACATCTTTGCTTTATTGGGACCTCGTCTCCTAGTTGTTCCTCATCCTGGAATGATCTATCCTGGAATGATCTTACCAACTCCTGACCCTTCTTGGCAGCTTCCAGAGCTCACTGGATCATCATGGAACCTGCCTACCAACTCTCATTCTGTCTTAGAACCTCTTTAGAAAGTTGTTTACTTAGTGGATTGGATCTCCAACAAACTATGGGCCTAAATTCAACCCATACGATATTTTGGGCACAACATTTGGGATGACAACAGTTGTAATGCTAGCTAATAGTTAACTATTTGTAATTTGTAATTTAAATATAAGATGGGATATTAAAGCTTAGGAATTTAATATTCTATCTTTTATCTTCTTTTTTTAAAAAAATAATAAAGATTATAATAGCTAAGGGATTATGTTTATAAGATAGTATAGGGATGTTGGCCTTGTATGGCATATTATTAAGATGAAATACCCAAAATGTCACAATCTGAAGAAGAAAAAAAGGTCCCAAATAACACTTTAAAACGTGATTTCGGATAGAGTTTCGAGGAGAGGATAATGTTTTGAGGAGAGTACAAGACACTACTTGGTGTTGCATTTCTTCCCCAAATAACGCTACATTAAGTTACGGTGTACACTTTAAGTTGGATTAATCTCTTTCTCCACCTCTCTCCCTCAGCCCTTCTCTCTCCCCAATCTCTCTGTCACCATAAATATATATACATACATAGATAGTCTCTTTCTCCACCTCTCTCCCTCACCCTCTCTCTCGTGGTCTCCTTCTCTTTCTGTCACCAAAACACACACACTCACTAACACATATACACACAGATACACATACACATACAATAGCCTATAAACGCTATTTCGTATAGTGTTTTCGGGTAACAGAGAGTCTTATAAATGCTAATTCGTGTAGTGTTTTCGGTAATAGAGAAAAACTGAATTTCATGTTGTGTTATGGAGTGCTATTTGGGCCCTTAATTCCTACTTGTGCCATTTTTCCATTCTTAGGCATTTTGTCCCCATCATGTGTCATATGGGTCCTTTATTCATAGTGTATTTAAAATATGAACTTTTATTTGATATGAGAATTTTAGTGTTTATAATAAAGCTTAAAATTTTAAAACTTTTTTCTTTTACAGTATGTTGTCCATGTAATTGTTTTTTTATATTTCTTAGTTCTAATATAATATAGTCTTATATAATTTATTTTAGTGATTTGTCATTTAAATGGTAATTTGGCTTTTTTAATTTTGATTTTTTTATTGTATATGACTATTGTTTCTAAGAATTGTAAAGCCAGTATTTGTTTAAAAAAATAATGACTCGTTTCTGGGGTCAAGTTTAAGTTGCGTTTTTGTTTAAAAAAATTTAATGAAAGGAAATTATCACAAAACAAAAAATGAGTTATCAACTTGCGTTTTCTGGAAACACAACTTTCTCTTGCGATAGTAGGGACCATTTTACGGAGTTGTGATATTTTAGGTATTTAATATTTAAATTGTGATATTAAGATCCAAAACCCATTTTGAACTATTTTATGTCTTTTTATGTATGGTTGTATTAGTTTTATCTTAATACGTAAATTTAGTTAATTTTCATTTTAAAATGATGGTTTGACTGTCTATTGTGATTTTTGAAATTGCATGGTATTACTTTTTATATTATTTAGTAGTGATTTATGTTTGTTAGTTTGTCACCTTAAAATACTGGTTTTGTTTGTTATCTCCGCATCATATTACACTTGTAAGATTTCTATAATGAACCAAAATTTTCAGATCAATCTTGCGTTTATTCGTGCCTAGAGTTTCGATTTTATATTTTTTTCCCCTCGTATTTGTGTGTATATTGCAGGAAACCATTCAACACATTTTTTGTATATTTAATTATTTGTATCTTAAAACTTTTATTTTTAAATAAAAAATTTATAATATTAGGGATAAAATTTAGTTAACTAGATATTTGGGAATCGGAAACAAATTAATAATGTAACTGAACGAAATAGTTTCAATTCGGTGTTAATTTAGAAATAAAATTATCTCTTCAAAAATTCGTATATGAAAAATAATTTTGATTCGATATTCAAATATAACCCGAATTATAATTTTTTGTTCAAACTAAAATAATTTTGGTTTAGAGTTTAAAAGTAAAAATTTATCTTTTCTTAAATTAGAAGATACAAAATATATTCCGTTTAATATTATATATTCAAATGCTCATCCATTGGGATTTGAATCTGGTTGCCAACATGAGAAAAAAAATTGGGGTAAGGAAAATTTATATTGATTTCTACTATTACATTCATAAATAAATTAAGCAAAGAGGCACTACAAAGTGTTGGATATCTTTTCTTTCACCGAAAAAATATATCCTATCAATAAAATTATTTGCTAAGAATCTAGCTTGCAGGCATGCAGCTGAGCAGCTCATCTTCTCCATAAGCTAGCGCATATATATATATATATATATATATATATATATATATATATATATATATATATATATATTGTTTGTTATGTTAGAATATAATATATATATAATCCTGGTAAGCCCGCCACTTCCTAAAACTCTACTTTGTTACTTCATAACAAGAAATAATGAAAAAAATAATTCTGGTCTAAACTCTTTCAAATGCGTGTGAAAAAAATCAAGCAACTAAGATTTTAAAACGAAACCGAAGGAAACCTCAGATTCACTTCACCAACAGATGCTCACAATCCGACTTTAAACATTATGGACTAGTCCTGTGACCAGGTGTTAAACAACCTGACCAAATTTTGACATCTGAAAATGAAAATGACAACCTATGGTAATTTTAGCGGCCAAAATATCAACTACGAATATAGCTATATCAAGAAATTCCCCTATAGTCAGCACACATTAATCATTTCTTGAAAGCTATATCCATAGAATATTTTGACAATAGATTTTTAGTCGAAATATGGAAACCTCAGCATCGAATGTCCGTCCGTGTATAAAGTAGATGTTACATTGAATTACAACCGGACATTTTTATAACTAAAAACAAAATCATCAAGTGCTCTGCCACAAATAGGAGTTCGCTTATTAAACATGCAAGTTACACACTCTACTATCAAGTACAGCCAAATGTCGATTTCAACTGAAGGACTTATCTTAAAGATCTCAAGACAAAACAAATGCTGGTATATTAGATGGACGATTAATAAGCTACCCAAATAAACCAAACACCGAAGTTGTAATTTAATAGCTTAAAGCATAATGCAAGTCTAGGAAAACACAGTTAAAAATTACGAGTTCACAAAATACTCAAAGATTGTAATAAGCTAGGAAGCATGACTTCCCATAGTACAGTGCCCAACTAATTATCTAGCTTGAGCGATACAAGTCAACTAGAAACTTGTCCCTAGCAGATTCTCCAAGACATTAGTTTAAAGCTTAATTACACGGATTACTTGTATCATTAAATTTACCTAGAGCGAGCAATAGTATCCAATGCTGCCCCAAAAACTCTTCCCCTTTCGTCATATCCGCTACCTTGATAACGTGATGAGCTATATGCCTTAGGTTGGTTTAATGAAGCTGGCAGCAAATGAAAAAGTGAAGTTATGCACATGAGATGGGAGAGATAAAAATCCACGGAAAACCCAAGTCTTCAAAATGAACAAATGAAAATATAGGAAAACTCATCACCTTGAGCATAATTTGCCTGTTGTGCTGGCGAATTAGATGAAGGAGATAACCCCATATCATTATAGGGTACAGGTTGAGATCTTGCATTGAAAGTCGACTTCACTGTGGATGTGTTTGACGAGGATTTGTCTTGCCCAGAGAACTGTTTTATATATCCACGAGTCAATATACATAAAAAGGATAACCAGGCTAGTCACTGTAAAAGTTGCTACTGCATAGTCTATACTGTGAACAAGAGCTCTGGCTACTGCCAATCATAAGCAATAAATAGACCCTTAAGAATCAAGTAAGAGGAGTATCCACAAAAGCAAGTTAATGCCTAAGCTTGTATTAGTGGAATGATATGATTTAATCTCTTAGATTCACCGAGCTGCCTAACACAGTGACACCAAGACACAGTTAGAGATGCATGTCTTGAACAAATAAACAACATATAAAATAATGCAGCCCTCACAATAATACAATAATTTGGTGCAGATGATTCTCTGGGTTAATTTAGAATTTTATTGATATAAAAGATTCATGGAATTATGTTTCCATTTTCAAGGCAATTTCATTATTTCTTTCTTGGAGGAGATTTGACTTTCATTATTCTTGCCATAGGTTAGGAACTTTGATTACTAGTTTTTACTGATTTAGTCCTTTTCTTCCAACTCTCCTGCAGGGAATCTATTATGAATAACGTAGAACAGATCTTTATGCTAAAAAGCATATCCTAGTTAGAGACTAGGTCAACAAAGGAAAAACAGAAGAGTTCCAGATCCAGCATCTCATATTGAGATCCTCGACTCGGGCACAAGACAAGTTTGTATCAACTATCAAAACCAATAGTTAAAGGAGACAGATCAAAAAGAAACGAAAGGCTAAATACCTTCATTTAACAAACTAACCATCAAATTCAATGACCGAACTACTAAGTAAATATAAGCAAAATCATGGAAATTTTCATGTGTAAGGAAGCCTTTAGCAGACAAGGTAAAAACCACCAACACGCATCTAAGTGTGGGAGCAACTAGCAAGGCTTCTGATGCAAGACAAGGATGACCATCTGCGATATTCATATTTAAACATCACATAATCAACGGTATAGGGTCCGAGGATCCACTTAAAGGATACACATTTGCGAGCAATATTTGCAAACCATCCCACTAGTAAAAAGGTTGGACATTTGGACTAACAGCTCTCCATCTACCAGTGAAGGACAACTATGGGTTTTATAAGTTGGAACTGGAGTAACCAGGTGGTCATGGCAAACCTTTAAATCATACTGTAATATTCGCTTTGGGCAATGGGTACTTTGATCAATCTAAACAATTCGCGTCAGTAGAAGAATATGAACACGTATCAAACATTATTGACAAGGGTAGCCTTAGTTTGCTAAGACCATCAGGTGAGTTTGTTTACTGCAGTGCTATAAGGACTCACATTGATGTTGAAATGCAAAATCATCCCAATCTTGTAACCACCGTCTCGTGCTTTTGACAAGAAACATCTTAATGTAAGAGGGTTGAACACAACAGTTCGATGAGAATGTTCTTTGAATAATGTTTCCTTTAGGATCTTTTTCCAAGGAGAGATGACTTATTCTTCTACCTACAAGTAGGAAGTTTTTTTCCTTCAGTAGTAATTTGGGGATATGATTTTATTCTACTTTGCAACTCTCTTATAAAAGAGAATCTAGATCGACTAATGGACAAGAAGAACTTAAGTCTTAAGAGTATTTCTCAGTTAGAGACTTAGTGAAGTACAATATCCCTTTCTCAGTTAAACTATCCATAACGAGATCCTCTACTCTTGAGAGTTGAGACACAACAGATACTTGCAAGATAGAATAGTACAGAGTTTCCATTAACGCTTCTAGTCTCTAAAAGCACTTCAGATAAGTTTTCTAGGATTTCGCATGTGAGTGGTTAATTCTGGGTTCATCTAGTCATAAGTAACTTGATTATTCAATAAGTCGAGTCCTACTTAATTCATAAAATAGAGGGCTGCCTGCAAATGACACCAGAATAAATAGGGCTTTCCGAAAAAACCTGCTAGTGAGGGTAGACCTCCTAGCAACAAGAGACATAGGGCTCAACAGACAAAGAAATAAGGATATCTTGTATCTTGTTTATTCTCGAATTTTATCAGTTCCGGTACGTAGATCAAATATTTTAATTTCAATATGTACTAATACTCATTTTCCAACCATTATGATAACAATTAGTTGCCAAACATAAAGCCACATCAACTAGTCAAGTGGATGAAGGTTACCCCGAATCTTAGTGTACGGTTGTAGAGAGTGACAAGACCAGAGAACAGCCTAATAGCGTAGTCAGCAATCTCCTCACTTTCGTATTCAGCAAAGGCAAAACCTTTTGGCCGTTCTGTTTCTCTATCCCGAGGAATAATCAGGTCAACTATGCGCCCAGCTTGAATTAGAATATCATATAAAACCCTGTCCGTCACCCTCTCATCCAAGTTACCTGCACGTAAAGTATATGAAAGCCAGTTAACAGAAGATTCTATATTCAAGCTATAAAATGTGGTACCCTGCATATAATAATCCTTTATTTGAGAAAATTAAAGTTCAGAGAACACATGTTAATTGCAGTTGAGCAAACTTAGATTGTATACTACACAATCAAGTGAATACAAACAACAGATACTAGAATTCAGTAAGGTTTAAGTCCTCTCAATTATTCACAAAAGTTTAGAGAATCACAGAGAAATATCAGAGAAGTTAGCGAAGGTAAAATATAGATTTAATTACACATCACAAATTTAGAAAAATAAGATGACAAATCTAAAGAGAAATAGATAGAATTAAGCAATTCGATAGATATAAATTGAGACACTTAAGGAAGCGGCTTCCATATCCATATTCCATCATAACAGGAATGTAAATTACATTCGAGTACTTTAATTAGAACTAGTCAACTAGCCCCAATTCTAGATTTGAACTTCACTAGCTTCACTCTAACTCCACATACAACTAGATAGATATAGCAATAATTCACCTAATCTACTATTGGTTATGCTCAAACCAATTTACACCATCTTATTATATTAAGCAGGAACGCACGAACCCTAAGATCCCGAAATTCTAGGACTTCATCTTTACACTCAATGATGAACCTAAATGGAAATATAACACTAGAAAAAATCCCTAGCATTGTTGTGTAGTGTAAATCCCTCTTTCTAACTATGTATCAGTATTCAAATTCCATTAATTGACATATAACAAACAAATAATTAAATTTTGCACAACCCATCAAATTAAACAACACCAACAATCTAAAAATCAATACCCATGTTTAAAATTCAAGCCTTTTTAATAAAGAGAGTGACCCATCATCAATTATAAGTTAACAAACAAATAATTAAATTGGGTATGACCCATCAATTAAAACAACATCAATAATCAAAAAATCAATAACCCATGTTTAAAATTCAAGCATTTCTAATAAAAAGAGTGACCCATTATCAATTATAAGTTAACTAAAGAGATAAAAAGGTAAAGTATGGTCATGTAATAAGAAATGATGAATGGAAACATAGAAGAAGAAAGAGAGTTTAGTAACCTATGTAAACAGTTCGACTCCGAGCTTGGTTTGCAGACATGATGATTTCCACACCGACAAGGACAGCTGTGTGACTGTCTGTGTGTATACAACTCTTATGTTTATCGAATAAGAGTCGAGAGTAACTTGGTAACTATGACAGCCGTTCGATTAATGTTCTATTAAATATAATATTAATAACTTATAACTATTTATATATAAATAAAATTGATGTTCCTCGTGATGATGTCTTAAGATTATATTAAATTTTCATAAAATTATAACGGGTATCAGTTTAAATACAAAATTGAATTTAATTTTATAAAACTACCATTAATAATCTTACACATGTCATTATTTCTTTAAATATGAGACACGTCCTTTTATCCCTTTAAGCTGTTGTTTTGGGTTCATTTTCTTAAAATGTCCTATGTTCTCAAAATACCCACATTCTCTCCTCTCTCTCTCTCCTTCACATCAACTTATGTTAGGTCACGTAAGTATCGTAAAATGGAGTTGAATATGATACTCATTAAATTAAAAAATTCTTTCGAATCTTTTGCGGATAAATAATTTAGAGTTCGGTTAGTGGGTTCGAATTCATGAGATGAATAATGTTTAGGAGGTTGACTTACTAATTTTCTGTATTTATGAAGAAACATTAAAGTCCTAGAAAATTAGCAAAATAATTTAACGAGACAAATTTCGGGAAATATATCTTTCGTATATAAATTCAGAGGGGTGTTATACCTGGTTTTAATGAACCGGTTTTCAAAAAACAAATTAGTTTTTTGCTACAACAAAGAGATATGATTGATTCATATTACAATGTATAGATCTGTGAATGTACAAAAAGAAAATCAATCTAACAAAGAATGTTTTATAATAACCCTATATATTTATAACATAATAAACCGGCTAGATTATAAAACTCCGTTGAAGAATGTATGTATATAGATTTGTAATTTTGCCTTATATTTTTTATATTATTTAGTAAAATTTTTATTGAATAAACTTTTTTTTAGAATTGATTTTATATATATATTAAACAAATAAATTAATAAAAATGATCATTCCATTCCCAATAAAATTAATATTACTAAACAAACAAAAGAATGAAATGAGCATTCTTATCCCACCTCATTCTCATCCCAACTCATTTCATTCTTTTCGCTCATTCACATTTCAAGTCATTCATATCCTTCCAACCGAACACACTCTAAGTGTTGCTTGTGTGTTAGGTTATTTCCTAACTCATTATTAGGCTAATGTTGGGTTGTATCTTGTGATCCGCATCTGGGTATAATTCTGGATGAGACGTTACGACTTTAGCCTCCGGTGGTGGCAACCATCCGACCGCGGACCGCCCAAAGTTGACTTGGAGCTAGGAAGCTGGAAGGTCTCATGAGGGACAGAACTACTGATGCCAATCTTAGTTCATCATGATCGGGCAAATATGGGGTAACGATGCAAATGATTTCAATCCTGGTCGAATTTTGGACGGGATAGCCCGAGCCGCTAATCACTCTGTTGCATTTATGCCATTTAGCATTGGGGTGAGAGCATGTATTGGTCAAAATCTAACAATCCTACAAGCTAAGCTAGCCCTCTCAATAATCCTACAAAAATCCACATTTAGATTGTCCCCACAATATTGACACACACCAACGGTGTTGATGTTGCTATATCCTCAATACGGGACCCCAATCATCTTTCAACGTCTGTCACAATCTGGGATCATTCATAATCAAGAATCATAAGAAATCTTGATAGTTACTTGTGCATCTATGCTATATTTCTACTGATGGAAATACAAATTGAAATTCGAGGGGGAATTAATAATACATATCTTGTTACATGCCGAAAATTAGGCATGTAATTATTATAGGATTGAAGTTGGTAGATTGCAATTAGCTACCTTAGCTACTTACTTAGATGGTTATCTAAATTCAAACCAACTAAACATGCATAATGTATACAGACCTTATCCCTGGAGCAAGGGAGATTCTTCAATGGATACACCATGGGACAAAAATCTGAGGAAGTACCTAGAGCCTGTTCCGGATATAGGTATTGTATATGCTTTCATTTATTGGTTTTTTATATTGCGATAGCATGAACATTCCAAGTATTAGGACTGATAATCCTGAGGTGAGGAAACCAACACCTAAGGTTGAAGTGAAAGTAAAATCACCTAAAGCAAAGGTACAAAAGTTGGAAACCAAACCAAAGGTAGCAACTAATAAGAAAGGACCCAAGGCAACTTGGGTACCAAAATCAACTTGATTGTTTTTGGAATGTGTGCAAGGAAAAAGAAGGATTTTTTGGTACTTGGACAGTCGATGTTCAATGCATATGACTAGAGATAAATCTCTGTTCACAAAGTTTGAGGAGAGAGTTGACCCTGGAGTAACTTTTGGAGATGACATCAAAGGTTACACCATGGGATATGGCTTGATTTCAATAGAAAATGTCATCATTGAACCTATTGCTCTAGTTGATGGCTTAAGACACAATCTGTTAAGCAACAGTCAACTATGTGACAATGAAAATAAAGTGTGCTTCACAACTTAAGCATGCATAATTTCCAATAAGAAAGATGGAAGCCTAGTTATGACTGAGAACAGAAAAGGAAATGTGTACATAGCTGACTTCAACTCAACAAAAGCAGATTCCATGACTTGTCTTCTCTCTAAGGCAAGTACATATGAGAGTTGACTATGACATAAGAAATTAGCTCACTTAAATTTCAAAATCATGAATCAGTTGGTCAAGAAAAATCAAGTGAGAGCTTTACCACAAATAGAATTTGTCAAGGATGGACTATGTGATGCTTGTCAGGAAGGAATCATTCAAGTCAAAATTGGAATCATCAATTGAGAATCCAATTGAGTTATTACACATGGATTTGTTTGGTCATGTGAACATCATGTCCATTGCAAAGAAGAAGTATGCTCTACTTGTTAGGGATTGTGATGTTAATATTGTAATCGAATAATAAGATACTTAGGTTAATTAGAAATTAACTAAATAAAATATATTGTCATATACATATTGACATGTCACTTGAAATAGTATGTACAAAAAGCCAAGTAGGTGACAGTAAGTATCAATAACTACTGTCTTGTACAAATATAATAAATGATCTATGAAGTAGAAGTTCACAAAGTGTTCATGCACAGCATGGATCAAATCATTGACAGTAACATTCTGCAAACTGAAGCCTACAACATCATATTCAAGTGACAACACATTTGGAACAGACGACAACAACTATTCCCGTGATAGTAAACCGGAGGGTGAAGAATCAAAGACAATAGGTTTTACTGATAGCAATTATTCCCTTGACAATAAACTTGGCAGAGATTAAAGAATCGAAGACAACAAGTTTTACTGACAGTAACTTTGGCGGGGATAGTTGACAGCAACATTGGCAGGATAGTTGACAGTAACTTTGGACGACACTATGTTTTAGAAGACTATCAAGATCGAAAGTAAAGTATGCGGAGTCAAAGATGTTGTCACCAAAGAGAAGCTAAAGGTTGACAGTAACCTTTTGGTGAAACTGACAGTCTGTTTCAAGTAGCAGACTAGGTAGTGAAAATTCAAAGATTGATCTTGACAACTCTATCTAGTCTGTCAAGTCTACTACTGCAACTTGAGAAAAGACAAGCAAAAAGATATAGCATGCTCAAGGAGTCAAGGATATCAAATCATCTCAAAGCAGCTTTATCTACAAATGAAATGAAGACAAATTTGAATAGGAAAAATGAAGTTTCTATTTTAAGATTTGTCCTAGGAACAAGGGAAAGTTTAATTGTAAGTGAGATATGTGTTTCAGTATAAATACACATATCTCACAGACATTTTCCCTTATGCAACTGAGCTTAACTTTTCTCAAGCATAGAAAACACTAGCAAACTCTTGTTATTGTATCTATTGAAGCTGGAAACATCTTCCAGTCAGTTGTAGCAAAATAAAAATTAATAAAATTAATTTTTGTAGCTAAACACCTCTCTTCATTTATTTACTGTTGTTTGCATTTTACACTTGATATTATTACTTCTTGTTTTGTTGTTAAAAAGATAAGTGATAAATTATCAAGTTGCATTCAACCCCCCTTCTGTAACACTCATACTGTCTAACAACTGGTATCAGAGCAGCAGGTTAAATATACATAACTTGAAAAGATTTAAACATGAGTTCTTAGAAAGTAAGTAGCATAAAAATACTCACCTTTGATAAAGAAAACTATAACCTCTGGAAACGTAAAATGATGTTGTTCATAAAAACAGCCAACCCACTTTACCCTGGAATTTTGGAAAACGGTTCTTTCATTCCTCAAACATATGTACCTGAAACTACAGTAGATGGTGAAACAATACCAGCCCACTGGGTTCCTAAAAAAGTTTTAGAGTACACTGACACTGAAAGAGAAAAAGTATCTCTGGATGATTACTTATAATTTATCATCATTGAGGCACTTGACAATGTCATGTACAACAACATTGTCAACTGTATCAGTGCAAAGCAAATATGGGAAACCATTGAGATACTCTGTGAAGAAATAGAAGAAGTAAAGGTTAATCAGAGACATATTCTGGTGTCCCAGTATGAAGCTTTCATGGTCAAACCAAGTGAAGGGTTGACTGAAATGTTTGAGAGATTCAACAGGTTAATAAATGATCTACAGCTGCATGGAAAGTTTTATGACAAAAAGGAGGTAAACATGAAATTCATGTTGACACTTCCTGACCATCTACAGCACAAGGTTACTGCCATAAGAGAAGGAAGGGATTTATCAAAAGTTTTTCTTGAAACTTTATATGGCATACTTAAAACCTATGAGCTAGAGATTCTACAAAATAGAGCCATTCAGTCTGGTCAAAGAGGGAAGATAACAAATACTTCAAATGCCCCAGTAGCTCAAGATCCAAAGATGCTACAGCTCCATGAGTCTCAACATCAACAATACATCAAGATTGAAGAGGTCATAGATGAAGATGAAGGTGTAATTCTTGAACTCAAGGATGGTGAAGAAGATGAGTTCTACACTTTGGAGGAACTGGAAAACATGAAAAATAAAACAATGATCTACATGACAAGAAAGTTCTTCAATCTAAGATTCAAGAAGAGCAAAGCCTTTAAACCCAGAGGACAAAGCTCCGGGTTCAATAAGTCAAATATTTTAAAATCTAGAGGAAGTGGCAAAGGTGGATACAAAACAGGTATGGTGGATAGACCCAAGATAAGGTGTTACAATTGCAATGAAAAGGGGCATTTTGCAACAGAATGTAAAAAGCCAAAACAAGTGAGAAGAAATGACAATGATTATGAGGAACTAAAAGCTAAATATGATGCATTGCTCAAAAAGCAATAAAGAAGGGCTTTTGTGGCTGAAGAAAAGTGTTGGAAAGATTCTGATGATGAAGAGGAGGAAGAATATGAAAATCTTGCTCTTATGGCAAACTCTGGAGAGGGTTCATCCACTTCATCAAGTCAGGTACCCATTCTTAATACTGTTGATATGACTACATCTCAATATAAGAAAACTATTAAGAGTTTAAGTTCAGAAATTTTCAATATTCATACAAGCATGTTAGTTGTAAATGAGGAGATTGTCAAACTGTCTAGTGTTAGTGAGTCATTGAGAAT
Source organism: Oenanthe sinensis (assembly GCA_028671895.1). Taxonomy (NCBI): domain Eukaryota; kingdom Viridiplantae; phylum Streptophyta; class Magnoliopsida; order Apiales; family Apiaceae; genus Oenanthe; species Oenanthe sinensis. Next base: position 20,860,446 of record CM053809.1, read on the forward strand.
TAAGAATCATGAACTAGAACTTAAACAGAATGCTTTTGAGTCCTTATAACAAGAGAATGAGATTCTTAAAAATAATATTATTTGTGCTTCCCAGATTGAGGAATTTATCAGGAAATAGATTTCTTAGAATGAACTAAAAATCAAGGCTTACAAAAATTCTTCTTCCCTATTAAAATCATACCATGATAATAATAATGAAAATCAAAAGGTAGGTATAGGTTTTAACTATGAGAAGAAAAATGGAAAGAAACATGTTGTTGAGGAAGACATCAAATATACTATCAAACCTTCTATTTTAAAGAAAGTTAAGAATCCCTTATTCAAAAAGGCAGAATTTGAATTTGATGAGTAAACATTAGTGATTAAACAAGAGATAGATGATGAGGACAATGAAACTGTCGCTAAGTCACTTAAGGCAAAAGATACTATCAAAATCCCCAAAACAGTTAGTTTTGACCTTAACAGTAACAAGTGTTTAAAAGATGCTGTCAATACTGGCAAAACAGTAAGTTCAGAAGCCGCTGTCAAGACTATAAGATCAAAACTTACTATCATGACACCCCTATCTAAACCTACTGTCAAAACCAGTATGACAGTAACTTCTAAACATACTGTCATGAAGACTAAGAAGAACAGAAATTGAAAATTAGGAATAAATAAGAAGAATAACTATGGCTATATTCCTAATGCTCCCAGAAAATTGTGCAACAATTGTGGATCGTCTAGTCATCTAACTCATGTTTGCAACAAAAGCAAGTCTAATGTCAAGAATAATACCTCTGTTAATGGAAATTTACACAACATGCCTTTAAAGAACAAACAAGTAACTTACTGTGGTGATTTTGATTGCATTTCATGTAAAATGAACTTGATGAGTATGTGCTTTAACATGCCTTTTGCTAATGATCAAGAATTCCTGCATAAAAATGATAGAATTGAAAAGGTAAAGACTCTAAGTCCTCCTAAAGTTAGAATGGACAATCCTCCCAAGAACAAAGCTATCAAATCAGTAATTAAAACTGAATGGGTAAGTACAAGAGTCTTGTTAAAAGTAAAAGAAAGAATTATAACTGAATCAACTTCAAACTGTGATTTAGCTAAGCAAAATGGATCCAATGAGAGTTGGGTACCAAAAATAACTTGAGATATCTACTTTACAGGGTAACAGGAAAAATTAAAGAATCATGTGGATCATAGATAGTGGATGTTCAGGACACATGACAGGTGATAAAGCCCTATTATCACAGTTCAAGGATATGGTTGGTCCTTATGTAACCTTTGGTGACAACATCATTGGTTTTACAATGGGATATGGCATACTGGAAGTTGAAAATTTGAGAAGAGAGAAAATTTCTCTAGTGAATGGTTTAAAGCACAATCTATTGAGTGTAACTAAATTTTGTGAAAGAGGATTCCATGTTAGCTTTGATCAAGCCAGATGCTCCATTGTCAACAAAAAGACAGGTGAAGAAGCTCTTCAAGGAGTTAGAAAAAGAAGCCTCTTCATAGCTGACTTGGATTCAGTAAGAAAAGATAAAGTCTACTATTTCTATAGTAAGGCTTCCCCATCTGAAAGTTGGTTGTGGCACAAGAATCTTTCCCATTTGAACTTTAAAGTAATGAATTTTTTAATGAAGAGAGAATTGGTGAAAGGGCTTCCTCAACTTGAATTCTGTCAAGAAGGATTGTGTGAGGATTGCCAAAAAGGGAAGCTAAGGAGAGCCACACACAAAAGCACTCCTAGTGGGTCAATCAATGAAGCATTCCAACTAATTCACATGGACTTATTTGGTCCTGTAAATGTGCATTCACTGGCAAGGAAAAGATATGCCTTAGCGATGGTTGATGATTTCTCAAGGTACACATGGGTGAGATTTCTAACATCTAAGGATGAAGCTGCTCAAGAGATTATTGATTTGGTAAGGGTTCCTGACAAGAATCCCAAGTACAAAGTGCAGACCTTGAGGAGTGACAATGTTACTGAGTTCAAAAACAGTATCATGAATGACTTTGCAAAGACAATGGAATCGCTCAACAATTCTTTGCACCAAGGACACCTCAACAAAATGGTGTTGTGAAAAGAAATAACATAACTTTCATTGAGGCTGCAAGAATAATGTTGAGTGAAGCAAAACTTCCTACCTATTTCTGGGGTGAAGCAATCAATATAGCCTGTTATACTCAAAACAGGACTGTAGTCAACAAGGCCTATGGAAAAACACCCTATAAATTGCTCACAGGAAGGAAACCCACTGTCAATTACTTCCATTTCTTTGGAAACAAGTGCTACTACATGAAAGATTCAACTAAGATCAAAGGAAAATTTGACACTAAAAGCACTTGAAATAATTTTTATGGGGTATGAAATTGACAGGACTGCATACAGAGTCTACATCATTGATCACAAGACTGTGGATGAGAGTGTAAATGTCACCTTTGATGAGAAAAAATTTCCTGGAGTTGAAGGAAGTCAAGCAACAGAACCTTTGGCTTTTAAAAATCAAAGCTATCTAGAAGAGATTGATGAAGATTCACCAAGAATTGATCACATAATTTTTGGTCCAATAAATGTTCCTATCTAATCTGAAGACAATGAAGGAACTGCTCAAACAACTGATTTCTCTGGGAATGTTCCCGTGAATAGTGGACTTGACGAAATTGATGTTGTCAACAGTGCAAGAGCAATAAATGCTGTCAATCAACAAGGTGTTGAAGACTCCAGTGATTCTCTAAGAGAAACAAAATGGAATAGAGATCACACTAATGACTTAATCATTGGTGATCCATGAACAGGAGTTAAAATAAGAAGAAATGTTGCCAATGAATGCATATATTCTTGTTTCCTTTCTTAAACTGATCCCAAAACCTTAGAAGAGGCATTGGCTGATCATGATTGGATTAATGCTATGCAATAAGAGCTTAATCAATTTGAAGGAAGCTGTGTTTGGGAATTAGTGCCTAGACCAAAGAATAAATCCATAATAGGCACTAAGTGGGTTTATAGGAACAATATGGGTGACTGTGGTACTGTAACAAGAAACAAAGCAAGGCTGGTGGCAAAAGGTTACTGTCAACAAGAAGGGATTGACTATGAAGAAACATTTGCTCCTGTTGCCAAACTTGAAGCAATAAGAATCTTTTTGGCTTTTACTGCATTCAAGAACTTCAAAGTTTATCAAATGGATGTAAAGACTTTTCTTAATGAAGATCTAGAAGAAGAAGTATATGTTGAACATCCCCCAGGATTTGAAGATCTAAAAACGAAAAACTTTGTGTATAGACTACTAAAGGCATTGTATGGCTTAAAGCAAGCACTAAGGGCTTGGTATGATACTCTTTCCAAGTTTCTTCTTGATAAAAACTTTACAAGAGGGATTGTGGATAAAACTCTTTTCTACAAAAAGCATGGAAATGATATCATTCTAGTTCAAGTATATGTTGATGACATCATCTTTGGTTCAACAAATGAAGATATATGCAAGAAATTCTCTGAGTTGATGCAAAATAAATATGAGATGAGTATGATGGTTGAATTAGTATTCTTTCTTGGACTTCAAGTCTATAAAAAAGAAGATGGAATATTTATATGCCAAACTAAGTATGTCAAAGATCTCTTGAAAAGATTTGATATGGAAGACTCATCTCCTATAAAAACTCCAATCTCAACAACTCAACTTGACAAAATCCAAAAGGAAAGAAGATGGATAACAAAATGTGTAGAGGAATGATTAGCTCTCTCTTCTACCAAGCAGCTAGCAGGCCTGACATCATGTTTGCAACAGGGTTATGTGCAAGGTTTCAGTCTGATCTAAAGGAGTCACACTTAATGGCCGTAAAAAGAATTTTTAGATACATAAAAGGCACTCAAAATTTAGGCATTTGGTATCCTAAAGATTCTGGTTTTGACTTAGTTGGATATTCAGACTCAGAATATGAAGGGTGCAAGATAGACAGAAATAACATAACAGGTAGCTGCCAATTTCTAGGAGAAAGATTAGTCTCATGGTTAAGTAAGAAGCAGCATTTCGTATCAAATTCATCTGCAGAGGCTGAATACATTGCAGCTGGTAGTTGTTTTGCTCAGTTACTTTGAATGAGGAATCAGCTATTGGACTATGGGTTGGCTCTGCAAGAAATTCCTATATTTTTTGACAACACTAGTGCCATAACAATTTCGGAGAATCCTGTTCAACACTCCAAAACTAAGCACATTGACATCAGACATCATTTCATTAGAGAGCATGTGGAGGAAGGCACAACAATGCTGATCTATGTGCCCATAGAGAAACAACTTGCAGACATTTTCACCAAACCTCTGGATAAAAAGACATTCAATAGGCTAGTGAGTGAATTAGGTATGTTAAATTTATCATGTTAATGTAATTCTGTTTAGTTGATTAAAAATTTAATTAGCTGAATTTCACGGTGAATTAATGGCCTTTTGAGGTGTTTTGATTTTTATCACAATGTAGAAACATGATGATATTTTACTGAGAGGTTAACTAATTTATTTTTAAGTAACTTAATTCTTATGTGGTTAATAAAAGATTTTGTCAAGTTACTTGACAGTATGTTTTATTCATACTATCGCATAATGATAAGTTACTAGCAAAGTCTGTGAAACTCACTATTAGATGATTGAGAAGTTTTGATAGTATAGCACGTGGGACTGAAACTTAATGTTGAATCCTGTGGAACTAACTGTCAAACTATGGTGAAGTCTTGATAGCATATTATGCGGGACTGAAACTTACTGTCAAATATTTGTGAAACTTACTGTCAAACAACATTGACAGTATAGTTTTCTAAGATCCCCGCATAACATACTGTCAACAGTAAATATTATGGTTATTCACTTATTTTATATATTCTCTAACCACTAATGTTACTGTTAAGAGTGTGTGTAATTTCTAGTGCATGAGTTACTGTCAAGGAATGGAACTAGAAGACAAATGTCACTTAAAATCGTTTACAATTCCTTCTTGACAGTTTCTTTTTCACATTATATATATACACAACTAAAATTTCTCTCACTCTTTACTTTACTTTATTTCTCTCCTAAACTCTCAACTCTCTAACGCCCTAAAAACTCTCCATTTTCTCTGCAACTTCTTCTCTAAACCATTCCTCAAACTCTAAACCGTTCTTCTTTTTCTAAATCTTCAATCTCTTAACCATGTCTGGACCTTAAATCATTTGTTTTCTTGCCCAAACCATCTTCACTACCATGGCTTCAGTGGGTGAAGCTGGAGAAGCATTCAATCCTCTTGTTGCCTTCATGAATAACTCTTACCTCTCCTATGCCCTTACAGAAATCCCCTTTCTTGAAATCCCAAGACTATCTCAACTCTGGACCTCTGCCACATGTAAGGGGGAGCAAGATGCAAGCACTATCACATTTCAAATCAATGGTACCTCTTACACTATTGATTTCTCTCATATAAATGAATCTCTTCATGTGGAAGCAGTTGAAGGCTCGCTTTTTCAGGAGCCTGCAAGTGATGTTCAACTTGCCAAGTTTTTTAAGATGGTTGGGTATACTGGACCCAGGACAAGCCCAGACAATGATGATTGGTACTCGTCTGGCGGCATGGACAAAAAGTACTTAAACAAAGAATGAAGCATGATGTTGAATGTTGTGTCAAGGTCCATGTCAAGCAAGACCAGTGTCTGGAATGAGGTCTCAGCCTACATCAAGATGATTGTGCATTCCATGGTGCACAACTACAGAATTGATATTGGAAAGCTCCTTACGCCTCTGTTCAAACTGGTGCTTGGAAAGAAAGAAACTAGAAAACCGATAATTTACTATCCTAGATTTTTTATGCTTATCATTAATTTTGTTGTAGGTATAATAAATTTAGATAGTGTTCAATGCATGGAGTCCCCAACACTAAAAAAACACACATTTTATGTTAACTAGTAAACCACTTAACACTGAATTGGGATTGTCTATTACTGATTTCATGTTTTCAACAATAAATGATTTACATTTAAAATTTATTGGGGACTACAATGTATTCTCTTTGAGTGATGAGAATGGTGTTGACCTCACCATTCCTAACCCACACTCCAAACCTTTTGAAGGAATCCGGCCTTCTCGAGTCTCTAAAACTACTAGTCAAGGGTTTGGTTCCTCTCAAAAGGACCAGGCTCCTAAAGGGAGGAAAATCACTGAACCTGGGCTAGAAACCATTCCACATGTAGGTTGTGAAACTGCACAAGTTGTAGCAAATAAGGATGGTAGTATGATCACAGAACTCACATCTTTAGGCAAAGAGTGTCCTCTCAAAAGGACACATCTCTTAAAAGGGATCAATACACATCTTTGGATGTCTCCCCTCAACACGAGGCATCTATTGAAATTGGTCAGTCTCTCATGGAACCTTGTACAGAGTCTACACAACAGGTTGAACACACTCAATCTGAGCCCACACTTGAAGATATTCACACTATAGGGCTAGATAATGTGAAACACAGCTCATTCAATTATGGTGCATCACATTTTGCCACTTTTGAAGAACAAAATGTTGATGCACTCTTTCAACAATTGGATAAGATTGATCATAGCAATCTACAAGAACCTTTCACTCAAAGGGTGGAAGAGATTGATGTCACAACCTCTATAGCTGTTAATGACAAAGTTACTGTCAATCCTCATGACAGTAACTTCTCAACAGATGCTACCAAAGATCCTGTCAACATTCTCATTCCAGACAACAACTCTCCCAAAGTTGCCACTTCTCAAATAGATGATGATGATTCTGCTCTAATTTCCACAATCATCAAGGTACAATCTAAATCTCTTGTGCAAGATGTACATGCTCAGTCTCTTGCACCTAGGATGAGAGAGGGTGTGAACAGAAAAAGAGAGATAAAAGAAAAGAGAAGTGAGAATAAAAATGAGGGGCTGGGAAAATTCTAGGCAAAAGGAGAGGGCCCTAAGCAAGGCCAATTGAAAAAGTAAAATGTGGGAGAAAAAATATCAAAGGCACTAGGCCTTGAGAGTGAGTTGGTGATGAGTGATGAGACCACTCAGAAAAAAAAAAGATAGTGTGAGAACCACAACAGCCTCCAACTCCTCCAAACAAGCTGATGAAAGGTTGAAATCCCTTTCACATAAAGTGTCCAAACTATCAAAGAATCTAGACACTGTTGGCAGAAATCAAGTGAAGTTGATCAACTAGATGGCCAGTCTGGAGCAAACAATGAACGATGGATTCAAGGCCATTTTTGACAAGCTTCAAGAGTTCAATTCCAAATTTTCAAACCCTGCAGTTGCTACCTCAACTAAGGGGGAGAAAAGTATAGATCAAGCTGAAGTGTTTGTAGATGGGAGTGATAAGGAGAAAACTCAAGCTTCATTTCAGGGGGAGAGTCAACTAGCATTACTGTCTAGTGTGGCTGCTGAGATTGCTACACAGCTTAGTGGTGATAAGGTAGAGAAAAATTTTGAGAGGTCTAAGGAGAAAGGCATTGTTATAAAAGAAGGTGGTGTAAAGAAATCTCCAATGGTGCATGTAGTTGTGAAAGGAAAGGAAAAACTCTTTAAGGATGAAAATGATCATTTGATCATAGAAGAGAGAGAAGATTTTGATGATGAACGGGCTTCTATTCTTATGGTTGATGAAAATGAAAATATTAAAGTGTTTGAAGATGCTAAATTCAATAAAAGGATCAATGATCTGAGAGACTTATCTAACAGAGATCTTAAGAAATTTTCCGATTCAATGAGACAATCAACAGTAATAGCAGCTATAATGGTGTCAAAAAGCAACAAGTGGGTAATCTCTGTCAGAACTGAAGGAGGTTTTAGCTGGTGTGTGAGCATGTCATATTTGAGCAGACAAGAAATCTCAGTGATAGAAGCCATTAAACTTAAAATCAAGACATACAAGTCATGGCTAAATGAAAATCTAAAGAGGACACTGCAGAAACTGATAATTGAAAAATTACCAGAAATAACTCATAATCCTTTGGGCATAAAATTCAGCAGCACTACAGATGGCAAATACAAGTCTATGAATCTTGAAAGAGTGAGTATGTGCAGACCAAGGTCTGTAAAAGAAGCTTTTGACTACTTTAAGAAAATTTCTGTGAATGAAGAAAGAGTTGAAGTATTTAAGGAGTTGGATGAAGAATTAAAAAGGCTGGAAGAATTGAAGACAAGAAAAAATGTGAAGAAAACTCAAGAAAGGAGAGATAGAGATAATGATGATGAAAAGCCTGAGGATGGTGCAGGTAGTTCCAAGTCCAACTATAATAATGATGGTGATGCAGGGACCTCTGAAACTGGAAATAAGGATGAAGAAAGTGAGAAGGAGTATAAGGATGGTATTGAAGGAAGTGTGTTGAAAATTGTAGTTCTTGGCTTTGAAGAGGTTAAGAAGGATGTTGTCAAGGCTGCATTGACAGTAACTTCTAAGTCACTGTCAAAAGAAGTGAGGGAAGAGTTACTGTCAAGAAAAATCTCTATATCAAAGAAATGCAGGATTGCAAGGGCTGAAAGACCTAAGTCTCATTCCAATAGGAGGCCTAGCAGGAAGGGGTGTAAGATAATGTCCGAGGTGCTTCATGAGGAATGTCTTGACATCAAAAGACCTACAATAAATAACTTGGCACAATCAAAGGCAGAATTATTAATCAAGGTGGATGTTGAATGGTCTGAAGTCAACTCTCTAAACAAGCTGATTTTCATCTATTCAAATTGAGCAACAGAAGAAATGAGCTATGAGATGAAATATGCAAATTATTTTCTGATTAGAAAGATGCTTCTCATAATTCAAGGAACAGACATAAGGACTCATGTCTTGAGAGGAATATTGATTAGGAAGTTTATGGAACTGATGGATTCCTTCAAACCTCACCCTTTGGACTTTACATATGCTGAAGAGCCTGAGACAATTGTCTACTCAGATGGGGTGATGTTTGCAGGTGAAGATGGAGTTAAAGAGTTTTGGAGCATGGAATCTCTACAAGAAAAGAATTCGGTTTTACTTGAAGAATTGTTTGGACCCTTGAAAGCTCTTGGTGAAATATCTTTGTATCTCCAAGGGACCATTTGAGAACTACTACACCTACAAAGACTTGAAAGATCTCTCCTACAAAATGGTGAAGTTAGTCATAGACTGTGTTTCTAAGCATGCCAAGATAGAAGAAGAAAAACAGGTACTGAAAGCTCTTGAAGGTTCTTATCCAAGCTTGAACCTAAAGAAATAGAAGAAGCTCTTGGTGATGCTGATTGGGTAATTGCAATGCAAGAAGAGCTCAATCAGTTTGAAAGGCAGAAAGTTTGGAAGCTGGTACCCCGATCGAAGAACAGATCAGTAATTGGAACTAAGTGGGTATTCAGAAATAAACTGGATGAAGACGGACTTGTAACACGAAACAAGGCTCGTTTGGTAGCGAAGGGTTATTCTCAAAAAGAAGGTATTGATTATGATGAGACCTACGCTCCAGTTGCAAGACTTGAGGCAGTCAGGATGTTCTTGGCCTTTGCAGCACACAAGAACTTCAATGTTTTTCAGATGGATATGAAAAGTGCCTTCCTGAATGGAGAACTAGAAGAAGAAGTATTTCTGGAACAGCCACCTGGCTTTGTTGATCCAGAACTTGTAGATTTTGTGTACTTTCTCTTCAAAGCTGTCTATCGCCTCAAACAATCCCCAAGACGATGGTATGAAACCCTATCCTTGTTCTTAATTGCAAGTGGTTTTACTAGGGGAGTAATTGATAAAACATTGTTCTATAAAAATGTAAAAGGTGATTTAATATTTGTTCAAGTCTATGTGGACGATATTATTTTTGGGTCATCTAATGAATGCTTGTGCGAGAAATTTGCCAAGTTAATGCAGGATAAGTATGAGATGAGCATGATGGGAGAGCTGTCCTTCTTCCTTGGATTACAGATCAGTCAGAGAAAAGAAGGAATCTTTATCTGTCAGTCCAAGTACATCAAAGATTTACTCAAAAAGTATAATCTAGAAGATGCATCAACAGCTAAAACTCTCATGGCAACAACCACGAAGCTTGATGAAGACAAATCAGGTAAACCAGTTGACATCACAAGCTATCGAGATATGATTGGCTCACTCCTTTATTTAACTGCAAGTAGACCAGATATTATGTTCGCAACTTGTTTGTGTGCAAGGTTCCAAGTGGATCCTAGAGAATCACATCTCATAGCCGTCAAACGAATCTTTAGGTATCTCAAGGGCACATCAAATCTAGGGATTTGGTACCCAAGAGATACAGGTTTTAATCTAATTGGCTATTCGGATTCAGACTATGCAGGTTGCAGGATTGATAGAAAAAGCACATCTGGTGCATGTCAATTTCTTGGCAGAAGATTGGTGTCCTGGCAAAGTAAAAAGCAACACACAGTATCTACTTCTACTGCTGAAGCTGAGTACATTGCTGCTGGAAGCTGTGTAGCTCAAATACTGTGGATGAGGAACCAATTGAAAGATTATGGCATGGAACACAAAAAGATTCCAATCATGTGTGACAACACAAGTGCCATTGCCATGACCAACAATCCTGTAGACCACTCGAGAACCAAGCATATAGATATCAGGTATCACTTCATTAGAGAACATGTCGAGAAGGGGACTGTGGAGTTACATTTTGTACCCACAATGCAACAAATTGCAGATATATTCACTAAACCTCTTGATGAAATAACATTCAATAGGTTGGTTGGTGAATTGGGGATGCTTAACACAAGTTAGTGATTTCTCCTATCTGTAAAATTCCAGTTTTAATCATGTACATATGTTTTTAGTCTTGTCAACTGCCTATTTTATTTGTGCAAAGTTGAAAACATATGAAAATAATCTCTACATTTGCTCAAAATATCACTTCTGCATGCTATTTAATCATTATGGACTTAGACTTTAAAATGTTTCATTAATGATTACTATATGTTGTTTGTAGTGTTATTGTACATAAATTCATTGTGCTTTATGTGTAATTATTTGTTAAAACTTTAAATTTATGTGAGTTAGATTGCATGATCATAGGGGGGTTAAATTCATTTTATTCTAAATTTTTCTTGATCTTTAGATGAATTTACCTGTGTTTTTCATGTAATTTCTATTAATTTAGAGGCCTTAGAATTGTCAAGGACTGTTCTTAATTAATTGCCTTCTTAAAAATCCTTGAATTGATATCTATATTCATTTGGCAAAATTTAATTGTTGTTTTTATTGTAAAAATTGCTAAATTATTATAACTATCTTCAAAATCAAACATTTTGAAAATTCTAAGTCTGGGAAGAATATTCGAGATGAGGTCTATCTCGAAATTCGACTTGAAGTTCGAGTTACAGTTCCCAGTGTGCCTGTTCAAAATTCCAAGTCTGGGAAATTATTCGACTTAGGTTCTATCTCGAACATTATCTCGAAATTCGACTTGATGTTCGACTTAGGTTCTATCTCGAACATTATCTCGAAATTCGACTTGATGTTCGACTTAGGTTCTATCTCGAACATTATCTCGAAATTCGACTTGCTGTTCGACTTAGGTTCTATCTCGAACATTATCTCGAAATTCGACTTAATGTTCGACTTAGGTTCTATCTCGAACATTATCTCGAAATTTGACTTGATGTTCGACTTAGGTTCTATCTCGAACATTATCTCGAAATTCGACTTGATGTTCGACTTAGGTTCTATCTCGAACATTATCTCGAAATTCGACTTGCTGTTCGACTTAGGTTCTATCTCGAACATTATCTCGAAATTCGACTTGATGTTCGACTTAGGTTCTATCTCGAACATTATCTCGAAATTCGACTTGCTGTTCGACTTAGGTTCTATCTCGAACATTATCTAGAGTTCCCAGGATTGTACTTGGAATTTTATTGAGTTTTTATGGGATTTTTCGTTCCCTGGTGGGTTTTTAATGCTGTTTTAATTGATAAAGTGATTATTTGTTCGAGTTAGTGTCTATCTTGAAACTCATCTCGAATTTCGACTTGAATGTTCGAGATAGTGTTCGACTTGAGTTCCCCGGTCCGTACTTAGTTTTTTTTCTTGTTTTCACAGGGGTATTCTTGTCTTTACTCATTCATGCCTATATATACATCTCTAACTCGCATCCTTTTTCACTTTTACCTAATTGTTTTAACCCTAAATTTTTACAGCCCCCACCCTCCCTCCCTGCGATTTCAAACCTTTATCGCCCTGTACATTCGATTTGTGTTAAAACTCATACGTATCTCGAATTGCTACCCATTTTTAATCTTTCATCATTATTTGCATCCCATTATTTTGTGTTTCTGTGCATATATAACTGTTCTTAATTGTGTTTGGTATATACACACATATCTACACACGCACGCAAATCTGTGATATTGATTACATAGTGGTCAGTCATTTCATTAATACTCTAACACAAATCTGTGGTATTGATTAAATAGTGGTTGGTGTGTTTGATTACATACTTTGTTGGCTGTGTTTTGATTTCGTTTTTCTTGTTTTAAAATTCCGTAGTTTAATTCCGGTCAGTCACTTGTTTTTTTTTCCCTGCTAATCATTCGAGTGTTTCTTGTCGTAATTAAAAGGAATTTGTTTTTTTCCTTGCTTAAGTGTTTACCTTAATTGTTTTTTTCTCAAAAATCACATTAACTCAAGGAAAATATTTTTATTAAAAATGGCTCACCAATTTTCACTTGCGAAAAATAATTTTTTCAACATTACAACGGAAATTGGTGATCAACTCCCGCGCTTCAAGTTTTGGGTACGGTTTCTTAATTTGTACTCCAAGGCCAGCGTTGCTTTTACTGCCAAACCAATACTAGTCCATGATTCGTTACAGCAATTATGGACTAGTGCGGTTACATTTGGGAGCAAATCTACCCCCTATGGTTTCAGGTTTACCTTGGCGGGTCAGGAATATCAAGTGACCGAGGAAGTGTTCAACAGGGTTCTGGGCTTCCCAATCAAGGATGTTTATGACCCCGAACCTACAACAGCAGAGCGTATTAAGTTCTTTAAAGAGATTGGATGATATCCTCCTTCTGGACGGATCTTACCTGGCGCCATCCAGAAACAATATTTCCATGTGGAATGGAATTACTTTTTCAAGGCCATCACAAGATGTTTTCGGGCACGCGAAAAAGATTATCATCAGGTTCCAATTCTCATGCAGGTCTTTGCTGTTTCCCTAGCCCGTGAACTGGACATTAATTATAGTAGAATCATTCTATCGGAGATCGTGGCTACAATGGGATCACCTGCAAGCAGAGATCTTACAACTACTGATGTTGTATGCTGGTATCCTCGATTTTTGCAAATGCTTATTAATCACTTAGTACCAATTGATGCTTTATCTGTGAGACAGGCATTTGCAACAAGTGCGACATCTGCATCGCTGGGCATGGGCACCAAGTCCCTCACGACGATTGCTAATCAAGATAGACATCACGGTAAGGCGATGTCTATTCCTGATAACATTCAAGTGTGGATTAAGCATGATGCAGGTATTACTTCCATGGCGGGGACCTCCCACATTTCATCACATGCTCAGAATCCCTCTGCCCATGCTGACGCATTCCAGGGGATTCCTGACGAGAATCTTGGTGATGAAGATGATGATTGGCATTCTCACGGTCAAAGGGACAGGCAACCTACTCCTCATACTGATTCTGCTTTCTTTGCTGGACAAGGTAATGAAGAAGGTAATTTCTTTGAACAAGAGCAACTCTCTGTTCACACTACTAATACTTCTTCATCTAAATCTGATTCCGTGGCCCAAGATTCTGCTAACCCGCAGGATCTATCCCAGGGCAAGAGCTATATTTCTGATTATGAGTCTGATACTCTTGCTTCCTCTCTTTCACCCTCGCTGACGGGAGTCAAAAGGCAGGCACCTGTAGATTTAGGTGAGGGTTCTGAGAGTGACCCCGAAGTGCAGCCTCTTATTCGAAAGAAAGCCAAATTTTCACATGCTGCAACTTCACAAGCCCAGTCCAAACCTAGTGTGTCTATCACAACCACTCCACCTCACGTGAGTGGTTCGCCCATTGCACATTCTACACCTAGGGATTTAGGTGAGGATTTTATGCCTTCGGAAGAGCCTGTTACTTCAGAAAGGCAAGAAGCTTTTATTACTTTCGAAGTACCTTCACCGGTACATACTGATGCTGCAGAGAGGATCGGTTCTGATGTTGTACTAGAACACTCTGCAGCCTCTCAGCCTGAGATTCCACCTCAGGACCTGACAGGAACAGATCCCATAACTGCTACTTACTTTGCTTATCCAGTTTCTGCAGGTACTGCTTTCACTTTCTGGACTATTATTCAAGACATACACGAGCGTGAGACATGGAGTGTGTGTGAGCATTTAGGGAGTGAGGGACCTTCATTTTTAAGGCCCGAAACCGAGCGACAAACACTAACAGAACGATTTTTAGAGCGAGGACACCCAGACCAAACACCGTCCCTTAATCTTGAAAATCTTGGCACGCGTATGGCAGCGGTTGAAAATGAAATAAAGCAGTTCGGGCAGTCTATGGGGCAGTTAGGGATCAATGTTGGAGACAACCAACGAGCTCTTGATGACTACGCAGCACGGATGGCTAGTCAAGCGACAACATTCGATGAGTTGACAAACAAGGTGAATGACTTGGGCCATGCTGGTGGTATCTTGGGCAGCACTCTGAATGAGAGGTTGGGAGCTGTGGAGAGCATAATGCATACAATGGCAACCGAAATCAGCAGGATGATGTATGCAGTTAGGAGCTTTGTTCCCCCAGAGTGCTTTGACGAACAGTACAATCAACCTCCCCCTGATAATGATGGTGCTGGTGGTGCTGGAGATACTGGTGGAGTTGGACCCTCGGGTTCTGGTTTTGGTGGTTCTTATGCTACTGGTGGGTCTGGAGAGAAAGGTGGTGTTCCGGATAACTCACCTAAGGGGGAGAGTGGACAGGAGACGAGACAGCAGTCGCTAGTTATTGAAGAAATTGCAGAACAGACTACTGATTTTGTCAAAGAAAGTGAGCCAGTAAATGAAGAAGAGGCTCAGAGAAAGAGGAAGAGTAAGGCAGTGGTGGCTGAGCAAGAAGAGCCATTCATTGACTTGAGTCATCATCAGGAAAAAGTTCATGAGGGACTTGATTCAGATTCTGATATGGAGGATGTTCCTTTAGCACATGCTATTAGAAGATCTTTGAAGGAACAAGGTGGAGGTGCTGGAATGTCTTCTGGACAGCCTGAAGAAATACCTATTGATAAGGAGACTCTGAAAGCTCAACAGTTGGCCTTGGAACAAGCTCAGTTCTATAAAATGAAGATGATGTAGGATGAAGCTGTTTTCCTTGAAAAGCAAGCGGAACTCAAGGAGAAACAGTATGATCATGAGCTTGCAAGGTTAGCTGATCCTCAAGTAGATCTGGACAAGAGAATGATCGGACAGAAATGAGATGATGCAAGGAAGATCCTATCGGGAGTTTGTGCGAAAGGAACTCATAACAAAGAGGCGGAAGACTTGTTCTACAACTTGAACTTGCAGAATCCACTGATTGTTGACTATATAAATGCTTTGAAAAGGTTGATCTCAAAAGTCAGAGTTGGATACAATGCGATGGTTAAGGAGTGGCAGGTCATCTTGTCTTTAGTCGAAGGAGTCCCGACATCTTTCTTGTATGTGGATGATCAATTCATCTCGAGAAGATCTGTGTCAGAGTTGTTCTTGCTAGCAACGAAAATTCAATATTCTCAAGCGGAGGAGCTTAGCATTCTGTATAGAGATCAGTTAATGCAGCTAGCAGAGAACAAGGGACCAGAATTCTCAGCGAATCCTAATGTTGTTCAGATGGTTGTTGATGGAAAGATGAAAAGGGTTAGTTTAGAAGAAAATGACCTAATGACTCTATCGGTAGAATCCCTAAAGGCTGTCTGTAGGTAAATGATGAGTAAGGGATTCACTTCTGACATTAAGGAGAAGTCAGTGGAGTTTATTGAAAGGGTCATATTCAAGATGAGCAATGAAATCTGGAAGTGTGATATTATTGCTCCAAACCCTCTAGACAATGTAAAGATTGAGCTAGAGCTAATTGAAAGAAAATGGAACATTCTACATGCTGTTAAGAATGTAGATGAAGCTCTGACTCTTCCTTCTGGATCACTGGAACAAGGAGAAATAAGGGAGGCAGTTGGTGTTCCAGAGAGAGATAGTGTATACTGGACACACTCATATGACGATGACACAGCTGATGCTTTGGCATTCATAGATGCAGACCAGAATCAAATTTTATTGCACATGAGCAGGAAATGGCTGCTGCAGACTCAAGATGCCGCATTTCTGGAAAGAGTTTTAGAAGTGTTCAAATGGGGCGAAGTGGAAAATGAGAATGTGGATGAGAAGCAGAGACTTCTGAAGTACCTGTCCGAAGTAGTGGTGGAAAAGAAGCGGATGGAGCGAGATGCGGCTAGTATCCACAATACTAATCGTGTTAAGGGCTACCCCAAAATGATCTATTGTCATTTCAAGGCTGATAAATCTCATTGGAAGTCACAGCTCATAATGAAAAACTTTGAGGGCATTGAAAGGGGAGATAGGAGTGAAGGGAAGTAACTCACTGCACTTTCATGTGTACTAGAAATGCTAAATGTAATCTCTATGTAATGGTTGATGATAACTCAACAATAGAACAGGACATGTAATAATATGCAGGTGCACAGAAATCTTGGATCACAGAGTTCAATTAAGACAAAGTATCAAAGGATCATCTACAGACTTGAAGCCCACTGGAAGAAGTTCATTAACATGTTCAGGCCTCAGTGGAGAATAAAAGATGTTGACATCTATTCAAGGATGTGGAAGCTACAGAAGATTGTCTTAGTCTATGAAGATTTTAGTGCATTACAATCGAAGCAACAAGTAAGGTTTGCAAAGAAGAATGTGAATCATGTTCGGAATCAAGAGCCCCTATCAAGACTAGTCACTTATGAACCAGACCGTTGCATCAAGTGTCAGGACATTGGAGGCAAGCTCTCGTCGGTTAATATGGTTTTAATCATTCTAAAGTTGTTGGTTTTCTTGAGTCACGTGGAGGATCAACAAAGGTGGTAAATCAGTGTTGGAGAAATGTCAGCCTAATGAATAAGGGACAGACGGCACAACCTGATTGGATCTTACTAAAGCTCACAGATTAGAAGGCCAAATACTTGGACGTGGTGGAGTCACGTATACGGGGCCAAGTATTTGGATAAGGAAGTCTACACAAATTGAAGAGTGGAATGGAAATATTTAATTTAATTTAATAAAGTAATTATTTAATTATTTATATATTTTATAAATAAAGATATTCTTTATTTATATTTTATATATTTATTAAATATTACTTTTATATTAAATATTTCCAAAGGCATGCTTGGCACATGACTTTGAAGATATGATTTGGGAGAACAAGAGAAAAAGGTGGAAAAATAAAAAGCAACACCTTCTTCAATATATAAAGAAGAAACCCAAGTCTTAATCAGTATGTAGTGCATCCGGATGAGAAGAGAAAAGGGGAGAGAGAAAAAGAATTATTTTTCTCTCCCCCATGGCCGAACTAGATCTTGCATATTTTAGAGCCATGATTTTCTTTAACATACCACTCATCTATTCTTCTATTGTAAACATTGCTAAATCTTGTTTAGAAGATAGGTTTGATTTTTGTCTCCTAGATCTAGAATTTGTAATATTTTTAGAGGAGCTAAAAATCACTTCTTTGTTGTGTTCTTGAGCTTTTGTTCTTGAACTTGTTGTAGCATCTACCCCACTTCAATGAATATAAAGTTATATTCTTGGATCTTGTTGTGTTGTGTATTTTGGATGATTTACCGTTCATTATCTTGGTTATTTTAATGGTGTTATTGAGGTTGAAGAAGATGATGAACAGTAACCGGGTTTGAACCAAAGTAATCTTTATGTTGTCCCAAAAATAATTAAAAGTCATAATTTTAATTTGGGAATCGTATTCACCCCCCATCTACGATCTCCAGGACCTAACAATTGGTATCAGAGCTACTCGATTGACATACAAATCGATTGGATCTATTTTTATTTTTGAGATTAAAGAGGGTATGATTGGTTCACTGGGCATCCAGAATTTTTTTTTGAAGCCCGGAATTTTTCTAAGTACAAAATGTTCTAGATGGCCAAGTAGAACATTCCTATGTAGAATATTCGAGATAGATATTCGAGATGGCTAAGTAGAACATTTCTATGTAGAAATTCGACTTGATGTTCGAGATAGTGTCTAACTCGAACATTATCTCGAATATTCTACTTAATGTTCTAGATAGAACCTAAGTAGAAATTCTGGAGTTAGAAATATTTTCTAAGTCAGAAGTTCTACTTAATGTTCTACATAGAGCCTAAGTAGAACATTTCTATGTAGAAATTCAACTTAATGTTCTAGATAGAACCTAAGTAGAAATTCTGGAGTTAGAAATATTTTCTAAGTCAGAAGTTCTACTTAATGTTCTACATAGAGCCTAAGTAGAACATTTCTATGTAGAAATTCTACTTAATGTTCTAGATAGAACCTAAGTAGAAATTCTGGAGTTAGAAATATTTTCTAAGTCAGAAGTTCTACTTAATGTTCTACATAGAGCCTAAGTAGAACATTTCTATGTAGAAATTCTACTTAATGTTCTAGATAGAACCTAAGTAGAAATTCTGGAGTTAGAAATATTTTCTAAGTCAGAAGTTCTACTTAATGTTCTACATAGAGCCTAAGTAGAACATTTCTATGTAGAAATTCTACTTAATGTTCTAGATAGAACCTAAGTAGAAATTCTGGAGTTAGAAATATTTTCTAAGTCAGAAGTTCTACTTAATGTTCTACATAGAGCCTAAGTAGAACATTTCTATGTAGAAATTCTACTTAATGTTCTAGATAGAACCTAAGTAGAAATTCTGGAGTTAGAAATATTTTCTAAGTCAGAAGTTCTACTTAATGTTCTACATAGAGCCTAAGTAGAACATTTCTATGTAGAAATTCTACTTAATGTTCTAGATAGAACCTAAGTAGAAATTCTGGAGTTAGAAATATTTTCTAAGTCAGAAGTTCTACTTAATGTTCTACATAGAGCCTAAGTAGAACATTTCTATGTAGAAATTCTACTTAATGTTCTAGATAGAACCTAAGTAGAAATTCTGGAGTTAGAAATATTTTCTAAGTCAGAAGTTCTACTTAATGTTCTACATAGAGCCTAAGTAGAACATTTCTATGTAGAATTTCTACTTGATGTTCTAGATAGAACCTATGTAGAACATTTCTATGTAGAATTTTTTTTCTTAGAAGGCTGTTTCAACATGACACATGGCTACATAGTTTAACTTTTATTTAAAACAAAAATTGTTTTTCTCTCAAATTGTTTTTAGTTTAATAATTAATTTAATAATTAAATTTGAATTTAATTATATAAAATATTTTGAAAATAATTTTTAAATTTAAATAATTTATTTTTCAAGTTTATTTTACATCTTGGAAAATATTTTATTTTCTTTTAAATTTTAGAGTCAAATATTTTATATTTTTAATATTCTTAGTTAAGAATTTTATTAATTTAAAAACTAAAATTAATCTTAAAATCCAATTTAATTTCTTTTGAGTTTAACATTCTTAAAAGTATTTTGAGAATTATTTTTGAGGTTTAATAATTTATTTTTTATAGAAGTTTTAATTATAAATCTCATAAAACTTTTTGGAAAATCATTTTGGTTGAAATAATTTATTTTCAAGAATATCTAAGATGACTTGAAAATTTATTATTTTTATATCAAACTTATATTTTCAATCTGTTTTATTTTAATTATAATTGAAACTGTTTTGGATTATAAATTCTATAAAATTCTTTGGAAATTAATTTTGATTTGAAATAATTTCTTTTTCAGGATTATTTAATATACCTTGAAAATTTTGTTATCTCTATATCAAAACTTTCTTTTCGAATTTTATTTTATTTATAATTTGAAATTGAGAAATTTATTATTATTTATCAAAAATGCATTTACAATTTATTTTGATTATTTAAATTCCTAAAAAATTAAATACTTCTGTTTGAACAAAATGTTTTATTAAACGAAACAACAAGAGTTGATTCTTCGTTCGTTGAGGACAAACGAACTGACTGAAGAACATTCTAATGGAGTTGAGACCTGATCTTACCATTGGAGATGTATTTCTACATCGGTCTACTCAGTGGATCATTTGGTTATTGAAAGGGGATTAGTTCATTTAGGGAAGAGTCTTCGATCAGTGGTTGTCGAATCAATATCTGAAGAATTTGGGATTTTAAAAAGGAATTCAGTTTAACGGTCGAAGAACCAAAACAACAATTGAAGATTTGGTTAAAGGACATCAGTGGCAGAAATACACAAGGTTTGATTATCACTGACATATGATAATCAAGGGGTTATTGCTACACATACAAAGAAGAGTGATCTTTTCAAGCAGAACATGAGACATTCTATGTCGGGGTCTTTAAGCAGAACAATCAGGTATCAGTTTGGGTTGAAACAGGAACATCATTGGTTATTGAGGTCAAATGCAAGGATACTTCCATGAGTGTTAGTAGAATGGAAATTGATTTGGATCAATTGATTATCACTCGAGATGGAATGTTAAGCATCGCACAGGTATACTTTCTAACTAGTTTATACTTGTTTGATTTAATTATAGAGTATTAAGTGCTGAACTGCATTATATTATAAGTTTGATGTAATGCATGTCTCACCTTGATTTCTATATAAATTAGATAACTTATGCTAGTTTGTTAGTGTTGCTTATTTTTCAGTATTTGACTTCATGATTAGATCTTATGTGATTTAATGCTTGCTTTACGATAATTGATCATGTTAGCATATAGAGTCTTAGGTATTTGTAGGGGTACATTTACCGGAAAGAGTATTTGCTACATGCTAAGTGCCTTGATGTTTACATTGTCTATAATCTGTTTATACTCGCATGGTTGTATTAAATGTTATATTTGATCATGTGCTTGTTAAGATGAGTTTGTTTCTAATTTGGGAATTGCCTAGGGGTCAGTATAATAAACCATGAATTAAATTTTTAAATTTAAACTGACTCAGGTAATTAGAGATAGTATAATGTTAAAGTGAATAACAAATGTGAATTAGAAGAATTAGGAATCTGAGTGATTGATTCTTCTATGACTACATATATGTATGACATGATTCTTATAGACTGCTAGTCCACCTTAAGTTAGGTTGGGATCACTGAGCTCATAGCCAAGACTACTTGTTGAGGCTGATATAGATGAGGAGTGATCAGTCAGATAAGAATGAGCATGTTGAACTTGAATGCTTTGTTGTTAAGAATGTTTAGAAATATCTCTAACCCTTGGACTCAATCAAATTGAGGACCACGTGTCTTAATCATTTGTGAATGCAGAGTATCTTTCAACATGTACAAGTTATATATCTTTGACATTTTCATGTTCGAGGCATGTAACTACTTTTGCTTTGGTATTCAAATGGTTAAGCAAGGTTACCTATTTTTCTTGAATGATCTGAAGCACAATATTAAGAAAGACCTAGGGGATTCTTTGTGAAGGGTTTCCTAATATCAGTTCGACGATGAACAGTATTGATCGGGGTCAAGAGAAATAGAAGCTCACTCTACTGAAAGTGAGGTTACTGCTGACACGAAATTTAATGCTTATGATGAAGTCAACTATTCGTTGAAGTTTATCAGAATGGAGTTAGCTGCAACAACAAGTGATGCTCTCACACTTGGTTTATCAACTAATACTTGGTTTATCAAGATAACAGATTCAACGGTAAAGATGAAGTTGGTGAGAAAGGACTACTTCTAATGAAATTCTTTTAAGAAGGACATTAGTGAAGTATGTCAGTTGAAGGGAAGTCAAGTCAAAGGCTACCCTGTTTAGTTTTGGTGTTTGTTCATGCATTTAATAGATGAAGCATCTCAGTGATTAATCACATTCAAAGGATTAGGCAGATTGCTGTAAGAACACTTTGAGGGCAGGTAATGGAATTTGTTGACGAACGAAGTTCTATGTTATGTCTGCACTGAAAGGAGTATTCTAGAGTAAAGTTCAGTTTCCGGACTTCATGACCAAATGGAGGAGTTGATAGGGAAATCCAGACCTTGAGTGGAATTACAAGGATAATGGATAGACTTAAGGTTTCCTATTCACTACGGCTGAATCAGTTAACACAGCAAGTCTAATCAGCAAATGTAAAGAGAAGACATCAAGTAAGATTAATCATGCCTGAAGTCACATGGTGTGATGGAAGGCTATCTTATTTGGAGTTAAGAGCTTACACAGAGTCTGTGATTGATTTAAGATGATCTAGATGCAGTGAACAACATCATCAAGCTCCCTAGCATTCGTTTGATTTTAGCTCTGAATTTCTAAAGGTTGACATCCTGTTTAGGGCTCAAGATCAGATGACACCAGATGAAGAAAAGCTGTAAGCAGCATCACAGGGGGAGCATCAGTAAGTTGGATCAACTAGTCCTGTTTGATGTTCAAAGGCTAGCAGTGCTCATTGAGTAAGAGTTGAGATTCTTAGGAGCACTTAGTGATCCAGATTGAGTGATTGCATATTAGAAAGGAAATTGTCAATTTAAAGATAATGCAAGGTGATCTCAATCATATTTGCAGAAGACTACTCTACCCACTGAAAATCTAAGGAAACATTAAGGACACATCTGTCATGATAAAGGGTTTTGTGTAACAACATTTCCTAGAGTCAGTTCTTGATGAATCTGGGTAGTAGAGTAGTGATTGGTAGTGCCGTGCATGTATAAGAGTATTTCATTAGTTTTTCTGAGTGAATTCAATGAAGATTGAAGATGCACTAACTAATCAAGATTGAGTAGGGTTCGAATCAAGGAACTAACTCAATTGAACCAGAGGCAGATACACTTAGCACAAGGAATCAATCCACATGAAGACTTGGTATTGATACAGAAGCTGAAGGGTAGTTCAGAGTTTTTTTTAAGGTTCTACTCTTCTAGTGTCAGGACTACTGATTTCTAGAGTGCTGAGTTTAGTGAAGCTGCTGCCAAGACCAATATCTACAAGGAAATATTTGGGTGCTGAAGGTAATGCAGTTTCCGTCTGGATGAGCGTGGTATTGTTTCGAGGAACAATGTTAACTGGTAGCTGAAAAGTTAATCTTGTCCAAAAGGAGTAAACATTTGATCTCTAGGGCAAAGAGGAGTAATTGTTCATTCAACGATCATGCACCAGTAAAAGCTCTATTGACTAAGGTATGTCACTCTAGTCTAATATTGATTTATTTAAATGTAATGTTTATAGAGAGTGTTCATGCTATTTAGATGTCTACGATCTCTAGGAACTGATTAATGTTTGGCTTGTGACCACCCGGGACTCAATATTATCATTATGAGATTACCTATGATCACCCGGGACCTAGGGACCTAACATTGTAGCATCTCTTTGTATAGTCAATTTATATCCAGGATCTCGTACTTTGTGCTGTCATATGTTATTCATTTTATATGTATCAAATGTTTCAGCATAAGTATTTGTATATATTAATTAATTGTAATTTTATTTACTTTTAATTGTTTAATGCTAATATTAATGGAACCACTTAATATGTAGTTTAAGTGATGTAATTCATGTCTTTTGCAAAATCCATTAATATTAGTTGTCATTCTTTTGATATTAGTGATGTCACTTAGAATTTCTGCACTAAGTGACAAAATGATTATTTCAAAAACCATTGATATTGAAAGTAATTTACTACATCGCGAGGGGTTGTCAAAGATCATAAATTTTAGCATTAATATTTAAAGGTATTTGATCTCTGATGCAACTAGTACCTCGAGCTTACATACATTCTGATTGTCATGAGTATTTTCAATATGCTTATGTGATAATTGTTGAGATGTAGTGTAAGAAGTTAAATGCTGTCATTCGGTCAATGTATGTTCAGTGTTTAGCGGATACTTATTTTTATGCTTTAGAATTACCATGATCTATATTGCAATATGTGTTTGTTTCAAGTGACAAATGGTAATTGTCTAGCATAATGTAAGTATCTTATGTGCTTGATTGTTTTGTAGTAAGATGCATTTTATTACAAAATGATTGAATGATGTTAGTACTTTTGAATGTCTTGTCATTCATATCTTTGATAATTCATTAGTATTAACATATGTTTTTCATTCTTTAGAACTTGAATGCATAAAGAAATTTCTTGTCTATTTCTTGTGAAAAATGTTTTATCCAAACATGCATTCATTTGCCAGAGAATGAAAAGCCACTAAAAGTTTTCTTTGAAAGAGAACATTTCTTGAGGATTATCTTTCTATTTCAAAATCATATATCCTCTCTCTCTCTAAATATTTTGTAATGAAAACTGTTTTCTCTCCACGATTTGTTTAAATAAAGTTACTTGATAACTTGTAACTTAGGTTGCATAGTATCAGGCTATTTTATTTGAGTAAATTGTTTTGATCTTAAAGTATCAACCATTGGTAAAACGTTTTTCAAAACTCTTGTTAATGTCTGTTTCACATTGACCTGTAGTATTAAAACAATGGTTGTGTGCTTTGGGATTAGTGCCTTGGACTGTATGACTAAAGCATTCATTCTATTTTTTTTAATGATTTATGTTTTAAGTCGGAGATAATATCCGATAAGAATGAATTGCAAAATAATTTCTGAAAACATACAGTGAGCAAGATGAAATAGATTTGAGTTATTAATCAAAATGTTTTTGTTAAAAGAGTTGAATTTCAATTGGATATTTGTCTAAGAGAAATTCAAAAGAACACTTTTGTTAATCTGTTAAACTTTTTTTTCTTTCAAAATTATGAGTTTATGAAATTTGGCTTAATATTCTTTTACCTATTCTTTATTAATTCCCACATTTTAGCTCTGGTGCATTGTTTCTTGAGGATACATTGCTCCGATGCTATATTTCTGAGAAGGAATAGAGAATAAGTTTAATCATACTATACCAAATTTTATATAGCTCTGATCAACTCTATCTATTTAGCCGTAATGGCTTGGCCTAAGTGGCTATAGGGGAAGGTCAAGAAGTTGAATAATCCATCAATTTCTAACCAAGGCCTTAGTACCAAACACTATCATTCTAATTCAAACTTTCAACCCTTGGTGATATAAGGAACTTATGTAGATTAGCGGTTGTTAAGGGAGAAACTGCACTTGATGCAGCAAATAAGGATGAAGTCGGAAGTGCACCCACAGCTCTACCTCCAGAGAAGGAAAGAAGTATACAAATTGAGGTATCTGTAGCTCATCTGTATTCTCTCAAAAGGATGCAGAGCTGAAAAGGCAATTCAACCATTTCTGAATGAACTCTCTCAACAGGGTGATTTCATTGAAAATTCGCTCGTCAGCCAGAGCACCTTGTAATGAGTCAAGCACACCAAAAGCATTCACGCTGATGGTAATCCTAAAGTTTTTGCTTCTAAGGGTTGTTATAGGACCTAACAGTTCTCTAGCCTCTCTTGGGACTAACTATTGTGAGGACACATTGCAAGAAGTGCACATTATGAGGTATAGGTAAAACCCCTAAACTTCTGTGTTTACCATTCATGGTGAATGAAGTTGTTGAGCCACCTTCACAGGTATTTGAGGGAAACTTGGATTTCTTGCCATATATTAGAATCCTTGTCAACCTTCCTAGGAGGAACAGTCCTAGTTCCCTAACGGGATTTCACATTCACAGAGCAATCTGTTGATGTTGAGAGGCAATCACTAACAGTTTTCCATGACTGAAAATAGTGAGTTAATTCATCTTCACAGGTGATTGAGAGAGATGTTTTACACGTCTACTCTCCCAGGAATTCAAATTCTGGAATACATGGATCGCTCAAAGCTTAAAGGCATATCACCGTCAACGATCCAGTGCATGGATTTGCATATGGGGAGTCGGTTGATGCTTAGATAGCTGCTAGTACGCATACCACATTCAACGATCCAGTGCATGGATTTGCATATGGGGAGATTGTTGATGCTGAAAGTAGCTGAGCAACAACTCGTAGACTATGATTCAGTTGGTTTACCAATTTGATGAGTCTTTTGAGGATCAGGGTGTTGGGATTTCAGTCACTCCTGGAATGGAGGAGATTCCAATTTCAGAAGGGTTATTCCCCGACAACGAGCCACGTGTGCATGGATTTGCTCATGGTGAGTTGGGTGATGACCTAACTGAAACTCTGTCTGAGATTCCATCTCAGAACCTAGATCTTTAGTGATCGACAACATGCTACAGTCAACGATCCATAATATCTTGGTGAGACTAGCATGGATTTACTTGCAGGTACAAATTGCTATAAATGGAATGAGTGCAAGTAAGGGAGAGAAACACTTAAGTGAAGTGAGGGAGTGATACACTTGAGTGAGAGAAATAGGGAGAGAAATGAGTGGAACACTTACGCTTGAAAGTGTAAACACCAACAGAATGTAGTAGAAGTGAGGAAACCATAGACCAAACACTAACCTTGCTACTATGCTTGAATCCTGTTACTGAATTTTCCAGCTCTGGAATGTTGAAAAGATTCTTTTCTGGAAGACAAGCTAAAGAAGAGTCTAGCTGAAGCTTAGTGGGAATGTTCAAACTATTACCTTTGAGTCTATTAATTCATGTTATTCTCAATCTCAAAGGGGGAGACATTAATTTTTAGGCCTAAGGAGGATTTTATATTCAATTGGAGGAGAGTTTCTTTTTCAATTGGATGTAGATGATACTTTTATTGTTTTAAAGGATATTCTCAACTAAGGGGGAGAATTTGGTGATACAAGAAACGAGATCTCTTGGTGATACAAGAAACGAGATCTGTCAATCCTATCTTGTGGAGGTTACTTAGAGGATATCTAAAGACACAAGGGTGGATTGGAGCTTGCATGAACTAAGGGGGAGAATTAGATGAAATTTAAACCTTAGTGATGCAAGGGAGAAATTACTAATGGGGAGTTTTTTAGTAATTGGTTGGAGCCTAATCCCTAAAGGTGTTGTAGATTTAACTGATTTTTCGTCTGAAGTGGAGAAGTTACTTTTTGTCAATTGGGAAGAAGTTACTTGTCATACTAAGGGGAGAAGTTATGGAGAATCTTAACATATTGGTTTGCAATGCTATATCTTATTCTGAAAAGATATCTAAGGGATTTTACTCTATTTGTTTGAAGATATGTCCTTGGAACATTCTTAGGAGAGGTTCAGCAGAAGAATTCTTTCTAGCACGATCAATGAATGAAAATGAAGATTTCTTTGAAGAGTATCAACTCAGGGGGAGTTTTTGCTAAGTAGAAGTTTTCTGGGTAAAGAAGAATGTGAAGGAGATTTTCAAGGGGCATCTGAGAAGTGTCCAAGTGTGTTCTATTTCTTGTTTCAGTGATAGATGAAGTCAGTGGAATAGTGCATGGAAGAAAGAAAAATATGTTTCCTGGAAATAGAACATCCTGAAGAAAAAGAGGAAGTGACTTTCATTCCAAGAGAGAACAACCTTAAGGGGAGAATGAGTTGACCTCTTATGGGGAACATAGAGAGCTGTATGTTCTAGTTCGAATTACAAGATGAACGAGAATGATTGTTCAGAAGTCTTTACTAATGATTTGTTTCTTTATTGAAAGAACCCCATCTTTGAAGAACATTGAAGTAGAGGAAGCTAAAGGAAAATGAAATTCAGAAATTCATCATTCATTTTCAGCAACTCAGGAAATCTGGATTTAACTGATTATATCTTTCCAGAACCTTTTGTATATTATTTTCATGTCAAGTACTTTAATTGTTTCTTGTATGTTAGTTGAGTTATCCTCTAGTAGTTAATTTCAGTTAATTGCTTTTGTTGGAGATTGTAAAGGGAAATAGTATTTGATTGCTATTCCATATCAACCAAATAGGGGGAGATTGAAAGGGGAGATAGGAGTGAAGGGAAGTAACTCACTGCACTTTCATGTGTACTAGAAATGCTAAATGTAATCTCTATGTAATGGTTGATGATAACTCAACAATAGAACAGGACATGTAATAATATGCAGGTGCACAGAAATCTTGGATCACAGAGTTCAATTAAGACAAAGTATCAAAGGATCATCTACAGACTTGAAGCCCACTGGAAGAAGTTCATTAACATGTTCAGGCCTCAGTGGAGAATAAAAGATGTTGACATCTATTCAAGGATGTGGAAGCTACAGAAGATTGTCTTAGTCTATGAAGATTTTAGTGCATTACAATCGAAGCAACAAGTAAGGTTTGCAAAGAAGAATGTGGAATCATGTTCGGAATCAAGAGCCCCTATCAAGACTAGTCACTTATGAACCAGACCGTTGCATCAAATGTCAGGACATTGGAGGCAAGCTCTCGTCGGTTAATATGGTTTTAATCATTCTAAAGTTGTTGGTTTTCTTGAGTCACGTGGAGGATCAACAAAGGTGGTAAATCAGTGTTGGAGAAATGTCAGCCTAATGAATAAGGGACAGACGGCACAACCTGATTGGATCTTACTAAAGCTTCACAGATTAGAAGGCCAAATACTTGGACGTGGTGGAGTCACGTATACGGGGCCAAGTATTTGGATAAGGAAGTCTACACAAATTGAAGAGTGGAATGGAAATATTTAATTTAATTAGATAAAGTAATTATTTAATTATTTATATATTTTATAAATAAAGATATTCTTTATTTATATTTTATATATTTATTAAATATTACTTTTATATTAAATATTTCCAAAGGCATGCTTGGCACATGACTTTGAAGATATGATTTGGGAGAACAAGAGAAAAAGGTGGAAAAATAAAAAGCAACACCTTTTTCAATATATAAAGAAGAAACCCAAGTCTTAATCAGTATGTAGTGCATCCGGATGAGAAGAGAAAAGGGGAGAGAGAAAAAGAATTATTTTTCTCTCCCCCATGGCCGAACTAGATCTTGCATATTTTAGAGCCATGATTTTCTTTAACATACCACTCATCTATTCTTCTATTGTAAACATTGCTAAATCTTGTTTAGAAGATAGGTTTGATTTTTGTCTCCTAGATCTAGAATTTGTAATATTTTTAGAGGAGCTAAAAATCACTTCTTTGTTGTGTTCTTGAGCTTTTGTTCTTGAACTTGTTGTAGCATCTACCCCACTTCAATGAATATAAAGTTATATTCTTGGATCTTGTTGTGTTGTGTATTTTGGATGATTTACCGTTCATTATCTTGGTTATTTTAATGGTGTTATTGAGGTTGAAGAAGATGATGAACAGTAACCGGGTTTGAACCAAAGTAATCTTTATGTTGTCCCAAAAATAATTAAAAGTCATAATTTTAATTTGGGAATCGTATTCACCCCCCCTCTACGATCTCCAGGACCTAACAGGCATCCCAAAGATCAGAACTACTCAGGAGGTGGACAAACTCAGAAGGCTTTTCAGGCATCCTTATCCAGAGCCCAGAAATCCTCTAGAAATGGAAGCGGTAAGTCTGTTGAATGCAAGGTGGAAGCAGCTTCATGATCCAGTTTACAAGAAAGAACAGCAACAGAAGGAAAGGCGCAGAAAGCTGAAGGAGGAGAAGCGCCAAGCTGAAGAAGCTAGGAAGAGGAGACGGAATTAGAACTAACGGTCAGAGTGGTGTGAACTTGAAGTTGGAAAAACTTCATATCTGTTGGTTGCTTTAACTCACTTGAGGAAAATTCACCTGAACACGGTATGTGAGATAGGCTAACTTACCATACTGTAACCGTGAATCAGAGTGGATCCAATAAGGTGATACAAGTTTGACTGAAAGGTATGAAATAATTCAGGTGATAGGAATCACTCAAATGATCTTTAATTCGAAGTTCGAATTTTCTCTCTAGCTTAAGTTTTATTTATTCTAGTTCTTTGAATTGTTTTCAAGTTTATTTCAGTTGTAATTTAAACAAGACAGTAATGTTATTTATCTTTTTCTCGTCTCATTGTTTAGTTGAGTTATCCCTTGTTAATTTGAATGTCATTGTTAGACTATCAAATAGGGGGAGATTGAAAGGAAGAGTGTCTAAACTTGTAACACTATAACTTATGTAACTCAACTAAAAGAAAAGATACTTAACCGGAAGACAATCAAGAACATGAAGCCACAAAGAAATCAATGCTAAATGAAGACAAGGTAATTGATACAATTCAACATGTTAACTATGATCAAATAAAGAAGAAATCATTGAAAGAAGTTCAAGACAGAGTTGTTCATGCCTCAGTGATTTGTAACTTAAAAGATTCAAGATCATAACTATCAGTATCAATAAGGCTAATTGATTTCAAGTGAACAAGAAGGAAAACAATAATTAGAAAGTCATATTACTAATTGAATATGGTAATCTATTCAAGAAGCAGAAACACTATCAGGAATAGTCACTTATGAATCAGACCATTGCATCAAGTGTCAGGACATTGATAGCAAGTTTATGTCAGTAATAGAGATCCAGGTTCAAGAGCTTGTTGAAGAATATGGAAGACATAAGAAATCACAAGTTCAAGATGTTGCATAGAAGTTTTAAGATTGAAGCCCAGAATTTCTCTAAGTACAAAATGTTCAAGATAGCCAAGTAGAACATTCCTATGTAGAAATTCTACTTAGATGTTCGAGATAGCCAAGTAGAACATTCCTATGTAGAAATTCTACTTAGAAGTTCGAGATGACCAAGTAGAAATTCTCAAGTAGATATTCTACATGGAGGGCAGTTTCAACATGACACATGGCATCATCTAATTGGTAGATTTCCAAGCTTTCAAGATAAGATAAGATTTATGTGGATATCATTGGGCCACGTATATCTTAGTCTTTGAAGTCTACAGGACATAGATTACAAGTAGTATAAATAGAAGTACTTATGTATTATTTTAAAGAGAGAGTAATATTTTCGAGATAAACACTTGTAAAAGAGAGAGAGTATATTCACAGAGCTTAGTATCATTTACTACCCTCTTTACTTCTGGTGTACTTTGTAATGAATGTTGTAGCAACCCTTTCAAGTTATATATAAGACATATATTCCTTGAATCATTGTGTTCATTTATTACATGGTATTTATTGCTTCTTAAATTCGAAAAGTTGTATTCACCCCCCCTCTACAACACATTTGGACCTAACAGTAATCGACTAATAAGATACTTAGATTAATTAGAAATTAACTAAGTAAAACATATTGTCATATACATATTGACAGTATGTTTAAATGTCACTTGAAATAGTATGTACAAAAAACCAAGTAGGTGACA
This sequence comes from Oenanthe sinensis, assembly GCA_028671895.1. NCBI lineage: Eukaryota > Viridiplantae > Streptophyta > Magnoliopsida > Apiales > Apiaceae > Oenanthe > Oenanthe sinensis. The sequence continues at coordinate 20,891,687 of CM053809.1, forward strand.
GTAAGTATCAATAATTATTGTCTTGTACAAATGTAACAAATGATCTATGAAGTAGAAGTTCACAAAGTATTCATGCACGGCATGAATCAAATCATTGACAGTAACATTCTGCAAACTGAAGCCTACGACAACATATTCAAGTGACAACACATTTGGAACAGACGACAACAACTATTCCCATGATAGTAAACTTGGCGGAGAGTGAAGAATTAAAGACAGCAGGTTTTACTGACAGCAACTATTCCCTTGACAGTAAAATTGACGGAGATTGAAGAATCGAAGACCAAGTTTTACTGACAGTAACTTTGGCGGGAATAGTTGACAGCAACATTGGCGGGATAGTTGACAGTAACTTTGGACGACAGTATATTTTAGAAGACTATCAAGCTCGACAGTAAAGTATGTGGAGTCAAAGATGATGTCACCAAAGAGAAGCTAAAGGTTAATAGTAACCTTTTGGTGAAGCTGACAGTTTGTTTCAAGTAGTAGACTAGGTAGTGAAAATTCAAAGATTGATCTTGACAACTCTATCTAGTCTGTCAAGTCTACTACTGCAACTTGAGAAAAGACACTCAAAAAGATAAAGCATGCTCAAGGAGTCAAGGATATCAAATCATCTCAAAGCAGCTTTATCTACAAATGGAATAAAGACAAATTTGAATAGAAAAAGTGAAGTTTCTATTTTAAGCTTTGTTCTAGGAACAAGGGAAAGTTATTTGTAAGTGAGATATGTGTTTCAGTATAAATACACATATCTCACAGACACTCTCTCTTATGCAACTGAGCTTAACTTTTCTCAAACATAGAAAATACTAGAAAACTCTTGTTATTGTATCTATTGAAGCTGGAAACATCTTCCAGTCAGTTGTAGCAAAACAAAAATTAATAAAATTAATTTTTGTAGTTAAACACCTCTCTTCATTTACTTACTATTGCTTGCATTTTACACTTGATATTATTACTTCTTATTTTGTTGTTAAAAAAATAAGTGATAAATTATCGAGTTGCATTAACCCCCTTTTTATAACACTCATAATGTCTACACTAGTCATTGTGGATAACTTTTCTAAATTCTCATGGACTTATTTTCTGTATTCAAAAGATGAAGCAAATAATCTCATCATCAAGCACATCAAAGAAGTTGAGAAAAGTCTTGGATTGGATGTAAAGAAAATAAGAAGTGACAATGAAACAGAATTTAAGAATTCCACAATGAAGGAGTTCTGTGAATCTAAAGGAATCATACACACCTTCTCTGCACCAAGAATACCACAACAAAATGGGGTAGCTGAGAGAAAAAATAGAACATTGATTGAAGCAGCTAGAACTATGTTGGAAGATGCTAAATTACCAACATACTTCTGGGCTGAGGCCATTAATGCAGCATGCTATATTCAAAACATCTCCATAGTGAATCAAGCTCAAGGAAAGACTCCATATCAATTTATCAAGAAAGACAAAAGCCAAAAGTGGGATTTCTTCATGTCTTTGGTTGCAAATGTTATGTTCTAAGGAATCAAGGTGAAAACCTAGGAAAATTTGAGGCCAAGGCTGATGAAGTTATATTTGTTAGGTATGCAGTATCAAGCATAGCCTATAGAGTCTATAATCTTATACTAGACATTGTTATGGAATCTGTACATGTAGTATTTGATGATAAAAAGATTCAAGGCTTGTTTGATGAAGGAAATCATGACACACTACAATTTGAGAATGAATCTAATGGAACAGGTGAAGAAAGTGATGAAGAAATTATTCCAGTAAATTCACAAGTACTCAGAAACCCAATATCAGTTGATGTCATAGCATCAATGGATAATTTATCAGTTGCCGAACATATATCGACTGATAATGCATCAACTGATAATTCTTCAATGGATAATCAACATTCTAAATCTAAGGTATCCAATTCAAGGGAAGGTTTTAAAATCAATCCTCAAATTCAAGTCAGTTTGAGTACAATACCCATGATCATGAAGCCTCATCTTTAAGGCAAAATTTGCCTCCATAAAGAAAATGGACAAAAAGTCATCCATTTGAGTTAATCATTGGAAATGCAGAAGATGGTGTCAAAACAAGAAGTGTTACTCAAAATGAGTGTTTGTATAACAACTTCCTATCTCAGGAAGAACCTAAAAGAGTTGAAGATGCTCTCAAGGATCCTGATTGGGTATTGACAATGCAAGAGGAACTCAATCAATTTGAAAGAAATAAAGTATGGAAGTTGATGCCCAAACCAAAAGATAGATCAGTGATTGGTATAAAATGGGTATTCAAGAACAAGATGGATGAAACTGGTACTGTGACTAGAAACAAGGCAAGGCTTGTGGCAAAGGAATACTTACAAGAAGAAGGAATTGATTTTGATAAGACTTTTGCACCAGTTGCAATGCTGGAAGCAATCAGAATCTTTCTAGCTTATGTTACACATGCTAATTTCAAGGTCTACCAGATTGATATAAAAAGTGCATTTTTTAATGGAGAATTAGAAGAAGAAGTCTATGTGGAACAACCTCCTGGTTTTGAAGATCCAAATTTCCCTGACTTTGTCTACTATCTGCTAAAAGCACTCTATGGCTTGAAACAAGCACCAAGGGCCTGGTATGACACTTTATCTCAGTTTCTCATTGAGAATCATTTCATAAGAGGTATTGTTGATAAAACTCTATTCCGTAGAAATGTTAATGGCTCAATTATTCTTGTCCAAATCTATGTGGATGACATCATATTTGTCTTAACTGATGAAAGACTTTGCAAAAAGTTTGCCAATTTAATGCAAAGTAAGTATGAAATGAGTAAGTATGAAATGAGCATGATGAGAGAACTTACCTACTTTCTTGGTTTGCAAGTCAAACAAGTCAAGGATGGTATTTTTATAAATTAAACTAATACATTCATGACTTGTTAAAGAAATTTGACTTAAGTGAATATTTTTCTGCAAAAACTCCCATGACCACTGCCACTAAACTTGAATTGAATACTAAGAAAGCTAATGTGGACACTTCAAGTTATAGAGGCATGGTAGGCTCACTTTTGTATTTTACTACTAGTAGGTCAGATATAATGTTCTCTACATACTTATGTGCTAGATTTCATGCTGAACCTAGAGAACCTCATTTAGTAGCTATTAAGAGAATTTTTAGATATCTCAAGGGTACACCAAATTTAGGTATTTGGTATCCTAGAAATTCTGGTTTTAATCTAATAGGCTACTCAAAAACAGATTATGCATGTTGCAAAATAGACAGAAAAAGTACTACAGGCACCTGTCAAATTCTAGGAAACAAACTTGTGTCATGGTTTAGCAAAAAGTAACACTCAGTATCAACTTCAACTGCAGAAGCTGAGTACATTGCTGCTGGAAGTTGTTGTGCACAAATATTATGGATGATGAATCAACTATTTGACTATGGGTTCAACATGAACATGATTCCTATTTTCTGTGATAACACAAGTATCATTACCATAACTGAAAATCATGTGCAACATTCCAGAACCAAACACATTGATACAAGGTATCACTTCATTAGGGAAAATGTAATGAACAGTACAGTTGAATTACATTTTGTCCCTGGTGAAAAATAACTTATAGACATTTTTACCAAACCTCTAGATGAATCTACTTTTAATAGATTAGTCTGTGAATTAGGTATGCTTAATTTTACTTAATCTTGAATGTTTTCTAAGTTATTTTCTTTCATGAAGCCATTGTTCACATTTATCTGTTGAAACGAAGTGATCAATTAATAACTGTGTTAATCATCAATTGATATTTTGCATCTATCGATTGATATATTTGATCAACTGATAAAATATATACCTATTGATGGATATTTATCTATCGACAGATAATTACCCTGATAATTGTTTATCGATTGATAATTGCTTATTCGGTATCAATAGATGTAATTACCCATCGATGGTAAGAGAATTTCTACAATTTTTACACATTTGTTGATCAAATCATAGTCGTTGATTCTTTACTTATCTGTCAATAGATACATATATCCATTTGTATATATCAATCGATTGCCATTTAGAGTAATTTTCTTTAATTCCTTTATCTTTCAATGGTTATATTCCTAATTAAACTGACCACTCAAGTTATTTTAATCTCAAAAATATAAATAGTTATTTCATTTCTCATTTCAATCTTACTTGCTATTTTATTCTCAATTCTCTGAACTCTGTATCTCTATTTCTCTCTATCTCAAGAACCCTAAGGTAGTCGTGCTAATTTCTTCAAAATCTTCTTCATTAATCTCTTTCTAAGAATGGCAATGGCACCACAAAAGCAGATTTCATCATCAACCGGTTTCATCTATGAGTAGAACAATTTTGTGGCATGTTTAATAGTGGATGATGATCCTACAAACTTTAATCCATTGATGAGGTTTTTGGGAGAATGCAAGGTATCCAAGGCTCTCAGTGAAGCACCCACAATCGTGTGTTCTTTTGTTGAAGAGCTTTAGAACTCTGCAGAAGTATCACAGGATGGTAAGATAATTTCATACACCTGCAAATGTAATTCTTACACCATCTATAGTGCTACTATTTCTAAATGTCTAGATATTCCTACTAATAACTTTGAAAAAACCCCAACTGATGAAGAAATTAAGAATATGCTAGCTACTGTTATATATGTTAATTCTGAAACTGGTTTAGGTGAGGTTGTTAGAAAGAATCTTAGGAAATGATGGAGTTATTTCTTTGATGATATTATTAAAGTATTCTATGGAAAGATAAGTAATTTTGATGTAATTACCACAAGTATGCAAGAAGTTGCTTATTCTATCTTATTTGATGAGTACTTTGATTTTAGCACACTTCTCCTAAATGAATTGATTGCCAAATTAGGAAATAAAGCATCTAGAAAGAACAACATTTACTTTGCTAGATTCGTAATGATGTTGATTAATGTTGTTGTTGGAGAGTATGAAATTACAGATGACATGGAGACAATGGAGCCATGGACTCAGAACAAAAGGGTCTTCAAGGATTTGGTGAGAATCAACCTACATACTAGGTTGTGCCTCATCTATCCTCCCTTTGTAAAGGTATATCTCTCAAAACTCACAACATTCTTTTTTTATGTGGAAATCTCACTTTCTTTGCCTTCTGCAACAATGGAGGGAGATGGATGCCTCCATCCCTCCTACCCAAGTTGCACAACCTTCCAAATCTAAATATAAGAAAACCACCTCAGTAGTTTCCCAACAAACTACTGTTGTAAAATTTAAGAAAAGAAAAACCACCGAGGGGAGTGTGAAGGTGGCAAGTAAGGGTGAGGGAACTGGCCAACATCAAGAAAGCCAAAAGAATAAGGATGGCAAGGGTGAGAATGTCCCGCCAGCCACCAGCCCAATCTCTCAAAAGATTGAGGCTGTGATAAAGGATTCAAACACATCCCTAGTTGCACCTTCTCAATAAGGTGTAGCTATTGAAAAGAAGTCTCAACTAGGACCATCTGATGGGGATAAGGGACACAAAGTAGTTCAACCCTACAAGAGAAGAAAGAAGAGCAATAGTAATGCATAAGGGTCAAACACACCTGCAAAGCCAAATAAAAATTTAGTGGAGCTTTCAGTTTCTTCTATTGATGTGTCTCAGGTAAATGCTGAGATACAACCCTATTCACTATCTATTCATTCTCATCAATCTCCTTCAAAATCAATTTCTTCAGAAATATTGATGATAGATAACATTAATGTTTCAAATTCACCCTCTTTGCAACTTCGGGTGCAGCCAAAACTCTCACCTGAATCACCAAATAAGGTTAACACCTTGGTTGATCAGGAAAATATTGAAAATTCTCCTAAGTCAATGGATATTACTCAATCAAATGATATTATTCAACATCCATTGACTAGCACACTTCCATCCATGAATATCCTTACATCCATCGACGAGCTCCAATCAACTGATATTTATCAATTGATGGATATTTCTCATCCATCGATTGACACTTCCATTCCAATTATTGAATCATCTATTGAAACAATTCAAGTGGCAAATACACTTCTAGGATTGAGTGGATTGGGTGAGGTGTGTGAGAGGCAGGATTTGCATATCCTGGAAAAAGGAGAGAATGTGAATGAGTGACCCTCAATTTCTTCTGATGTGGTAAAAGAAGAGAGTGCGAGCAAAGAGAGTTCCACTTTAGTAGGTAATGCAAAAGGATATCATAGTGAGGGATAAGTGAGAATCCAGTATGAGATTCTGATGCAAGAAAAGAGAGAAGAGAGTGAGAGAGAAAAGAATAGAGAGAAGCTAAGTTCTTCATCTCGTGAAGCATCAACTTCTCAACTGAGCAATTTGCAGCTGAACTCACCAAAGAGTTGGGGTTGGAGTTAGGGGGAGATGGAGGAAATGGAATTCATGCAGGAATTGCAGATGCCCACAAGGTGGATGATAATGATGAGATTGATGTTAATCTAAATGTTGATACCTTTCAACATGAAGATCCTTATTATCAAGAATTAGCAGCAGCCACAAATCAAGAGACTGAGAAGATGTTAGGGTTGGTCTAGTCTGAAGAAGTTTTCAGGAGTGGAAATGAGAATTTGGCCAGAATGCCTGATGATATCTCTCTCATGAATCCTGAAGATTTTGAATCTGATTCTGATGATGATATGTTGGAGCCTGTAATGGCTAGTGATGAAACTAATTTGGTTGATACTGAAAGAGAAATAGTTTCACACTACATAAGGTCAATGTCTAAGAAAAATATGGAGGACCCTATACATAGAAGAATTCTCAACTTCTACAGAGAGTATTTAAAAATCTAAAAGATGCATGTCACGGGTTCCAAGTATGAATTGAAGAAGATTGGGGAAGAGATTGACAGTGCAAGGACACACTTTGACACAACCATTGACTCTAGGCTCAGTCTAACCATGATGACAAGAATCAAGCAAAGGCTTGACACTGAGTCTATAGCCAAGGACAAAGTTGTGGAATTAGAGAAAATAGTGAATTCTATGGAAGTCAGTATGGAGCAGATTCTGTCAAATCAAGTAACCCAAATCAAGTTAATGAGCAGACTCTTGGAAACACCTCTTATCTCTCAATCCTTATAGCAAGAACCTGTTGTTGATAACAAAAAAGGGGAGAAACGTGAAGAGATAAGGAGAGAGATTGAAGTTTTGGTCAGGAACACAGAGAATGTCATTAAAAAGAAATATCTAAAGAAGGCATTGGCTCAACAAATTATAAGGCAATTTGATTCCATTGCCAGCAAAAATAAGGAGATTGATGCACAAGAGCCAATTGCCTTAATGCCAGAAATTCTTGAAGCTGTGAAGAAAGGAAAAATAAGGATGGATGAAGGTAGCTCAAAACCTGGTGACAGAAAAGACAAAGGAATTCTAATTAAAGATGGAAATGAGAAACAGAAATCCATCACAGGTGGAGGAGACAAGCTATTGGGAAAAATAATAGTTGTTGGTATAAAAGAAAGGGAACAACAAGAAAAACCTGTAGTAGAATTAGCCATTCAACTTCAAAGACAATTTGATGAAGAGAATTCTAGAAGCCAGAAGGAAAGAAGCTGAGAAGAAGCCAAAGTCAAAACAAAGGGTTATGAGAATCTCTAGAGTAAAAAGAAAATTAAATGTTGATGGAGTTGAAGGAAAGAAAGTAAAGAAGGAAAGAAAGACAGAGATCAAAGACCAAGCCTCTGGCAGTAATCAACCAAGGGAAATTGAAATATTTAAAACCAAGCCAAACAATTTTGTGTAAATCAAAATTGAAGGGATGACTGCAGTTAAAGGCCAAAGAAAGAGGGATGTTGATCTACTTCACATAGATTATGAAGATGGATCTCATTCAACTTACACAGTAAAACAAGTCATGGAGCAAGTATATGGTACCCTGATGAAGATATACACATTGCTCAATAGGAAATATTATCTCACTGAAGATCTATGAAAAGAAATTATGGAGAAAATGAAGAAATTGAGAGATGCACCACTTCAAGAAGAAAGGGATGACAAAATTAAAATTTGGAATCATGAGAGAAATAAAGTACTTCATGAACCTTTCTACATGATGATTTACAAGGACAGGGAGGGCCAAGAAAAATGCATTGATATCTGTCAAGAATTGGACAAATTTCCCAACCTGGAGTTGAACTTCCTTGCAAGTCAATTGGACTACAATGTAGAGGATGAAAGAATTCTGAGGGGATCTCTATTCAGGAAAATGAAAGAAAACTCAGATAGAGAAAATGAGCCAAAGAGTAGAAGAAGAAGATAGAGAATTCAAACTCAAACTCATCAAAGTTCATCTATTACTGGTACATGATCATTCTGTCTCTAGTTACTTTACAGTTCAATATTGTAATTCTCTCTAGATTGATTACACTTAGGGATTTTTTTATCATCAACAGAAAATTTACATATATTACTCATATTCATAAATAGGGGGAGATTTTTAAGAATTATGAGTTTTGATGATAACAAAGTTCTTAGAATTACAATATAGAATTCATGCTAATTGTAACTGGTCAATGGATATAAGACTTATAAATATCCATTGACTAGGAAACCATTTACCAGGTGAAATTATTCATCAATTGATAAAATAGAGTGTAGCAGTTGATTCATGTTTCTATTTTATCAATTGATTGTACTATGTCGACGTATGTCATAATTTAGTCAACTGATATCTATTTGACTTCAATTGATAGCTCTTCAACTGATGAGAAGAATGGCTGATAAATTGTAAATATTCTAAGTCAGAATTCTCTCAAATGAAGTGATCAACAGATATTGGAATCAATGGATAAAGACATTGTTCGATGGATAAAGGTCAACGAATGTCAAATCAATGGATCCCCATCAATGGATGAAAGTATCAAGGCTATTAACGGATAAAGATAGTCAATGGATAAGGAGTCGATGGATAAACTAATTATCCATTGATACATCAATTGATCAATGGATAAGCAAAGAATGATCAACTGATAAGATTTACAGCAACTATCAGTTGATCAAGGTTTCCCAAATTAGTTAAAGACAAAAGGAATGGGATCTTTACAGAAACTGAATCAATGGAAGACAGTCCTGTCAGGATTGTAAAGACTTTCAAGGCAACATAGTTTTCAAGGAAAAGATCAAGACAAAGATTTTTCTAGAACAAGACAAAATGCAAAGGAGACTGTGAAAAGAAGTTACAATCTATTTTAGTGAATACATTGTAAAATGTAATTTTAATTTGTATTTTTATCTGTCAATAGAAAAATAGATGCAGGAAGTGAACTGCTATATATAGTTTAGTAGTTCATTGTAACAAAAGTGTGAGAGATAACAAGAACAAGAAAAGCTTAGAAAAATCAAAAACAATTGCATTGTTTTTCCTTGTTCACATTTTCATACTTGTAAGCAGCTTGGTTATTTTAACCAAGGTTAATTGAAAACAAAATATTCATTAGTGGAAAACCAATCCACTAGTAATTTTTAAATTGCCTTGTTTTGTTTTCAATATATCAATTTTCAATTCATAGTTTAAATAATTTATTCACTATATATTTCCAAACACTAAATCTATCAAAGTACAAACTTGAATCCGCAAGAATTAGTCAAAATTCTTAAATTTGTATTCAATCCCCCTACAAACTTGTACTGAAGAAAAATATCAAATGTGTTAACTTAAGATTGCTTACACAGGCTTAGAGAAGGAATGCAATAAAACCTTGATAAATGACCCGTGTGATCAAAAATATATATTAATTTAACGACATTATTTATATATCAATAAATATATATAATATTTATTTAACGATAAATGAATAATAATTCATTTAGATAATATTTTTAGACTTTTTTTTATTATTATATTATTTTATATATTTACAATATTGTATATTCAAATGTTCCTAGAATTTAAAGTTGTTGTAATTTTTATGAAAAATTTAATTATATTCATTTTTTAGCTTTTAAGATTAGTTATACATGCATGCATGAAATATATACAGTGCACAGTATTATGAATTGACACTATTATATATAGAATATTTAAAATTAAAATATACTGAACCACGTAACAAATTATATGTAATTCTAAATTCTTATTAATTTTAACAACACAATCATACTTTTATTTTAATGTTCAATCTAGTGGTTTCCAACCAGCATGTGTGAATGTAACACTTATTAATTTATATGAAAATTATTTTTGGTATGAAATGTATTCATGTTATATTATAAATATAAATATATTAATCGAAATATAGTGATCATTCATTTATATTTATATAGTGCCTATAAGGATTTGAAGTTTTTTTATTCGTTAATGCATTTAACGAGTTTATTCATTAATTTATTTAGCGAGTTTATTCGTCAAGCCCAGTAGCCCAATCGAAACTGAAGAAATTTATTAATTTAATAAAATTATTCGTTTATTGAATATTTATTTATTGAGATTTTACTGTAAAAATAAACACGAATCTATACTATTATATCATATATATATATATAATACTAACTTATATCTCGTGCGATGCACATATGATTTTTTTTAGTTTTTTAATATTTTTATTTTAATATTTTTTAATGATTTGAATTTATTTTTATTTGGATAATAATAATTTAAATTTCATTTAATATTATATGTATATATTTTCATATAATTTATTTATATTTATATTTTAATAGGATAAATTTTTTGTTTTGTATAGAGATGTATTTTAGTTAGGAGATTAATGTGAAATATTTTAGTTAGAAGATTAATATGAGATTGTATTTTAGTTAGGAGATTAAAATTTTAAAATTAGGCCCAACAATTAATCAACTATGCGGCTCAAATACCGACTACCAAACTTTCAATGTTATCATAAACTTTAATGATATAATAAATAAAAATTATAGGATAAGTAGGATTCGTAAAATTAAAAATATAGAATATAATTTTAATATAATATTATCATATCTGTGATGAGTTGTATAAAGTAGGACTATCGGGGGTTAGAGTTGTATGTATGATTATATTTTTGTTAAATTAGATTTTATTAAAATTCAATGGTTAAGATTGTTTCTATGGTTCACCTAAAATTGGACGGTCAAGATCTTTTCTATGGTTTACCCACTATCATACCGACCGACCAAAATTTTTAATCTTTCGGTTTTAATAATATACAAGCTTATAACCCGTGCGAAGCACGGGATAAATGACTAATAATTATGTAAATTTATTTTTTATATTATATTTTATTGATATTTATTATAAAATTTTATAACGTTGAGAATTTTTATGTTAATATAATATAATATTATCTGTGATGAGTTGTATAAAAGGAGGACTATTGGGGTTAGAGTTGTATGTTATTATACAATGATATTTATATATTAATATTCATACACTTTAATGATATATTAAATAAAAATTAGAGGATAAGTAAGATTCTTAAAATAAAAAATATATAATATAATTTAAATATAATATAATATTATCTGTGAGAAGTTGTATAAAAGGAGGACTATCGGGGGTTAGAGTTGTATGTATGATATATATTCTTTTTAAAATTAAATTTTATAAAAATTGAATGGCTAAGATCGTTTCTATAGTTCATCTAAAATTAGACGGTTAGGATCTTTTCTATGGTTCACATCGGACCAAAATTTTTAATCTTTCAGCTATAATAATATAATATATATTTATATTTATATAGTGCCTATAAAGATTTGAAGTTTTTTTATTCGTTAATGCATTTAACGAGTTTATTCGTTAAATCATTTAGCGAATTTATTCGTCAAGCCCAGTAGCCCAATCGAAACCGAAGAAATTTATTAATTTAATAAAATTATTCGTTTATCGAATATTTATTTATTGATATTTTATTATAAAAATAAACACGAATCTATACTATTATATCATATATATAATAAGAGTAAGAGGAATCTTATCGGAATACTACCAAAGGTCAAATGATCGATTATTAACAACTACGTAATATTATATACTAATTATTTATAATTTATAATTATTATTAAGATTTTTAACATCTATAATTTTTCTTATCTCGCTTCAGATTATAACTCAAACTCTATTAAATATCTTAGTAATACATAAATTTGAATTTAAAGAGCTATTTTGGAGTTAGATTAAAAAGAAAATTCGTAATTATTTTGCTACATATATGACAGATATTGTTTGAGACATATTTTGAGTTTCGGAAATCAGAATTGGACGATTTTACGGGTCACGTGAAGCTTACAAAATTATCTTTAATTCTGAGGTGGTCCAACATTTAAAATTTAATTGGAGCATCCCGTAATCTAGAAAGAAAAGACAGTTATGAATATTTATTGGAGAATTCTATTCCGTTTATGAAACCTTTTATAATTGATTTAAAATATTATAATGCTTCTTATATTAGATTTATATAGAGACATATCATATATTATACATTATTATGCATTATTATTAGATTACTGTAGTGATAGTATTAGGGTTTTACATAGATAGAGATGAAGGGAGGCCGTGAATTTTCCTTTTGAGAGAGGATTAAAAAATTTCTTATCCAAATCTTTTTTATAAAAATATTTAATATATTATATAAGATATCATGGTAACTTTATATGAAGAGCCAGTTGCATTTATTGGAGAAATTATTATATTAAGAACTTGAAAATCTTATTAATTCATTAGTTTGGATCAAATTGAATAAATTAGGTTTTTTTTTAAAAATTATTTGAATTCCCTGGTTAAAAGTTCAACATTAGCCTAAAATATTAAATACACATTTTATTTTGTTACTATATTATATATATAATATTATATTAAAAACACGTTATCACATACTTTGAATCATGTTATTTGATAAATAAAATAAATCAAATTAAAATTAATAAATATTAATACATTTTTTAAATTTAATCAATTTATATCTAAGAAAATTATATTGAATTAATTTTTAATAACTAAGGACTACTGTTAACTATTTTTATAATTAAAAATCATTTATATTTCTAAAAAAGTGTGAGTCAAATGACAGACAGAGGTTTCTCTGTGGAATTTCATAGAACTCATTGTGAAGTGAAAAGCAAGAAGAATGGAAAAGTAATTCTTATTGGCCACAGACATAATAACCTATTTGAAGCTAGCTTGGATGTTAATTCTAATGGTCCCTTAACCTGTCTACTTGGAAAGGCATCACCAATGGAAAGCTGGAATTGGCACAAAAAGTTGTGTCACTTGAACTTTGGAAACATTAATGAGTTAGTGAAGAAGGACCTAGTTAGAGGTCTTCCAAAAGTTCAATTTCATCTTGATGGACTCTGTGATTCATGTCAAAAGGCCAAACAAAGGAAGACATCTTTCAAGAGCAAAACTGAAAACTCTATTGATCAACCTTTTCATCTATTGCATCTTGACTTATTTGGTCCAGTTAACATCATGTCCATTGGAAAGAAGAAATACACTCTGGTAATAGTTGATGATTTCACTAGATTTACTTGGGTGTACTCTTTGCACAAGAAGGATGAAACTGCAGAAACAATCATTGATCATATTGCAATGATTGAAAATGGATCAACTCACAAAGTAAAGAATTTAAGGAGTGACAATGGAACAGAGTTTAAGAACTCAACAATGGAGGAATTCTGCTCAACAAAAGGTATTACTCAACAATTCTCAGCACCTGGCACACCTCAACAAAATGGTGTAGTTGAAAGAAAGAACAGAACTTTAATAGAAGCTGCCAGAACAATGCTAGAAGGAGCAAAACTACCTACTTATTTTTGGGCAGAAGCTGTGAACACTGCATGCATCACTCAGAATTGTTCTTTAATAAACAAACATGGAATGACTCCATATGAATCTTTGAAAGGAAGAAAGCCAAATGTCAAGTACTTTCACATCTTTGGATGCAAGTGTTTTATTCTCAAAACACATCCTGAACAATTGAAGAAGTTTGAACTTAAAGCAGATGAAGGAATTTTTATTGGATATGCAACAACTTCTAAAACCTCTTCAAGGGCATTCAAAGTATTCAACTTAAGGACAAGGACAGTCATGGAATCAATTAATGTCTCCTTTGATGAAGGGAAGATAGATGGGTTACATGATAAAGATGCACAGGAAACTCTGAGATTTGAGAATGAACTGCAGAAAATAAACTCTAACGAGATAAACACTGATCAACCAAATCCTGGAGAAGCAAACTCTGATTCTTTAAACTCTGATTCAGAAATGATTGAAATAGAAATTGAAGAAACTGCACATGTTGAGGGGGAGCAACATCAATCAAATACTGACATTGGAGATTCAATTATTGAAATATCAGAGTCTGACCAAACTCTGAACAACACAAACTCTGAAACCCTAAACTCTGATCATTCAAACTCTGAGACCACAAACACTGATACCTCAATCTCTGATAATTCAAACTCTGAGTACATAAACTCTGAGACATCAAATACTGATGGAAACACATCTTCAGGGGGAGGATCATCATTTACAGAAGGATCATTCTATGAAGGCACAGATCACGGGGGAGCATCTAGTTCAAGGAACTTTCCACATCCAAGGAAATGGACCAAAGATCACACACCTGATTTAATTATAGGTGATCTGGAAAGTGGAATAAAAACAAGAAAAGCTACTCAAAATGAATGTCTATTTCATAGTTTTCTTTCACAAACAGAACCAAAGAAGGTTGAAGATGCTTTGAAAGATGCAGATTGGATTACTGCAATGCAGGAAGAATTGAATGAGTTTGAAAGGAATGAAGTTTGGACCCTAGTCCCAAGGCCAAAGAACAGATCTATTGTTGGCACAAAATGGGTATTCAGGAACAAGACAGACTCTGATGAAATAATTACAAGAAACAAGGCAAGACTGGTAGCCAAAGGTTATTCTCAACAGGAGGGGATTGATTATGATGAAACCTATGCACCTGTAGCTAGACTTGAGGCAATCAGAATTTTTCTTGCTTATGCTGCTCATAAGAAATTCAAGGTCTACCAGATGGATGTTAAAAGTGCATTTTTAAATGGTGAACTTGAAGAAGAAGTCTATGTTGAACAACCACCTGGCTTTGTCAATACAAAATATCCAAGTCATGTCTACAGACTGGATAAAGCTCTATATGGACTAAAGCAAGCACCAAGGGCCTGGTATGAAACTCTGGCTCTATTCTTACTTGAAAATGGTTTCACTAGAGGAATAATTGATAAAACCTTGTTTTACAGAACTCAAGGTAAGGATTTATTATTGGTTCAAATATATGTTGATGATATTATATTTGGTTCCACTAATGAGAAACTCTGTGAAAGATTTTCAAAGTTAATGCAGTCCAGGTATCAAATGAGCATGATGGGAGAATTGAGTTATTTTCTAGGTTTACAAGTGAAACAGACTGAGGAAGGCATTTTCATTAATCAGTCCAAATATACAAAGAATCTACTCACTAAATTTCAAATGCAAGATTCTGCATCTGCTACAACTCCCATGGCTACTGCAACAAAACTTGATCAAGACACTGGAGAACCTGTTAATATTACTGCATACAGAGGAATGATTGGTTCTCTACTTTATTTGACTGCAAGTAGACCAGACATCATGTTTGCCACATGTCTATGTGCTAGATTTCAAGCAAATCCAAGAGCACCTCATTTGATTGCTGTGAAAAGGATTTTCAGATATCTCAAGAGCACTGCCAATCTTGGCTTATGGTATCCTAGAGAATCTGATTTCAAATTAATAGGCTATTCAGATGCTGACTTTGCAGGATGCAAGATTGACAGGAAAAGCACAAGTGGCAGTTGTCAATTTTTAGGTGGAAGACTTGTGTCATGGCAAAGCAAGAAACAGAAATCGATTTCAACATCAACAGCAGAGGCTGAATATATTGCTGCTGGAAGCTGCTGTGCACAGATCTTATGGATGAGAAATCAATTGCTAGACTATGGTTTGAAATTTTCAAATATTCCTATTTATTGTGATAACCAAAGTGCTATTGCAATGACAGGAAATCCAGTTCAACATTCTCTAACAAAGCACATCAGTATCAGATATCACTTCATAAGGGAACATGTGGAGGAAGGCACAATTGAATTACATTTTGTTCCTACAGATCAACAATTAGCAGATATATTCACCAAGCCTTTGCCTGAAGCAACATTTAACAGACTGGTTTCTGAATTAGGGATGGTGACAAGTGGCTCAACTTAGCAAGTTTTAGACACTCAGAGTATATGTCAGAGTATGGGGAATACAAACAGCAAAGAAGGATATTCTCTGACATTAAGAGAATTGATGACAAGAAGAAGAGTCTACCTGCCATGACATATCAACAGGTAATTCAGGTAAAACTCTCCACCTACAAACCTTCTATCTACAATGCTTCATTTTTTTTTGGTGAAATGGTGCAGGAACAAGTTTTGGAGAATCCCCCTGCACCTACCCAAGTAGCCAAATCACCTTCCACTAAACAATCTAAGAAATCACTATCTAGAAAACCAACCTCTGGTGTCTCTCAAAAGGCACCAGTTGCAAAAAGAAGGAGATTGGTACAAACTAGGCTTATAGATGAGCAAAGTGATGAGAAGCTCAACCCTCTAGAGAGACAGGTTATTGAAGGACTTTCTTTGTTAAAGGAAAGTAATAATGCACCTGAATCTAACTTTCAAGCCAAGTCTGTAGACTCTCAAAAGGCTACAGACTCTGAAAAACCTAGGGAAGCACCTCAGGATTCTCATATTGAGTCTCCTGAGAAATCTTTTGCTAAGAAGTACAGAAGGTTAAGGAAGGCTTATTCTGCACACACACACAAGCCTGTTATTATTACTAACCCTGTTTTGCAGAAAACAGATGCTCCCAAAGCTCCTGCAGAGCCAGACTCTGAAATCAAGAAAACACCTGAACCAGAGTCTAATGTTGAGTCAGAGTCTAGACTGCCTTTAGACTCTGATCATGACACATTTCGGGAAGGAATGCCATTGGATGCAGCCTCAAGTCTAATTGATGAGATCATTATTCCAAGTGATGAGGTACTGCTATTCCTATATCCTTTGGTGGAATCAGTTGAAGATCCAGGGCAATATCAGACTAAATCTCAAGTCTTGGATTTTCTTACAACCTATGAAGCCCTAAGGAAGAGAATGGAACAGGAGCTACAAATGTCTGCACAGGATGTGGTCAAAAATCTATACAGCTACCTATTCAACTCTTCATTACAAGTACAAGCAGCTGGGCTCATAGAAGGCAAGACAAATGAAGTTCTCAAAGCACTAGGTGTGCCAGACTCTGAACAGCAAATTTCAAAGAAGCCTAAAAGGCTTAAGGTCCACATAAGGAGGGAATCAGAGTATGTTGCCGAGTTGGAAACTGAGATTGAGCAACCAGTTTTTGACTATGAAGCAATTTGGGATAATGAAATTACCTACAGGACAGCCATTTAATGGATTTCTCATGTTCAACCTCTGTCAAGACAGGTGGTTGACTTTCTAGTCCACATTGTAGGAAAGGTGGCCAACGAATACATCTATACAACCTATGAAGGTAGATTGGATCAACTCAAGGGCTCATATTATTAGAAGATTGCAAGGGAACTGCAGGACTCCTTTAACATGACTCTTTCCCAAGCCATTAATGTCATCCATGCAAGGACTTTTCTAAATAAACACTTGGATGCATTGACTATGGAAGAACCACAGGAGGTAGCAGGTAGTGCAAGGTAGTTGGAGGATGGGACTAGTGCACCAGTGGTGACTAGTGATAAAGATGCTCAGTCTGCCTCACCCACACAAGAACCACCTAGTCAGAGGTTGGGTGATAGTGGGGCAGGGGAGTATGCTGTTAGGCCCTCCTTGACAACTCACCAAAAAGCTGATGAGAACCCCAATGATATGGGAGGACAAACTCTGATTGATGCTCATGAAAAAATTTCCAAATCTATTCTATCAGAGTCTATCCACCTTGAGGGGGAGTCTCATGCACCAACAGTCAAAGATGGTGACACTCAGACTCTGGTTTCTAATGAAGTCATACTGAAGCAGTCAAAGTCTAGAGTAGACCCTGAGACTGGAATACTGGAGCCAACAGACTCTGAAAAGAAAGAAGATGATTGTAAGGGTTCAGACTCTGTTGCTGCTCACCCCTTGGTGGAAACCCCTAGCCTTCAGACATTTGAAGGGTTTCCCCTCCATCAAGGAGGTTCAGGTATTGTAGCACATAATTCTTCTCTCAACCCCTCTTCTGTAGGATTTTTGAGTGCACCTTCCAAATTGAGTGAAAAAATAATAATAATAATAATAATTGAGAGGCTGGCACTGGACCAGGCAAAAGGAGAGGTAGATACGGCTGTAGAGAGCCTGAGTGAGAATGAGAGAGTGGGTGCCCAACCCCACTGTGAGGATGAGAGATTAGGGTATCCTGAACCTAGCTTTACTTATTGGGATCAAGATTTTCCACAGAGTTGGTCCAATGAGTTGGAGCAGGGGATGGATGAAAATTCATTTCTGTTGTTTGACAGAATTCACTCCCTTCACTTCTTCACAGAAGTAGCTTTCAAGGATGATATTGCTGCTATTACTACCACTCAAGCTTCTCTCCAAACAACAGTCTCTGACTTAACCACAAAGGTTGATTCAGTAGTTGCAGCACAGTTCACTTTCTCCACAGTCTTAGCACAGATTCTTTTGGTTGTCACAGGTGGTGATGATGTCAAAAAGGGGGAGAAGAAAAGTGATTCAAGAAAGGTGATTCCTTCAGGAGAAACAAGGATGATATCTTCCTTGACAGATAGGCAGTAAGAAATGATTATTTTATACTGTTCTAGATTAATTATTTCATTTTTTAGTTTTGACATCATCAAATCTTGATTTATGCTTCATTGTTTATAAAGCATAAATAGGGGGAGATTGTTAGGAATATATTAATTTGATGATGTACAAAATACTAGAACAGGATTTAGCACAGTCTATCTGCAAGAATCAATCAACGGATATCTATCTGCAAGAAGCAATCGACTGATAAATATCGATCGATAAGTCATCAACTGATAATAAGCCATCGACTGATAAAGCCAATCGAGAAGTCATCGATCGAGAACTCAAGTCATCAACTGATATTTATCAATCGAGAACTCAAGTCATCAACTGATATTTATCAATCGAGAACTCAAGTCATCAACTGATATTTATCAATCGAGAACTCGACAACATATATTTCCTGATCGAGAACTCATCAACGGATATATAGTCATCAACGGATATTTATTGATCGAGAAGTCATCAACGGATATTTACCAATCGAGAAGTCTCACAAGTACTCGATTGATTAGCTCACAGCCTGACTTCTCGAAGCTTAAAGGAGATGAGTATTCGGTTGATTCAAACAGCTAGTTTAAAGGAAAGTCTTCGAAGATCAAAACAAATTTATTGCAGATATGCTATGGGAAGGAAAGGGAAAATTAAGGAAGCTGTCGGTCAGAGTTTACTCTATCAGAGAATACTCGATCAGAGTTTACTTTAACAGAGAATGCTCTATCAGAGATTATCAACCGACAGAGTTTATCAGAAAAGGAAACAGACAAATCAGAGTCTGATTTGGATAGTAAGAAGGAATTCAAGTGCAAGTCTAATTACCTTATTAAATCTATTCTTATCATAATCTGTTTTGTAATTGTATTTGTAGCTGTGTCTATATAAACACAGAGATAGGTTATAATTCAATATCGAATTAAGAATTTATATAAAAGCAATATCTTGTAACCTAGCAGCTCTTAAGAACTTTATATCTTGAGAGAGTTTTGTATTCAAGTTCATTATTAATACAAAACAGTATTCCATTCAACATACTTGTGTTCATAATCGATTTACAGGCACTATTACATTCAACCCCCCTTCTGTAATAGATTGATTATTCTGGGAAACAATTGGTATCAGAGCAGGCAGTAAATTTCAACTCAAAAGATCAAATAATCATGTCTGGAAGCAAGTATGAGAGCATCAGAATTCCAATATTGAAGAAGGTTGAATACCCTACATGGAGGGTGAAGATGATGATGTTCTTAGAAGCAACTGATCCTGATTACTTAGATAGAATCCATACAGGTCAGTACCTACCAACCAAACTGGTGCCTTCTACAATTGTGGAAGGAAGACAAATCCCTGAGTATTACACCCTGAAGGACAAGAAAGAATGGACTAATGAAGAAAAACAGGAAGTCTTGAAAGATGCAAAGGTAAGAAATATTCTGCATAACAGTCTTGACTCTGTAATGTCTAACAGGGTAATAGCTTGCAAAACTGCCAAAGAAATCTGGGATGCACTGGAGGTTCAATGTCAAGGAACCAATGAGATAAAGAAAAATAGAAGATCTGTTCTAATCCAAGAGTATGAATACTTTGAGGCTAAGCAGAATGAGTCCCTCACAGATATCTATGACAGATTTCTAACTCTGTTGAACAACTTGGCTTTGGTGGATAAAGTATATGACAATGAAGATTCAAACACCAAATTTCTGAGGGCTCTTCCAGAAGAATGGGATCTGAAGACATCCTTGATTAGAGACAGGGCTGATTTGGATGAGATGTCCTTAGATGAAGTTTATGGCAAATTGAAAACTCATGATCTGGAGTTACAGCAAAGAAGAAACAGAAAGAGTAACAAGGCAAGACCTATTGCTTTGAATGTTGAAGCATAAATTGAAGAACCAAAGGAAAAGGTGCTTAAGGCTTCAACAAGGAAAGGGAAAGAAGTAGTACTCCAAGATAGCAGTGAATCAGAGTTTGAGGCAAACTCTGATGTAAACTCTGATAATTCTTCAGACTCTGACATGATGGAGATATTTGCTATGTTTGTCAAAAGCTTCAAGAAATACAGAAAATTTAGGAAGCAATGAAACTATCAGAAGAAGCATAGTGAGTCAGACAAGAAAGACAGATTCAGAAGAAGAGAAGATAGAGATGGAAAATCAAAAACTCTTGATAAATCAAAAGTCAAGTGTTACAAGTGCAACAAGATGGGACATTTTGCTACTGAGTGCAGAAGCAAGGAATCTGGGAAAGCTCTCATCACATCAAAGAAAGATTGGATGGACTCCTCAGACTCTGAAGAAGAAACTAATTATGCTCTCATGGCAAACTCTGATTCTCCCATCTTAAACTCTGACAAGGTACCAAACTCTGTTTTCAATTTTGATACTGAAGATATTCATGAATTAAAGTCTTTTCTTAGAAATTTGCATGTTAGCTTTAAGTCACAGTCTCTTGAGAATGAAAGATTAAAATCTGAAATACAAACTCTGAATGCTAAGAATGACTTTCTTGAAACTGAACTTGTACACATGCTTAGCTTTAAGAAAGACTGTGAGAATGCTATACAAATGCAAACTCAGTTGGAAATACAAGTCACATATTTGAAATCTGAGATAGCTAAGGAAAAAGAGACCTTCAGAGTTTGGACAAACTCTGGTAAGAAGGTCCAACAAATGCTTTCTGAAAAGAATTGGACATCTGCCCTAGGTTATGAATCTGATAAAGAAATTCACACTAATTCACACACAAAAGGAACATTGAGTGAACCTGTGAAGTTTGTTAGAGCTAGTGATAATAAGAAAACTCTCCCTGAATGCTCTAAAAACAATAGTGTGCTAGACTCTAAAAAGGTGAATGTAGGGTTACTTTCTCAGAAGCAACTTAAAGAAAAGTTGAAGGCAGTCACTAAGAAATCTAAAAAGGTGAAAAGAAATAGGAATGGTAAAGTAGGAATTACTAAGGAGAATAATTACATGAATATCCCTGATGCTCCTAGGAAAACCTGTTTTACTTGTGGTAATTCTAATCACCTTGCTATTGATTGCAAACACAAGAAAAAGAAAGAACCTGAAAGACCTAGGTTTGAGGCTAGAAAACAAACAAGAAACAATCCCTGTTTTCATTGTGGTAGTTTATGGCATACCATTTATACATGCAAAGATTATCATAATTTGTATTACAATTCTTACAAACCACAGCCTCGAATAAGTAATTCTCCAAAACATACTGTCAAGCAAATATATGTGATAAAGTCTGATAAAAGGAGTGTAAACTCTGACAGTACAAAATCTGTGAATGCAAACTCTGATCAGGTAAACTCTGTTAACACAAACTCTGACAAAAGAACTTCTGCTGCAAAAGTTAACAAGTTTTCAAAGAAAGGACCCAAACTAGTTTGGGTCCCCATAACTACTAATTAAATTGCATTTACTGATTGCAGGGAAACAGAAAGAACATTCTAGTGATTGATAGTGGATGTTCTGCACATATGACTGGAAATAAATCCCTGCTTTCAGAGTTTGAGGAGAAGGCTGGCCCAGCAGTATCTTATGGAGATGGCAACATAGGACGAACACTGGGATATGGCAACATTGTGATTGGAAATGTCATCATTGAAAAAGTAGCTCTGGTTGAAGGACTCAAACATAATCTGCTCAGTGTGAGTCAAATGACAGACAGAGGTTTCTCTGTGGAATTTCATAGAACTCATTGTGAAGTGAAAAGCAAGAAGAATGGAAAAGTAATTCTTATTGGCCACAGACATAATAACCTATTTGAAGCTAGCTTGGATGTTAATTCTAATGGTCCCTTAACCTGTCTACTTGGAAAGGCATCACCAATGGAAAGCTGGAATTGGCACAAAAAGTTGTGTCACTTGAACTTTGGAAACATTAATGAGTTAGTGAAGAAGGACCTAGTTAGAGGTCTTCCAAAAGTTCAATTTCATCCTGATGGACTCTGTGATTCATGTCAAAAGGCCAAACAAAGGAAGACATCTTTCAAGAGCAAAACTGAAAACTCTATTGATCAACCTTTTCATCTATTGCATCTTGACTTATTTGGTCCAGTTAACATCATGTCTATTGGAAAGAAGAAATACACTCTGGTAATAGTTGATGATTTCACTAGATTTACTTGGGTGTACTCTTTGCACAAGAAGGATGAAACTGCAGAAACAATCATTGATCATATTGCAATGATTGAAAATGGATCAACTCACAAAGTAAAGAATTTAAGGAGTGACAATGGAACAGAGTTTAAGAACTCAACAATGGAGGAATTCTGCTCAACAAAAGGTATTACTCAATAATTCTCAGCACCTGGCACACCTCAACAAAATGGTGTAGTTGAAAGAAAGAACAGAACTTTAATAGAAGCTGCCAGAACAATGCTAGAAGGAGCAAAACTACCTACTTATTTTTGGGCAGAAGCTGTGAACACTGCATGCATCACTCAGAATTGTTCTTTAATAAACAAACATGGAATGACTCCATATGAATCTTTGAAAGGAAGAAAGCCAAATGTCAAGTACTTTCACATCTTTGGATGCAAGTGTTTTATTCTCAAAACACATCCTGAACAATTGAAGAAGTTTGAACTTAAAGCAGATGAAGGAATTTTTATTGGATATGCAACAACTTCTAAAACC
The DNA here is from genome assembly GCA_028671895.1 of Oenanthe sinensis. NCBI lineage: Eukaryota > Viridiplantae > Streptophyta > Magnoliopsida > Apiales > Apiaceae > Oenanthe > Oenanthe sinensis. The sequence continues at coordinate 20,915,099 of CM053809.1, forward strand.
TCTTCAAGGGCATTCAAAGTATTCAACTTAAGGACAAGGACAGTCATGGAATCAATTAATGTCTCCTTTGATGAAGGGAAGATAGATGGGTTACATGATAAAGATGCACAGGAAACTCTGAGATTTGAGAATGAACTGCAGAAAATAAACTCTAACGAGATAAACACTGATCAACCAAATCCTGGAGAAGCAAACTCTGATTCTTTAAACTCTGATTCAGAAATGATTGAAATAGAAATTGAAGAAACTGCACATGTTGAGGGGGAGCAACATCAATCAAATACTGACATTGGAGATTCAATTATTGAAATATTAGAGTCTGACCAAACTCTGAACAACACAAACTCTGAAACCCTAAACTCTGATCATTCAAACTCTGAGACCACAAACACTGATACCTCAATCTCTGATAATTCAAACTCTGAGTACATAAACTCTGAGACATCAAATACTGATGGAAACACATCTTCAGGGGGAGGATCATCATTTACAGAAGGATCATTCTATGAAGGCACAGATCACGGGGGAGCATCTAGTTCAAGGAACTTTCCACATCCAAGGAAATGGACCAAAGATCACACACCTGATTTAATTATAGGTGATCTGGAAAGTGGAATAAAAACAAGAAAAGCTACTCAAAATGAATGTCTATTTCATAGTTTTCTTTCACAAACAGAACCAAAGAAGGTTGAAGATGCTTTGAAAGATGCAGATTGGATTACTGCAATGCAGGAAGAATTGAATGAGTTTGAAAGGAATGAAGTTTGGACCCTAGTCCCAAGGCCAAAGAACAGATCTATTGTTGGCACAAAATGGGTATTCAGGAACAAGACAGACTCTGATGGAATAATTACAAGAAACAAGGCAAGACTGGTAGCCAAAGGTTATTCTCAACAGGAGGGGATTGATTATGATGAAACCTATGCACCTGTAGCTAGACTTGAGGCAATCAGAATTTTTCTTGCTTATGCTGCTCATAAGAAATTCAAGGTCTACCAGATGGATGTTAAAAGTGCATTTTTAAATGGTGAACTTGAAGAAGAAGTCTATGTTGAACAACCACCTGGCTTTGTCAATACAAAATATCCAAGTCATGTCTACAGACTGGATAAAGCTCTATATGGACTAAAGCAAGCACCAAGGGCCTGGTATGAAACTCTGGCTCTATTCTTACTTGAAAATGGTTTCACTAGAGGAATAATTGATAAAACCTTGTTTTACAGAACTCAAGGTAAGGATTTATTATTGGTTCAAATATATGTTGATGATATTATATTTGGTTCCACTAATGAGAAACTCTGTGAAAGATTTTCAAAGTTAATGCAGTCCAGGTATCAAATGAGCATGATGGGAGAATTGAGTTATTTTCTAGGTTTACAAGTGAAACAGACTGAGGAAGGCATTTTCATTAATCAGTCCAAATATACAAAGAATCTACTCACTAAATTTCAAATGCAAGATTCTGCATCTGCTACAACTCCCATGGCTACTGCAACAAAACTTGATCAAGACACTGGAGAACCTGTTAATATTACTGCATACAGAGGAATGATTGGTTCTCTACTTTATTTGACTGCAAGTAGACCAGACATCATGTTTGCCACATGTCTATGTGCTAGATTTCAAGCAAATCCAAGAGCACCTCATTTGATTGCTGTGAAAAGGATTTTCAGATATCTCAAGAGCACTGCCAATCTTGGCTTATGGTATCCTAGAGAATCTGATTTCAAATTAATAGGCTATTCAGATGCTGACTTTGCAGGATGCAAGATTGACAGGAAAAGCACAAGTGGCAGTTGTCAATTTTTAGGTGGAAGACTTGTGTCATGGCAAAGCAAGAAACAGAAATCGATTTCAACATCAACAGCAGAGGCTGAATATATTGCTGCTGGAAGCTGCTGTGCACAGATCTTATGGATGAGAAATCAATTGCTAGACTATGGTTTGAAATTTTCAAATATTCCTATTTATTGTGATAACCAAAGTGCTATTGCAATGACAGGAAATCCAGTTCAACATTCTCTAACAAAGCACATCAGTATCAGATATCACTTCATAAGGGAACATGTGGAGGAAGGCACAATTGAATTACATTTTGTTCCTACAGATCAACAATTAGCAGATATATTCACCAAGCCTTTGCCTGAAGCAACATTTAACAGACTGGTTTCTGAATTAGGGATGGTGACAAGTGGCTCAACTTAGCAAGTTTCAGACACTCAGAGTATATGTCAGAGTATGGGGAATACAAACAGCAAAGAAGGATATTCTCTGACATTAAGAGAATTGATGACAAGAAGAAGAGTCTACCTGCCATGACATATCAACAGGTAATTCAGGTAAAACTCTCCACCTACAAACCTTCTATCTACAATGCTTCATTTTTTTTTGGTGAAATGGTGCAGGAACAAGTTTTGGAGAATCCCCATGCACCTACCCAAGTAGCCAAATCACCTTCCACTAAACAATCTAAGAAATCACTATCTAGAAAACCAACCTCTGGTGTCTCTCAAAAGGCACCAGTTGCAAAAAGAAGGAGATTGGTACAAACTAGGCTTATAGATGAGCAAAGTGATGAGAAGCTCAACCCTCTAGAGAGACAGGTTATTGAAGGACTTTCTTTGTTAAAGGAAAGTAATAATGCACCTGAATCTAACTTTCAAGCCAAGTCTGTAGACTCTCAAAAGGCTACAGACTCTGAAAAACCTAGGGAAGCACCTCAGGATTCTCATATTGAGTCTCCTGAGAAATCTTTTGCTAAGAAGTACAGAAGGTTAAGGAAGGCTTATTCTGCACACACACACAAGCCTGTTATTATTACTAATCCTGTTTTGCAGAAAACAGATGCTCCCAAAGCTCCTGCAGAGCCAGACTCTGAAATCAAGAAAACACCTGAACCAGAGTCTAATGTTGAGTCAGAGTCTAGACTGCCTTTAGACTCTGATCATGACACATTTCGGGAAGGAATGCCATTGGATGCAGCCTCAAGTCTAATTGATGAGATCATTATTCCAAGTGATGAGGTACTGCTATTCCTATATCCTTTGGTGGAATCAGTTGAAGATCCAGGGCAATATCAGACTAAATCTCAAGTCTTGGATTTTCTTACAACCTATGAAGCCCTAAGGAAGAGAATGGAACAGGAGCTACAAATGTCTGCACAGGATGTGGTCAAAAATCTATACAGCTACCTATTCAACTCTTCATTACAAGTACAAGCAGCTGGGCTCATAGAAGGCAAGACAAATGAAGTTCTCAAAGCACTAGGTGTGCCAGACTCTGAACAGCAAATTTCAAAGAAGCCTAAAAGGCTTAAGGTCCACATAAGGAGGGAATCAGAGTATGTTGCCGAGTTGGAAACTGAGATTGAGCAACCAGTTTTTGACTATGAAGCAATTTGGGATAATGAAATTACCTACAGGACAGCCATTTAATGGATTTCTCATGTTCAACCTCTGTCAAGACAGGTGGTTGACTTTCTAGTCCACATTGTAGGAAAGGTGGCCAACGAATACATCTATACAACCTATGAAGGTAGATTGGATCAACTCAAGGGCTCATATTATTAGAAGATTGCAAGGGAACTGCAGGACTCCTTTAACATGACTCTTTCCCAAGCCATTAATGTCATCCATGCAAGGACTTTTCTAAATAAACACTTGGATGCATTGACTATGGAAGAACCACAGGAGGTAGCAGGTAGTGCAAGGTAGTTGGAGGATGGGACTAGTGCACCAGTGGTGACTAGTGATAAAGATGCTCAGTCTGCCTCACCCACACAAGAACCACCTAGTCAGAGGTTGGGTGATAGTGGGGCAGGGGAGTATGCTGTTAGGCCTTCCTTGACAACTCACCAAAAAGCTGATGAGAACCCCAATGATATGGGAGGACAAACTCTGATTGATGCTCATGAAAAAATTTCCAAATCTATTCTATCAGAGTCTATCCACCTTGAGGGGGAGTCTCATGCACCAACAGTCAAAGATGGTGACACTCAGACTCTGGTTTCTAATGAAGTCATACTGAAGCAGTCAAAGTCTAGAGTAGACCCTGAGACTGGAATACTGGAGCCAACAGACTCTGAAAAGAAAGAAGATGATTGTAAGGGTTCAGACTCTGTTGCTGCTCACCCCTTGGTGGAAACCCCTAGCCTTCAGACATTTGAAGGGTTTCCCCTCCATCAAGGAGGTTCAGGTATTGTAGCACATAATTCTTCTCTCAACCCCTCTTCTGTAGGATTTTTGAGTGCACCTTCCAAATTGAGTGAAAAAATAATAATAATAATAATAATTGAGAGGCTGGCACTGGACCAGGCAAAAGGAGAGGTAGATACGGCTGTAGAGAGCCTGAGTGAGAATGAGAGAGTGGGTGCCCAACCCCACTGTGAGGATGAGAGATTAGGGTATCCTGAACCTAGCTTTACTTATTGGGATCAAGATTTTCCACAGAGTTGGTCCAATGAGTTGGAGCAGGGGATGGATGAAAATTCATTTCTGTTGTTTGACAGAATTCACTCCCTTCACTTCTTCACAGAAGTAGCTTTCAAGGATGATATTGCTGCTATTACTACCACTCAAGCTTCTCTCCAAACAACAGTCTCTGACTTAACCACAAAGGTTGATTCAGTAGTTGCAGCACAGTTCACTTTCTCCACAGTCTTAGCACAGATTCTTTTGGTTGTCACAGGTGGTGATGATGTCAAAAAGGGGGAGAAGAAAAGTGATTCAAGAAAGGTGATTCCTTCAGGAGAAACAAGGATGATATCTTCCTTGACAGATAGGCAGTAAGAAATGATTATTTTATACTGTTCTAGATTAATTATTTCATTTTTTAGTTTTGACATCATCAAATCTTGATTTATGCTTCATTGTTTATAAAGCATAAATAGGGGGAGATTGTTAGGAATATATTAATTTGATGATGTACAAAATACTAGAACAGGATTTAGCACAGTCTATCTGCAAGAATCAATCAACGGATATCTATCTGCAAGAAGCAATCGACTGATAAATATCGATCGATAAGTCATCAACTGATAATAAGCCATCGACTGATAAAGCCAATCGAGAAGTCATCGATCGAGAACTCAAGTCATCAACTGATATTTATCAATCGAGAACTCAAGTCATCAACTGATATTTATCAATCGAGAACTCAAGTCATCAACTGATATTTATCAATCGAGAACTCGACAACATATATTTCCTGATCGAGAACTCATCAACGGATATATAGTCATCAACGGATATTTATTGATCGAGAAGTCATCAACGGATATTTACCAATCGAGAAGTCTCACAAGTACTCGATTGATTAGCTCACAGCCTGACTTCTCGAAGCTTAAAGGAGATGAGTATTCGGTTGATTCAAACAGCTAGTTTAAAGGAAAGTCTTCGAAGATCAAAACAAATTTATTGCAGATATGCTATGGGAAGGAAAGGGAAAATTAAGGAAGCTGTCGGTCAGAGTTTACTCTATCAGAGAATACTCGATCAGAGTTTACTTTAACAGAGAATGCTCTATCAGAGATTATCAACCGACAGAGTTTATCAGAAAAGGAAACAGACAAATCAGAGTCTGATTTGGATAGTAAGAAGGAATTCAAGTGCAAGTCTAATTACCTTATTAAATCTATTCTTATCATAATCTGTTTTGTAATTGTATTTGTAGCTGTGTCTATATAAACACAGAGATAGGTTATAATTCAATATCGAATTAAGAATTTATATAAAAGCAATATCTTGTAACCTAGCAGCTCTTAAGAACTTTATATCTTGAGAGAGTTTTGTATTCAAGTTCATTATTAATACAAAACAGTATTCCATTCAACATACTTGTGTTCATAATCGATTTACAGGCACTATTACATTCAACCCCCCTTCTGTAATAGATTGATTATTCTGGGAAACACAAAATAAATATTAGTATGAAAAATTGAAATGTAAAAATTATTATAACGGTAATTGTTATGTATCATTTTATTTTTTGATATTAACTTAAAGTTTAAATCTCATTAGCAATATAGTAACATTTATTATCTTATCAAAAATATTTTTTAATCTAATATTTATAATCTTAAATATATTAAACAAATGTTTGATATATTAAAAACATGTTCATAATATTTCGAATTACAAAAGTTTACATATTTACATATTTATATATTAATAATATAAATTTATATTTTGTACGATGTGCATATTTATTTTTAATATTTTCCTTTTTATATTTAATTCGGTTGATGTAAAAATATATAATTTAAATGAGTTAAAAAATCAATATGATTATAATATATTAAGACTTTTTAAAATTATAAAAAATTATTAATTTTAAAATAAATAATTTAATTAATAAAATAAAATACTCGTGCGATAGATATTAAAACCGAAAAATTAAAAGTTTGGTAGTCCTTAATCGCTATTTGGGTCGGATAGTTATATCGAGCCTAATTTTTAAACACTAATTTCCTACCTAAAATAAATCTCACATTAATCTCATAAATAAAACATATCTCTAAATAAAATACACAAATATTGTCATATTAAAATACAAATAAATTATATAAAAGATTATATAAAATATATACATATAACATTAAATAAAAATTAAATTATTATTATAAAAATAAAAATATATTTTAATTATATAAAGAAAATATTAAAACAATTCGATCCGTGCACCGGTATATAAACTAGGACAGTGTAAGCCTTCAATATAAATAATATGAGTTTGATTATCTTCAATCTTCGGAACAATGAGCAACTTTCATAAATTCTGATCATCAAATAATTAAAAATTTAAAACTCCCGTAAATTTTTATATTTATTAATCTTGCTTTTTGGTCACAAAGTCCCAATAACATCCGGAACATCATCCAGAAGAGATATATATTCTTTTACTATTGTAGGAATTACAACTATTGTTTTATGGGGTGTTTCGAATTATTATTTTCTTTTTGCGAAATCACGTTTTCTCCAATTTTGCGGGAAATACAAATCTTTGAAATGTTTTTATGAAAATACAATTCTCGCAAGCAAGTACAATTTAAATATGAAACTTTGCAACTACAATCAACCAATTACAACTTTACCTCATTTTAAAAGTAAGTAAAGAAACTAATTTTAATTTCATTTAATTATAAATCATATTATTATAAATATTTCCATGAAATTAGTAAAGTTGCAAATAAAATTTTAAAAAATTAATCTTTTTATTATTCCGCCCCTTAGAATACTACTTAAAAGAAGTTGATTAATTTATTATCAAATCTATCATCACTCTTATTGGAGACAGCCTTTTTAACAACTTCAAAATATGCGGGCCAAATAATTAATTTATGTTTTCTAGCTAAGTGGGCCAAAAGTGTTAATATAATAATAACTACCCTATCTTTCTTTTTGCTAACTACCTACCCTATCTTTTTACTCTTAAATAAATAATGTTAACCTAAAATTCAATTTTTTTTATAAAACTAACCTTTGCATAAATAATTTGTTTTTATATAAATAAGGTCCATTACTATTTGCTCATAGTAATTATGTTAATTATGAAAATTGTAAAGTAACCTATAGTACAGAATTTAAATCAATTCAAAACTCATATACATTTACACTTCCGCCGCCTATTTTTAGCAGCTCATTTCAAAATTTTCTCGAATATAAAGAAAAGATAAATTTTATAATCTTTTTCTTGTTTTTACGTGTAGTTACTTCGTTTGGAAATAATTAACGTTCGACTTTTTATCACATATTTAGGAGTTTTGATTATATAATTAAAATTATTATTTTTAAACTAAAATTTCTATTCATAAAAAAAAATTAAAAATATAATAATTTTAACCATGTATTCAAAACTCCTAAATATGTGTGTTAAAAAGTCAAATGTCAATTATTTTCAAATAAATGGAGTATTATATTATTTACTAGGTATGTACACAAAAGTTAATATTAGAATTAACAAACCAAAAAAATTATATTAAAAAATTATATGATATAAAATTAAATATAAATTATAAAATAATTTTTTTGAATAAATGGATGAATATTTTTACCTAGATTTTTATCGTGAAAATAGTTGAATAGACATTTATCTAAAGTGAAAATTTAAGGGTGTAAGCAAGAAGTTAATTCGAGCGGAATGTTAATCAAGTTCGAGGTGGATTAAATAATTCGGATTAGAGTTTGACTGAGTCATAATTTTGAGGTTCTAAACTGGACTTGATAATAATTTGACACTTTCGTACTCGATTTGAAATCTCAAATTAATTTTATTAAATATCAACAAACGAAAAATTTAACATATTCGGTTCATTCGACTCGATTAATTATATAAAATATTTAATATATATATATATATAATAAAATTAATATAAACTTAATTAAATTTACGAGTATGATGAACCAAATAATTTGAAATTTAATTTGATAAAATATTCAACTCAAACTCAATAAAATAATTATTATTTAAATATTCTACCAGTCCTACTAGAATAAATTACAAATAGTATAGTATAAACAACATATTAAAAAAAAAAGAGGAAACAGTAACTAGCCTTGTAGAGTCTCACACAGACACACAGTGCAGGAATTATGGCATGAAAAAGATCAAAACTGCATTTAAAACCCTCATTTACTTCCTTCACCAATATTCAGAACCTGCAGTTTCTTTGCATTAACTCTCTCTCTCTCTCTCTCTCTCTCTCTCTCTCTGTGTCTCTTATCTCTTTCACCCTTCACTCAATAACTTCACATTTTTCTTTATGTGTAGCAAAACAAGAACACAAATGTGGAAAAAATGAACCATAACTTCAACTTTTTTAGCTGATTTTTGATCCAAAGCTGCAGTCTTTCATGTTGGTTACTAAATAAAAGGAAGAATCTTGGTTTTTTACAAGGTTGGTGTCTTTTTAGCTGGGAAGATATTATTGTTAATGGTATTATGGTGAATATTCTTGATTTTATATATATTTTTCTTAATGACTTTGAATGCATTTCCTATTCTGATACCTTGTTGTAATGCTTTGTTTTTCTTATTTGGACAAAAAGATAGATTCTTTATAATAAATAAATGAATACAAGAATGGTATATTTTTATTTATTTTTTACTTTTGGGGAAGTATTAAACACAAGAGATGCAAAGTGAGATTACAGAGTTTACCTATGCAATTTTGAAGGGAAATCTTGGTGGGTTTTGTTTGTAGTTGAGGTTTGGCATTTTTTGGTTATGGACTTGTATAGGTGTTTGTTAAGTGAAATGTTGACATGGGTCTCCAAGATTTATACATGGAAAGCTAGATTTCTTGTACAAATGGTCACATTTTGTATGGTCTTTTGTAATTTGGGTGGAGTGGTTGTGAGTCTAGGCTCCATGTCTTCAGTTTCTGTCTCTTATGGAGAAAAGGGTCCTGTTTTCTGTGGTATAAAATCAGATGGTTCTCATCTTGTGACTTGTTTCGGGTCGAATCCGGCTATAATCTATGCAACTCCTTCCAATCTGCAATTCATTGGTCTTACTGCTGGTAGTGGATTTGTTTGTGGACTTTTAATGTCATCAAAGCAACCTTATTGTTGGGGAAATAGTAATTTTATCGGTATAGGTGTTCCACAACCAATGTATGAAGGTTCACAGTACTTAGAAATTAGTGCAGGTGATCAACATTTATGTGGTTTGCGAATACCTTTAAAGGGTAAAAATAGAAATGTTTCTCTAGTTGATTGTTGGGGTTATAATATGACTAAGAACCATGTCTTCGATGGGCAAACTCAGTCTATTTCAGCTGGTTCAGAGTTTAATTGTGGATTATTTGCACAGAATAGAAGTGTTTTTTGTTGGGGTGATGAGACTAGTAGTAGAGTGATCAGTTTAATTCCTAAGAAAAGGTTTCAAAGAATTGCAGCTGGTGGGTATCATGTTTGTGGGATATTAGAGGGAGTTGATTCTCGAGCATATTGTTGGGGAACGAGTTTGGGCACAGAAGAGGAAATATCATACACAAACTTAGCTGAACATAACGTTGACTTTGCTCCAAGTGATCCGATGCTTGCTGTTGTAGGGGGAAAGTTTCATGCTTGTGGAATCAAGAGTTACAATCGTGAAGTTGTTTGTTGGGGGTATCTTATTGAGGGAAGTACCCCGCCTCCAAAAGGAGCTAGGCTATATGGTATCACTGCTGGTGACTATTTTACATGTGGGGTTCTTGCGGAGACTTCTCTTAGGCCTGTTTGTTGGGGTTCTGGACTTCCGTCTACGCTCCCTTTAGCTGTTTCTCCTGGTTTCTGTAAGCCTAATCCTTGTGTACCTGGTTATTATGAATTTAATAATGGAAGTGCACCTTGCAGAACTGGCTATCGAATTTGTCTACCTTGCAGTGAAAGCTGTCCTGCTGAAATGTATCAGATATATAAATGCACGTTAGCATCTGATAGACAGTGTGGATATAATTGTTCTGATTGTACCTCAGCTGAATGTCATGCAGGCTGTACTAGTTTAACTTCTGCTACGGGAAAGAAAAATGCAAAATACTGGTCCCTTCAATTGCCAGTTATCATTGCTGAGGTTGCATTCGCTGTTTTCTTGTCGAGTATTGTATCTTTGACTGCTATTTTATATGTTCGTTACAAGTTGAGGAACTGTCGATGCTCCTCAAAAGGACAAAAATCTAAGAAAAGTAATGCTGGTTCTTCTCCAAAAAACCGCGGGAAGGTGCAGCCAGATGTAGAGGAGATTAAGATTAGAAGAGCACAGTTGTTTACATATGAAGAACTTGAAAATGCCACTCATGGCTTTAAAGAAGAATCACAAGTGGGAAAGGGGAGTTTTTCCTGCGTCTTCAAGGGAGTATTGAAGGATGGAACAGTAGTTGCCGTTAAACGAGCAATTATATCTGCTGATATGAAGAAAAATTCAAAAGAGTTCCGCACTGAGCTAGATCTCTTGTCAAGATTGAATCATGCACATTTGCTTAATCTACTTGGTTATTGTGAAGAAGGCGAAGAGAGACTTCTAGTTTATGAGTACATGGCTAATGGATCATTGCATCAACACCTTCATGGCAAGAACAAGGCTGCCAAGGAGCAACTCGATTGGGTTAAGAGGGTTACTATTGCTGTACAGGCAGCTCGAGGGATTGAATATTTGCACGGTTATGCTTGTCCCCCTGTGATTCATCGAGACATCAAGTCTTCAAACATACTCATTGATGAGGAACATAATGCTCGAGTAGCTGATTTTGGTCTATCTTTGTTGGGGCCTGCTAATAGTAGCTCCCCTTTGGCAGAGTTACCTGCAGGCACACTTGGTTATCTTGATCCCGAGTATTATAGACTGCATTACCTCACCACGAAGTCTGATGTCTATAGCTTCGGGGTTTTACTTTTGGAAATTCTCAGTGGTCGAAAGGCCATTGACATGCAATTTGAAGAGGGAAATGTAGTTGAATGGGCAGTTCCTTTGATCAAATCCGGAGATATACAAGCGATTCTAGATCCAGATTTGACACCTCCATCTGATATTGAAGCTTTAAAAAGAATTGCAAATGTGGCTTGTAAATGTGTTAGGATGAGAGGCAAAGAAAGGCCATCAATGGATAAAGTAACGACAGCGCTAGAGCAAGCTCTTGCATTGCTAATGGGGAGTCCAAGTATTGAGCAACCAATTTTGCCAACTGAGGTAATTTTGGGAAGCAGTAGAATGCATAAGAAGTCATCGCAAAGATCATCAAATCAGTCAGTTTCAGAACCTGATGTGGCAGAAAGTACCGAGGATCAAAGGAATGAATTTCGAGCTCCTTCGTGGATTACTTTTCCAAGTGTTGCTTCTTCCCAGAGAAGAAAATCTTCTGTTTCGGAGGCTGATGTTGATGGGAAAATTACAGAAGCTAGGAATATAGGCAATGTAGGAAGCATGGGTGATGGATTGAGAAGTTTGGAGGAAGAGATTGGACCAGCTTCTCCCCAAGAAAACTTGTTCTTGCAACACAACTTTTAATGCATGCCCGTAATTTAAAAGCTAATATGAACTATGAAGTCTTTGTTCAACCTAATGGATGTTTTATGCACTTGGTTGAAGGAAGAAATGTAAGCAGAAATATGGGAGCAAAATGGAGGAATGTAATCTTCTTGATTACATTTTACTTGTATTGTCTCCTTCACTTCCCAACATCTATTAATTTGTAACATTAACTTTTTATTTTAAGAAGTGATATTATTTAAGCCAGAGTAATCCGTATGAATCAGTGTGCTAAATTTTGATCTCGTAGTCTATATTTACTGTTGTTGTGGTAAGTGGTTTAGAACAGATAGCAATGTTGCTTTGTGTTGTGTTCCTAAACTGTTCTAGGAGTTTATATACCGAGGGGTGATTCAGAGTTAATATGATGATTTTTCTTGGTATATTTTCAGTAATTTGCATATGTATGTAATATAATAAAATTTGTATATTAATGTTTCTATCGTGAATTTTATTTGTATTTATAATAAATTTAATAGCACATCATATTTTGCTATGTTGAATTTATACATGTTATGAAGAGAACTTTTTGTTGCATCTTCTGTTGCATAAGACGTTGAACTGTAGTGCAAAGTAATTTCGATGAAAAGATGCGAGGCCTGAAGAACTTGATGTGAGACAATGGACTGTGGATTCTGATCCCTTTCATGCAAGAAAGGGGACGCAGGGGCTTCCCAAGAGGGAAGCTTGATGATATTCATGCGGATTTTTAGTGCCTGGGTCTGCACTGCACCAATAATTCATGTAGCAATTTCTTAAAAATGTGCCCTGGTACAATATTTAAACATGTGATCAGTTTACAAGAAGTCATGTACTATATAAAATATTGGCCCAAAATAGTAAATTATGATTAACTTGTAGCATTGTTACTAGAATGAAAGTTTTTGCTGGAAGTAGAAGAGAAGCACAATAATTAGCAAATCAAGAAGGTAATAATGATCAAGTTCTTCATTGAAGTATGAACAAGCATAAGTTGGACTAGAAGAACAAAGCATTTAATATATCTACATGTAATATACATTAGTCATATTTGCCATTTACACAAGTAGTCATATTTGCCATTTACACAAGTAGTCATATTTGCTATTTACATCGCATTTTAAGCAGTGGGATATGAGGCCTGCATTGCAATGCCGCAGAGGCCTTCCTTTGCAGCTATTCCTCTTTGCATTTTTATGTAACCTTCTTCGCCCCAACTTGTGCCCCATGAGTTCTTAACCAGCCAGTACTTTGTTCCATCAGAAGTGGTACCATAGCCTACAGCAGTTACTCCATGGTCCAGGTCAGTGCCCCATTGTCCAGTAAAGACACCAGTTGAATGGAACTGGAAGTCTGATCCACTACCATCAATGAAAACGGAGATTGGTTGCAGAGCACCCTCACTATTTGCAGGTACATCCTTGTGTCCAGTTATCTTGGCTGCATGATTTGCTTCTTTCTTGGCATTTCATGTTCCATCAGTGCCACTGTCAGGGTAGTCTGTTTCACTTGAGATGCCATGGTTTTGTTGGATGAACTCAAATGCATTGTCCATGCGACAACCCTCACAGCCTTGATCTTCAACGCTAGTATCACAATCAACCAGTTCTTGTTCTGATAGAGAGATCAACTTTCCAGTTTTCAGCTGAGTAATTCCTTCCATAGCTGCCACGTACAGCCGAAAATACCCAGCAGCACCCTACATGAATCATGACACAAAAGAGTGCTAAAATATACTTCTACGAAAAACGTTAGATTATAAATCAGGACATATTAATTGAAGACTTACCACATTGGCCCTGGTCCTTGATAGGTGTAACTGCACCTTTCGTTCTCCAGTCCATGGAAGATGGTACTGTAGTAACATTTTCATATCTGAATACATTACTAGATGTGGCACAAACATGGCTCTTGAGGTTGTAAATTTTCATTTGAAAGGTCTGCAAATTCATTAACCCCTAGTTTGTATGGCCTGTTATCAGCTTTATTAAACGTCTGGATATATTTAATGTTCTCATTGTAGATGGTAGAACGCATAACCTTCTCGTCTGCACTTTTGTACACACGTCGATAACGTGTCATCCATTGGTCATGCGTCTCAGTCATTGATGCCTCGTTAAGGAAACGAGCTGTAGCGAGAGACGCTAAGGTTCCAAAGGTGAAGAGCAGAGCCATGACAATGCACTGGTGCTTGATAGTGTAAGCCATTTATAAGTTTCGAAGTATTGCAAACTTGTAGTCTACCACTGGACTTCAGCATTATATAGGTGAACATAAACATGTTTAGCTGGTTTCTTAAACGAGTCACATAAATTATTTTCCATCAGCGTGCCTTTTCAAACGGGATCAAATCCCACATTATTGAAAACTTCGTTGTGGTAGACATAAAAAAAATTATGTTCGACTGCTTTTTTAGTTTCTTAGCTTATTAGACCTTGATATGTGACATCACCAGATATGTGACATCACTGGTGGCAAAATCCAGCACCACCCGAAACCCGACACGGAAAAATACGAATTAGGGTCAGAGCTTTTGCGTTTCGGGTCGGGTTCGGGTTGGGAAAAATTTTACCGGTTTGGTTCGGTTCAGGTTGACCCAAAGTACCAGAACCCGACCCGAAAATTTAATATATATAATATATAATATATAAATATAAATTTATATTATAAAAAATATAAATTTGTGATATATTTACATATTATTTAAATAATTATATTCAAATATCATCTCATAAAGTTACTATTATATATTATTTAATAAATTATAAATAAAAACAATTATATAAAAATAAAATAATTAATTTTTAATAATTTTCGTGTCAAAACGGGTCATTTTCGGGTTGACCGGATACATAACATGTAGGTTAAAAAATTTCTAACCCGTTTCGTTTCGGGTCGGGTTTGGGTTGACCCAGAAACAAGACCGGGTATAGCAAACTCGACACAAACCCGACCCATTACCCGAAATTGTCACCCCCGTCTGACATGCGAAATTGTAAATATTACTAAGAAATTGCATCAAAAAATTGTGGTTCATGTACTCCCTATGCAGGCTATTGATAAATTTATGAAAAACACACATTTTATGTTGAATAAAACAGCAAGGCAACATTCTTCGAAAAGTTGTACGTATTACTATTTTCTTAGCTAGATACATATGAAAGATTAGTAAGAGCAAAAAAAAAATGCAACTTCGTAACTTACCTATGCTATGCATATGTTGTTCATTGATGTGACCGATCTATGAGATATTTTAAGGAGATCCAAACTTCAGCATGACAGTACAATGAAATTTTTCTTAATTAAATTTATGAATGTTCTAATATGATTATAATAGATTAGTAGCATTTTATTGTAAAGATATGTTATTAACTGCTGCTTTTTTTTTTTTTTTGTAACAAGGAATATGTAATTAAATAACTGATGTAGAGAATAATAATCCACTACTCATTAACAACAAGTGTTGATTGTTTTGAAATAGTCTACTACATGTATAATAATGTTTGCTATTTTGTTGAACCAAGTAGAAATGTTATGTTAATGATAAGAAACAAGAGCATTCAATATAACTTTTCACAATCTCTAGTCATATTGAAATGAGTTTGTGACCAACAAATCACTACAACCTTTTAATGTTAGCAAGTTTCAAAATGATCAAGGAAACATCATTATTAGAGTATGACACAAGCACCAATTAACCTATTATGACACAAGCATCAGTTGAGCGGGTCGATATACACTGGCCATAATCTTCATTCAAAAGAAATGTATAAGACCGATGAAGATATATTGGTAAGACCTTGCTACTGCTTTGGTAAAACGCGGTCAAGTAGAGCCATCATCTTAACTGCTGCAGATGCTCTTGCCTCGGCAGGAGTGATCTTCTGGTCGCTTTGTTCACCCAAGGCAAAGTCCACTCCTTTAATGTTTACGTCAGCATGAAATCCATCTGCAGAATATACATTGTTAAATTAAGTAACCAAAACTCGCAAAACCTTATGGTATTAGGAGCCTTAATTGGATCATATACTCTATTTAACACTCCCCCTCGCTTGTACAAGTGAACAATCAAGCAATAGCACACAGAACAACAGAACAGACAAACGAATTACTCCCTGCAGTCGCACTATAACATAACACACACACACACACAAACTCGTATATTAATATAGTAAAAACCATAATAACAAGTGTAACAAAATATTGCCTTCATTTTATACTTGCATTCTTCCTCTTGTACGGGATCAACGATGAACTAAATGCTAGACTAGAATCTTGCAGATCAGCTGAAGCACCAAAAACATTTTAAGCAACAGATAACAGATGAACGGAGATTATCGCAGTCAAAGGCACCGAGGTGATTTTGTCCTATTTTTCTGTATTTCTCCAGTAAATCCAACATAGGAGTATATGTAGAGACCGAAATTTGAAACAATCCATGTGCATAAGTCACACTCATCTTTGGATTAAACAAATGTCATTCTTAAGATGTAGACTGTAGTGAGGAAACTGTTCTATTAAAAAAAACTCTAAAGCTACCTCTGAAATAATCCAAGTGGACTTAGTTGCATGATTATTAACTGTCAGATTTCATATCGAAGGAAACTTATGCCTGAAATGTCATTTGGGAAGAAATTAATTAGGTACCAACAATAGCTCTAACTGAGGGTTGCACTTGCACTGCCTTTAGTGTTATAAAAAAATAAACAGTATTTTCTCAAGCACTGCCAAAATATGAATAAAACTTTAAAGTTGAACTAACAGAAAAGTGTGAACCTTGAGTTCAATGAACTAGAATTTCTTCCCTTTATTTAAGAAAAAAATCAACATTGAATATTAACAAATTAATGATGCTAGTGAGAACAACCAACATTAATGGAAATATGTCAAAGAAAGACAGTAAGGAGTTGGAATGCATTATCACAATCAATGAAAAGGATGAATTTTAACAATCATTGAAGATGTAACCCTAAATTTCCTTAGAGAACAGGAAAACCCGAAACCCTAGATCATGAGGTTCTCCTTCCTGAAATTTATGATGCATATTGACTTCAAAAGTCGATTGGACTCATTGTTATACTGAATGATGAATATTACGAATTATCAAGTTAGGAATATTATAGAGAGATCATGCAATATCTTCAACTAGGATATTTAGATATCTTACCATGTGATGAACGTACACAGTAGGTTGGCAGCATCCAGTTGTTCATACAACAGAAATTGTCCAATTCCTAATGCAAGAAAAAACATTGCACTTTTTAGTACATATAAACAAAAAGCAGAATGTCATGTTCGACACTGATGCAGCTCATAGATGGTTTTCGAAGAAAAATTTGTGAACCCGGCACCAACGAAGGCACCTTTCATGCAACTTTCAAGATGAAGTAAACATAAGGTCGTTAGGTCGATATCATGGGATAAAATCTACCTCCATGGAGAATTGATAGAAACGCCAATCAATTCTCGGATTTATCAAATATTCATCAATTCACAAATTTTAAAACCTAACTAATATAGGATGATTACATCTCCTTATATAAGAGAAACAAAACCCATCTTAAATAGCAAGAAACTAATTTTAACAAGAGCAAAACCATCCTAATATCTTTGAGCTTTTGAATATAAAAGTTGATAAGTATCCAACTGAGACAAATCAGCGATATGTAGAGTGAACTTGCAAGGCTCATAAATTCCTAATAAAAAGAATTATTTCTTGTTAAAAATGCAGCATCATGTCAGTGTTGTATCATTAAAAAACAATATCATGTACCTCTTAATATCTTTCACATAATATCATCTTAAATCAAATCAAAAGCTAATAAAAAATAGCAAGAAAGTCAGACCTTACAACTTGCCTGACAAGGATGTTGCATTGGGAGGATGGCAACTGACGATTTTTTCCTCTTTGCAGGCAGAGCTATGGGGTCTTTGAGATGCTGACAAGGGCCAGGCCCAGGCCCATCTTGAGATTCTGTTATGCTAAAAAAATTACAAAAGTCCGTAACAGCTTGCGTCTTAAATCCTGTACCATTTGCATCACCTGGCAGCAGCAGAAATGAGTAGCATAGATGTTAAACAAAATGGGATAGTATTATCTCTTTTGCAAAGAGAATCTTCAACATGCTGATTTAAATATAGTATAGTATTTGAGGGAAAGAACAATTCACCCCCCACCCCCTACAAAAAAAGTGAAGACTAAAGAACGCACAAGAAAAACATTCCATATATTTAACATATTTATGCAGTGCTAGATATTTTAGCCGCTAGTGTCTCTTCTGCTACATTCTCTCAGAGGTCATTTGGATCCTCAACCTCAGATTGTCATGAATAGGTGCTCGATATTTTAGTCATTTGTTTCGGGATCATCTTTTATGATGTTTTGTGAGATAGTGCTCTGACAATAATAAAAAGTATCTAATAAATTAGAAGTTCAGTCCATCCAGACCCAGTATAACCCATTCGGAATTAGGTTCTGGGGAGGATAAGATGAGAAAGCTTAAACCCTACTTCTAGCTATATACAAGAGAACCCCCAAATCTTGAGAATAAGCTTGGAAATTTTTGGAAGATAATAAAAATCATGAAAATTTTAATTTTTTTTAAAATTTTAAAAGATTTATGATTTTTTTAAGAATCTGCAAAATGACATCAAACTGTTCGAACTAGACTATCGTTCTGTTGATAAAATGTAAGTCATAACTTCTAACATACTGTTTTAAAATTCATTATTCAAATTGACCTTCCTTATAAATTGGTAAAGTTGATTAACATGTTGGACACATATTGGGGAACTAAGATTACCTTTTCTGTTAACGGTTCACATGTTCCGCCAAGAAAGCATTGTGTAAATTTACATATTGGACATATGGTGCAGTGCGTTGAGGACATATGGTGGTCTAACCAGTCAATGACACCCTGTCTGTTCTATTTGTTCTATGCTAATGCACTAATTTCCTGATTATGCTGTGATCATTTTATTTTTTGATTATTCGGGAGACATATAGATTGATCCAAGTTTCAGTTTGTTTTTTAGAGGTCAAATCTTGCTTTTGTCGTACACACCTTCTGATTTCTGACTTGTACACACTTGAAGCTTGTAATCTAGTGTACAAGCTTGTAATAGTATTTTAACTTGGCATGGTTTAATATTTATTCTGTATATGTTTGGTAGCTCACTTTTACAAATTGGTCCTAAGCTTCTGACTTTGTTGTTACTTGTTTAGCTCGAGTTAGTAATTAAGTTGATGAGTTAATATGTAGTTCAGTTATTTGAGGTTTATGATGATGATATGATTACAAAAGGCATGTTTTCTGATGTTTTCGGCTATTCAGGGAATGTGTAATAACTAAAAAGAGATGCCTTCACCCAAAATTTTCTACCGCATCAAACATTTCCATAGCTATTTTGAACTTTCTTCTGTTAGTATTTCAGGCACTTGGCACTTACTTTTGTTATATTGATTTTAAAATTGAATAAATTGTTTCAGTGAATTATGATGGTAATTTATTTATAGGTTTGTGGTGCCTTGTATATGTGGTACGATGTGTTCACCTTTGTTTCCTATTCCGGGATGGAGGTGTTTAACTACATATGACAGTAGCCAGAAGATTTAATACCATTTATAAATGTCTGGATATTTTTCTCGCACAATGCAAGCTCTTCCTCTATACTGCTTCGCTGTATAGACTGCAAAAGCAAAAGAAATGTAAAAAAGTATAACATGATTAGAAGGGAAATGCATAAAATCCAGAATCAGTACAATGTACTAAAGAAAAACAATTATAGAACAAAAAAAAGGTTTAGCTCCTGAGGCTGTAGTTGTAGGCTTGTAGCAGCAGACCATCTGTACACAAAAATACAAGATATAACCGAAATTACCAGTTTCTCTCTTTTTTCGAGCAGAGGTTTGAGGGTCGCCTGGTGCAATGCATCCTCATTCAAAGCCAGGTTAGATGTCGGCTTTTCAACATTTATAGAGTTCAATTGATGAGCATCAACAGCAAAATCTCCCGAGGCCTCAGAATCTCCACTGCATGAACTAATCCTAGAATTCTTGGACTCTACTACTTTGAACTGCTTACTTGTGATCCCATTCACAGAGTTGGCCTTCGGCACCTGTTTAAGATTTAAAAATTTACTGCATCACATACCAATATACAGAAAATAACACTTATGCAACAGTACCCACAAAATCTTGAATGTGGGAAACAAGCCACCATGCATAGGCATAAAGGTCTAGCTATCTTTATTCAAATTTAAAGACTAATTATTTGAATATTACACAAAAATGTTTCACAACCTAAAAGCACATCACATATTAATAGGACATGTAATCCAATATATAGCATGACAATTGACAGGCGACATCATATTAGATAAACTAGAGAGTAACTTAGCATTAGAAAGTTTTGACCTTTGTGATACTACAAATCACTTAAATGATAGTCCACATTAAAACCCTATCTATGGGCCAGACAAAGTGGAAGTAGATGACTTATGCAAAGATAAATCTGATATTCTCACTATCAACCGTTTAATTCTGAAGGCATGTTAACATATTATAAACATAATGCAGCAAGTGATCTCTTAGTGGTAATATCATTTTCTTGAAGGTTACTATTGCCGTTGTTTTGGAGTTTGATGACGAATACTTTTTTTTCAGATAAGAATTTGGATTTTTTTTCCAATTAGAAGTAAAGTTTCATTTCTCTTTTGATTTGTTCAAAAGTTTAAGATAATTCTTTTTCTTGGAAATGACATTAAATTCTAAGTAGCATGGAAAGTGTTAACTTTTACCACTATTATATCCTTTTTATCAAAAGAATAAAAGGGATATTTGGTCATTGGTCGCGTGTCAAAGGGGGGCTTGATCAGTGTGATAATTTATTTTTTTAAAGATAGAGGTTCAATTCTAGGTAATACAAAATATAACATATTATTTATTTTATGTGATCTACTAAGAAAGGTCTAGGGTTCGATTAACAACTAAAAAAGTTGAAATATTATTTATCTATCAATACACAAAAGTATCTATAAAAAAACATTCTTTATACATTTAAATTATATTTATTCTAGTAAAAATATAAACACGTAATTTTATACATATATTAAAACTATATATACTTGATTTAATAGTTATTAATATACCTTTCATCAATTCGTTAATTACCCTAAATTGAGAAATCAATCAAATCTTAAAGACAATTCACAATCTACAGAAGCAATTCACATAATATTTGGCTTCAAGTACTTAAAATTTCAGAATTCCAACCATAGGCTGCAAATATATTAAAATTCCTATGTGTTTAAACTAAGAAAGTCATCTCAACTATTAGCTAAATAAGAAATCATATCATATATATAATCATATCCTATCTTATCAAAAACGTTAATCGTCTTTAAGAAAGAATTTGGTTCGATGGTAAAAAAATAATATATCATTTATTTCTTTTATAAAGTTAAGGTTAGATACTTGACAACTATTATAATTAAGTTAATAAAGTAGTTCGATATTTGGCACCTACATATATTTTAATGAAAATACTAAAAAAATACAACATTTTTTAATATTTAAATGAAAAATATAGAAAAGCCTGGGTTTAAGCTTGTATATGCATGGGTTTTAAGCTTGTATAAAGAACATGAGTATATCTTTACAAATACTGACTTATAGTATTAATCTTATTATTCTGAAATTTTATGTCTAATTCAGGTTGGAGGGAGTTTGCAATTCTGATAAATATTTGTAGAATGATTAGTACACTACTTTTTTGTTCACTCTAAAAGAATTGATCTACTGACTTGCCAAAATATAAGGAACACTAAAGACAGTACTATAGTCGGATATTCATTAAAGTTCAATTCAACCACCACTAAATCCATGTCTGGCAGGGACATATCTAATAATTTCCATGAAAGCTTTCTTTGTACTTGGATGTTGACTTTGACACTATAGTATGTAGCTTTGTAGGAATCGACTTTTACGTTGTGTGGATGGGGACATGGTTGGAATCGTTATTATCATTTTCCTGATTTGTATTGTCAGAATTTTATTTTAGATATCTCATTATATTTATCCAGGTCAGTAGTTATGCAATTTATATATGTTCTTTAAAATCTGCAGACATGGGGATGCACAATACAACTGTTTATTAATATAAAACTCTCTTAAGCCAAATGGGCAACACTTTTAAAATTTACAGGGAACAGCTATTATGTATAACAAGAATATCGATTCTTGACAACCACAAGACATAACATAATAATTATTTATTACTGAGAGAGGTCTAAAGTACTAGAAAAAATATTATATAATATTTATATTAAATTTATACAAAAAATAATCTAATATATACGTCAAGGGTTCAACACTTGAAAACTGCAAACAAAACAACAATTATGTTCTATTAGTAAGAGAGGTCTAGGGTTCTCTACTTGGCAACTGCATAATAACATAGTATTTATTGATAAAATTTTAAATATATCTACGTAACATATATTTTACAAATTATTAAATATATCCTGTTAAATATAAAGATATTTCGATAAATATAAAAAAGATAATACACCTATAAGCCATAACACATAAAAAGTTTATACTCTCTCCATTCCAAATTGACTGTACTAGTTTGACTTTCTTGTGGACAAATTGACCGAAGTTTGACTTATAATAACATCTATTATATAATTGGAAAATATTTTAAAATATATCAATAGAAAGAGTATTTAATTTACTTTAAAATGTAATTTTCAGTTTCTTGAAATGACAAGAGAATAAATTTTAATTTTCAGTCAACATTTGTTCAATTTGACCACAAAAAAAGTCAAATAAGACAGTCAATTTGGGATGGAGGGAATATAAAAAATTATAATATTATAATACAAAGTAATAGTATCTGGATCACGCTAGTTAAAAGCTTGTTCATTTTATTCATAACATGGACCCCTCATGCTACTTGAAAAGTCATGCCATTGCCAAAAACTGAAAATATATCATAGATTTGGAAGCGCCGTAAGTAGTACAATGGCTAGCTAATTTGAGAAAGAGAGTACATTGATTTTGCAAACTATATTACCCATATATACAGTGTCAAGAAATATGGCTCCAGTATCCATGCATGCAACTCCCTTTTCAAGTTTTCAATATAGTTATGCTGCATAGTAAGAGTAACTTTCAGCAACAATATCTTACCACCAGGTTGATATCATTTGGTGATACGTATTTATCAATTTCCATAGAATCTATCTCCGTGATTGGATGGTTGATTTTGACACTCCCAATTGCATCTACATCCACTTTGTCCTGCTGGATGATGGAATTGGAACACTCGTTATCATTTTCCTGATTAGCAGTGTCACGATTTCATTAGATGCCGAATTATCTTCATTTAGGTCAACAAATATTGATGGAAAATATTTAACAAACTCCGCAAACAAGGTGCACATACCATAATTAAAATATAAAAAATCCAACAACCATAAACAGACATAGAATTCTAGAATGATAACATTAATTATAATTACTTTTTCGGAACATACTATTCCATTATACTCCCTTCGTTCCGAAATAATAATCGCTTTAACTTTTGGCACATATTTTAAGGTGCAAAAAAAACATAGTTAGACATATTACAAAATTTAAATTTTAATATTAAATAAAAATTTAGAATCTATATTTTTATTTGATATAATTTTTTTAATTTAATAATGAGTCTAACTATGTTTTTTCTACCTCAATATTCGTGCTAAAAGTCAAAGCGACTATTATTTTGGAACGGAGGGAGTATAGAGTAATTAAACATGACATGGTTTTACTCAACACAATCGCATTGTCCAAGTGAGGAAGTTTCAAGATATGAGGGAAAAGAAAAAAGAGCACACTGATTTTTTTAATAATTAAATGCCTTATATATCTCAGTGGACATGACTTCTGATATGACCTGTGATGGGAGTACCTGAAGATGCCGGAATAGCGTATTTAGTTTCCTTTGGGTCTTAGAGCTACCGTGTTTCTGGGTGGGTGTTTAAGGTTGCATGGTATAGGGTTAAGCAGTCATCAATATATATTGCAGTGTGAGTAATGGACAAGGTGAGTAACATTGTTTTAATTAATTTATGTATTTATTAAGTTAAAGTCTTCACAAAAACGGCCTTTCTACCCCCAGGTTGCTTCCTAATGAGATGTACTTGGTATATTTTATTTGGTTTTCAAATTACATAAATGATCAACAAAGAGATAACCCTGAAAAGAGTGACTTCTAATACAAAATTAAGGGAAAAAATAATGCTGCAAACTCGATTTCACTAGTTTAAACATAATTATTATTTCTTAGAGAAGCTATCTTAGACATTTGATGATTCACATCGACACTTGCGGGTGTATCTTTGTAGGAGTTATTTATGTTTACTTTATCTTGCCTGAAGATAGAACTGGAACATCTATTATCATCTGAAAGCAGTGTCACGACTTCCATCAGGCCTCAATATCTTCATTCAAACCAACCAGTATGTAATCCCATCATTAGAAATACATTTTAAAGTGGCAAAATTGGAACAAAAACGTTAATCTTGCAAACAGATCAATCATTTATTAATAAAGTACTGAAACAAGACCCCATTTACTCTACTTAAAAAAGTTGTTTCATTGTTTTAAATCGAAAAATTATCACGAATTCCGGAACAAACTGTAAGGGAAACTGAATCTCATATTTTAATTTAGCAAATAAAGTCAATAAGGTTATATACAGGTACTTTTTTGACTTAAAGTTATCGCTTCATAAAACTCCAAACAGCCTCTTAGTCCACATACCAGAACAGTAGCTATATGGAGAAGTTTCATACCACTAGCATGATATCACTTGGTAAGACATTTTTATCAATTTCCATAGCAGCTGTTTCCATGATTGGATGGTTGTCTTTGACATTGCTGGATGCATATTTGGAGAACTCATCTCCGTCAACTTTTTCTGGTGTGAAGATACGATGGGAACATCCATCATTTCTTTCCTGCTTTGTGGTGTCATGATTTCCATCAACTGCCATATTATTCAGCGCATCAGTTGCAGCAAGATTTTCATAGGAGTTATTTTCGTCTACAAAAACTTCATTTTTCCAATGGCTCCCTGTTGAATTTGAACATTGTGTAACAGTATCTCCGACATTTACCCTTAAATGCTTTGATAACTGTTCCCTGCCATGTAGATCAAGGAGTGAAAAAAATAATCTACAATAGAATAAATCCTAAAGTATGCAAGTATTTAAAAAATAAAGACTGAAAGAATATAGTAGTAAAAAAATTATAAAGAAAGAAGTCCTAAATTTTATAAAGCCAAAAAAATTATGGAAATTTTTGTGCCACCGGACAGAGCTTGAACAAAAAGATGAATTTTGTGAAATCTATGAAGATATTTGAGGAAGAAAATGATCATTGCTACTTTTCTCTATTGGTGCATCTGCCTCGGAGAGAAAATAATATACAATTTTTCTCCAACAACATGTCTGTTAGCAGTGAGACTAAAGACCTTGTAATATTAGACCCTGACTTCACAATGAAAGTATATGTCTTGAGTTTTATCGAAATATTAAGACTATAAAACAGTTCATAGAAAATTATTAACAAAATATAACTAACTATATCATATAGAATAATAATATATTATTTTGAAGAAGAGGCAGATTATGTTGAATAATTTGACGAGTACTCAATATGAGATTCAATAAAACAAAAGGATTGCAAATAAATCTCAGGTAGATAAACATTAAGCTTTGTGTTGGGACAATAACTTCCTTCCTTCTGAGAGACTATAAATGGTATCCTATTTATGAACCCCATTCACAAATCTGCTTCAGAATTGGTAAAGAACAAGGAAAACAATTAATATTTATCACAAATCACGTATTTGAGGGTAATGAATCTTAGATATTCAGAGAAATTAAGAGAAAAAGCCTTCTAACAGGTTAGGTTGAGATTGAAGGATGAATTCGACAATGTGTCCTTGAATGTCTGCTGGCAGTTTTAGCTTACTTTGGATGATGCTCTAGTTTTATTAATGCCTACAGTCAGTTGGAATTAGAAGAATATAATAATCTGAATTCTGAACTACTTGAAAGCATAATTATACTGGAATTTTAGCATACCACTTTGTAAATAATGAACCATATAACATTGTTGTACCTAGAAAACCAGTCTGACAAGATCCCAGTATAAGGAAGAAGATGAAAATATTGATGAACCGTCGTGAGCATCCAACCACGTGAACTCTTTCGAACCAGAGGGCCTTGCAAGCTACTCAATCGTATGGTCGAGACTCTTGGTTAGAAAGAAATGTATAAAGCACTGTATTGTAATAATAATGTGTGTGCTTTTGCATTGTATGGAGTAATTGGCAAGTACATAAGGGCTAAAGTTACAGATAAACATATTAGTAATGCACCTATCGCCCATGTATTTGTATATTTGTGTGTCTTGATACTTAATTGCACAGTTATGTAAATATGATTCCTCAAGTACATCAATTACAGAAATTTCAAGGATAAAAAAATATTGTTCTATAATTTTCACTACAACATCCCGTGTCACTGATTAAAAAATTTAGTATTTCTTTTTAAAGAATGAAATAAATGAATAACTCAAACTGAAATAATAACTATAATAATAATTTTAGCTCCGACACAAACAACCAGTTCAGGTATTGATTTATTTGCTGCACCAAGTATAGAACCTTTCTGCCCAAGAAACCTGAAAAATGAAATTAACAAAGAGTGGATGCTATTACAACTAACCTTTCAATAAGGTCTTTAACATGAACTTGTTAACCTGAAAAATTTAGTATTTCTTTTTAAAGAATGAAATAAATGAATAACTCAAACTGAAATAATAACTATAATAATAATTTTAGCTCCGACACAAACAACCAGTTCAGGTATTGATTTATTTGCTGCACCAAGTATAGAACCTTTCTGCCCAAGAAACCTGAAAAATGAAATTAACAAAGAGTGGATGCTATTACAACTAACCTTTCAATAAGGTCTTTAACATGAACTTGTTGATCCTCGGGAATTGATTGCATGGATTGCACTATGAAGAAATGAGCAGATGTCTTTTCCTCATTTAATGAATATACAATATGGCTCTCCAAAACCTTAAGATCGGTATTATCAATGCCTGTTTCATATGTCAAACCACATATTGAAGCATGAAGCTATTCCTTTCCAAAAATAATTAACATAAAAATATTTTTGTTTTAAAGATGATAATCCTCAGGTTAGAATTCCTAGAATTTTAATTCCTGACTGTTTAAGATGGGATCGCGTATGAGACATTATATTGTTTAGAGTCTTTAGACTAACTGAAATTTAGCAAAGATAAAACAGTAAGCTCTCGTGTTATTATTTAGTGTTCTAAAAAAAATGTATACACATAGTAGTTAAATTGCAGATAAATAAAAGTTAATACATTAGAAAAAACAATCATGCAACTCGGTCTACCATTTTGAAGTCCTGGACATAATCAGTGTTGTCAAAGGAATTAAGTAACGCCTAGGCGAGAGGCTCACCGAGGCAAACATTCTTTTCCCCACCTGGGCTTAGGTGATCCACTTAGAAATATAATGATTTTAAGAAAATCATGAAGTCTGATTTGAGAACACGAGTAAGTTAACTCAAAGAAAATGAGAAAGATGGAAATGTGTAATGATTTAAACAAAACTTCTAATCATCATCCTTGTAGTTCTCCACATGTAATAGAAAGTATGTTTCTTCTTTTGTGAGTGAACACCCGCGACAACCTTGTGATTGGCGTCTGGATAACTCCTTTGAGATTATACAATTGACAACATAAATAAACCTACAAGCCACTTCATAAAATTAATTTTGTGCATGTTTGGCTTATATAGTCAATTGACAACATAATTTTTTTCATGAAATGACAGAATTTGAGTTGTCATTTCAAATTCTCATATTTGTACTAATATTTGAATGTCTTGGAATTCAAATGAATTTCAAATCCAAATTCTTATGATTACCCTGTTAGGGAACAAAACCCGAGATAACCAAACAATACAAAGCACACACAACAAAATTATATGATGCGGAAAACTCGCGTCCCAACTTGTATTATTAATCAAAACAATTATCAATAATACAACCACTCAATCACGAATACTTAAGCCTAACAATACCTAAGCATTCCCTCCCACACCTCACGGTGTTTTCATTATACGTGGAACAACCACGTACCAAACGATACCTAAACCTCCATGTTTAAGCATACCCATCAGAACCATTATGACTATGTATATATAGCCACCACAAACTTATGCACCAAGTCTTACCATACTTGTCATACAAGTCTAATCATATTTGGTATCTAATTACCTACTCAAGTCTAATCGTACTTGATATCTAATTACTTACCTTTGTGACCAAGACATACCATCTATAATAATTATCCAATTATAATTATTATCATCCATAATAATTATCCAAATACAATTATTATACTACCCATATTTGTCTTGGATCACCAAAGCCCATACTACCATATCGGGTTTAACCCAACATACCCAAACATGTCATTTGATCAAATTCAGGATTTCAAATAAAATTCATGTTCCCAAATAGGCCATAACTACATTTGGCTATCTGTCCTATAATATAATGCCCTTAAAAAAGTCAATTTCATATTCCTAGTCAATTTAGGGACTCATAGTGTTAAGTGTTAACCCAAATTTTTCTATAATAAAATGCGATAAAATAATAAGGATTCTTTGCCCCATCTCAAACTCAAGCACTCCAAATAGTACAAAATTAATACTTTAGAGGACTGAAGCTATATTTGTTCATCTTTTAAAAGTATTGAATAGACATTTATATCATGTCCACTTTCTACTTCCTTCTTCCAGGGGAGCTTGCTAGCTATGTAAAAAAAGCACAGAGCATGAAATTCTGACAGACATTAAAGTTCATAAAAAAAATACCTGCTAATTTTTTAATGCCAGAAAATGCAAGTTGCAGAAGAGCATCTTCATTAGTGTGCACTTCAGTTCTAGGTAGTATTCTACTGCATTTTCTGATTTCAGATGTGGATTTTGGGTTCACAATACAAGCTGATTTGATTGCAGAAAAATCAAGATCTCTTTCAATGGGTGACCAAATTCCTTTTGTGATAGAATCAAACAGTAGCACGCAGTTCTCCCTTTTAGAGTCAACTAAGAGTACCGCAACTTTGGATATTGGCCATCCAACTGTACCAGGAACATCTTCAAGTGCAAACAGAGCCGAAGAAACCTTACAAGCACCCATAATTGCTTCTTCAGTTAGTGACAGCTGACCGTCTAGGTCCAATACCCTATTGTAATTAGATTGATGCATGAGCTTCATGTACGCCAATAACTTTGGCTTGAAGATTACAGCCAATTCGCAACAAGAAGTGAAACTTAAGTACTCTAAACTTGGATGGCGTTTCCTGTGATAGTAGTTGTAGAGTACCACTACAGCATGGATCTGAAAAAAAATGTTACAATTGAAAAAAGAGCATAAAAAGTGGACAGTACGAAGATTTATAACCTATAACATTGTTGTACAGAAATTATTAAATCACACCACTAATCAAGTAATACACAATATTAATCACTTATCGTATTTTGTTAAGACAAAAACTGCGCAATTCAAACCAACACTGAGCAGTCAATACACAATGGTGGTAAGGCCTCTTGTTGTATCATGTATTTGTTTTTCTTTTGCCCACGCTTAAACTGTGATCCGGATCATGGTTATCGGGTACCTTCGAGAAGCCTAGTTGACAAATCGCCCAACTAGTCGTAAAAAATCGACAAGTAGTTCATATACATATATTTACTAAATATAATATATAATATGGCTAAACACATCAATTCCACAATATAAAGTAATAGAATACCAAGTTCAAATTAAGCTTAATTACTACATAATAACATATAAAATGAAACATCAAACATGTTCAAACAAATAAAAACACAAGTGATGACCAAAATCAAGCAAAGGAACCCATCTCAATATTATGTTCATCTCCATTCTGTTCTTTTCTTGTGTATTTTCATTGATCAAATTGGACAATTGTAAACCATAATCAGGTCATCTCAAGATGCCCAGTCGGGCATCCAAATGCCTCGATGCCAAGTATCTTCCAGTTGACTAGTCGTGATAACAATGATCCAGTTAAGTTGTTACATTTCACAAATCAATCATTTAGCCCAAAGTAACTAGAAAATAATTAGTGTCCATTTCCAAGATAGCAGAGTTGTTACAATTGAACTTGTATACTACAATAGACGTGCATTATGGACAAGGGTTGAGTTAGAAAGTGGTATGTAATAAAGTGATGGACATGTAATAAAACAAACATGTATGTAGTGTAATAAACCTGAGTAGCAACTAATTGGTGTTGAGAAAGTGAAGGGGTTTCATCAGAAGCTGGTAAGTAAGGATTAACCAAACTGTCCAACAATGTCATAAACATATCTTCTGTGGGACACACCTCCTCCATGCTGTTTGTATGTGTTGGTGGGCAGTGACTCGGTGCTTCTCTCCTATTTTGGGGTTTTAGGAGTTTGAAAGGGGTCTCTGTTGTGAGGATTTCAATGAATTAGCTATACACGGTAGATATACAATAAGCTTATATATTTTTGTATTGGCGCATTAAATTTAAAGAAAAATGGTGTAAAATACCACAATTTTAAAAAAATGGCCCCTAATATCACAAGAAAACGAAACTTGAAATTACATTTATTATAAATAAATGCATATTTAATTTACATTTTTCAAAAAAAAAAGAACGCAACTTTAAGTTACTAGAAAAATAAAAACACTAATACATAGTCAAAGCTGGAGTGCATACTATACACCTACACATAACTACCGATCATTCGCATGGCACTCACATGGTGGGGCTCGTTAAACTTTCATTATTCATAAAAAAGGACAAACGTAAAATAAAGTTACTTTTGATAGTCTGGGCCATATTTTTCAATATTGTTATTTTGGGGATTTTCATATCAAAATATGATATTAAAGTCCTTTTCTCTATATATTTATAATATTAAAAGAGGTATGTGTTGTTGGTCCCTGATATTGTAGAAGGGGGGTTGAATATAATATCTAATATAATTCGCGAATTTGGATTAAGAATAAAAAGTTAATTATAATCCTGAAATATTAATAGGTGAAATACTGTTCAAGTAGAATATTTAATTTTAACTTGAAAAGTATTACAGAAATAATATAGTGAATAATGTTTATATCTGATAAATTGTCTAGAGTGATTTTGACATGACTTGTTCGGGTTTAACAATTTATATTCCAAACTAAGCACATAAATCTGTGAATATTACAATGCATACAAATTTCTGAATTTGAATGTTTGAACGACGTAGAAAATGAAGGTAATCTCCTCATATTTATAGAGGTGGAAAGCCAACATGACTTATCCCAGTATGACATTTTTCTATTAAAATTAACCCTTGTATGACTAACAAAAAGGCTGGGCATGACTTAAAATGGTCGGTATGACTCATTTTAGACTTCGGTATGACTCATTTGAATTCTGCTCGGTATGACTCATTTGAATTCTGCTCGGTATGACTCATATGAATTCTGCTCGGTATGACTCATTTGAATTATGCTCGGTATGACTCATATGAATTCTGCTCGGTATGACTCATATGAATTCATATGAATCAATTCTTTTATAGTAAATCAATTCTACTTAATTTAATTAAATAATTTATGAATTAAATTAAATTCAGACTTGAATTAATTTAATTAAATAAATTATATGATTAACTTAATTTTAATTGTCGAATTAAAATACTATCAGGACTCTTGTTCAACTCTGTAGTCCGTTTCAGTCTTTTGTCATGGAACCACTTCAGCTTGATGTTGAATATTTATTAATTGAAGTTGACACACAAATGTACTGTATGGTTCATTTGTGTCATACTCTAATAAATATTCTTCATGTCTTTTAACATTTAGAATTAGTGGCCTTCTGTCTTGCTTAGCTTTTCTGTCTCCTTTTTCTGTTCTTCTTCTTCTGGAATATTCGTGTAGTAATCACTTAAAAACTTCTGAATCTTCTGAATTCTTATGAAATTACTACTTGATTATTTTCCACTGACGCTTGAACATATTAATGAACTTCTTCAGTGTTAAGTAGCAGGTTCAACTGAATACTTCTGATTCTGTTGATTCTCTGTGACTAGTTAACTGTCTTCGTCTTGATTCCTGTTTGATATTTATTATTTACCACTGTTTCTAGATTGAGTTAAGTTGTCATCTAATTATTACAAATAAGTCTTAGTCATATGCCTTTCAATCTCCCCCTATTTGTTGTTAAGCATTTAACATACAAATCCCTAGAGGATAACTCGACTAACAACTAAGAAAATAATATGACATTTAAGAACTGTAAATAATAAATTGTTCTCTGGATTATATAATACATTTCCATATTTCCTGAGTTAACTGAAATGAAAGATGTTTGTTCCTCTAGCACTGAACATATTATACATGTAGTATTATCTTCATTTCTCAGACTCATCACTACTCCCCCTTAGGATGGCAGAGATGATGTATGTTCTCTTCTTACCACTTTTCCTTTAAATTTCCAACTTCTGTTTTTACTTCTCACCCAAGGTAGATTCATTTTCCCTTTTCGTAAATTATCCAACTTTTCTTGTTCAACATTTGAGTAATCCTCTTCTGGCAAAAGTCTTTGTTTACTTCTCCCCTTTTGATCTACTCCCCCTTAGTTGAACACTTTAACACTTTGGAGTAATCCTCTTAGTAATTCCCCCCCTTAGTTGAGTAATCCTCTTAATAATTTTAACAGTCCTTTTCTGGAGAAATTTCCACCTTGGTTCGGTAATATTTGAAATCTGTAACAGGGAATTGGGAAAGGGATTCGGTAAGTGTGCTAGTGTGTGATTTTACTTTGTGTTCCTCACAAGTGTTTCACTCATATACTCTCTAAGTGTTTCACTCATAGAATATATATTTTCACTCTTCCTTACTTGTGTTTCATTCTTTTCTCACATCACTATTTCTCTCTCTCAGTACGGATGACATAATCTTTTGTACCTGTAAGAAATATCACCATAGCCTCTTCAAGAGAGGTCACTGGTGGTGCAATGGGGTTTCGTAAATCCCCGTCCTCAATTGAATCTATTAAAATATTTGATTTTATAACCTGAATTGCTTCAGGAATAGATTCAGTGAGTTGCTGATCATCTAAGATGATCTATTCCGTTAGGAATCCAGATATGTTCCATCTTGGGAGGGAGACAAGGATCTAAAATGTAGCACATGATCCAAGTTTTCTCCTGATGCCTGTGAAGGCATGTTGATTCAGTCAGAATCATCAATCATTCTTCCTTCCTTGATATGGAAGTTTAGAATAATTGCTGCCGTCAATTCATCCTTCCTGTGACATTTCAATTGCTCCATCTTGGTCCCAAGTTGGTCCTTAAATTTTTGGTCCCTTGATGGTCCCTAAAAAAACAATATTTGTAGTTTTTTGAAAAATGTCAGATGAAATTAACTCTTTGCTGGTAGCCTTGGCTGACAGGCTGAATTCAATAGACTCACTCTGTTAAGAGAATGAACCTAGTAACAGTTTTGCCTTTTCCAAGTCTGTATCCTTTTGAGAGAACACAGATGAGCTAACAGTTGTCTCAGTTTTTATATATATTTGAACCACCTTTCTGGAAACAGAGCTGTTGGTTCACTCACATCACCAACCTTATCAAATGCACTTAAGGCATTGACTCCCTCATTCTTAATAATTAGGTATTCTGTTTAATGGTTAGAGAGACGGATGTGATAGTGTTTGTGTGTTTGGTTCTAAGATCTTGGATAGAGATTGATGCCAATGATTAGGATCTTACTATTAGAAACAATTGGATGATCAAGCTCATAGATCTTTCCTACTTCTCAAAAGAGACGTGAAATAATCAGCGCATATTTATATATAAATAAAAATATAAAAATGTAAATAAAAATAAGGATACCAATGTTGAAAAATAACTAAAACTATACATACTTATATATATATATATAATATATGCCAATTATTGGAAAACAACAATAATATAAAATATTTACAATAGAGATGACAAATAAATAAAACTGTACAAAAATAAGGAAAATCTTTTTGAGTTTTCTTTTTCATTTTGTTTGTTTGTTTTTGATAATTTTTAAGGAATATATACAGTATATTTACAGTGTTTGCTTAAAAATAAATATGCAATTTAAAACATCATGCAATAATTAGTTCATGTTTAACATCCCTAACTCACTAACCAACTTAGAGAAAGTGGATTCATCAAGTGGTTTCGTGAAGATGTCGGCAATTTGATCTTCTGTGGGTACAAAATGTAACACCACAGTTTCATTCATGACATGCTCTCAGATAAAATGATACCTTATGTCTATGTGCTTGGTTCTTGAATGTTGTACATGATTGTTGGAAATTGCTATGACACTTGTGTTATCGCAAAGTATTGAAATTTTAGTTAGCGCAAGTCCATAATCATTAAACTGATTCCTTATCCATAAGATCTGTGCACAACAACTACCTGCCGCAATGTATTCTGCTTCGGCTGTCGAGGTAGATACTGAGTGCTGTTTCTTGCTGTACCAAGAGATCAACCGTTGTCCTAGAAACTGACAGCTTCCAGAAGTACTTTTCATATCCATCTTGCATCCTGCATAATCTGAATCTGTATAGCCTATTAGTTCAAAACCGGTATCTTTAGGGTACCAAATTCTGAGATTTGGTGTACCCTTCAGATATATAAAAATTCTTTTAACAGCTATAAGATGAGATTCCCTAGGGTCAGATTGAAATCTTGCACATAAGCATGTTGCAAACATTATATCGGGTCTACTAGCAGTTAGATATAATAATGAATATTATACCTCGGTAGCTTGTGATGTCAACCTTCTTACCAGTCTCATCTTTGTCAAGCTTTGTGGCTGTTGGCATAGGGGTTTTTGCCGGTGAAGAATCTTCTAGACTGTATTTTCTCAGAAGATCCCTTACGTACTTTGATTGGCAAATAAAAATCCCTTCTTCCTTTTGCTTTACTTACAATCCTAGGAAGAATGACAGCTCACCCATCATGCTCATTTCATACCTGCTCTGCATTAACTTAGCAAATCTTTTGCACAAGTTTTCGTTAGAAAAACCAAATATAATATCGTCAACATAAACTTGGACAAATATCATATCTTTTTCATGCTATTTATAAAAGAGAGTTTTATCTATAACACCTCTAATGAAACCATTTTTAAGTAAAAATACAGAGAGAGTGTCATACCATGTCTTTGGTGCTTGCTTGAGCCCATAGAGAGCTTTGAATAGAAAATACACAAAATCAGCAAACTCTGGATTTTCAAAGCCAGGGGGTTGTTCAACGTATACTTCCTCTTCTAGCTCTCCATTCAGAAAAGCACTCTTCACATCCATTTGATAGACTTTAAATTGGAATGTGCTGCGAATGCTAGAAATATCCTGATGGCTTCAAGTCTTGCAACTGGTGCGTAGGTCTCATCATAATCAATTCCCTCTTCCTGGGAGTAACCCTTTGCAACCAGTCTGGCCTTGTTCCTTGTAACAATGCCATCGCCGTCTAACTTGTTCCTGTATACCCATTTCGTGCCAATAACAGATCTATCTTTAGGTCTGGGTACCAGTGTCCAGACTTCTTGTCTCTTGAACTGATTGAGCTCTTCTTGCATAGAAAGAACCCAATCTGGATCAATTAATGCATCTTCAATCTTCTTTGGTTCTTTTTGAGATAGAAAAACTGAAAATAAACATTCATTTGAAGTTGCACTTCTGGTTCTCACTCCAACATCTGGATCACCTATGATTAATTCAAAAGGATGATTTCTGCTCCATATCCTTTCTCTGGGTAGGTTTGATCTTGATGATTCACCTCGAAATTCATTGTGATGTTGTGTTCTACCAGTTGATCCTTCATCTCCCCCTGAGTTGCTGCCAAGATGACTTGTTGATCCACCACTGGTATTAGTAGTATCTCCAGTGTTACTATTGTTTCCACCACCATTACCTGGATCATTAGCATCATTATTGTCATCTCCTGTTGCAATCTCAGGTTCTTCTTCGTCATCAGAATGTGAGTCTGTATAATTGTCGAATTTTAATGACTCAGAAGAATCTTCAGTTTGGATACTTGGGAGTTTAGTGTCATCAAAAGTTACATTGACACTTTCCTTCACTTGGTGCTGATCAATTATGTATACCCTATATGCTCTTCTTGAATACCCGACAAAAATAGCTTCATGTGCCTTGGCCTCAAACTTGCCACGATGTTCATCTCCATCCTTTAACACAAAGCATTTGGCTCCAAATACATGAAAGTACTTGAGAGTTGGTTTCTTGCCAGCCATTAATTCATAGGGAGTTTTCATATGATCTTTGTTGATCAGAGTTCGATTCTGAGTATAACAAGCTGTATTAACTACTTCAGCCCAGAAGTAGATGGGCAACCTTGATTCACTTAGCATTGTCCTTGCAGCTTCAATCAGGGTTCTATTTTTCCTTTCTACAACTCCATTTTGTTGCGGAGTCCTTGGTGCTGAATATTGCCTTGTTATCCCCTTGTTTGAGCAGAAGTTATTCAGAACTTCATTTTTGAATTCTGTTCCATTATCTGATCTGATTGCCCGGACAGGTAACTTTGAATCTAACTCAATCAGCTTTATATGATCAATCACCAAATGTGGAGTTTCATCCTTAGAGTTCAAGAATAAAACCCATGTATATTTTGTGAAGTCATCCACAATCACTAAGACAAATTTCTTCCTTGACATAGACAATATATTTACTAGACCAAATAAGTCCATGTGTAGGAGTTGAAGTGGTTTAGTGATGTTTGTAGTGTCTGTGTCTCTGTGACTTGCTTTCTTTGACTTCCCTTTCTGACATGCCTCACACAATCCTTCTTGTGTATATTCCATAGGAGGCAGTCCTCTCACCAAATCCCTCTTGACTAAAGAGTTCATTATTTTGAAGTTAAGGTGTGAGAGTTTCTTGTGCCATAGCCAACTTTCTTCTGATGAAGCCTTTGAATAAAAACAGTTTGCTTCATCTTCAGTTCCTGAGTTGAGATCTGCTACGTACAAATTTCCTTTCCTTACTCCACGCAAGGCTAGTCTGTCATCTTTAGAATGAGCTATTAAACACCTTTCTTTGATGAAGTTTACTTTATAACCTTTATCACAAAATTGACTGACGCTGAGTAGATTGTGCTTAAGTCCTTCCACTAAAGAGACGTTTTCAATGATAACATTTCCAGTATTTAACTTGCCATATCCCGTAGTCATTCCTTTGCTATTATCTCCAAAGGTGATGATTGGGCCACCTCTCTCAACCACGTCTGATAGTAGGGCTCTATCTCCGGTCATATGCCTTGAAGATCCGCTGTCCAGGATCCATATAACCCGGTTTACCTGTTTAACTCCCTACACATACCAAACGGATTAATTCGTCTTTGGAACCCAAAATTGATTGGGCCCGGCATACTTAAAGAATTGACCTTTGTCAACTTTGACAACAGATCCTTTTCGAATAACATCATTATCTTCCTTGACTGTTCCTACCTTCCTATAAATAGTCTTAACAACTTTCTGTTTAGACTTAGGAGTATAGGCTTCCTTCTTGGGAGATGAAGGAATTGCAGTCTTGGATTTTGCATATTTATTATTGATGTGTTGTCTAGGCGTCATGTTATCTTTATTACCAGTCATGCGTTTGAAATAAGTAGTCATAGCATTAAACGCACATAACATACAATTTAAAATACCACATGGTTTATGGCAATCATCAATTATAGGCATGTTATTCATAACAGTAAGTGACTTAACAGTTTGTGTCTTAACAGTTTCTACTTCAACTTTTTCAACAAATTTAAAGTTTTCAGTAGAATGAAATCTGTTGTTACTGTTTCTACTATTCACAAAGGAATTGGGTCTGTTAGGTTTGTTCTTTAAGTCTTTTGCACCTATACCAGGATTGGGCGACTTAGAAGTTCCCACATCTTTCACTGGTGTCTCCGGTGCACTTTATTCTTTCTGGACATTAATTCTTTTTATGTCCTCAACATGTTCTCCTCTCTTCTTTTCTTCCTCGAGATCCTCTAACTGCATTTCATATGCAATCAGTATGGAACTCTCAAGGATAGGTTCTGCTATAGGTGTTATGAAAAGAGGTTTACGTGCGTCCTTAACAACATGAGGAATACCCCTTTCTTTAGCACTTTGCTTGAATGGGGTAATATTGCTTGCCTTTCCTACAGATTCATTATACTCAAACCCTATTCCAACTTTTCATTTTATCACCTGTTGGTCAACTAGGTTTTTTACAATGTAAGAGGAGTTTTCATAGGCTAAACACCTTTTCTTTTCTTCCACTATTTGGTTTCTGAGATAAGTTTCAACATCAATATAACACTTGACTCTGTTGACTTGAAAAGCTAAGTCTTTAGTCAACTGGTCAGTCAACTTGTCATGATTTCTTTTTAACTGTTTAAGGACTTCAGTCTCATCAATTAACTCTTTGACTTTGAGTCTGAGTTTCTTAACCTTATCTCTTTCGCCATCTAGTTCTTTACCTAGCAATGCAAATATTTTAGGGCATGAGGGATCTACCTCTTTTCCTTCTGTCCGAGGTGGAGACACTGATCCATCTGATGAAGCCATAAGAGCAAGATTTCCTAGCTCTTCTTCCTCATCATTGTCTGAGTCATCCCAGCTCTTGCCCTCTGCTAGATAGGACTTTCATTGATGCTTTTTCACTAAGGCATCATATTTCTCTTTCAACTCTTGATAAGAGTCTCTCTTCTGTCCTTGCTTCGGCTTCTTGCATTCAGTTGCAAAATGACCAAGCTCATTGCAGTTGAAGCAGCGGATCTTGCTTCTGTCAACCAAGCCGGTCTTGTAGCCGTTTCTAGATACAGCTGATGAAGAACTTCCTTTTTGAAACCTTCCAAAGGCAGGTTTAGATTTAAATGAGGAATTTCTTCTGAATCTCATGTTTCCAAACTTCCTGGCAAACATAGCTAGAGATTCATCTTCCAGCTGATCCAATTCTTCTAGAGAATAGAATTCACCACTTTCCTATTTTTCTGGAGTATGACCATATTCTGGAACAACATACTCCTCTGAACTTTTTGAAGGTGCAACAGCCTTCACTTCCTCTTTCTCTGGTGCTTCCACTATCAGTGCTTTAGAAGAGCTCGAAACTTTGCCTCTGCCATACATCTCTCTTGTCTGGATCTGCTCCAATTCATATGTCTTTAGAACTCCGTAGAGTCTTTCTAGGGTTATCTCTTTCATGTCCCTAGACTCTCGGATGGCCGCGATCCTGTGCTCCAGAGGCTCTGGCAAGGTTAATAGAAACTTCCTATTGACCTCCTGGTTTAAGTAAAATTTCTCGTTGAGGTTGAGCTCGTTTATTAGTTTGTTCAATCTCTGAAACACCTCAGAGATACCCTCACCAGGGTTTGATCTAAACTGTTCGTACTGGGAGGTCAAGATCTCCAGTTTATTCTCTTTGACTTCTTCAGTCCCTTCATTTATAACCTCTATAGTATCCCAGATTTGCTTGGCGGTTTTGCAGTTGACTACATGATTGTACATGACATAATCTAGGGATTCTATCAGTATAAGCTTGAGGTTATTGTCCAGGGATACAACTTCCTTTTCTTCATCGTTGTAGTCTGCCGGACTTTTTGGAATCTGTCTATGCGGAATTACGACCCCATCTACCTCGTGTTCGAGAACAACTGTTATTGGAGGTTCAATGCCTTTTTCTAAGATCAAGGCATATTTGGGATTGGCGATCCCAATAAATAACTGCATCTTGTGCTTCCATAGGTTATAATGATCTTTGTCGAATGATGGAATTTTGATGCTCGTTACCTTTTGTGTACTCATCTTTAAATAAGATTAAAAGTTAAGTGTTTCAAAAAATTAATTTTTGACTGAAAATATTTTTTGATCAAAAAAAAAAAAATTTAAATTATTTCGAAAAAAAAAATTATTTCGAATTAAAAATAATTTTTGAAATTTGTATGAGTTACGGAATATTTGGTTCGGATCTGATATTTAATATATCAACCAGCTCTGATGCCAATTGTTGGTCCCTGATATTGTAGAAGGGGGGGTTGAATACAATATCTAATATAATTCGCGAATTTGGATTAAGAATAAAAAGTTAATTATAATCCTGAAAT
The DNA here is from genome assembly GCA_028671895.1 of Oenanthe sinensis. Taxonomy (NCBI): domain Eukaryota; kingdom Viridiplantae; phylum Streptophyta; class Magnoliopsida; order Apiales; family Apiaceae; genus Oenanthe; species Oenanthe sinensis. Next base: position 20,955,382 of record CM053809.1, read on the forward strand.
ATTAATAGGTGAAATACTGTTCAAGTAGAATATTTAATTTTAACTTGAAAAGTATTACAGAATTAATATAGTGAATAGTGTATATATCTGATAAATTATCTAGAGTGATTTTGACATGACTTGTTCGGGTTTAACAATTTATATGCCAAACTAAGCACAGAAATCTGTGAATATTACAATGCATACAAATTTCTGAATTTGAATGTTTGAACGACGTAGAAAATGAAGGCAATCTCCTCATATTTATAGAGGTGGAAAGCCAACATGACTTATCCCAGTATGACATTTTTCTATTAAAATTAACCCTTGTATGACTAATAAAAAGGCTGGGCATGACTTAAAATGGTCAGTATGACTCATTTTAGACTTCGGTATGACTCATTTGAATTCTGCTCGGTATGACTGATTTGAATTCTGCTCGGTATGACTCATTTGAATTCTGCTCGGTATGATTCATATGAATTCTTCTCGGTATGACTCATATGAATTCTGCTCGGTGTGACTCATATGAATTCTGCTCGGTATGACTCATATGAATCAATTCTTTTATAGTAAATTAATTCTACTTAATTTAATTAAATTCAGACTTGAATTAATTTAATTAAATTAATTATATGATTAAATTAATTTTAATTGTAGAATTAAAATACTATCAGGACTCTTGTTCAACTCTGTAGTCCGTTTCAGTCTTCTGTCATGGAACCACTTCAGCTTGATGTTGAATATTTATTAATTGAAATTGACACACAAATGTACTGTCTGGTTCATTTGTGTCATACTCTAATAAATATTCTTCATGTCTTTTAACATTGAGAATTAGTGGCGTTCTGTCTTGCTTAGCGTTTCTGTCTCCTTTTTCTGTTCTTCTTCTTCTGGAATCTTCGTGTAGTAATCACTTAAAAACTTCTGAATTCTTATGAAATTACTACTTGATTATTTTCCACTGACGCTTGAACATATTAATGAACTTCTTCAGTGTTAAGTAGCAGGTTCAACTGAATACTTCTGATTCTGTTGATTCTCTGTGACTAGTTGACTCTCTTCGTCTTGATTCCTGTTTGATATTTATTATTTACCACTGTTTCTAGATTGAGTTGAGTTGTCATCTAATTATTACAAATAGGCCTTAGTCATATGCCTTTCATGTGTTGTGAGGATTTCAAAATTTTAGTTATATAAATATAATTGCTAATCCTAATAAGTGAGAAAAATAGGATTAATTATCACAATTTAAAACAAAATGGCCATAAATATCTGATATAAGACAAGTTCAAATTATATTGAACTTACTTATATTATAATATATTTATATAAGTTAGGTGAAGCAAGTTCCAATTTATATTGGGCTGATTTATTTTATATTTCTATATTAGGTGATAATATATATATCATCTTTGAATATTGTAAGGAGGATTATTTAAATTATTATGAATTGAATTAAAAAAACCCTAGAGAGTTTTCTCTTCTTTTCTTGTGGATTCAAGAATTCTTCCTTGTAGATTCAAGGTGTCTAAGTATTTCTCATATAAGAATCATTTATTTATCTTTTAAGAATTAACATTTATTTTTCCTTCATTTCCGTTCTGCGTCAGTATCACATCTCAAATAAAACGTGTATTTAGTCACAAAGAAACGAGGGTTTAACCCCCGTTTTCTAAACTAAAGAGATGATTACTTTTCTAACTCATTAGAGTTCTTGTTTCATTTTCACAACTACTATGGACGATTGATGGAGCCTGCAATTTAGGATTTTAGAAGCATGTCCCTAATAAATTTTACAACTCCAATTATATATAGAATTAAAGGCTAAAATATCACAATTTTGATGTAAATGACTCAAATATTCACAATCTGGAATATTGACCCTTTAAGTCACAAATAAACGGGTAATTAAGTTGCGTTATTGGTTTAGTGAACAAAATAGTTGATACTTCAATAATTCAGTGACAAACACGTGAATCATAAAAGAGAAGGACTAATGATGGGACCCATGTGCAATTCCATGTGACTTATGTTCACTTTTTGGGAAGTTACATAACACAAATTAAATATGTGTTATCTTAATAAATGCATATTCATAATGCGTTTTCATGATTTTTTTTATTTTTTATCTTATTTACATAATTATTATAAAACGTACTATTATAATGCGTTTTTATAAAAGCGCAATTAAAAAATGCGTTTTCTTGTGATAAAAATGACATTTTTTCTAAATTGTGATATTTTGGACCATTTTTCTTTAAATTGTGATATAAAAGGTCAATACCCTGGTATATACTTACATTTCAGAATTAAGATTATAACTTCATGTTGCTCAGTCTGGGATCGTTCAACATATAATGGTGTATGTATTACAAGGATGTATATATACATATACCTATGTTCTTGTATTTTATTAAAGATAAATGTTTGTGTGTGTGTGTGTGTGTGTGTGTATATATATATATATATAGTAGGGTTCTAGGGAGACCCCTTTCATCAAGAGACCCTAGAGACCCTTAATCTCCACCATTGATTATAAATAGTATTTATATAATTATTAATACAGTATATAATGACATTTATGTAAATAAATCAGATAATGAAGGGTATACAACATATGGTTTAAATACATATATGGTCCCAGCAAATCAAATACGCTAATTAGTATCCAGGATATTTATTAAAAATATTTTATATATGGTAAGAATATAATATAATTATATGGTATGTTATATACGATAAATACAATCATTATTATAGTTTTATATTTAAGGGAATCTCAATATTAATATTAAGGGAATCTCAATATTTAATATTAATATTAATACAAATAAATCGCATGGAATTTCATTAGTAAGATAATCTTAATATTAATATTTAATACAAATAAATTGCATAAAATTTTATTAAGAGAATATTTACTAAATTTTAATATTATTAAATTTTCTTAAGTATTCTACTAATTATTTTAGAATCAGTTTTCAATAATATTTTGTAGAACACTTAAGAGAATCTTAATATTAATATTTAATAAAAATAAATTGCAAGATTCTTTTAAAATGTTTATCAATTCAAAATTTTCTTCAGTGTTTTGTACTAGATTCTTTAAGTAATCCTTCAAATTACATTCTCATATTCTTAATATTTAGGTTCTTTTAAGTGTTAACATGTTTTAAATGAGATTTTTAAGGTGTTTTATTTAAATTATATTTCTCCAATCATGAATTAATATTATTTTATTTATTTTTCTTAATTTTAAATCTTCTCAAAAGTGTGTACATAATATAATTTTAAATAACCTTAAAAAATATTTAAGATTCTATAAGGTGATTGTTAATAAAAATATAATAACTTTTTTAATAGAGGACATGAATGTTTGGACTGTCTTGTAAAAATATTTATTTGTTTCACATCCCCAATATGTTTTCTTAATTTATAGTAATTATTATCAATTTATAAAAAGGAAATATTATATGCGAGTTTAACGTGATTTTTAATTTTTGAGACAAATATTTTTTAATGTGATGTTTGGTTAGTTTATCAATTGTTTTAAAAAAATATTATTATTTATAACAAAATCAAGATACATTATATCCATTCTTTTTATTCGAATTAATATTTAAACTTAGTCCTAATTAATTTTAGTTTTTCCAAAAAAGTTAAAGAATTGTAAATTCTTGGATCTATATAAAAATATTTATTAATATTTAAAAAAGAAAATATATTCCTGGATTCTTTAAAATTATCCGTGATTGTTTATTTTTTATTTTATTAAGATTCTTCAAAAATAATTCAGAAAACTCTCTCACCAAAAATCAAAAATATAAAATATAAGTGGACTTTACAATTAAAAAATATTAAGTACTCATAAAAAAAATCTTTTATATAATCTAACATGATATGTTTTTTCAAATAAAAAATATTTCAAATTAGTCATAAAAATATTACATTATTAAAAGAATCTTATTAATATTAATATTAATAAGATATCTATTTTTATATTATTAAAAAAAATACTAGGAATACATAAAAGAGTCTTATTAATATTAATATTAATAAGATATCTATCTTTATAAGGGATACTTACCAGATGTGGCATTCCTGGATGAGCGGTTAAGTTGTAGACAATAAAGTGTTATAGCATGTTGAGGACTTGAGTTCGATTCTAGCCTACACCAATCACCTATCTTTTTAATATTAAATATTAGAGAATAATTTAAACTTTTCAATATTACTTTATTAATATTACAATATTAAATATTAAAGAACACTTTATAGCAAAATATATTAGAGAACACTTTAAAAAAATTTAGCATCTTAATATTCTTTAATATTATAATATTAATATCGTAATATTAGTGTTACTAAAAAAAATACTACATTAAACAAACACATAAAAGAATCTTAATAATATTATTAATATTAATAAGATAACCGGTAGAACACATAAAAGAATCTTCTTAATATTATTAAAAAAAATACTACATTAAACGAACACATAAAAAATAACTAGTAGAACATCTAGTAAAATATTATTAAATATTATTAAAAAAATACTACATTAAACGAACACATAAAAGAATCTTATTAATCTTATTAATATAAATAAGATATCTATTTTTATAAGGGAGACTTACCAGATGTGGCATTTCTGGCTAAGCGGTTAAGTAGCAGACATTAAAGTGTTATAGCATGTTGAGGACTTGAGTTCGATTCTAGCCTACACCATTCTCCTATTTTTTTAATATTAAATATTAGAGAATACTTTAAACTTTTCAATATTACTTTATTAATATTACAATATTAAATATTAAAGAACAATTTACAGTAAAGTATATTATAGAACACTTTAAAAAAATAGCATCTTAATATTCTTTAATATTAATATCATAATATTATAATATTAGTGTTACTTAATGTTATTAGAAAAAATACTACATTAAACGAACACATAAAAGAATCTTATTAATATTATTAAAAAAATACTACATTAAACGAACACATTAAAAATAACTAGTAGAATATCTAGTAGAATCTTATTAATATTATTAAAAAAATAAATTAAAAATATCTCAAATAAACTTTAATAATATTAAATTTTAGATAAAAAAAGTTAAGTAATTTATATTATAAAAAGGTAATATAAAATTTAAATTTTAAAGTGAAAAGATAATATAAAAATTGATTCACATTAAACAATGAAAGGAAGATGTAATATTTTAAAATTAACAATATAAAATATATGGTAAGTGTATTTACTCTGTGTAAATTAGCTCCCATGAAATATATGGAATAAATATGGTAACTGATTAATGATTGTATTCTACAATGTTTTTGAAATAAAAGATATCAAAATAATACAATTAAAACGAAACCTGAATATTTATGTTTGTTTGGTAAGGTAATTGATATATGGAAACAAATATTAACATAATATTCACATATATGGAAATGATTTGATTTACTACGTATACTGCATATATGTATTTTTGTATTATCAATATTGACAATACTATCCTTGTGTATTTAAATTAGTATAAATAATAATATCTTTGCATTTAATCTCGACCACGGGATTATTCAGTAATCAACAACTAAGATCATGGGTCTCTCGGTCTCTCACTCAACAGGGGTCTCCCTCGATCCTGCCCATATATATATATATATATATATATATATATATATATGAAAAACGCTTTTCAAAGTTGCAATTTGTATAAACACCTTTTCAATATGCGTTTTTACCTTTTTTATTAAAAAAATATACAATAAAATAGGAGTAAAATGCGATAATGTGTCTTTGTTTTGCGTTTTACAGGAACGCATCTTCCGATTACGTTATGATGTGATTGAAAGGGCCATATTTTGAACTTGTGTATTTTGGGCATTTTTATTTCAAATTGTGACTAAAAGGGCCAAAACCCAATAAGTGATGGTTAATATATATTTATCCGTCATTTTTTTCTATAACTCGAATAAATCTTCAAAATCTCTTACAATTGTGAATAGGTCATAGGGTGACATCATCCCCTAAATTCATATAAGAATTTAGTATTAATCCTTTTCATGAAATAAAAATACTTATAAATAAATATATCAATAAATTGTCAGGACCTAACTTATAGATATATACGCATTATATCCGTATTATATATATCTTTTATTATAAAATCATCATTTTTATAAATATTATTATATATGCATATATAAAAAAATATAGGAGTATGTATTATTGATGATGAAAATAATATATATAATTATTTATATAAATATAAAATAATATATTAATGAAAAATAAGATTTAATTATGTTATGAAAATAAAACATATTTATACATAAATATGATATTATTAATATCAAATATTAATAATTTTTTGATTTTTATATTGACATACAAATATATGAGAATTTATATATTCATTTTTCTTATTCTTTACTCTAAAATTTACATAGTAAATCTAAAAATTAATATAAATAAAATTATATTTTAATTTGAATGTAATTATATTGTATATAAAAATAAACCCAATTAATTTTAAAAAATATTTATCATTACAAAATACAATAATTACAACTATGGTTAACTTTTCGAATGCATTTTGACAAATCAGATATACATATTCATTATTATTGGAACAAATTATTATAATGTCCGCGATAAATTATTATATTGTCCGTTAAAAAACCTCTAAATTTTATCAGTGGGAGCATGAGATTCTACATTGTAAAAGATTTGTTCAACAATCATGATTTTGATGAATAAAACTTTTCGTTCTTTGTTATGTGTTTGTTAAGTTTCAGTTTTTTATATATATCGTATAACTATCTGATAAGTGATACTGGATTATGTTATTTTAATTTTGTTCTAAAATAATTTTAATTATATGTTAATGGTGATAGTTAAATATTTATAAAATATAACAAATATGATTTAGTACATATAATATTTTAATATAATTATATTATAAATTTTTAGTTACAATTATTTATTTTATTAAGTAAGAGTATTAAATTTAGTTTAACATGATTTATTTAATCAATTATATTGCTATATTGCTATATTTTATTTAAATTGTTTAAATAAATTTTTTTTGAAGCAAGTTTAAATAAATTTTTTAATCAACATAATTATATTATGTAATATAAAATTATATTGAATAAATCTTAAAAATAGTAATAAATATTTAATAACTATGAAGATAAAACATAAATTGATAAGTATTTTTACGAATAATTTTTTAAAAAGTATGAGAAATGAGAAATATAAGGAATTAGTGTAAATGATAAAAGTAGAAAATAAGATAGTGAATATGAAATGGGGAAAATAGAGAATTGGTGGAGGAAGGAGGATATATGCGGAATTTGAAAATAATTGAGTAAAATATCAAATTCCTCTGTCTCATAATTATAACCAACTTAACCTAGAATTAATTCAAGGATATGGTTTATAATTTGGACATGTTTTCTACTGCAATGTTGTTGATCTTTCTCTTTGTAGGATTCAATGTTGTAAATTTTGTTAAGAATCATACTTCTTTGATGATAATATGAAAAAATTATAATTTTACTTGTTCAATATCGATACCAACTGAAACAGCCCCGTACTCGAGTTTCACAACGAGAACCCAATCCAGGGTTTACATACCATTTCCATCTAAGAGCCAACAAATTCTACAACAAAAGTAACTTATTATTACATATATGGATTCTAAAAGTTACATCACTATGACATTACAATACTTACAACCATTACAGTTCTCATTTCAATGTCATACATATTACATTCTTGATACAAGTCTTTATACATAAGTTTATATAACTATGCTCGGTCATCATCTTGCCAACTATACTACTTTCTCTTTTCCCTTCCAGAGGAAGTCAATCCCCCACCTATATGATTCTTTCCTGAAACATGTTATAATAGAAACGAATGAGCTACAAAGCTCAGTAAGCAAATATTGCATTATACAATAAAGCGATACCTACAACACTAAAAAAAAATGCACAATAAGGATGTAAAACATTAATGGGTACGCATAACATTCACAAAAAATTTAATTGATAAATAAAGGTAACCACAAGCATAAACATAGCAACCTTAACTCGAGGTTCAGAAGAAACTGAGTGCAGAAAGTCATGAGAAAATACTTTTACTGAGCAACCTTATTAGGTCTCTTAAGTATTAACTTTCGGTAATCTTCATAGCCACGAAATGAATCCACTCGTCTTTTCCAGATGCAATTTTAGATCATCTATCTTAACCATTACCTTTCGGTAATCTTTGTAATTATTACCTTTTGGTAAACTTCGTAACTCCGAAATGGATTCATTCGTCTTCACATATGCAATTTTGATCATCTGTCTTATTTACTCTTATAACTCATCTTGAACTGCTAAAACATGTAAACTAGTTCACTTTATCAACCATTACTAACTAGCTTGTACTAGTTTTTAAGTTTAAGCATTATAACTAGTTAGAATAATTAACTAGTTTACTTCAATTTATTTTTTTTACCAATAGGTAGCCAATATGATCAAGTGGTTTCCAAACAATGACATATTGTCATTCTCCAGATAACACATTGTCATTCTCGCAGTAAGTAAAATATAATAAACACTTACGGCCCTTTCTTTATCGCTTCTATTAGCCCGATATAAGTCTTATAGGTGTTTGTTCCCAGCTGCTACTTATTCCATGTGCATCCCATGTGTACACATGTATGTCAAGATATAACTTACTAGTAGAATTGTCATTTGTCATTAGTACAATACTCTTCAACTAAAGGACAAACCAGTCCCTCTAATTCTATTACAATCTCACCTTATCCTTTCATTAGCCATGTTCCTAAATCAAACCAATTCATCTAATCTTATTGTAAATTCAAATTTAGTAATTAAACATTTCCAACGACAAATATTTGTATTTAACAACTCATTCTACTCAAAGACATCAAACAAGTACAAAATCAGTACGTAGACTGCACAAAATTCATGCCATAAAACACATCCAAATATGTTCAAAACTTTCAGAAAAAATCCAGGAGGGAACATTCTGTAAAAATTTCAGAGCAAAATAAATTATCAAACTCCAGATTTGCTCAAAATAGTGTTCCTACGTTTATCGGTTTAACACTTTAACGTTGCGCAGAATTCACTAAAACATTTTTCATAAATTAATCTTAACTTCTATAATTCTGAAACTTTGCAGACACCATGCTAAATACCAGATGGACTACCAGAAAAATATTCAGCTCAAAATCAAGCCATCTACTCAGTATACTTACTGCATCTTTCCTCAGCAGAAATGCAGAAAAATTCTGCTAGGTACTTAATGCACCATCCCCTGAACCATGATCATTTTAGATATTTAACTTAAATTATCCGCAACAAGAATTTCATATTATGCACTCTCACAGAATTTCATAACCAAATTAATATCATTTACTCACCATATAGGATATGCTTCATCACCGATTCTCTTAGAACTTAAAACAAATAATATGCATACATATATAAATAATCTTCTCACTTAATAAGAAACTAAAACAAAGTTATTAAATACAATACTATCTAGAATCATACTGGAACCTGTTAATCCTTAAATACAATACTATACAATTAATCCCATAAATAAAGTTATTACATACATCTCAGATTTGCTAAAACAAAAATCTCCAAAATACATATATAATAATATATATTGTGAAAATTAGAACATTAACAAAACTATTACGGACAACTAATAAAGAATTATGAAAACATTTAAAATTAAGTAATCTTTTACACAGTATCTGAATGTAGACATTTAGAAAGTAATTTGCAACTCTTGTGAAGTATTATATTGTAATATACATGTCTCTAAATCACCCTCTAGAAATCCAAAATAGTATGTAGTCTGTCATAATGCTGTACAAACCATATTCAAACAAACACACCGTCTCTTTTCTGTTAATCACAGGGACAAGAAATGAAGGTTATTCATTTGGTTCTACACTGTGTCGTCTTCATTTAATTCAAAAGTATTAAGCACCTTGGACAATTATAAGATCACACACTTTTCGGAGAACGTACTCCATAAGTTACTTTCAAATCTACTAGTTCACAAGTTCTTTCATGTAAGATACATAGCACTTTTTTATCACTCTAGTCTTCCACATAGATAGCATAACCTGTGATGAAATCTGGTCACTGGACAGGAACAACTAAGATAAGAAATATGTACCAAATATATTTTTAATACTGTACTTTACTAATCAGGGAGGGAGTATCTTCAAAACCAAAATTACCAAAATTAATAGTGATGATCACTATCCTCGCATAAAAATTCATCGCCTGACTAAATAGAGAATTTTATATACAATTACTGTCCATACTCATTCACAAGTATCTATCAAAGGTCAATATTTTCCTAAGAAAGTAAATAGAATCAGCAGGCAAATTGCATGATAGAAACGATGTTTAAGAGTGAGCATCGAAAATGCAGAACATGGAATTGCAAATTGTATGGACAAGCAAGCTTAGGTGATAAAACCTAATAAAATACTCCAATTTTTTTAGCTTTGCTGGCACACAACCAAGATGGAAAAACTACAATTTTTCACACATCACATATTAATGAAGAGGACCGCCTAGTCGCCTACATTAACTTAAAATTCAATTTGAATATTAAATTTTAATTTGGACAGAATTCGCAATGCTTGATCTCAGCCATTGATTTCTCACTAAAAGTTTGCATACAAATGCACAACAAAACCTTTATGCTTTATCATCTCTGTGTTTTGTTTAAATCAATTAACAAGAAAATTGAGAAGAACCCGCCAAAAGTTCTAAATCAAGCTACAAGATCACCCAATAACTGCAACACTGAATATACTTCATCTTCCTCCAGCACGGTTCTAAATGATTAAAATATAGAAAGGTGTGAATTAATAGTTCAAGTGGGATAGAAAATAAATAAATAAAACTCGTGAATACAGTTAACTATGGGTTTTTCTAGTGTGTGCCCATGGGCACATACTAACAACTACTTTTTCATGAGTTGGTAGGTTTTCATTGGCTCCATTCTCATTAATAATAATGGCACCCCTATATGCACAAAAATCTCCACCAATTAAAATCAACCAACTCATCAAAAAGTAGTTGTTAGAGTGTGCTCATGGGCACAAACTAGAAAGAAAAAAGCTTACACTGACTTGGAGATGATATCATCCACCAAATCCCTTTGACCATGAGGCGCAATGACTGGAAAAAAGCACTCCTTTATAAGTTTGCTAGCATGAGATAGACAACGGCTGGTATCAGCTTTTCTAATTTCATCCATATTACAATCATTTTCACCAGATCTTATCAAGGTCCATGTCAAGCCTTCCACACTTGTTGCATTATGAGATCCAAGCATATGATGAAGATCGACATACTTTCTGAAACATCCTAGTCTCATTGAAGATCAACAGAGGATAACGCAATAGTTCTAGCCTCTCCGATGGTGATGGTTGTGAAAATCCAAATGAATTTTCCCAAATCTTTTCTGTTTCAGGAGTAGCAGGATAAACCAGTCTTTCAATTCCAAGCCGTGTAAGCATCTGTGAATCAAGCAACAGGAGTAAAAAGTTATGCACTATAATAGCACATTTGTTAGTGATAATTTTAGAGCAGAGCTTCTAACAGAGTAAAAGAATAAGAGTGACATGTTACCTTCTCTAGTTCAAGCACAAGAAGTCGAAACATTCCCTGCGCACGATATTTGAATCTAGTACCCAGTAGAGGCATTTCTGCTAGCGTTTGTCCATGTATCCTAAGAATATGACAATAGAACTATAATTTCTTCAGTAAGATGAAGAATATAAAAAAATTATTGCAAACTGTGAGCAATTACCTATTTACCTCACTGCGGCTGCAGAGATAATTTCGCCTTGATTCTGAAAAATCATAAGATAAAATCCACGAAAGTCCAGCCTTTTAAGAAGTGACCTGACATAATAAAGTGTGTATGCTTGATATACATGAAAAGTTGACAAATCAAGATTTTACTAAACAAGTCATTAGCATAGACTACTCTTGTAGACTTTGAATCGACAGAACTGCTACTGCCTACTCACAGTACATGCCTAGATATAGTAATACTGTTGTTTTGGATAGAGAGAACTTATTAACCAAGTAATTCGAGCAGACAGGGAATAGAAGTCTGTTCACTTTAGCAAAAAGCGAAGCTGAAAGAAACATTTAAACTGCAATAATACCTAATCTTCACATAGATAATACATAGAATTTCCACTAATAGCTTGAAAAAATAGAACCCATAAGAAAGCAAAAAGAAAAATCCTGTACTTCGGACAATTTGAAAAACAGAGGGTCATCTCTAAAATAAGGAGCACACATATATCAAAATTCTTCAACTAAGTTAAATAAAGACCCCTGGGCACACATCTGTCTCAAATAGTTTTATCCAAACAAGTAACATGTTCCTCTCGCACTTCTTATCCTATTTAGATGTGGGGAAACCACTCTAACTAGTATGTTCCTTTTAGAATTATAGATTCAATGTATATTAAGCAATTCCAACATATTCACCCTCAGCTACCATCTGTTGGTGCTAGTAAATTGTATTCATCTACTCGACTATGGTTGAGTGGCCACACATTCATCTTGTCATATGAATATCCCAACACTCATTTCACCATGGGAGGCATAAATCTGGTTAATGAATTTTGTCTTTATCTCGGAAAATAATGTGTTTTATAACTCATAATATATCCATAAGGCACTTCATTTAGTCATCATACTTAAAACCTATCTATTGATCTTCCTTTTTAATAAATTATAGGATCTTCATATCATGCTGTCATCAAGCTAGTCTCAACTTCTAGCCGAATTGCAACAGTAAATTACATACGAGGACAGACACTTATCAACTATTTGTAAGCTTATCTAAAACTAAGGTAAATAAGTATGAGTTCAGTGCTGATTCAGATGCAATTCAGCTTGGTAGAAAATTTCTGAGAGTTCCTTTCAGGATCATATCCCAAAGTACATTTTATAGAAGGTCAACCCTTTATTCTTGAATGCTTATAATGGACCACTGGAATCTTCAAGAAACCTCGAATTTATTCCTTGTTTAGGTTGATGAAAATTATACCAATCACTTCTTTAGTCTGTAAAGTATTTAATTTTTTTCAGTTTCAACATGAACATCTTATTCTTCTGCAAATACTAACTTTAAGATCCAATAGACAATAGTTGCAGCCACATATATTTAGACCCCCGCCAACGCATAACTTAACGCCCTGTTGCATTGGAAAACTGAACCCTTGTAACCCTTATGATAAGGTAAATGAGCTATGCACTATAAATTCTTTGTTAGAAAGGTTTTGCTGGAAATATATTAACTTTACATCTACAATATGTTAACATATTAATATACTCCATTATGCAAGATGTACACAATATTGAATAATTGGAACTTTTAAGGAAGATGTACCAATTGGGCTTTATACGTTGGCACAAAGTATTTTATAAACACCGTGACTATGATTGTTTCATGGGATTACAACCTCGTGACTTTGACTATTTAGGATCATTTTGTCATATTAATTTGCTTGAAATAGTGACATGGACAAACTTTCATAAATTTGAAGTTCATTTTGGGAAGACTATTATTTCCATAATCACTGGAGGTATTTTTAGTGCAATGAAAATGAACTTAAAAATGATGGAAATTTAGTCTATGAGATAACTCGAGCATTAAGTAGGTAAATTCAAAATAAACCAAGTAACATTTCGGGGATCAATAATCCCCTGAAACAAACATAGCAGGTGTGTATAACCATCTTTTTTAAGTAAATTATTATATCGCCTTTCAAGTATTACCTTAGATAGTGAAGCCTTCCCATAAGGGTTTACACCTACACTAGGAACCTAAAAGTTGGAAAATATAGACTAGAATGATAGACAATCTAAACCCTATTGGCAGAATGTTACTTATAACAGATGACAGATAGCAAGTTTAACATGTGTTTGTTTCTGGTTAATAAGATTTGGATTGCCTATGTCAATTTTGACTCAAACTTTACGAGGAGCTGGCTACCCAAGGGTACACTTAAAGGGGTAAATTGTCATCTATTCTTGTTCTTCATAATAAAAAGATTAAGCAATTATGTGAAATGAACAAAATCAAAAAAAGCTTACACTGAATTGAAGATGATATCATCCACCAAATCCCTTTGACCATGAGGCTCAATGACTGGTAAAAAGCACTCCTTTATAATTTTGCTAGCATGTGATAGACAACAGCTGGTATCAGCTTTTCTAATTTCATCCATATTACAATCATTTTCACCAGATCTTATCAAGGTCCATGTCAAGCCTTCCACAGTTGTTGCATTACAAGATCCAAGCATATTGATGTTGTTTTCGATGCTGTTTGAATTTCAGTCATCCCGTATTGAAACAGAGGTTGCTTTGACATTATCATTGGTGTCTGAGCTCTCCATTTCCAATGTGATAGTATTCACAGTCTTTCCATACTCCAATGTCCTTAAATCCTCCAATTGTTTACCAGCAAAAATCAACCTCTTCTGGTCCGGGGGATTCCCTCCTTGTCTTGAATTTTTCCCTTGACATTGTCTATCGTATCAGAGCTTTCCATTTCCAGGGTGATTGTCTTTCCAGTAAAGGTCCTGACAAAGAGTTACATGCCACCACGTACACAAACGTTGTATTCAGCAAGGGTCGGAACATCTCTGCTGGTCTGGAGGAATACATTATATGTCTTGAATCTTAGCTTTGACATTGTCGATGATAACAAACAGTGAATAACCAACTGAATAAACCGATACATAGAAAACCATCAAAAAAATTAAGTTGCCAGACAAAAATTCAAAATCTTATTAATCTAGTAACAATTGATAACATCTATATAAACATTTGACTTGTGTGGTTAATTCTATAATTCCATATAAAAAATATTATATTAACCACAACAATTGACTTAATTCAAAAAATACCATATTCCTCGACATTATTAACTTCTGTTACAATTAAACAGAAGAGAACAAAATATGTAGCAAAACACATGTTTATGTTTTCTGTTTTGGCTAAACATCAAAACATATATATATAACAAGAAATAAATCATTAAGTGGTGCAGAAACGGATACTTCAACACAAAAAATCAGATCCTTATCCAAACAATTATAGATTTATAGTTGTCATATATACATAATAAATTCACTATATGCTTGAGGATAACATCAGTCACAGTAAGCATATAAACAGTGTAAGCAATTGAATAAACCGATATATCAAAGACAAGTAATAAAAGCAGTTAAATCTAAAACAAGCAGTACAATTATTTAGGAATCCTCCGCATCACTCTCATAATCTTTAAACAAAGCTTGTAGTGTATTATTAGCCTTGTCTTTATTTCTTGTTGTCTCCCCCTCTTTCTCATGTGGCTTTTTCTTTACGACACAAATGTGACTGAGATTGAGTTTACCACCAGATGTAGCAGAACCAAGAATATGACGAGCACAAGTAAATTCCCCGGAAACTTTTTTTTTCTTTAAGCTATTATAAGTATTTAAAATTTCTTCGTCATCATCATCACTATCATCAATCCTCCTGACAGATTTCTGCATTAATCCGCTAAACTTGGATTTGATCAAAGCTTCATCCTCTTCACACATCTTATCCAAGTTGTTAATCATTGCATCAACACTAACTTTTGAATTTCTAGAGTTAATAGACCGCAACTCCTCCAATGCAGCAACATTCTCCATCTCTCTTTTCGAAGCCCGAGTCCGGTTCTCCAGACCTTTCATAACATCCCTCAACCCCTCATTCTTTTCTTCTTGCTCACGCCAAGGCTCAAAATTCCGCAATGCACCAGACTCCACTATATAATCAGAATTTTCGGGGTCGGTTAGTATAGTGATCTCCCTAGAACAAGTTGAGCACCTGATGTAAAACCTAAAAATCTTGATTCTATTTAGATATCTAGTCCCAATAACCTCTTCTTTTCTTGAATTAAATTTGGTACCTTTTGCTAAATAATTTCCACATAAATTGCATCGAATGCTCATAGACAACATGGTCCGAACCTTTAAATAATGTTTCGTTACATAATATTTTCTCCTTGGAATTTTTGCAGGATTAAAATCATGCGGATAATACTTGTTGATCACTTTTCTTTCTCCCATGTGATATGCTAGCTAGTTTTAAAACAAAACAACCCTGAAGCTAGCTAGAAATTTAAAAGATATGTTATGACTACGTACCGGCAGTTGCAGAGACGCTGCATGTATATATAGTGATAGAATTTCAATCCTAAATATAATCGAAATTGATTATGAATGACTAGACCTGTAGACTGCATATTCTACGAGGTGGGACCCAAATTAACTGTTTTATTTCACTTTCATGTGATTAAATTGATTAAATTTTGATTGAAAATTACATATAATATGTAATTGAAAAAAATTATAAAAAGTATATTATTGAAAAGTATATTTAATTTATTTTAAAATGTATTTTTCAGTTTTTTGAAATTATAAAAGAATAATATTTAATTCTTAGTCAAAATTGAGTCAAATTGAGTATAAAAAATCAAATAAGACAGTTAATTTGAAACGGAGGAACTGTTTTTGTTTTATTTATCGTTTTGATTTTTGACACACATATTGAGTTGTTTTAATTATATAGTTAAAATCATTATTTTCATTAATTTTTTATAAATTAAAATTTTGATTACATATTTTTATTCAGAAAACAAAATTTGAAAAATAATAATATTAGCTATGCAGTCAAAGTTTCTAAAAGTGTGTATCATAAAGTCAAGCGTCAAATAATAAAAAATAGAGGGAGTATATATTATACTATTATATTATGCAATAATTGTAGGATATTGTTGAGTGCAATAATTGTATTATATTATGCAATAATTAGTATTTATCTCCTAATTAGGATTTCAATTTCTACTTACCTTCTAATTAGAAATCTAATTTTATTAAATATTAACATATTTTAATATTAAGCCTTACAAAATAAAATTTTCGGAAATATTATTTTCAGATATTATTCAAATCCAAATATTATCTATCGGATTCAGATATATTATTTTCGGATTCAGATTCAGATATTGGCAGATTTGTATCCGAAATATCCGTTTGACAACCCTGTAAAATTTTTACGTTGCTGCTGAACACTTTCATTCCCTGGTTATCGATTGACAACAAATGATGTCGGAGATGGGAGTTGTTGTGACACAACTACTGTTTATCTTGTCGTAGAAGTATACTGTAAGCACTTAAGGTTTTATGGACTTGGCTTGGCGAAGACTATTACCCAAGCGCCGTCAAGACCAAGGGCGCGTGCGTTGGCGCATGACGCTGGTGTCGGTGTTGGCGCATGAATGGGCGTCAAAGCTGGTTTACTTGTGAGCTTATCTGTTGGCTTGGATGATGGACTAATATACTTGGTTGCTAGAGTTGGGATGCCTTAACACTAATATTGGCGTTGGGCTGTGTAGCTGTGCACTCCAAGAAAAATATGCATAGGGCCTATGGACATGAAGCTATTATTGGGCTTACTTGTGGGGGATTATTTCTGGGCTTTATTAGTGGGCTGCTGGGACTTGTAAAAAACGTGCAGATGTGTTGGGCTGGATATATATACATATATATATGTTAATACATATATGTGTGAGGGGGTCTAGTAACTGCCAACAGTTTGTACAAAGGCTGAGAAGGCTAACATGTGTCCTGGTAACTGCTGGAATGTGGCTTGGCTGAGAGTAACTGCTTGGCAAGCGAAAAAATGAGATTAGATATAGATAGGCATATTCTGATGTATTTTATATCTTATGCTCAATATTCTGCACAGAGAAAAATTGTATAGAGACTGATAGGCAAACTATTGTAAGGCTTAGCATATATCTCTTGTAATATTCCTTTTGGGTTGTTAATGGCAATGAGAAAGTTGGGAGGGAGCTTCCTGTAAATTCTGCTTTGTGCTTATATTTACTGTTGCTACAATTATATTAGCATAAACCAAGTGTTGGTGACATACACATGTTTGGGTGTTAGGTTGTTGTTCTTGGTGCACAAGGGTAGGCCGCGTAGGCGTCAATTTGGTGAAAAAAATGACCCTGTGACAACTTGTATCAAAGGTGCGGTTGAAGGATCATGGTGAATCAAAGTGCTGCACTTTTAGAATGAGTTGGGCGTTTGGAAGAGTATGTGGGTGTGCCTTTGTCAACAGATGATATTTTGTTGGCAAACCAAGTCCAGAACCATCAAGAAGACCTGGATGAAGTGAGGGCTTTGGTGGAGAATCTCACCACCGTGAGCAATGACAAATTTACTGATTTGTTTGCCACGACTACTGCATCTACAAAGTTGGTTAGGGATCAATTTCAAAAGATGAATGATGAAATCACCATCCTGAAGAGGGATGTTGCTAGCGGTACCTCTAGTAGTACGAATGATGGCTGGATAAACGTGATACTTTTGTGTCACATGATGTAGTTTTTTATGAGGGTTAAATGACTTATTCATAATCAAACTCGCACTCAACTTGCAAGTGAGTCACTGAACTAAAAAAACTTGCATTTACATAATTTAAGTAATTAAAACTTGCATTTAGGTAACTGTCATTAACATCACTAACAAAATAAAAACTGAACTTGCAACTTATAAAACTGAACTCAACCCCAACTTGCATTTACATTCCTAGATTAATAAAAACTTGCAACTGTTTTGCTGAACAAAAATAAACTTGCAACTGGGATATTAAACAAAAATAAACTTGCAACATACAAAACTTTAGGGCTATTAAAAAAATTTGAAATATCCGATATCCGTTCGAAATATCTGTATCCGTATTCGAAATAAATCGAATATTATCCTTATTCGAAATAAAGCGAAATATTTATTTATTTATTAAATAATATATTTTTAATAAGATATATATAATTATTATACATATATTTTTTCCGGATATTTCGGATTCGAATACGGATTCAAATTTTTGGATTCGGATTCCAAAATTACTGTTGTATCAGTTTCTCCCTACAAACTCTATAAATAATATGTGACATTTTATAATTTTTAAACTTCGATTACCTAGTTGCAAGTTGAAGATCAGTTCAGTTAGTCTATTTCAAGTTTTTATTAATTTAGTTAGTCGATTGCAAGGTTATATTAGCTCAATTATTCAAGTGAAAGTTTTTTTAGTTCAGTTACTCACTTGCAAGGTGAGTGTGAGTTTGATTATGAATAAGTCATTTAACCCTTTTTTATGAAAACATTTTTCTTTTCTTAAATGAGCAAAAGGCTAAGATCATGGATGCTTCAAGTAAGGGGGAGCATGAGACTCTTACAGAAAATATTCCTTTGGAGGATAATGAAAATACCAGAGACGTGTTTAATGAAACATCTGCCATGAATTATCAAATTACAAATGAAGAAACACAATCAAGCAGAGAAATTGAGTCAGAAGCAAATGAGAATGACCATATTATTAAAAATACATCTTCACAGAATAATATCGAGGGTTATATTGCCACACAAGCAACTTAAGATTCTCGACCTCAAAGAAATAGAAAACCACCAATGCACTTTAAAGACTATGTATGTGGTAGAGTAGACATGTCATCAAGAGAATACACATCTCAGAAGATGTCTACAGGTAAGGCTTATTCTCTAGTGCATTATATCGGTTACAATAATTTTAGTCCAGGTCATAAAGCTTATTTAACTGTTATCAATTCTCACCGAGGGCCAAATAGTTATACAGAAGCAGTGAAAGATGAGCGATGGGTTGAAGCAATGTCAAAAGAAGTTCAAGCTCTTGAAGATAATAAAACATGGGAGGTTGTAAGTTTGCCACCTGAAAAACGAGTTGTTGGTTGTAGATGGGTATATCGAATTAAGTTTAAGGTAGATGGTTCAATAGAACGATACAAGGCAAGGTTGGTATTACAAGGTTTTACACAGATATGGGGTGTGGATTTTACAGAGACCTTTGCTCCGGTGAGTAAACATTCATCTATTCGTGTCTTCTTGGCAGTAGTTGTAGCAAAAGGATGGAAACTACACCAAATGGATGTAAACAACGCCTTCTTACATGGTGAACTTGAAGAAGAAATCTACATGAAGCTTCCACCAGGTTTTAAATTTAAGAAACTAAATGCAGTTTGTAGATTATTGAAGTCGTATATGGCCTCAAACAAGCATCTAAAAATTGGTTTTTGAAAATGGCAATTGTTTTGAGTGAATATGGATTTAAATCATCTGCATCAGAAAGCATCCTCTTCATATATAAAAAAGGTGATATATTTCTTGGGTTGTTAGTGTATGTCGACGACATTATACTGGCCGGAAACAATTCAAAGGCATGTGAAGATTTTAAATGTTATCTTGATAGTCAGTTCAAAATAAAAGACCTTGGGAAGCTAAAATACTTTCTAGGAATTGAAGTGGCTCGTTCCCCTGCCGGTCTGTTTCTGAATCAACGAAAGTTTGCCTTGGATATTTTGAAAGAAACTGGATTAATTGGATATAAACATGTGGATACTCATATCGAACCAAATCATAAACTTGGTTTTGCCAGCGGGGTACAATACTACAAGCCTGAACAATATAGCAGGTTAGTAGGTCATTTATTGTACTTGACAATCACACGACCTGACATAACGTATACAGTTCATGTGCTTAGTCAGTTTGTACACGAGCCTCGAGTAGAGCATTGTGATGGACTTGTACGTGTTGTAAGGTATTTAAAGGGTTGTCCTGGACAAGGAATAATTCTAGAAAGTGCTTCTGATATGGTGTTACGTGCTTATTGTGATGCCGACTGGGCAGGTTGTCCTTTGACTAGAAAATCCGTGACATGATCATATATTCAGTTTGGTCAGTCTCCTATATGCTAGAGAATTAAAAAAAACAGTCCACAGTTTCTCGTTCTTTAGCAGAAGTCGAATACCGTGTAATGGCAATGACTACTAGTGAAGTTATATGGTTAAGGAGGTTTTTAAGTGAGTTATATGTACCCCAAGGAGAAGCCACCAATATATTTTGTGATAATAAGGCAACTCTGCATATAGCCAACAACCGAGTGTTTCATGAGAGAACGAAATATATTGAAGTTGATTGCCATTTTATTCGAGAAAAGTTGGTTTCAGGTGAATTGTTACCTCGTTATCTTCCATCACATATACAGCTCATTGATTTATTTACTAAAGGTCTTGGAAAACATCAGTTCAAGTTTCTCATCCGCAAGTTGGGCATTTCGGACCTTCATGCTCCGACTTGAGGGAGAGTAATGAATTTATCCCAAGCCCATAGTTGTACTTGTACCTGTGTAATGGGCCTTTGTGTACTGATCTGATTTTGGCCGCAGACATAAAACATTAGGTTAACCTGTATAGTAGTTGTGTGCGTGTATAACATATTTTTTACTCTCTTTCAACTCTTGGCAACTGAGTTTGTATATGTCTTGCATTTTTATCAGATACTTACTTACCGATGACTCCTTTCATTTATTGTCATCTTTACATTACTTATATTTGAAGACTTTTATAGTTTGTCTATATAATAGCATATACAGATTGTAAGATAGCAATAAAGGTAAAGAGAGAAAGACTACATTGAAATGATCTTGACTGATTAATGACTACATCCTTCACATATATATTAGGTTAGTAAAAGTCTATAATACCCTTACATACTTATTCCTATATTACCCTTACATACTTATTCCTTAATACTCCCCCTCAAGCCAATGAGTGAGAACAAAGTGAAACTCTTGGCTTGAAGATAGAAACTGATGCTAGTGAGAATCAATGACCAGACAGTTTGAAGTGTGCCACTGCCATTAAAGGACATATAAATGATGGCAATGACTTCCATCTTTTAAAAAATTTATCGATCTCTTCACTCCTTTAACCATAAACATCTGCAACTCAAGGCACTTTGATGATAACATACCTCTACAGATTTGGTAGAGTTTTAAATGGAGAATCGACGTACAATTAAATCTTGACAGTTTGGAGTGTGACACTGCCATTAGAGGACTAATGCTCACAGAGCTCAACATCATATCAAATACTTCCATGTTTTAAAAACTCCATCGATCTCTTCACTGAGTATCGAAGCACAATTTCCAGGCATGACCGGAGTAATCAAGGCTTCATGCCCAATCTCCACGAGTACACAAGGTTTGCCCAATCTCTATGAGTAAACAAGACTTCACTCAAGCCTTGTGCATTTTCCGGAGTAAACAAGGCTTCTTACGCAATGATTTTCTCAAAGATGCAAGATATGCCCAATCCCCACGAGTAAGCACTCGCCTTATGCAATTTTTGTAGTAGCCAAGGCTTCACCCAATCTCGCACCATGCATTTTCTGGAATGATTATCAACCAACTTGATGCTATACAAGATAAATGGTTGAATTAGCTCGAGTACTCATTCTTTCTGCACATTTCAGAAATGAACTCTCGGCTTTTATGAGGACTTTCTCCTCATAGTTCTGATTTACTGCAGACATAAACTTCTCGTTGATCTTTATGGACACTTGTTCCACACTTCCACCTACACATGCATGAAACATTTTACAGCACTATATTTAAGCTGCTGCAGAAGCATCCAAATACAATCATAGTTAAACACAACAACTTCCTTAACTTCTGTTGTTGAACTCTACAATAGTGTCCTTTCAACCCATTTACTACTGGAACACACTGATGTCTCTATTCTTTTTTGTCAATGAGGCCACCTATGACATGTGATCGAGAATATACTTGCATGGGAACATGTTATGACGATCAAATTTAGGACCTAGGTCTGCAAGATTTAATTCAGTATCGACACACCCATATCAACTCTAATCTTGTTATCTTCTACTGCATCAAAAATCAGGACAGAGGAAACTCTTACAAAAGTATCCAGTGAGCTTTGCTATCACAACCTTGTTTATTTTCCATCAGTTACGCCACTTTTAGTACCAGCAAATAAATTATCCTCCAACTTAAGGTACACAGTGGTGCCAACACATAAAATGTTGAATTCACGCTACAACTCAGCAATATCATCAGATGCAACACCAAGATGAAAAATCCACAACACCTCCAAGAATAAACACCACCAGATAACAAGTTACAAGTAAATCACAACAAATAATTCACCATACAACACTTCATTTAATGACAATAACAACAACACACCTACGATGGACTGAGATGATATCCCAGCAACCAAAGCATTCACATCTTCCGGTAATGTTACTTAGCGACTCCAAAATATTTGGCATATATGTCAACTAAAGAACTCACAAACAAATTCATAACAACCATATGTCTTATCAAGTGATTTCCTCTTTAACTAGTTCTCTGCGATTTGACAGTGCCTTGAATGTTGATGTGCTAAAAATATACATTTTAAATTGTAAGTGCACAATTCACATCGTTTTAATAATTTAAAGATTCGTTCCGCAAGGACTAAAATTATTTTTACAAAAACCTTAATTTTCAATTTAGGCGAATTAGACCAATTAATTTTGAGATGAGTTATTAACCAAGGACAAAAAAAAGGAATGATAATAAGCTAATTAAAAATTCAAGTAACGAAACTAACTAAACTTTAAACATTAATTAAAATACTTGACAAATAAAAAAAAATGGACAAAGGAAGACTAGTGCTTTTAAATCTAGATCTACAAACTAAAGACCATAATTAATACTACTAAAATTAGATCTAAAATTCAATACAACTCAAAAGCAAAACTACATCTAAAATATCAAACCATTAAAGCTATTTTAACAAATCTAACAACTAAAAAGTAGATCTAAATTCTAGCACCCAACAAGAAATAAATTTAGCTCTAAAATATCAAACCCACTAATAAAATGGAGATTTAAAAGGGGTTCAACTACAACATAAAAAGAAAAGTAGATCTAAGAACATTAAACTAAATAGGCTCCTTTCAATTCTCAAGTACTTTACTTTTTTACTTGATGAAATTGAAATGGGTCATAGCCATAAAGGTGAATGAGACAAGTAAAATATAAAAGTAGATCTAAAATTTAAAGAGCTAAGTTTTAACACTACCAACAACTAGATCTATATCTAAAATATTTAAACAACTACAAGTAAATATCAAACCCAACAACCAAAACTAGTTCTACAATCTAGAATAAAAAAAACAACTAATAATAATAAATTTAGAGATCTAAATCATTGAACCCACATTTAAAATAGAGATTTAAAGGGGCTCATGACAAGATAATAAACAATAAAACTAAGGAGTAAAGTAGAGAGATAAGTAAACTAGATCTAGAATATTAATCTAAAAGGCTCCTTTCATTTCCCAAGTATACAACTTGTGGTACTTAGAAAGATATCATAGCCATAAACTTAAAGAAGATAAGGTGAAGACTAACATAAAAATAAATTAAGACTTAAAGAAGATAAGATGAAGACTAGCATAAAAGAAAATAAAGACTTGCATTAATATGAAAAGTGTTTACAATATTTGAGAGAGCTAAAAACTAGATCTAGAAAATTAAAAGAGAGGCTACTACTAAAACTAGGGTAAAAACTAGAGATGATTACAATGAGAGAATGAGATGTATTTATAGGCTAGGACTAGGGTTTTGGGTGGTGTTCGGTCAATCCCCACCATTCAAATGAGGTGTTTGTTGGTAAAATCTACACCATTGATTTTTGATTTCATCCACCAACTTGCTCTTTTGTCTTTTTCTCCTCTTTACTTTGTTGGCTTCCTTTTCTTCCCTTTTTTTTGCCCTTTCTAACCCATTTCTTCTCCTTTAATTATTTAATTTACTTATCTGCAAAATAAGGAAAATGTAATAAATTAACTAATAAAAATACGAAAGCGAGCAATAAAATAGGCATTAAAATATGTAAAATTATGCACTAATCAAATGCCCCCATACCTATCTTTTGCTCGTCCTCGAGTAAAATCAACAGTTAAAAAGCAAACTAAGAAAAGTTCTAGGCTCCTTTTCGTAGGCGTGACGGGTAATTTTAGGTTTGCCAACCCGTTAAACTCATAGACGATCTCTACAAGATGAGTGTTGTCTCATAAGGGTTTACAGAAGATATACCCATAAAATCTGTGAAATAATTCCTGCAATTGTCCCGACTCAATTTTCACTCTAGTTTTCAATGGTGCAAATAAAAAGATTTTATAGGGAAAATACATGCCTTAGCAGACTTTTCTAATAATAGTCGAATTGTAGGTAACTTCAATATACTGGGATCGAATCTAAATGTTTACAAAAAATCTCAAGGTGTGTAGTGAATTTAAGGCCTCTGATAGATGAACTGCATACGAATATTTTCTCTTTTTCAACCAATATTGAACTGACCCAATCTCTATTAAAACAAGTATCTAGCCAAATATCACAAATTCATATATATAACCTTCTTTTTTTTTCTTTTTTTCTTTTTTTTAACCGACTGTATAGTGTCTGTTTTCTTAGGCTTTCTATGTTACCCATGTAGCGAGCTTTGGGTCAGTGACTCCTAAACCAGTTGGTCTTAGGGCACTAGGTTTTAAAATACCCCAACGGACTTAATTACTCGAGTAACAAAGGCCACAAAACAAGACTAGTCAATTCTACTTGTGCCCATCATCTCATCTATTTATTTTGAGGAATATTGGGTATTGAAGTAGTTTATTCTTTTTTTTTCTTTTTTTTCTTTTTTTTTTTCATTTTCATCTACTTTTTTTTTGGCTATATATTTATTTTTCGCAAAAATTTGATTCGACATTGTTCTAACATGTGGGTTCTCTCTCAGGTATCGAATAACATCCCTATACAATCTTTCCAACAAAGATCTTGTGCATATGTGCCGTCTTGAAATTTGGTATAAAAATCGTTCGACACCAGTTTCATAAAGAAAACCTTACTCGACTAAGTTCAAATTATCTAAAAGGCATTATATATATAATTTTTTTTAAAACAAATGCTAACACCAACTAGTCCTAAAGTTCAAATAGAGGACAGGACAACTCAAACTAAACATTTCTATTTTTGGATTTTTAATTTTCTATTTTTTTTAGATTTTTAATTTTCTATATTTTTGTATTTCTTTTTAATTTTAACATTACTAGCACCCTCCCCCATACCTAAATCATGCATTGTCCCCAATGTATGCAAATGAGAGAGATATGATAAAATAACATGAAGAGATAATACCTGACATGGGATGACGGAGAAGCAAAACTTGTTTATTCTGAAAACTTACTTTATTCAAAGATCAACAAGGTGGATGGCCTCTTCCTCGAGATCAATTGACAATTCTAAAAATGGTTTGAGCCTTTGTCCATTAACTTTAAATATGTCACCATTATTAGGATTTTCAATTTCAATAGCACCGTGAGGAAAAACTGTTTTAACAATGTATGGTCCTTCCCACCTAGATCTCAACTTTCCAGGAAAGAGATGCAGCCTAGAATTATATAAAAGAACTTTTTGACCAGGAGAAAATGATTTTCTCAAGATGGATTTATCATGAAACACTTTAGTTCTTTCTTTATAGATTTTAGCATTTTCATAGGCATCATTCCTCATTTTCTCTAACTCAGACAATTGCAACTTCCGATGACTACCAGCAGTGGATAAATCAAAGTTTAACTCTCTAATGGCCCACATGGCCCTATGTTCAAGTTCAACAGGGAGATGACACGCTTTACCAAACACTAGTCTGTAGGGAGACATACCCAAGATCGTCTTGAAAGCAGTCCGATAGGCCCATAATGCATCTATCAACTTAATGGACCAATCTTTCCTATTCGAGTTGACAGTCTTTTCTAAAATTTGTTTGATTTGCCTATTAGAGACTTCAACTTGACCACTAGTCTGAGGATGATAAGGGGTAGCCAATTTATGCGTGATGAAATACTTTTTCAAGAGAGATTCAAATTGATGATTTTTAAAGTGCTTGCCTTGGTCACTAATGATAGCTCGAGGTGTGCCAAATCGAGAAAAGATATTCTCTTTTAAGAATTTAAGGACGACCTTGTTATCATTAGTCTTAGTTGGTATGGCTTCGACCCACTTAGACACGTAATCAACCGCTAAGAGAATGTAGAGATTACCAAATGAATTAGGAAAGGGGCCCATAAAATCTATTCCCCAAACATCAAAAATCTCAATGACAAGGATTGGACTCATTGGCATCATGTTTCTTCTAGTGATCTTTCCTAAATGTTGACACCTACTACAAGCGGAACAGAATTCGGCGGCATCCTTAAACAAACTAGGCCAATAAAAACCACACTGAAGTATCTTCGCGGCTGTTTTCTTAGCACTAAAATGACCTCCACAAGCTTGGTCATGACAAAAGGACAGTACGCTCCTAACCTCATGGTTTGGAATACATCTCCTAATGATTTGGTCTGGGCAATGTTTAAAAAGATAAGGGTCATCCCAAAAGAAGTGTTTGACTTGAGAGAAAAATTTTGATTTATCTTGCTTAGACCAATTGGAAGGAATTTCACCGGTGGCAAGGTAATTGACAATATCGGCGAACCAAGGAGGAGTAGAGATTGAAAGAAGGTGTTCATCGGGAAAAGATTCATTTAAGGGTAAGTCAATAGTGGAATCCACTACTAATCGAGAGAGATGATCGGCAACAACATTTTCTGAACCCTTATTATCCCTAATTTCGAGGTCAAATTCCTGAAGCAACAAGACCCATCTAATCAATCGGGCCTTTGAGTCTTTTTTGGAGAAAAGGTATCTAAGGGCTGCGTGATCGGTGTAAACAATGATTTTGGAACCGATAAGATACGACCGAAACTTCTCAAGGGCAAAGACTACTGCTAAAAGCTCTTTTTCAGTTGTGGAGTAATTAAGTTGAGCTTCATTTAAGGTCTTGCTAGCATAGTAAATGACATGAGGTATCTTATCTATTCGTTGACCTAACACCGCCCCTACCGCATAATCCAAAGCGTCACACATTAACTCAAAAGGTTGATTCCAATCGGGGGACTTGATGATCGAGGCTGAAGTCAATTCTTTCTTAAGTTGGTCAAAAGATTGAACACACTCACTAGTAAACTCGAATTTGACCTCCTTAGAAAGAAGGTTGGTCAAGGGTCTAGCCTTCTTACTAAAATCTTTAATGAAACGTCGATAGAAACCGGCATGTCCTAAAAAGGAGCGAATTTCTTTGACAGATTTTGGTGGCGGGAGATTAGCAATAAGGTCGACTTTGGCCTTATCAACTTCGATTCCCTTTTCAGAAATTTTGTGACCAAGAACAATTCCTTCCTTAACCATGAAATGACATTTTTCCCAATTAAGAACGAGGTCGGTTTCCTTACACCTTTTTAAGACTAAGTCGAGATGGTGTAGACACTGATGAAAAGAAGAACCAAAGATGGAAAAGTCATCTATAAAGACTTCTAGAAAGTCTCCTATCATGTCAGAAAAGATGCTAGTCATGCACATTTGAAAGGTAGAAGGGCCAGTAGTTAGGCCAAAAGCTAATCGACGATAAGCGAAGGTTCCGAAAGGGCAAGTGAACGTGGTCTTTTCTTGGTCCTCGGGAGCAATGGGGATTTGGAAATACCCAGAATAACCGTCTAGAAAGCAATAGTAAGAATGACCCGCTAACCTTTCTAACATTTGGTCCATAAAGGGTAAAGGAAAATGGTCTTTTCTAGTGGCGGCATTGAGCTTCCTAAAATCTATGCACATTCTCCAACCTGACTGAATACGAGTAGGAACTTGCTCATCATTCTCGTTGGTTACGATGGTAATACCTGACTTTTTAGGCACTACATGAACGGGACTGACCCAAGAACTATCAGAAATGGGATAGATTATCCCATTATCGAGACATTTAAGGATTTCTTTCTTAACAACTTCCATCATGGCAGGGTTCAATCTCCTTTGAGGTTCTCTAACAGGCTTAGCATCATCAACTAAGTGAATCCTATGTTGGACAATAGCCGGACTAATTCCTTTGATATCTGAGATACTCCACCCTATCGATTCCTTATGTTTTCTAAGCACACTTAAAAGCTCTTTCTCTTGTGACTCGGTCAAATTAGAGGCAATTATAACCGGAAGAGAATTGTTAGGTCCTAGAAAGGCATATTTAAGAGTGTTAGGAAGAGGTTTGAGTTCTAATTCTGGCGGGCTTGACTCAACGAGGTCACTAGCTTCGAAAAGAAGGCTTAGTGTGATCTCCTGATTAGTTGTAGACATGGTGGACTCTAACATTTAGTTGACCTCATTTGTGTAATTGGAAATATCCCAATCTTGACCAAAGTGTTTTAAACAAAAGTCAAAAGCATCACTAGGAGTCATGAGATCTTGATCAACTATTTCATCAATTAAATTGATTCCCATCGATTGATCAAAATCATCAGATTGTTTTCCAACATGAAAAATATTTAAGTCTATTGTCATATTCCCAAATGTTAGTTTCATTAATCCATTCCTGCAATTAATCAAGGCATTAGAAGTGGCTAGAAAAGGTCTTCCTAAAATGATAGGAATTTGGTTCTTAGGGTTCTTGACCGGTTCAGTTTCTAAGACCACGAAATCAACAAGAAAGACAAAGTCACCTACTTTAATTAACACATCTTCAACAAATCCCTTAGGAATTTTGACAGAACGATCCGCTAATTGAAGTGTAACATTTGTCTTTTGAAGTTCTCCTAAACCTAGGGCTTGATAGACAGAAAATGGAAGAAGGTTCACACTAGCTCCTAAGTCAAGCAAAGCTTTATCGATGAAGGTATCGCCTAAGACACACGAAATAGTAGGACAACCGGGGTCCTTATATTTTACCGGAATTTGATTTGAAAGGATCGAACTAACGTGTGATGTCAAAAAGGCTTTCTTCGGGACATGATTGGTGCGCTTATGAGTACACAACTCCTTTAGACACTTAGCATAAGAAGGAATTTGTTGGATGGCATCTAAGAGAGGAATGTTTATCTTGACTTGCTTAAAGACTTCCAAAATCTTGTCGAATTGGTCTGTTTGCTTAGATGAAATGAGTCTTTGGGGATAAGGGGCTTTGGGTTTATAGACTCTTTCACCCGGTTCTTCAGAAGAAAGTTTATTGATCGGTTCACTTGTGGATCCTTGACTTTTCGAATTCTCGGATTTTTCTCCACTTAGACCCGGAAAAGGATGACTTGGTTCAGGAGTCGATTCCTCATCCTCACGAGACTTATCACCCACTTGGTTATCAACTTGTTTTCCAGACCTTAAGGAAATAACTGCATTCACATTGTCATGAGGTCTCTGGTTCATGGGAAACTTAGGATTCACCTCAGGTTGACTAGGAAACCGGTTCTTCTTCAGCTCACAAATCGTGCTAGCTAACTGACTCATCTGAACCTCTAACTTAGAGATGGCTTGAGAATTGGAATTTAAGATTTGCCTATCTTGGGTCATGGTTTGCATGAAGGTTTGTTGGGATTGAGTCAAATTCGTTTGTGATTTCAACAACGCCTCAATACTCTTCTCTAAGGAACTAAGTCTCTTATCCGAATCATTAAAACCGGGTGGGTTCAAAGGTGTTTGAGTTGAGTTTGGATAAGGACCAAGACTTTGATTTGGGTAAGAGCTAGAATTGGGCTTTTGAAAATTGGGTTGAGACAGTTGATAGTTTTGACCTTGGTTCCATGAAAAGTTCGGGTGATTTCTCCACCCGGGGTTGTAAGTTTGTGAAAACGGGTCATTTCTAGGTCTTGGTTGGAACATAGCATTCACTTGCTCCAACTCTTGAAAATTTTGAAGTGCTTGGTTCGGAGAATTATAGTTCGCATACATAGACATTTGTGAGGGAGATCCGATGGTTTCTAAAGCTTCGAGTCGCTTAGTAAGGGTAGCTAACTTGGCCTCGGTGGCAATCGAATTATTAACTACATGCAAACCCCTAGAAGACGAACTCGGTGACTCATTAGACTTAACAGGCTCCCTAGTGGACTCCCACAACATCGTCTTTTCTGCCAATTCCTCAAAAAATTCTCAACCCTGATCCTCATCTTTTTCCATGAACTTACCTTGACACATAGACTCTAACAAAGCAGTAGTCGGACTATCTAAGGCTTCGTAAACAATCTTACAGAGTCTCCATTTCTCTATTCCATGATGGGGACATTGAGATAGAAGATTTTTAAAACGGTCAAAATATTTCCAAAACGACTCATTTTCTTTTTGATGAAATTGATTTATCTCATTTGTGATTTTTGTGGTCTTGTGATTTGGAAAATATTTTTTAAGAAAAATTACCACAAATCCCTCCCACGTTGAAATAGAGTTGACCGGTAGACTATACAACCATTTTTTAGTATTTTCTTTTAAAGCGAAGTTGATTAGTCTAAGCCTAATGGAGTCCTCAGTTAATTGTTGGAGTTTTTGTAAGCCACAAACCTCCTCGAATTCGTGAATAAAAAGATATGGATCCTCACCTTCACTCCCGGTAAACTTTGGTAACATGCTAATGTGGTGAGACTTAATCTCGAAATTATTACCATTAACCGGTGGTAAGGTAATACACGAGGGTTGGGCAGAACGGGAGGGGTAACAACGGTCTCTAAGAGAAACAGCCATGTTTACTACGGTTTCACTAACTTCTACGGGTTCAGAATCTGAAGAAGAAGAAGACAACTCAATCGGTCTTACTAATCTAGATGATTCGTTCCTAGCCCAAGCAGTTCGCATAAACACGTAGCAAATAAGTGCAAGAATTTAAACACTCAAAAGAAAATGTGGAAAATCGAAAGAAAGAAAAAATTCTAAATCTAGGGTTCCCTAAAATTAACTAGACCTTGCTCCTAACAACAAGATAATACTAAAACTCACAAAACTAAAAGTACTCGTCCTGATTGGCCAGGTCGGTGCAAGCATTGCTAAGAGGCTAAACACCTTCCTAAGACACCAATCCAAATGGCCAGGTAAGCTTTCGCTAGCCTAGACAGCAACGAATGAATACTTTGAGATTTGTTCGTTTTAGGTTCTCTTCCTAGTTAAGCGCGAAATCCTAGGGCTAACGTCTAATTAATTTTATTAAAAAGGCTAGGGTATGCAAGATGAGAGATTAATTGTTGTGGGCTAAGGAAAGAGTGATGAATTCTCTCCCCTTATCTTGTGATTGGGTTTTGTCCTTAAAATTTATTTAAATGATGCAACACACAACGAGTTATAAAAAAACGATAAACAATTATGGATGCTTAAACTACGTGTCCTAATCTAAAGAAAAGAAGGAATTTAACGTACCTCATTACTCCAGCAATCACCACAATTTACAAGGTACGAAAAATTAAATACAAGAATTTAAATCTAAATGATGTGCTCCTAAGTGATTAATGCATGATGCAACAATTATGTATTTAACCAACTAGTTTTTTTTTTGTTTTTTTTAATAACTAAGTGATGAAAAGACGAAAATAGGGAGATACGGGTTACCGAAAAATGCTTTCCGAAAATTTCTTCAAGTCTGGCAATTTCCGCGTTCCAACGAGCCTTCCGAATCTCCAATTTTCTAAAAAAAATAAACAAAGAGAGCAAGTAAAATTAATTCGAAAAATTAAAAATTAAGGTGTGAAAAATAATTATAATCCCCGGCAGCGGCGCCAAAAACTTGATGTGCTAAAAATATACATTTTAAATTGCAAGTGCACAATTCACATCGTTTTAATAATTTAAAGATTCGTTCCGCAAGGACTAAAATTATTTTTACAAAAACCTTAATTTTCAATTTAGGCGAATTAGACCAATTAATTTTGAGATGAGTTATTAACCAAGGACAAAAAAAAAGGAATGATAATAAGCTAATTAAAAATTCAAGTAACGAAACTAACTAAACTTTAAACATTAATTAAAATACTTGACAAATAAAAAAAAATGGACAAAGGAAGACTAGTGCTTTTAAATCTAGATCTACAAACTAAAGACCATAATTAATACTACTAAAATTAGATCTAAAATTCAATACAACTCAAAAGCAAAACTACATCTAAAATATCAAACCATTAAAGCTATTTTAACAAATCTAACAACTAAAAAGTAGATCTAAATTCTAACACCCAACAAGAAATAAATTTAGCTCTAAAATATCAAACACACTAATAAAATGGAGATTTAAAAGGGGTTCAACTACAACATAAAAAGAAAAGTAGATCTAAGAACATTAAACTAAATAGGCTCATTTCAATTCTCAAGTACTTTACTTTTTTACTTGATGAAATTGAAATGGGTCATAGCCATAAAGGTGAATGAGACAAGTAAAATATAAAAGTAGATCTAAAATTTAAAGAGCTAAGTTTTAACACTACCAACAACTAGATCTATATCTAAAATATTTAAACAACTACAAGTAAATATCAAATCCAACAACCAAAACTAGTTCTACAATCTAGAATAAAAAAACAACTAATAATAATAAATTTAGAGATCTAAATCATTGAACCCACATTTAAAATAGAGATTTAAAGGGGCTCATGACAAGATAATAAACAATAAAACTAAGGAGTAAAGTAGAGAGATAAGTAAACTAGATCTAGAATATTAATCTAAAAGGCTCCTTTCATTTCCCAAGTATACAACTTGTGGTACTTAGAAAGATATCATAGCCATAAACTTAAAGAAGATAAGATGAAGACTAACATAAAAATAAATTAAGACTTAAAGAAGATAAGATGAAGACTAGCATAAAAGAAAATAAAGACTTGCATTAATATGAAAAGTGTTTACAATATTTGAGAGAGCTAAAAACTAGATCTAGAAAATTAAAAGAGAGACTACTACTAAAACTAGGGTAAAAACTAGAGATGATTACAATGAGATAATGAGATGTATTTACAGGCTAGGACTAAGGTTTTGGGTGGTGTTGGGTCAATCCCCACCATTCAAATGAGGTGTTTGTTGGTAAAATCTACACCATTGATTTTTGATTTCATCCACCAACTTGCTCTTTTGTCTTTTTCTCCTCTTTACTTTGTTGGCTTCCTTTTCTTCCCTTTTTTTTGCCCTTTCTAACTCATTTCTTCTCCTTTAATTATTTAATTTACTTATCTGCAAAATAAGGAAAATGCAATAAATTAACTAATAAAAATACGAAAGCGAGCAATAAAATAGGCATTAAAATATGTAAAATTATGCACTAATCAAATGTGGATATGACTGAATTCTAGACCAACTTGTTCCCATGTCCAGCTTCAATATCTTTAGCTACAGTAACCTTAATAGTAATCGCTTCGAAAATTGTAATGACGAACTGCAGACTTTGAACACTGACCCTCGCTTCATAAACAAGGCACCAGCATCAAGAGTATCATCAACACCTAGTAGACATCTCCATTTCCAATACTCCCCCTCAAGCTGAGAGTAGGCTTTGTTGAACTTAAGCTTGACAACAGTTTCATTTTCAAGACCTGCATATATGCCATCTATTTTCCGGCAAGCCTTTCGCTCAAACTGCTACTTCTCCGACGATAACACTTCCTTACTCTGCATCTTTTCTCCACATCGATTCAAACAACTCCCTAAACTCTTTAACACAACCACAAAACACTTTGCACTATAAACATCTGAAACAGTTACAAACAATTAAACCAACAACGAACAATTACAATCCCAACAGTACGTCTCACTTGAAAAAAGAACAGAGTGCTACAAGAATTATAGTCGAGTAAAAACATTATAGTACAATTATTTTGTGATTCTCTTCAAAACAATTCAGGACCATTAAAAAAGCACAAAACGAGGCTGAACAACTCTAAACTTGCACAAAATAACATATAGATTGACAGCGTCAAGCTGGTGGTCATTCAGGTTTTTCAACTTCTCTACTGTCTACGTATAGTTTATACAATTACTCGACTAAAATATACTTAATTATGGATGATATGAAAATTGTTCCTGTTAGCGCATTAATTTGTAATTCTACATAATGTCTAATTCATTATCTTGTGCGCAGAGGAAAACATGAAACCAGATGCTGCTTGAATTTGATAACGGAGGCGTAACATAGATGCTGCTTAAGTCTTGACATACTTTTACATCGGATTTTATATCAAACTGTTCATCCATCTCAAATATAAATATCAAGTAGTTATCTCATTTCCACAATAACTCATTTAAGAAATTAAATTGTTAAGATATATCACTCTATTAACTTTTTAAAAAAAAGTGATGATTAATGTTAAAAATGCAATAATCTGTCAAGTACGTATACACATAAAGACTAGTTATTTATAACTATTTAATTATTCTTGTATATATCATCATATACGTCTATAATAAAAATCTTTTTGATAACGGAAGCGTAAGGTAGTTGCTGTAGTTTGATCCCGGAAGACTATTAATTTTTGTCACTACAATTCTGGAAGACTTTATAAGTAGCTTCAATTAATCTCGACCACTAGTTTTTGTTTAATTTTAAGCGAAATGAATTTTTTGAAATCCTTGTGAAATCTTTTATCTTTTACAACAATCCGTACAAGACAATTGGTTCATGCTGTATTTTTTTCTCATGGATACATACTTTATATGCAACTTGCAATTAGCTAGCTACCCACAACCGTATATACGATATATCCATTGTATTTGATTTGGATGTGAATCTGCAATGCAATGAATTCAGGAAATAAAACAAAGACCAAATAAACCACGGACGCAGCAAACCAAATGGCTACAAATATCCAGAAAACAGGATTCAACATGATAATGATAATATGACATTAGTTATATGTTTGAGTTTTCTGAATGATTAAATATACAGATTGATGATCCTAAAGTAGAAACAGATGTGTATGATATATATTAATATTAATATATATAAATCGATCCGGTCCAATGTTGGACAAATTTTTAACCAATAAATTATAGTCATTTATCATTTACCATTTACTCCCACGGCTGAGATTAGATAATTTGTTGTTAATTGCGGAAGTGTTAACGGATAATATGATAATTTCTATTATTTTGCTTAAATTTTAATTAATAATATGAATTATATATATTTATTTATTTTAAAATGATAATTTAAAATGTTTAATTTGATTAATAAGAAAATATAAATACTAATTTAAAATACTAATTAAAAAAATTGTAACATTACCAATTACACATAATTTTTGGGAAAATTTTTAGGTTAGCTAACATTTTTCTTTTGTGATTTAAAGAAAAAAAGACTTGGGTTTGACCAGTGCTCGAATCTGTGGGCAGAGGAATTGCTGTTATCTTTTGTCAAGTCCAAACGTGGACCTAAATGATTTCCTATTTGCCCAAAAAGAAACGGGCGAGTACTCTTTTCAGTTTGCAACTTGTCACTCCATGCCAAGCCGCCCGAGGCAACTAGGCATCAATCATTGTACATCCTCCTCCTAAAATACTGCTATAAATACCGTTACGTACCACAACCATAGACACTCACAACTCATAACATCCAAATAATTTATACACAGCAATAGAAAACGAGTTAAGATGTTGAATGACTATAGCAAGATGTTGAGAAACTTTAGCATCTTTCAAAAGACAGAGGAAAAGAGAGACAAAGATTTACTAATAGCAGCAACTGTGATAGCTGCCATGGCTTACCAAGCAGCTCTTAGCCCTCCTGGTGGCATGGCTTCAGTGGATGCCGCACAAGCTAAAGATCTAGTTGCTTCTGCTAAAGATTATCAACTTAGACCTGGAAAATCTCTTCTAGCCTACTTCTACTCTGGTTTAAGTAGCTGGTTTTGGATAAATAACACCGTCTCGCTTATGGCTTCTCTTAGTGTGATCTTTCTGTACGTCAGTGGTTTTAGTCTCAAACGACAAATTCAAATTTGGGTCATCCGGGTGGCCATGTGGATAACTCTCACTACAATGGCAGTTGCCTATGTTTGTGCGGTTGTAGCTACCATCAATCCAGTTAATGCTTTTGATGAAATTAGCAAAACAGCAAGAGCACTTATGACTGCACTAATAGTATGGATCGTACTGATTTACTCTTCCTTAACAATTCATGTTTATCGCTTCTACGTCTACATAAAGAATGAACGTGCAGCCTCGCCCACAGCCCGAGAAACTGAGATGATCTGATAATAAATTTTAATGCTCTCTACTGTCAAGTCCATTTTAAATGTCAATTTGTAGCTGCAGGTTTTCAGTGTTTCCCATGCCTTGTATTGTATTTTACATTTCAGATTTAGTATTCATTTTCAAAATCCAGTTCAATCCAATTTCTACTTATTTTTTTATATAGAGAGTGTTTGAATTATTGATACCAAAAAAAAAAAATTCATCTAATGTACGTAAAGTTTGATGTTATATATAATATAAAATTTTTATCAGAAATGATTAAAGTGTGTTATCAGGAGGATCCTCTAGATGAATTACTGAAAATATACTTATTAGGAGATACTGGAGATGAATTCAACGTTAGCACTAGATATATTAATGAACGAATCACAAGAACACTCTTAAAGAAGCATAGAGCTAACAAAATTTAGAACTCTCTTCCTTTTCTCTGGATCAAATATTATATACGGACAAGTATGCAACAATCGTAGTATGTATTCTCCTAAAATACTATAAATACCATGATCAGTTCCACAAGCATAGTCCATAGACACTCATAGCATCGCGCGTACTCCTACATATATGAGTAACATTGTATACTCGGCAACAGAAAACGAGTTAAGATATGATGTTGAGAAACTTTAGTAAGATGTTGAAGATTTTGAAAAACACAGAGCATGTTTCAAAAGACAGAGGAAAAGAAAGACAAAGATATACTAATAGCTGCCATGGCTTACCAAGCAGCCTATTAGCCCTCCCGGTGGCATCACTTCAGTGGATGCCGCAGAAGCTCCGGTCCCTTCCTTTAAATTAGATTATAGCCTTAGACCTGGAAGTTCTCTTCTAGCTTACTTGTGCTAGACTTTTAACAATACTCTTTATATTCATTTCTAACATTACTCTTAATATTCACTTCTCATCCAATTTTATATTATTAAAAACAACTTCAATTCATAAAAGTATAAAAGAAAGTGGACAGAGATAGAGAAAATGGACAGAGATAAAAGTACAAAATAAAGAGAAATGAGACTATTAATGATTTTAGGAGTCACTGAGAGTCTTTTGAACTAACATTTCATCCTTGCTCCTCAAATTTCAAAGTTAAGAGCCAAAAAAAAAGAGAAGTGGAGATGCTCTAAGTAACGGGTTTTGGATATATAGCTAATACCATCTCGCTTATGGCTTCTCTAAGTGTAATCTTTCTGTATGTCAGTGGTTTTAGTTTGAAACGAAGATTTCAAATTTGGATCATCAGGGTGGCCATGTGGATAACTGTCTCTTCTGGCCTATGCTTTGGCAGTTACCAGCCCAACTAATGATTTGACAAAAGTTTCCGGTACAATAGAAGCACTTGGATTCTCATTAATAATTAGGATGGATGCTATTGCTTGCCCTTTCCTTTTTTATTCTTGTTATTCGCCTCGCCCTCTACATACATAGTGAGAAAAATTTATATGTAGTAAAATACCCCGACTTTAAATCTACTAAACTCAGAATTATCGATCGGAAATTCAAAACTTAAAATCAAAATTAAATAAATCCTGACCCAAATTTATTTAATTTCAATTTTAAATTTTGAATTTCATTTCGATAATTCTGAGTTTAGGAGATTTAAAGTCGGGGTGTTTTACTACATATAATTTTTTTTTGGATTTTTTTGTGCATATTTCTTTTGTCGGAAAATTTTCAGGTGGCCGGAAAATTGAAATGAGTCAAATTGTGCAATCAGTGAACAAAATGAGTCAAATTGTGCAATGATAACCAAAATGAGACAAATTTACAATCAGTCACATATTTGATACATTTTGTTCCAATCAGTCATGTATTTGATAATTACCCCAATTTCAAATCGTATGTATTGTATTTCAAATTTCAACCTTTACATGTACTTTACGATTTCTAGCTGTATTTTGTAATTATATTGTATTTCATGTTTATTATGCGTTCAATAAATCTATCCATGTTGTCAATAATATAATGCTTAAACAATGATTTAGAATCTCTCCCCTTCTCTTCTAACTCTAATCTGGCCGCCGCCGTCACCACCATTTGATGGCATCGTTATCGCCGTCGAAGGTGGATGAATTGTCGGCGGCTGGAATTAATAGTTCTCGATCTCTCTCTACTCTTACCATGGCCATATACGCATCACACATTCAAATACACATATACTCGCACAACTATCCCTCACTCAAAGTCGTTAGAAAGATAATGGTCCATTAATAATCTGCTCTTATTTCTCCTCTCTACGTGCATCTTTATTTTACATTTCTCAATCATGTCTTCTAGATTTGGCTGTTTTATGTTTAGATCTGAAACTTTTAGTTTATAAATACATACATGCTTTGTATCTATATTTCTCTATCTGTTTTTACTTATTTTGTTGTTCTTGATTGGTTTATAGCTTGATTTTAGCTGGGTATGCATTTGATTGTTTGCTAATATAGACAGTTGATTATGAGAATTAAATTGATATGAATTCTTTCTTTCTGTGTTTTGATTGTGTGATACTGGCGGGGTTGTTCTTGCTTGATTTGTCGATGAGTTAAATCTCAAAGTAGTGAATAACATATATCAAATAGATGACTCTAGTTATCGGAGACTCGTTTGTACCATTATAGTGAAGAGTAATGACATCACCGTTTGCTTGACATGTTGACTTGACAATAAACGTTAAAATCGTAACGGGAGAAACGATTATAAAGATGCGGCAACAGATGGTAGTCTATGTGTACTCTAACTAAACCCTTTCAATCTTTTCGTTTTAAGTTTATACTTTATTATTTTTATTATTAAATAAAATTATGATAACCATTAATAAAAAAAAATTCTATACATTAAAAAAGCAAGATTAAGATTTATAAACAAATATTATTTTTTATTTTAAATAAAATATGCGTTACAACATGTATATATACATAAATAACTGTTGTACGTTCAACAACATCATATATGTAGGTTGCAATTCACGCGCTGGCCACCTGTACAAATTATCATTCACGTTCATTTTCCGTTAAGTCAACAAGTTGACTGACGTCGATGTCATTACTCTTCACTATAGTAGTACAAACGAGTTCTCGATAATTAAAGTCACCTATTTAAAATATGCCCTTCAATTTAGTGACCACTTTGATATTTACCATATTTGTCAATTTGGGGTTAGTGGATGTGGGCTGTTGAGTGATGTGGTTTTTCAGATCATGCGGCGGAGGTTTCAAGAATCTTAGCTTATGATTTTTGTGAATTGGAATTGGGGATGTGTTTGGACGGCGTAGATTTAATCTTGAGATGGTCCCACTTTATTATTTATCTGGGTTTGGTTGAGTTGATTAAGCTCTTTCGGGCGGGTGGTGACCCGGGTAATGCTTCGGGTAACTCTAGATTAGTTAATGTGTATTCATCAACTAATATTTATTTTATGACATTGGTGTAAAGCATAATGTAACGTAACGTAACATGTAACCGAGGAAACTAACTCAACACTGATGGTCGGTAACTTATATTAAAATGAAGCACGCAATCGACTGCGAATCGTTTATAAGTTGAATACAAAAGACCAAAACATTAGAGGAAGCTTTGAAGACATTGAAGATCACTGAAAGAAGTTCATTAACATGTTCAAGACTCAGTGAATAATAAAGATGTAGTGTTTCAGAGGTTCAGAAGATGTCAGAGGTTTTACAACAGAGAAGTCAAGGGATTTCAGTGAATTACAGAAGCACTTCTTAACAGCTAGAGAAACAGAGCCAATTGAATGGTCAAGAAGATGTGAAGATCAAGTTCGTGTTAGTCGTTTGTGAACCAGACCAGTTACACTAAACGTCAACACAAAAGGAATTGAGAACTGCATCTATGTTAGAAAAGAATTGGCTGTATAATCGTTGTGTGCTAAAACTCAGAGAAAATCAAGTTCAAGTAGTAAAGGTAAATTTATTAACTTGGTTGCAGTGAAAGGAAATATTACAGAGTTTTGAATCGTTGGAAAAATGGCTAAAGTGAACTACCGATAGTTGGTTTAGCTGTTTGACTGTTTCATCTTATTTACCGACGGTTGGTGATTAGCTGTTTGGCTGTTTCGTCTTATTTACCGACGGTTAGCACATCTCGACGGTTAGCACTTTTGATATATTATTAATTCCATTTCTCTCGACGGTTATGGTTTTAATAATTATTTTGAGTCGATAGTTATAACTGATAGTTGGGTTTGACTGTTTCGTCTTAATTGACCGACAGTTACAACATCTCGATAGTTAAGGTACTCAGATAAATATCCAGATTATTTATTCCATCGACGGTTAAGTCATTCGATAGATATGGCACTTCGATAGTTGAGGTTTAAGATTATTTAATCTACAGCCAGCCACATCATGCCACTTATCATTGATATCCTTAAGCAGAATTGTTTTAAGTGATTTATTTCAGTCTCGACGGTTATCAACAGACTCACCGATGGTTATAAAATAAATGTCTCGACGATTGTTAATTCAAGAAGTGAGAAGCAATCTATTTACTTGGTTCTCAGAAGGCCACGTAGTAGATTGAAAAAGCCTACACAATAAAGCAGCAAAGCCAAGCCTTTGTGAATCAATTCATTCAGTTATACAGAGAAAACATACAGAGCAAAGAAGAGAGACACAGAGAAGCCATTAACATCGTTTGAGCTAGTGTCATAATTATTGTTCGTATTGATTGTTGTTGTTATATTGTAACTGTACTTGTGAATCAGTTGAAGCTAATCTACGGATTAGATTTGTGTAGCACCTTCGTGGTTTATATTAATAAAACGATATATTCCTCGAACGAACTGTGTTTGTGTTAACTGTGTTCATACCTTGTGTTTGATTTAATATTTGTTCGAACTGTCAACTAGTCCATATCAAATCATTCCGTGAATATTTTATAAATTGGACAATATCGTATTCAACCCCCCTTCTATGATATTTGGGACTAACAATTTTATAAAGTTTTGGTAGCAGATTTCAGAAGACAGGATCATTTTCGGGATCCAACTCAAGAGGTGGTTACAATTTAAACATGGTAGACCGTAGTAAGTTCCGGTGCTACAACTGCAATGAACTAGGGCATTTCGCCACTGAATGTAAGAAACCGAAACAAGCAAAAGACAATAAGGTTTATGAGAAGAAAAACTATGATGAGTTGAAAAGGGAGAATGAGAAGTTGAAACAGAGATTAGATGTTTTGGTTGCAAAACAACAAGGTAAGGCTTACATTATTGAAGGTAGAAGCTGGGATGACACAGATTCTGAAGAAGAAGAATATGGAAATCTTGCATTAATGGCAGACACTTCAGAACAATCTCCATCATCATCACAGGTACCTATTCTCACCACTGTAGATATGTCTCTATCTGAATATAAAAATACTGTTAATGACTTGAGTATAGAGATGTTTAACATTCATACAAGCATGCTAGCTTCAGAAGAAGAAAATGTTAGACTAGTTGCAAAGATTAAAAAGCTAGAATCTGGAAAGGAACAACTAGAGCTTGTAGGAATCACAGTTAATAACCTTAAGGAAAGAAATGAATATTTGGAGAATAAGGTTAATTGTAATGCAGAGGTTGAGACAGCACTTATGGCTAAGATTTCTGAGATAGAGTTAAAATTGGAAGCTTTTAAGAACTCAGCTAATATTGCTAAAGACATATTGGATAAGCAGAGCTTAGATAATAAGACATGTATAGGCTTTGACTACGATGAACATAAAAGGAAAAAGAAAAAGGATAAAAGGAATGTAACTTTCAATGCTTCTAGTACCGTTCTATTAGAAAATGAAAATGTTCCTTTTGTCATTAAGAAGTGTAGTAATCCTATCTTTAAGCTCCCACTCTCAGAACCCTTAGACGAAGATACTATCATATGGAAACAAGAAATGCTTGTTGAGGATAAGTTAAAAGAGAAAGAAGTTGAGGAAAATAATATAGAAGAAGTTACACCTAATGAGCCAGTTAAAACTGAATCTGCTAAAACTGAATTAGGTGGTAACAAGAACAAGTCAAAGAGTAATAGGAATGGGAAAGTAGATGTTAAAATTGCTAATTCTGCTACACCTGTACCCACTGCACCTAGGAAATTGTGTACTAATTGCAATTCTGCTGGACACCTTAGTCATGCATGTAATAAGGTTAAAGTAGAATCTAATATTCCTGTTGTGCAGAACATGTTTAGCATGAATAGTTCTCATTTGCCTTGTGGTATTACTGGATGTATGTCATGTGCTTTTAATATTATGAATGCTTATTTCAATTTGATGAATGCATCTACTTCTAGTAATTGCATAGGCATAGAAAGAAGCATGAATAAGAAAAAGGTAAGGGCAAAGACTGCTAGTCCTCCTAAGGTTAGGAAGGAAACTCAATCTCCTAAGCCAAAAGACAAATCTGTCAAGGCAAAGGAACATGATTCGAGTTCAGTCAAATTAGAACTTAAAGATGTGAAAACTGAACCTATTACACCATCTGCAAGAACCTCTAAATTTCTTGGACCCAAACAAGTTTGGGTTCCAAAGAAACCTTAATCACTTTGTGGTTG
The DNA here is from genome assembly GCA_028671895.1 of Oenanthe sinensis. Classification (NCBI taxonomy): domain Eukaryota; kingdom Viridiplantae; phylum Streptophyta; class Magnoliopsida; order Apiales; family Apiaceae; genus Oenanthe; species Oenanthe sinensis. The sequence goes on from CM053809.1 coordinate 20,998,977, forward strand.
CAGGGCATAAGTACTAATGAAAAAGTCATGTAGATTCTGGATAGTGGATGTTCAAGGCACATGACAGGAGACAAGTCCCTACTGACCAGTGTGGTTGAGAAGATCGGCCCAGTTGTAACCTTTGGAGATGACAGAAAGGCTTTACTAAGGGATATGGTAGTCTGGAAGTTGGAAATGTCATCATTGAAAATATCTCTCTTATTGACGGTCTGAAGCACAACTTGCTGAGCGTTAGTCAATTTACAGATAAAGGATATAATGTGGACTTCAGGAAGGAAAAGTGTATGATCGCCAATAGGAAAGATGAAAAGCTTGCTCTTAAAGGAGTAAGAAAAGGAAATCTGTTCGTAGCTGACTTAAACACTGCAAGCAGAGGAGAAGCAAATTGTTTCTACAGTAAAGCATCCTCTGAATTGAGTTGGTTATGGCACAGAAAACTATCTCACCTGAACTTCAAGGCGATGAATTCTTTAGTAAGAAGAGAATTGGTGAGAGGATTACCACAGATAGAATTCTACCAAGAAGGACTCTGTGAAGCATGTGAAAAGGGTAAGTCAAAGAAGGCGTCACATAGAAGAAAGGACATGTCAAGCATCAGCGAACCTCTCCAGTTGATTCATATGGATCTATTTGGACCGGTTAATGTCATGTCAGTTTCAAAGAAGAAATATGCATTAGTGATTATCGACGACTACTCCAAGTACACGTGGGTGTTGTTTTTGCATTCTAAGGATGAAACACCTCAAATGGTAATTGATCACATTAAAAAGATTGAGGTGGAAGCTGGATTGCCTGTGCGGACAATCAGATCAGATAATGGAACTGAATTCAGAAATGCAGTTCTAAATGAATTCTGCACAGAGCGAGGCATTTCAAGACAATACTCAGCCCCAAGAACTCCACATCAGAATGGAGTGGTAGAAAGGAAAAACAGGACTTTGATTGAAGCAGCAAGGACAATGTTAAGCCAGTCAAAGCTACCTACATATTTTTGGGCAGAAGTAGTCAACACATCTTGTTACACTCAGAACAGAACCCTAATCAACAAAGACTTAGAAAAGACATCCTATGAGGTTATGACCAATAGAAAGCCATCACTGAAGTACTTTCATGTGTTTGGTAGAAAATGTTATGTATTGAAAGATGAACATCTAGGCAAGTTTGATGCTAAAGCAGATGAAGGGATTTTTCTTGGTTACTCACTTGAGTCTAAGACGTACAGGGTATATGTGATTGAAACTCATAAGGTCATTGAAAGCCTTAATGTAACGTTTGACGACACCAAACTCCCAAGTCTTCAAAAGGATAAAAATTCTGAATCTCTGGAAATTGAAAATCTATCAGAATACTACTTAGGAGATGAATACGTACCTGGTGCTGCATCTGGTAGTCATGAACACACGGAGATTGATAATCCAGAGCAAAGCAGTGGAAGTGTTGGTAATACCACACAGTCATAGTCACAGTCTGTATTTTAAAATCAGTCTATTACTGAACCTGCTAGCTCAACTGGTGGATCATCAAATAATGAAGGCAGAAACTCAGGGGGAGGTGAAGAAGGATCAGCTAGTCGCTCTCAACACAATTACGAAGAAGGACAATCATCAAGGGCTAATCTGCCTAGACAGAGGGTATGGAACAAAGATCATCCCTTTGAATTAATCATTGGTGACCCAGAGAGTGGTGTGAGGACTAGAAGAGCAACGGAGAATGAATGTCTGTACTCTAGTTTTCTATCAGAGAAAGAACCTAAAAAGGTTGAAGATGCTCTAGAAGATCCAGATTGGGTGATTGCAATGTAAGATGAACTCAATCAGTTTGATAGGCAGAAAGTTTGGAAACTGGTACCCAGACCTAAAGACAAATCTGTTATTGGCACTAAATGGGTATTCAGGAATAAGTTGGATGAAGATGGCATTGTTACGAGGAACAAGGCCAGACTGGTTGCTAAGAGGTATTCTCAAGAAGAAGGAATAGATTATGACGAGACCTATGCACCAGTAGCAAGACTTGAAGCCATCAGGATGTTTTTGGCATTCGCAACACATTTAGACTTTAAAGTTTATCAAATGGATGTGAAAAGTGCATTCCTGAACGGGGAGCTGGAAGAAGAAGTATATGTAGAGCAACCTTCGGGTTTCGAGAACAAAGATCATATGGACTTTGTGTACTTCCTTTTTAAAGCTCTTTATGGACTCAAGCAGGCACCTCGAACATGGTATGAAACACTATCTGAATTTTTAATTAAAAATAGTTTTATCAGAGGTGTTATAGATAAGACTCTCTTTCATAAAATGCACAAAAATAATTTGATATTAGTTCAAGTGTATGTTGATGATATTATATTCAATTCTACTAATGATGAGCTATGCAAGAGATTTGTTAAGTTAATGCAGAGTAGGTACGAGATGAGTATGATGGGCGAGCTTACTTTCTTCCTTGGACTACAAGTGAGTCAGAAGAAAGATGGGATCTTCATTTGCCACGCAAAGTACATCAGAGATCTTCTAAAGAAGTATGGACTTGAAGATTCAGCCCCCGCTAAGACTCCAATGCCAACTGCCACAAAGCTTGATAAGGACAAATCAGATAAATCTGTCGATATCACAAGCTACAGAGGTATGATTGGATCTCTACTCTACTTAACTGCAAGTAGGCCAGATATTATGTTTTCAACTTGCCTATGTGCACGGTTCCAAGCTAACCCAAAAGAGTCTCACCTTATAGCTGTCAAAAGAATTTTTAGATACCTGAAGGGTACTTCAAATTTGGGAATTTGGTATCCTAAAGGTACTGGTTTTGACCTAATTGGCTATACAGACTCGGATTTTGCAGGTTGTAAGATTGACAGGAAGAGTACTTCTGGAAGCTGTCAATTCTTGGGAAGAAGATTGGTCTCATGGTATAGCAAGAAGCAGCACTTAGTGTCTACCTCAACAGCAGAGGCAGAATACATCGCAACAGGTAGCTGTTGTGCTCAGATCCTATGGATGAGAAACCAACTCCAAGACTATGGCTTTATGTTGAACAAGATTCCAATATTCTGCGACAACACAAGCGCCATAGCTATAACCAACAATCCGGTTCAGCACTCCCGAACCAAGCACATTGATATCAGGTATCACTTTATACGAGAGCATGTCATGAATGGAATTGTGGAGTTTCATTTTGTACCCACAGAACAACAACTTGCAGACATCTTCACGAAACAACTAAACGAATCCACTTTCTCTAGGTTGGTTAGTGAATTAGGGATGTTAAATTTAAATTAATTTTTATTTGCGAGGAGTTGTATGGATTCACAAGTTATTGAATTTTTATATCCAAATGACTTGTGACCTCCAGTCTAACTTATAATCTCGGGCTTATGAATATCAATATTAATTATCATAAGTATACCAGTTATGCTTTGTGGTAATTATTTGATATAGCATAAGTAGTTAACTGCTACATAAGTGTTTGTAGTTAACAAGAAGCATAACAGTCTGTGGTTTAGAATTAATTGGTGGATTTCAATGTTATGAGATCTGGCTGAGAGATTCTATATCAGACATGTTGTGATTTTTAGTGAGAAATTGGTTGTACAGACTTGTTTATTTAATGTACTGGTTCTCACTGGAAAAATGTGTAACAATTACATTTCAAGATCTCATTTTGCATAACTGTCTGTATGTTTATTCATAGTATGCTTGTATGATGTTTGGATTGTGATTGGGTTGCTTTAAATTTTTTTGAAAATTTCAAAAGTAACAGAGTATGGAATAAAAAAAAAATTGTTGTTCCAAAGTTTTTAAAGCAACCACCTGTGTTTATTAGTATTACTATTAATATTGTCTATTTGTGGATTTCAAATTGGATTATTATTAATTCGATAGTTATTTCTAAATTAAGATTCTAATATTTCTATTTTAGGAATATTAATTCGTTAATTTAAGAAATCTCTATTTAATTAATTTTATGAATATTTGAAATTATTTGGTAAGTGTAGTTAAATGATTTTTATTTTTTATTAGCAAACTCTCGACAGTTATAATTAGATATATTTTTCGTAACCATCGAAGTGGTTTTAAACAATACTCGATAGTTATGATAAAATATATTATATTAGTAACAGTCGAAGTAGTCTTTTGGTTAATATATTTATATAATAGAAAACTATCCATCTCGATAGTTACTCGTTGTTTTATCTGCTTCGATAGTTGTTTTTTTCTAACCGTCGAAGTGAATAATTTTATTAATTAACTTGTCGATTGTTATGTATTATATATAGATATATATATATATATTATTTATTTTATTATTTCTATAGCTAACTATCGAAGTGCTATATATATATTATTTTATTATATTCTGTTTTTGTTAACCATCGAAGAGTTGTTGCAATTGTGTTCTTATATCATACTCGTGCAATTCATGTGAGGCCGCACACATTCATGGACTTGCAAACTCTTCTTTGTAAAATATTGCTTTAAGTTTCTGTACGTAATATTAAAAAAAACGGTGTGAACAAATGGGAACACAGAATGCTATGTTTGCTGTTTGTTTGTTTAAAAAAAACATTTTGATAGTTACGTTGGGCAGCAGGTTATACTATTTAATAATCGAAGTGGCTAGTGGCAGGTTATACTATTTAACATCTCGCCAGTTAACTAAATATATATATATAGTTTCTTTCTTTCACTCGCCAGTTACACTGCACTCAGCTGCTGTTCTTAACCATCGAGCAGAAAATTGATTTTTTTCCCCTCCTTTTTCTACCATTCTAGTACTAGTTTTGAAAATCTAAACCGATAGAATTGTAGATCCAGTCATCCCGAATTATTTGATACCAGCCTTGCATCGTTTGGTTTCAGTTTTGTTTCAAGTGTTTCAAACTTTGGGATTTTCTCTAGGGTTTGTTTGAGGTCTAAAAATCAAAACAAAAATAGTTTCATCGTTCAAATCTCTCCTAGTTTAGCATATATTTTTTTCACGATTTTTGGAGGAGTTTTGAATTTTAGTATTTTTGGTTCGTTATCGAGTCTAATTAAATTTGTAATTAATTATTTAAAGTTAAAATTTTTGATAATTTTTACTAGTTAAAAATGGTTGGAATTTTTACTATTACCAAAACGAATTTAGTTGCTGAGTTTGACATTCAGTCCCTTCATGCTAATTATCGGGCCTGGGCACGAGTGTTACTCGAATATTCTCGAGTGAGGTATGCTTTAGTAACAGACGTGATATTAAATCATAATATGCTACGAGACTGTTACTGTTCTGCATATGACTCTTCAGCTGTTGATGAATTGGCTTTTACGTTTAGTATTGCTAATCGGGAAATCCGGGTGATGGAACTAGATTTGAATCGTATCTTAAGATTTCCTGAGAATAATCTAGTCCCTTATCCCAATTCCGAACAATTAACTCAGTTCTTCACGACTATCAACTACGTTAATCCTAATTTCCACGACTCGGGTGAAAGGTGTAAACATCATTTACCTAAGGAATGGAATTTTTTTTTCCACACTCTTATGCAATGTTTCTCTTACAAAAAGTCCAACACACACAGTATTTCAAGATAATATCAAGCTTTAGGCTTCAGTGTTGCTAATAATTGTAAGATAAATTTTGGTAAGTTATTATTGAATCAGATGTTGTATGTTATGGGACCGGTGGAGGACAGAAACCTTCAAGTCACTAATGTGGAGTGTTACTTTCCATGGTTTCTACAGCTTATCCTTAATGATCTAACGACTAACGAGGAAAAACTACTATATACTAGTAGTGTTACCTCTTTGTATATGAAATAGAAAAACAGGATAGCCAACACTCTGAACAATAACAGAAACTACATCAACGAAGCACCTGCTCAAATGACTGAATACATGCAAGGTTGTGTAGTGGACTTGGAAAGAGACGAGCCTCAAGGGCCTCAAGAAGATGATCAGGTCCCTGAACCAGTGCAAAAATCAGTTCTAGTAGTTACTCCTGTAGAGGATTTAGCTCAAGAAGAGGAAGTGGTTCAGGTGACAGAGGAAGTACAAATTTCAGTAGATGGATTTCAAAGTATATCTGGAGGAGATTCTGTAGGTCATGCTGACAGTCAGAAATCATATCATCCCTGGACTCCTACAGGTAGTACTCAAGGTAGTCTTCATGTCTCTGAATCTTCAGCTTATTCTAATTTGTCAGCTAGGCCCTCTGTGGCTGTAGGACAAGGCAATGAATATAAAACACAACAGATTCTAACCACTGCCTCAGAACCAAACACTATAAAAACCTTACCTTTATCTTCTCTCCAACCCCTAAAAAGAAAATTTGTGAGTGAGGGAGATAGTGCCTCAGAAGCACCACATAAGGAAGGTCAGGGAACCCAAACAGCTCTACCTCTGACTAGACGTCGATTAGAAGAATGTGAGGTATCTGTTAGCCCATCTATGCCCTCTCAAAAGGATATAGAGCTAAAAAAGACCAATACACAGTCTCTGGGGACATCCTCTCAACATGGTGAACCTATTGAAAGTCGTCCGTCGGCCAGGGCATCTGAAAGAATGTCAATAATTGAGCCTCCAACCAAGTTATATGTTGCACTAAAAGGAGCACACACACAGGAGGAATTGACGAATGTTGCTACTACAGTAGCAGAACCTATACAGGTAGATCCTGTACAGGTCATGCCTTCACAGGCTATTGCGGGAGTCACGGGTCCTTCATTGCTAAACATTACAGAATCCAATGTGATAAGCCCCTCAGGAGGAACATTTCTGGCTCCTAATCAGGAGGTCTCCACCACTATTAGTGGAAAGAAGAAGCAACTACTTGGCAATAGTTCTTCGGATGAGCCATTTAGGATTTTAACTGCAGGTACAGAAGACTTGCTGGAGTCAATGAGAGTGAGTGAAACACCAACAGAACGGTTGAGAGATCATAATTCACTCACACCTCTAAGACCGAGCGAGAGAATTGAGAGACAAACACCTACAGAACCTGTCAATGAGACACCTACCAGCCAAATAGATACCCTCACAATGCACACACAATCTCTAAGTCAAAGGGTTTATAACCTGGAGACTACTGTCACCGAAATGAAATCTGAATTTCACAGCAATGTTATGGAAATAAAATCTATTCAATACAACATGTTGCAGGATTTCCAGAATTTCAAGACTGATATGAAGAAGTTTGTTACAGATTTGTTTGAAATGTATAAATCTCAAACTACTCAAATCCCTGCTTCGGAGGATAACATAACTAAGGGGAAGATGATAGTGCAAGAGCAAGAAAAAGAATCTGGTGCTGATATGGGGAGTAAAGACAAAGGGAAAGGCAAGTTGGTAGAAGTAGAAAAAGAAGCAAACATTTATACATCTCAGGGGGAGCAAGATATACCGCTGGAGGTAAGGCTCACACTTGAAGAAGGAGAAATATGGGAACCTTCTCATACCGCTCTTACAGCTCAGGAAGATGATTTGTTTGATGAATTTGTAAATGGTGCCGCTTATCAGTTCACTGAAATGGACTTTGTGGAAACGTTTGGTTTGCTAGATGCAAATCAATCAAGGATAAGGGCATGTGAAATTGCACGAATGTCTCAAGAGAAAGTCAGAAAATAACACTTCAACCACTATATTGTAAGGAGACAAAGGCCGTTGGTGTTATCAAGAGAAGGAAGTGCATGGGATAAGGCTAGGAGTCTTTTGCAGAAACCAGAGTTAGGAGTTATTCAAAATGAAGATCAAAAAATTCTGGAAGCATTGCAAGAAGCTCACAAGAGTCATCCATTAATAAATCAGTTCTTTCATGCATTGAGACAAACAATTAAATTGATATTCATCACGTCTAACATCAATGGCTGGCAGATTCAGATTTAATTCAATAATTCGACTACTAAGACCATTTCTTCTAATTTTATCAAGTTGAGGTCTCTCACAGAATTGTATGTCATGAAGATTAGGGTGGACAAGAGATCTCATGTGAATGAACTTTTTACTGATATGATTGAAGATCAAATGAGCAAAGCAGAAGTTGAAGTTCACACAACTCCTTATACAGTGATATTCTACAAAGACAAGTTAGTTCAGACACTGTGTTTGAGTGATGAAAGACTAAGTCTATATCCTCTGAAGCGTCTGAAATATGTTGAAGGGCTTCTTAGGAGTGAATGACTTAGAACAGAAGAAAAGTGGAAAGCTGCAGAGCGCATCTATGCTTATAGACTTAATGTCTTATCAAATCAATCTGTAGATATTTCAAAGGTCAGAAGAATAGATCCTTCAAATGGATCTCAACCAAAATTGCCTATGTATACAAAAGAAGAGGGAGATTGGGACTTTGAAAAAGTCAAGGCAATGAGTGAATTCAGATTTAACCATCCAGGGAAAGTGTTCGAGTATACAAAAAAGCCAAATTTTCCAATTGTCTTTCCAGAATTTGATGTAATTAGGGAGACAGAGACAATGGTGTTAAAGGATCCTCCAGCAATCAGGTACAAGAACCCCAAAGGAAAAACTGTAATAGTTGATATCCACAAGATGTCTTACATGACTTCTAAGGAACTGAGTTTTATACTTGATCAAATCAAGACTTCGACGAACTATAAAGACAAATCAGCATTGGCAGAAATCTCTAAGCTTTATATGGAGAAGTTGGGAGCAGAATCATGTTACAACACTGATCGGGTTAAAGCAGTTCCAAAAAGTTTGAGTGTTAACGGAAAGACGAAAATTCTTGAATTTACATTCGAACAGGTTAAGCAGATCAGGAGAGTAGCTGTCTTGCAAACACTTCAGGAAGCTTTGTCAGATCCCACGCCAAGAAATATGCTAGAAGAAGAAGTGCTGGATCTAATGAATGACCAGCTTGCAAGTCTTGTACAATGAGAATGACATAATGTATATCAGTTCAGGCTAGAGGAACATTCATTCTACATTGTAATTGTTTTTGAAATCTGGAAATGTATAATATGATCCAGAATGTATTCAATATTAGTTTACCGTCTTCTATTTACTTTTTCTTATAAGTTAGTTTAGTTATCCTCTTAAGGGATTTGCTTGTCGAACTCTAACAATCAAATAGGGGAGATTGTAAAGCATAATGTAACGTAACGTAACATGTAACCGAGGAAACTAACTCAACACTGATGGTCGGTAACTTATATTAAAATGAAGCACGGAATCGACTGCGAATCGTTTATAAGTTGAATACAAAAGACCAAAACATTAGAGGAAGCTTTGAAGACATTGAAGATCACTGAAAGAAGTTCATTAACATGTTCAAGCCTCAGTGAAGAATAAAGATGTAGTGTTTCAGAGGTTCAGAAGATGTCAGAGGTTTTATAACAGAGAAGTCAAGGGATTCCAGTGAATTACAGAAGCACTTCTTAACAGCTAGAGAAATAGAGCCAATTGAATGGTCAAGAAGATGTGAAGATCAAGTTCATGTTAGTCGTTTGTGAACCAGACCAGTTGCACTAAACGTCAGCACAAAAGGAATTGAGAACTGCATCTATGTTAGAAAAGAATTGGCTGTATAATCGTTGTGTGCTAAAGCTCAGAGAAAATCAAGTTCAAGTAGTAAAGGTAAATTTATTAACTTGGTTGCAGTGAAAGGAAATATTACAGAGCTTTGAATCGTTGGAAAAATGGCTAAGGTGAACTACCGATAGTTGGTTTAGCTATTTGACTGTTTCATCTTATTTACCGACGGTTGGTGATTAGCTGTTTGGCTGTTTCGTCTTATTTACCGACGGTTAGCACTTTGGATATATTATTAATTCCATTTCTCTCGACGGTTATGGTTTTAATAATTATTTTGAGTCGATAGTTATAACTGATAGTTGGGTTTAACTGTTTTGTCTTAATTGACCGACGGTTACAGCATCTCGATAGTTAAGGTACTCAGATAAATATTCAGATTATTTATTCCATCAACGGTTAAGTCATTCAATAGATTTGGCACTTCGATAGTTGAGGTTTAAGATTATTTAATCTATAGCTAGCTACAGCATGCCACCTATCATTGATATCCTTGAGCAGAATTGTTTTAAGTGATTTATTTCAGTCTCGACGGTTATCAACAGACTCGCCGATGGTTATAAAATAAATGTCTCGACGGTTGTTAATTCAAGAAGTGAGAAGCAATCTATTTACTTGGTTCTCAGAAGGCCACATAGTAGATTGAAAAAGCCTACACAATAAAGCAGCAAAGCCAAGCCTTTGTGAATCAATTCATTCAGTTACACAGAGAAATCATACAGAGCAAAGAAGAGAGACACAGAGAAGCCATTAACGTCATTTGAGCTAGTGTCATAATTATTGTTCGTATTGATTGTTGTTGTTATATTGTAACTGTACTGGTGAATCAGTTGAAGCTAATCTACGGATTAGATTTGTGTAGCACATTCGTGGTTTATATTAATAAAACGATATATTCCCTGAACGAACTGTGTTTGTGTTAACTGTGTTCATACCTTGTGTTTGATTTAATATCTGTTCGAACTGTCAACTAGTCCATATCAAATCATTCCGCGAATATTTTATAAATTGAACAATATCATATTCAACCCCCCTTCTACGATATTTGGGACTAACAATTGGTTGTAATTAAATTGTTGTTATCTTTTTCCTTAATCAAATATGCCATAAAATTTGAGAGGCTACGTTTTAGATTTTTTAAGGTTGTTAAAGTTTTTATAAATTGTAGATTGTGTCATTTTATAGGAAAGATTTGTGGTTATTAAGGGGTGTCATAAATGTTGGTTTTTTGGACCATTTATTGGTGTGTATTATCTGTCGTCAGTTGACGAATCTGTTGATGAATCTGTGTCATTTTATATGATTTCTTTATATGTTATGAGAAATTGGCAATTGATAAAAATAAGAAGATTATAGGGTGGTGGGGAGGAACGATAAAAGGGAAGTACATTTTATTTGTTTATGATTACTCGGAGTTTTATGTGTCTAACCAAAGGGGACCCATTTGGTTATATATATATATATATATATAATTCTATTTATTAAGTATATTGAACATAATATATATTAATTAATATTTTGGTAATGTTACATTTACTCAATTTTGTGGATGATTTGGTGACTTTTCAGGACAAAGAGAAAGTGGATGGAGACATGAACTTGGACTTAATGGTGGAAGTAACAAGATGTGGCTAACTTTTTAGCATTGGGGACTCACAAAACTTCAAGAATTTCTAGTATTTGTGTTAGGAGCTACCATATAATTTGATAATTTTATGATCGTTTTATGATACTTTTTTTCCCATTTTTGAGGTTTTTCCAAAAGGGTTTTACTCAAATGGGTTTTTAACGAGATTTGTTTTGTCGGATATAAAGGTTTTTTATTATCTAAACTTTCGGGGAAATCTCTTTCTTATGTGTCGTTCGATCCATGGATTGGTTAAGCATAAATTTCGGTTAGATGATAAACTTTTATTATATTTGTGATGTATTATCGGATATTTTATATCAATAAAACGATCTTCGTTTTTCTGACAAAATAAATAAATAAATAAATCTATCCATGTTATATATATACATGCGCGCGCAGTCACGTATAGCTAGATATATATTTATAATTGTTTTGTGTGAAAGAAATTGATTGTGCTATCAACAATTTAATTTGTATACACTAAAAACTGAATTTATTCTCATTTTTAATTATTTTAACATAGAGTATTGTTTGAATTATCAATCTACAAAAAAATAATCCTCATCTAGAATTAAATTTGAGAGTAAATCAAATTAAAAAAAGGTGGTAGAGATTTGTAGAAAAAAGGGTTTGCGCTGAAGAGGATAAAATTAATGTCATCCATAATGATGGACATTTTAAAATAAATATTTATCAATAAATTTGGAAATTTTAAAAATTCATGAGTATTAAAAATGATTAAGGTGGTTTTGCCCATGAGTCCAATAACAAAATAATTTATAAATGAACGAATCACTTCGAGGTCATTTGCTATTGCTGGACTTAGAAAGCCAGAAGTGGCCTCCTTTACTTGAAAGTTTGGTCAGATACTCATGTATATATTTGGTATCCTTCTTTTTTTCTTTAAGAGGTAAGGTAAAACTTGAGTTGTATTTGACGAGCAGCAGCTGGATTGATATAAATCTTGTGGATTGCACCCCAAATTTCCTTGGCAATAATGGCACTGGTAACTACCATAGATGTGTTAAAGGATTCCAATGGTGATGGTGGAGTTAATCCATGTAAGAAGTAAGAACCATGGTGTCGAGTTGACACCATTTAACATATCACATATGATGGACTGAGGGAGAGGGAGAGGGAGCCATTTTCACCAAGAAGAAAGTAAGAAGCTGTAGGGGTGCCGCCTTAAGTGAAGAGACTAACACAGATACATAAACATATAAATGAATATGCTATATAAAAGAGTCACTTGAGACAAGCTCGTTTTCTGATATATTCAACTGAAGTACATACATAAAAAGAAAGAACGTTCAGACTATTTATTGAACGTGTACATCATAAACTAAATGGGGCGAAAAAACTGGAATCACAGGAACTAACTCCTATTCTAACTCAACTACTAAACCACGTACTGAAGACTCTCCTATACTCACGCTACAAGCAAAACACGACACAGACTTGTTGCCACATAGATAAATGCAGAAACATTTATTTAATAGAAATAAATACTAATAAGTTTAGATTAATATCCAACAAGCTCCCCTTTAATCTAAACTCTTTTGCAGATTCTTGACTCCCAATAAATCACGCATTCCTTCGAACTTGACTCTGGATAATGCCTTTGTGAGAACATCAGCTCGTTGCTCGTTAGTATTCACATGTTTGATTATCACTTCACCACGCTCTACACACTCACGTATGAAGTGGTAACGAATGTCGATGTGTTTACTTCTCCCATGGAACACGGGATTCTTGGCCAAATCGATTGCTGACTTGTTGTCAACATAAAGAACTACCGGACCAGTTTTGATATCAGTTATCTGTTGCAGTAGCTTATACAACCATATTCCCTGGCAGGTAGCCGGTTGCCGCCATAAACTCAGCCTCACAAGTCGACAAAGCAACGCACTTCTATTTTTGAGACACCCAAGTTGTAAGGTTTTCATTTAAATAGAAGGCCATACCTCCGGTACTTTTTCTGTCCTCCACATTGCTTGCAAGATCACTGTCGGAATATCCTGAGAGCAGATAGTTTCCTTCTCCTTTTAAATAAATCAGCCCACTTCATGGTTCCTTTCACATAACGCATAATACGCTTGACAGCATTTAAATGTAAAGTGGTAGGTCGTTCCATAAAACGACTAACCATGCCCACTGCATATGCTATGTCAGGCCGTGTAAGAACTAAATATCGAAGTCCGCCCACCATGCTTTTTAACTGAGTTGAATTCACAGCCTTTCCTTTCTCATCCTTGTTCAGTTTCAATGTGGGTTCCATTGGATATCGTACAGAATTGTAATCTGCCATGCCTGCCTTCTCGAGTACTTTGCGTGCGTAGGCAGCTTGTTTAAGTTCAGTGTGACCTTCCTATTGGTTAACTTCTATTCTCAAATAATAAGGCAATATGCCCAGGTCACTCATGTCAAAGACCTGTCCCATCTCCTTCTTAAATTTGTTAATATTTCTGACACACGAACATGTGACCAACAGGTCATCAACATAGACAGCAACTATGAGAACCTCTTCCCCTTCACGTCTGGTGTACACCGCATGTTCGTACGGACATTTGACAAACCCGAGTTCCTCCAAACATTTATTCAAACGAGCATACCAAGCCCGTGGAGCTTGGCGTAATCCATATAGAGCCTTCAAGAGTTTGTACACCTTGTACGCTTGGCCCCTTTTCACGAACCCTTCTAGCTACACCACATATACCTCCTCCAACAAATCTCCGTTTAAGAACGCTGACTTGACATCAAGATGATGTACCTGCCAGTTATTTTTGGCAGCAAGTGCAAGTAACAATCGTACTGTTTCAAGCCTAGTAATAGGTGCATAAACCTCTTCAAAATCAACTCCGTATTGCTGTACGTATCCCTTCGCGACCAACCTGGCCTTGTACTTTATAATCTTTCCGTCTGTGTCTTTCTTTAACTTGTAAACCCATTTCAATCCTATTGCTTTGTGACCAACTGGTAGATCAGTAAGTTGCCAAGTCTTATTTTTTTCGATAGAATCTATCTCAACTTTGCATCGCCTCTTGCCACTCCACTTCATTTGCAGCTTGCTTGTAGTTTGTAGGTTCCTCAACCCCTATTAGCATCAGTTCATCCATTAGTTCCACCTCCGTAGTGTCGTCATAAATGTTACTAAGGAGTCGAAACTTTCGAGGCTCGCTACTATCACCAGATTCACCGCTTGATACAGACTCCTCTTATGATTCTGCAGTAGGTGTAGTTGTCTCTGAAGCCACCTCTGGTGATGTTGCAGAGGAATCAGAAACACGTGACTGACTTGAAGATCCAGGTGTGTGTTGAGTTGGTGAGTATTCAGATTCTTCTAACTGCTCCACCACAGGATAACCAACTACTGTGAGTGTAACATCCCGTATTTTTTTAATAATATATTAAGCTATTTAATTTAATATTATGAATAATATTAGTGATTTATTACTAATATTATTATTTGAATATGAATATAGATATTTTATAATTAGGATATTATTTAGAGATTATTGGTTAAGAGAAGAAAACAAAAAAAAAAGAATAGATAAAAAGAAAAGGAAAAAGAGTTAGGGTTTTGTAAGTTACGTAAATTTTCTTGGAGCAGCCATAGAGAAAGAGAGAGAGAGAGAGAGAGAGAGAGAGAAAGAAAGAAAAGAGAAGGAGAGGGAGAAAGACTTCAGATGATTGGTTATGGTGTTGAACTAGGGTTCGTGTAATTGGAGCATCTACATTTCTTGAGGTTCATTCGTATTCTTTGATTTTCAAGGTACGGATATCTTCGTTACACTCTCTTTGTATTCGTAACAATCTCTTTGTTCTCTATTTGTGATTCAATTCCTATGTATATTGTGTATAGTTTGTGTTCATTCAGATTCTTGTAAACTTCATATCTCATTCGTTCTTTATCTGATTGTTATGATTTTATACTATCTAGAAAGATATTTTGATTATCTACAACTTTTGTTCTTTGTGTTTTCGGAAATTCTGCCTACAAGCACGTTGAAATATGCCGTTTGTGTAATATGATGTGTAATTCAGATTTATATGCTGTAACTTCAAATATTCATATTAAATTGAAATTGTATTCGATTATTGTGATTAATATCATTCTGGAAAGGTCTTTTCGAGCTCTTCATTCTTTGTTTACATTCCGCTGTCAGATTCTGTGGTTTCGACGTCTTAAATCTCAAAATATTACTGTGATCATAGCCTGATTCTGTTATGGCAGTCCGCATTTTTATTGTTTCTGAATTCGTTTCTTATTCAATTTTAACGAACCTTATCATTCTGGAAAGGTCTCGGAATCCTCTACGAGTTCTGTGTTTTATACTTTTTCATTTGAGTTCATCTTGATAGAGTAAATTGCTAGTTTTCCGGACTGGTCAGGTCTGATTTTATTTATAATACTCTATATTGTATGATATTTGGCGTGAATATTTTGAGTAAGATATTTTCAGGTTTTTTGTGATATATGTATGATTTGGGAGATATTGTAAGAATCCGTCATGAGTGGATAATCTCATGCTTTGGCACCACCTATAGGGTGTATTTAAATTGTATGAGCGTATCGCCGGAGTTATGGGACACGTTGAGTCATGACGACTATTGTGTATGTTTGTTTGGCCATTTGGGTAGCATTGTGTTTTGTACCGTGCAAGCCCCTGTAAGATTTTGGGTAGCATTTGATTTGTTCTATGGAAGCCCCTGTAAGTTTTGATGACTACATATTCTGGAGAACCGAAATGTAGGACATCTTGTAAGTGTAAGATTGTCTCTCATGTCAATAAGTAAATTTGTATTTCAGTATTTGATCAATATAATATATGACTAGTAAGTGTACGAGTAAAAGTAAGAATATTTGTGATTAAAAAGTATGTACATTGTGATTATAAGATAAGTATCTAGCGTATCTTTTTATTTGTTTATATCGTGAGTTAAGTATGACTAGTATCTTTTGTCTCTTTCAGTTTATTTCATCATTCTTTATTCAGATATTTTATTTGTTCATATTGTCATCGTTCTAACCCTTGTACTCTTTGCATAATTTTATATCCGTATATGAGCCTTTCGCTCACTGTCGGTCTATGTTTCTTTGTTTCCCCGGCAAGTTAGGTGGGCTACTTTGTGGGAAGAGTGCGAGTTGCTGATTTTGAGGAGTTGTAAAGTTTATATTTAGATTTGAATTTATATAGTTAAGTTGTAGCTTTTATTTTTGGATTGTAAGTTGTTGGACATTGAGAACATGTATCATTCATTAGATTTTAGGAGCATTTTATTTAAGTGAATAAGTTCGGGATGTTAAAGTTGGTATCAGAGCTAGAGTTTTATGATTCTGTAGACTTGCCTTTAGGTTCGACTTGTGAGATTTAGGTAGTTGTAAGATTGAATTTCAGGATTATTGAGATTTACCTTTAGGCTCGACCTGTGAGTATGGGTAGACAGTAGGTTTGTTAGTTGGTTAAGAATATTATTGGGTTTGTATTTCTTGGATATATTTTTGTGATCGTTTAGAATCATTTTTTTCGTGCGATGCTTAATCGTAAGATGAAACGTAAGACTCAATCATAAGCAAATTTTTCAAGAAAAATTAGTTTTATGGAAGAGAACGTCATGGAAATCTTCATCAATTTTGACTTAACGTAAGACTTCTTGTTGGATTTAATTGTGGATATCTTGTATTTTAGCGTATTACTCAAGTAGCAGCGATGGAAAGAGGCCGACAACACGTAATGGGAATAGAGGACACTTTCGGGATAATCGTCAAGTTGCGATCGATTTAAAACTTTTAGTGTTAGTTATCAACGAAGACCATGATTCTAGTCAAATGCGCCTTCAATATGGAGCTACTTACGAGATTAGAGAAATGGTTCGTGTACGTTATCACTTTTTTTAAGTAGAGTTGTGCAAGATTAATTTCGAGGACGAAATTTCTATTAGGATGGAAGAATGTAACATCCCGTATTTTTTTAATAATATATTAAGCTATTTAATTTAATATTAAGAATAATATTAGTGATTTATTACTAATATTATTATTTGAATATGAATATAGATATTTTATAATTAGGATATTATTTAGAGATTATTGGTTAAGAGAAGAAAACAATAAAAAATAGATAAAAAGAAAAGGAAAAAGAGTTTGGGTTTTGTAAGTTACGTAAATTTTCTTGGAGCAGCCATAGAGAAAGGGAGAGAGAGAGAGAGAGAAAGAAAAGAGAAGGAGAGGGAGAAAGACTTCAGAGGATTGGTTATGGTGTTGAACTAGGGTTCGTGTAATTGGAGCATCTAGATTTCTTGAGGTTCATTCGTATTCTTTGATTTTCAAGGTACGGATATATTCGTTACACTCTCTTTGTATTCGTAACAATCTCTTTGTTCTCTATTTGTGATTCAATTCCTATGTATATTGTGTATAGTTTGTGTTCATTCATATTCTTGTAAACTTCATATCTCATTCGTTCTTTATCTGATTGTTATGATTTTATACTATCTAGAAAGATATTTTGATTATCTACAACTTTTGTTCTTTGTGTTTTCGGAAATTCTGCCTACAAGCACGTTGAAATATGCCGTTTGTGTAATATGATGTGTAATTCAGATTTATATGCTGTAACTTCAAATATTCATATTAAATTGAAATTGTATTCGATTATTGTGATTAATATCATTCTGGAAAGGTCTTTTCGAGCTCTTCATTCTTTGTTTACATTCCGCTGTCAGATTCTATGGTTTCGACGTCTTAAATCTCAAAATACTACTGTGATCATAGCCTGATTCTGTTATGGCAGTCCGCATTTTTATTGTTTCTGAATTCGTTTCTTATTCGATTTTAACGAGCCTTATCATTCTGGAAAGGTCTCGGAATTCTCTACGAGTTCTGTGTTTTATACTTTTTCATTTGAGTTTATCTTGATAGAGTAAATTGCTAGTTTTCCGGACTGGTAAGGTCTGATTTTATTTGTAATAGCCTATATTGTATGATATTTGGCGTGAATATTTTGAGTAAGATATTTTCAGGTCTTTTGTGATATATGTATGATTTGGGAGATATTGTAAGAATCCGTCATGAGTGGATAATCCCATGCTTTGGCACCACCTATACAGTGTATTTAAATTGTATGGGCGTGTCGCCGGAGTTATGGGACATGTTGAGTCATGACGACTATTGTGTATGTTTGTTTGGCCATTTGGGTAGCATTGTGTTTTGTACCGTGCAAGCTCCTGTAAGATTTTGGGTAGCATTTGATTTGTTCTATGCAAGCCCTTGTAAGTTTTGATGACTACATATTCTAGAGAACCGAAATGTAGGACATCCTGTAAGAGTAAGATTGTCTCCCATGTCAATAAGTAAATTTGTATTTCAGTATTTGATCAATATAATATATGACTAGTAAGTGTACGAGTAAAAGTAAGAATATTTGTGATTAAAAAGTATGTACATTGTGATTATAAGATTAGTATCTATCGTATCTTTTTATTTGTTTATATCGTGAGTTAAGTATGACTAGTATCTTTTGTCTCTTTCAGTTTATTTCATCATTCTTTATTCAGATATTTTATTTGTTCATATTGTCATCGTTCTAACCCTTGTACTCTTTGCATAATTTTATATCCGTATATGAGCCTTTCGCTCACTGTCGGTCTATGTTTCTTTGTTTCCCCCGGCAGGTTAGGTGGGCTACTTTGTGGGAAGAGTGCGAGTTGCTGACTTTGAGGAGTTGTAAAGTTTATATTTAGATTTGAATTTATATAGTTAAGTTGTAGCTTTTATTTTTGGATTGTAAGTTGTTGGACATTGAGAACTTGTATCGTTCATTAGATTTTAGGAGCATTTTATTTAAGTGAATAAGTTCGGGATGTTAAAGTGAGTGTTTTGAACACCTCATCTTTCTCATATTGCTCCTCCTAGGTCCAACATTTGTCTTCCTTAAAAACAACATCACGACTTATATGCAGTGTGCCATGTTTTGGATCATACAAGCGGTAAGCCTTTGTTCCTGGCTCCCTTCCTAAATGAATAACAACCCTTCCACGATCATCTAATTTTTTCGTGAGAACACTTGGCTCCTTCATATATGACAGACATCCAAACACTTTTGTATATTCAAAAGTTGGTTTCTTCCCTTTCAGAGCTTCGTACGGAGTTTTTCCTGCTCTCACACGGGTTGGCAACTTATTTAGAATGTCAACAGAGTGTCTAACCGCCTCGCCCTAGAAAAAACTCGGCATTTTCATCCCTTTTAGGAAGCTCCTTGCCATTGCCACGACTGTTCTATTACGTCGTTCCACTACCCCATTTTGTTGTGGGGTGTATGGTGCCGTATAATGTCTCTCGATCCCTTCCGCTTCACAGTAACTTTGAAAATTATTCGAGCAGAACTCACCTCCTCTGTCAGTTCTCAGAACTTTTATCCTTTTTTCTGTCTTGTTCTCAGCAAATTTCTTGAACTTCTGGAAATACTCGAAAGCTTCATCTTTGGACTTTAGCATATACACCCACATGAATCGGCTACAGTCATCTACCAAGAGAAGAAAATATTTATTTCCTGCTGGCGTAGGAGGTGACAACGGACCACGGATATCCCCATGTATCAACTCTAGTACATGACTTGCAATGAAACTGGATTGACTGGGAAAAGGTTTCTTGGCCTGTTGTGACATCAAACAGCCTTCACAAGCTTCCTTTGGGTGTACGAACTTTGGAAGACCATACGTCATACTCTCATTAGACATAAGTACCATAGCAGCAAAATTCACATGGCCGAGGCGAGAGTGCCAGAGCCATGACATTTCCTCTGTCTTTGATAACAAGCAGTCTGTCTTGGCATCATCAATTAGAACTTTCTAGAGTCTGTTGGCTGTCCGCTTTACTTTCATCAACAACTCTCCCCTTGTGTCATAGGCTCTCAAGTACTCCCCTTGCAAGATAACTTTGTTTCCTTCCTCTGAAAGTTAGCCCAAAGATATAATATTGTTACACAAGGAAGGAATGAAATATACCTCACGTAACTGCCGCACATCGCCATTTTTTCATCTTAACAGAATTGAGCCTTTTCCTTTGATTGTCACTGTAGACCCATCTCCAGATCGCACTTGTCCAGTTATTCCCTCATCAAGTTCATTGAATTTTGATTTCTGCCCCGTCATATGATTGTTTGCGCCATTGTCTAAGTACCAAACGATCGACTCACCTTGCTTCACTTCGCCATTTCGATTTAATTTTGGCGACACTCCTTGTTCATTCAGTAGCAGTCTGTAACTTTCTCCCTTAACATGTTTCACCAACAGCAAAGCAGGCTCCTCATCGTCCAATTTTGCCATATTAGCTTCTTGATCGTTTTCCCTAGGCCGACGAGGTTTTCTACATTCTTTTGCATAGTGGCCCATAATCTTGCAATTGTAACACTGGATCTTACTTTTATCACGACTTCCTCGAACTCTAGAACCAGACGAACCATTTGCACCTCCTCTGTTACTTCATTTTTGCCATTCATCCCTGGTAAGCAGTAATTTGCTCTCACTGCCTTCTCGCTTCAGCCACTCTTCCTCTGTTAACATAAGCTGGCCGCCACCATCATCTTTCCTTCCTTTCATCCTCTCCTCATAGGCCTTTAGTGAGCCAATGGTTTCTTCCACCGACATTGTTTCTAAATTTCCAAACTGCTCAATTGTTGATGCAATTTGAAGGAATTTAGATGGCATCGCACGGAGTAACTTTTTCACCACGTATGATTCGTCTATTTCCTCTCCCAGAGCTCGAATAGTCGAAACAATCCCATTCAACTTCAAGTAGAAATCATCGATATGATCAGATTCACTCATTGTTAAGGCCTCAAACTCTGCTTTTAGTGTTTGAACCTTCGCCGTTTTTACTTTATCCGCTCCGAGACACATAGTCTTAAGAGCATCCCAGGCTCCTTTCGCCGTATTCTTCTCAGAAATCGACAGCAACATATCTTCTGGTATGCCTTGGTATATCATGGCCAAGGCAACCTTGTCAGTCTTGTCATCAATCTCTGCCTTTTCATCACTAGGTTCCACAGCAGTCCATACTCCCTGGGCCTGCATAAATACCCGCATCTTTAAAGCCCAAGCTGTATAATTGCTTCTGGCCAACATTGGGTAAGTCAATCTAACAGAACCACCCTTGATTTTCCCTGCCTCCATAGTCACCGTTTCGATGTGCTCTGATACCAGATGAAGAGACTAACACAGATACATAAATATATAAGTGAATATGCTATATAAAAGAGTCACTTGAGACAAGCTCGTTTTCTGATATATTCAACTAAAGTACATACATAAAAAGAAAGAACGTTCAGACTATTTATTGAACGTGTACATCATAAACTAAATGGGGCGAAAAAACTGGAATCACAGGAATTAACTCTTATTCTAACTCAACTACTAAACCACGTACTGAAGACTCTCCTATACTCACGCCACAAGCAAAACTCGACCCAGACTTGTTGCCACATAGATAAATGCAGAAACATTTATTTAATAGAAATAAATACTAATAAGTTTAGATTAATATCCAACATTAATATATCTTAACCGTGCCTGCATAGCTATTCTTCATTCAAATAAAAACAAACATGTTGGTCCCTTTTGGCCTTCCCTCATTAAGTTCCCCTCAACGAAGGCTGAGGGTGTCTCGGTTTAGATACAGGATGACGCATTTATAGGTTGCTTTTGGTTGTTTCCTTCAGGCATTTGAGTAGATTTCTATCAATTTCCAGAAAAAGAAGGCAAATGGAGGTGGTTCGAAGTGAATGTGAGAACGAAGACAAAAGATCTCTTATAAAACGAAAGCAAAGAAGTGCTCTAAAGTAGGTCTTGAGATATGGGTCTTGCACTACTTTTAAAAGTAGATGGAGAATACTAAGAAGGCGGGAAAGCGTACCGTACTGACCCATAACTTCGATCTTACTTCTCTTGCAATATTTGTGAATTGCTACTTTGATTCAATTTTATCACCTTCCGTACAACCCCATACACCTCATATACACCCAAGAAAAGGTCTCTTATCAGACTGGGTTTTTCTTGTTGGACTAATGGAACTAAAAGAGTTGGGGGTTATTGCTTCAATTTGCTTTGGGGTGTGTGTCGGGAACAGTTGAGAGCAGGATAAACACTATTATTACAGCTCAATGGACGCCCGTCTGAAGCCCTTAAAAAAGAATATAAGGAGGGAGCACTTATGTCGTTGATCAACCCATACCTTCATCTCAATATATATATATATATATATATATATATATATATATATATATATATGGGAAGGCTCAAAAGAAAATCATATTTTGGAAAAAATTTAAAGTACTTTTGTCGGCCATTGATTTATATATATATATATATATATATATATATATATATATATATATATATATATATATATATATATATATATATATATATATATATATATATATATATATATATATATATATATATATATTCTAATGGGATTCTGCCTATCTAGCCTATTACCAATCTATCATGCCCATTTTTGTTGCTGTTTTTGTTGCTAGTATCCGAAACAAGGATATTCTCCATGGATGGAATCAATGATCGAGTCTTTGTTTTGAAAGGAGGAAATGGAGAGAGAGAAGGGAGACCATTAATGCCAATTTTAGTAAGATACACAAGACCTGCGGGAACTCGGTAACAACATGGGATCAAGACAATTCCCATGGCATAGCTCCTTAGGGAACTCGGTAGCAACAACATGGGATGACCCACATGACGTGCGGGGGTTGTTCTGTTTATTGCTGCCCCGGTAGGTAGAGGATTTGATCAGAAAGATAAGCTTCCATCTCGGCCACCTTTCCCTCGTTCTTTACACTTATAAGATGGTATGAACAAAGTGCAGGGTGCAGACCTTTAGGGGCGAATTTCTTGTGGTAGTCATTGCAAACATCTCTCCTCTTCTCTTCAATTAGTGTGCACAGTCGTGCTTACATGCCTTCTCTTCAATTAGAATGAAAGCAATTGTATTTTTCAAGTGCTTATTGCCTGCCAAAAATCATCCTCCCACAATTGGTTTCGTAGGTTACTCGGTCATTCAAATAAGTCGTGTTTTCCGTGATTTTCCCATCTTACAAGTTCAGTACCAATTTGTTTGGTTAAATATTTCATTAGAATATTCCGTTAGGTCAGACTAAAATAATAAATATATGGGTTTTTTTTATGCAAGGTGTTATATAATAATAATATACAGTAGTTAAGTTATCATTTCCTGCTGTCTTCAAAAATAATATAAAATTTTATAATAAGATTTTAGATAATATAAGATTGTATACATGTCAATTAAAATATACGACCTAATCATTATATAATATTTTATATATGTTCACAATTTAAAGTTTCATTCTTAATCTTCCCGTGCTTGGCACGGGCTCTATGAGAATCCTACTATATAATAATTTCTTTGTTAGAAGAAAAAGTTCAAGGCCAACTTTTTGCCGAAGCAACTCTTTCCTTATATCAAACATTCAAACCTCCAGCCAAAGTGTAGTGACGATCATCAACAATTTGACTCCGAGTCGTGAGTTGGTCAAACCCTTTCCCGCTACTGCCATGTTGCCTTGCTTGATATTGAAAAGGTGTGAAAATAACTTGTCTTGGTAATTAGGCGGGCATGTATCTCTAAGTTTGTCCTAATCTTCTTATATCAACTTCAAAGCTGTTCCACCACACTTTTGCGAGGCTCACTAGCTTCATCTTAGCAAACCATACTCACCGCTCATCTTAGCAAACCATACTCACCGCTCATCTCATCCGACATGACATACCAATGAAAGGACTCATCAATGGCCGACAATCAATCGGCAAAAGTGGTTGGATTTAGTCTATCATCAAAATATGGAACGTCTGCTTTCACCTTCTTTGTGATGTCTTCTTTAGTATCATGAGGCTTATAGTAATCTCTTTCAAGCAACTTCCCCATTCCAGTATAATCTAAGAAGGGATAGGGAACTAGGTATTGGAACATGGTTTATGTGGCACATCAACTCTTCATGTGTTGGAAGGTATTAGGGACTTATTTAACCAGGGCCGGCCCTGAAGTTTACAGTAAATGAATCTAAAATTGTCAGCCTGTAGTCAGGGCCACCCCTGATCTTATTGAAAGACCTGATTTGGGATTGAAGGGTGGATTACTAAGAGCCCTTGAGCATGACCTCAGTGTCCAGAATAACCCATCTGAGGATTTGTTCTGTTGGACTGTTGGATATACTGGGAGTCAGGCTCATGGTAATGCTTCAGACTATGTTGAACGCAGAAGATGTTACTGTCAGCATATTGATGGATGACCATTAATCAGCCCTTAAAGTAAACACAATAAAAAGTATAGGTCTAATGGACTGCATCCCTTGAGATCGTCCAGAAACCACTTCATTCTTCCAGGATGCCAACAAATACAAGCTGCTGCCAGCTGGTTTTTTACACGTGACTGGGTTCTTGATGATTTTCACTTGCATGACTTCACATCACGGTTTAGGTCTGTTTTGAGGGTAAAAATGATGGAAGAATAGAAAATGGGCAAAACTATGTAAAAATAAAAAAAACAGAATGTGCACTTTGTGCCCTTGTGAAACTGAAGTTTTTAACAAAATCAGGTCACTGATTTCTCTACATATCGAACCCGCCCAGCTACCTTGTCAACAGTCTGATATTATTGTTGTTTACAAGGGAGAAATCAACTACAATTTTACAAAATGAAGAGAAAACAGGGCAGAAGAACTATGTTGTTATATATGAATGTGTTAACTGCTTCAACTACTGCAAGGAGACAGGGGTCTTATAGAAATACAATACTTGGTCCCTACTCATGCTACATCACCATGTGTCGTGGTAACCTAACATGCTTATGTTTTGCTAGTGCTCTATCTTAATAATTTTATTAGAAATGACAACAGAATCTACGACCTCCTTGAATTCATGGTGTTTTTGTAAAATTGATTTTGGAACAGAGGAATATATAGAAGTGCTCATACTTATAATAACTGTAATTCTGAACTAACTATCAAGTCAAAGGTTCTAATTTTCACTTTGTGTAACTTCTTCTAGTTAATTCAATTCTCAAAATTAAAGTAGTCGCAAGGATACAAACTCTCATTTAGGTTTCTGTAGTTCATATGAAAATTTATCAATAATTATGTTAAACCTTGAATATTTCAAGTTACAATCAAGCCCGTGTTGTTTTGTTTTTTCCCAGTTATGTACGCATCTTCATCATATGCTTGAATCTCATAATGCAACAAATGTGGAAGGCTTGACATGGACCTTGATAAGATGTGGTGAAAATGATTGTAATATGGATGAGTTTAGAAAAGATGATACCAGCTGTTGTCTATCTCATGCTAGCAAGCTTATAAAGGAGTGCTTTTTACCAGTCATTGAGCCTCATGGTCAAAGGGATTTGGTGGATGATATCATCTTCAATTCGGTGTAAGCTTTTTTTGATTTTGTTCATTTGACATAATTGCTTAATCTTTTTATTATGAAGAACAAGAATAGATGGCAATTTAGCCCTTTAAGTGTACCCTTGGGTAGCCAGCACAGCTCCTCGTAAAGTTTGAGTCAAAATTGACAAAGTAGGCAATCCAAATCTTTGACAAAAATTAACCAGAAACAAACACATGTTAAACTTGCTATCTTCCATCTGTTATAAGTAACATTCCGCCAATAGGGTTTAGATTGTCTATCATTCTAGTCTCTATTTTCCAACTTTGAGGTTCCAAGTGTAGGTGTAAACCTAGGGCTTCACTATCTAAGATCAATACTTGAAGGGCGATATTATCATTTACTTAAAAGAGATGGTTATACAGCTGCTATGTTTGTTTCAGGGGATTAATGATCCCCGAACTGTTACTTGGTTTATTTTGAATTTACCTACTTAATGCTCAAGTTATCTCATGGACTAATTTTTATCATTTTTAACTTCATTTTCATTGCACTAAACATACCTCCAGTGATTATGGAAATAATAGTCTGCCCAAAATGAACTTCAAATTTATGAAAGTTTGTCCATGTGACTATTTCAAGCAAATTAATATGACAAAATGATCCTAAATAGTCAAAATCAGGAGGTTGTAATCCCATGAAACAATCATAGTCACGGTGTTCATAAAATACTGTGCCAACGTATAAAGCCCAATTGGGTACATCTTCCTTAAAAGTGCCAATAATTCAATATTGTGTACATCATGCATAATATATTAATATGTTAACATATTGTAGATGTAAAGTTCATATATTTCCAGCTAAACCTTTCTAACAAAGAATTTTTAGTGCATAGCTCAGTTACCTTATCATAAGGGTTGCAAGGGTTCAGTTTTCCAATGCAATAGAGCGTTAAGTTATGCGTTGGCGGGGGTCTAAATATATGTGGCTGCAACTAGTGTCTATTGGATCTTAAAGTTAGTATTTGCAGAAGAACAAGATGTTCATGTTGAAACTGAAAAAATTTAAATACTTTACAAAATAAAGAAGTGATTGGTATAAATTTCATCAACCTAAACAAGGGATAAATTCGGGGTTTCTTGAAGATTCCAGTGTTCCATTATAAACACTCAAGAATAAAGGGTTGACCTTTTATAAAATGTACTTTGGGATATGATCCTGAAAGGAACTCTCAGAAATTTTCTACTAACCTGAATTGCATCTGAATCAGCACCGAACTCATACTTATTTACCTTTGTTTTAGATAAGCTTACAAATAGTTGATTATTGTCTGTCCTCGTATCTAATATACTGTTGCAATTCGGCTAGAAGTTGAGACTAGCTTGATGACAGCATGATATGAAGATCCTATAATTTATTAAAAAGGAAGATGAATGGATAGGTTTTAAGTATGATGGCTAAATGAAGTGCCTTTTGATATATTATGAGTTATAAAAACACATTATTTTCTGAGATAAAGGCAAACTTCATTAACCATAGTTATGCCCCCCATGGTGAAATGAGTGTTGGGATATTCATATGACAAGATGAATGTGTGGCCACTCAACCATAGTCGAGTAGATGAATACAATTTATTAGCACCAACAAATGGTAACTGAGGGTGAATATGTTGGAATTGCTTAATATACATTGAATCTATAATTCTAAAAAGAACATGCTAGTTAGAGTGGTTTCCCCACATCTAAATAGGATAAGAAGTGCAAGAGGGACATGTTACTTGTTTGGATAAAACTATTTGAGACAAGTGGGTGTCCAGGGGTCTTTATTCAACTTAGTTGAAGGATTTTGATATATGTGTGCTCCTTATTTTAGAGATGACCCTCTGTTTTCAACTTGTCTGAGGTACAGGATTTTTCTTTTCGCTTTCTTATGGGTTCTATTTTTTCGAGCTATTAGTGGAAATTCTATGTATTATCTATGTGAAGATTAGATATTATTGCAGTTTAAATGTTTCTTTCAGCTTCACTTTTCGCTAAAGTGAACAGACTTCTATTCCCTGTCTGCTCGAATTACTTGATTAATAAGTTCTCTCTATCCAAAACAACAGTATTACTATATCTAGTCATGTACTGTGAGTATGCAGTAGCAGTTCTATCGATTCAAAGTCTACAAGAGTAGTCTATGCTAAAGACTTGTTTAGTAAAATCTTGGTTTGTCAACTTCTCATGTATATCGAGCATACACACTTTATTATGTCAGGTCACTTCTTAAAAGGCTGGACTTTCGTGGATTTTACCTTGTGGTTTTACAGAATCAAGATGAAATTATCTCTGCAGCCGCAGTGAGGTAATTGCTCACAGTTTGCAATAAGTTTTTTATATTCTTCATCTTACTGAAGAAATTATAGTTCTATTGTCATATTCTTAGGATACATGGACAAACGCTAGCAGAAATGCCTCTAGTGGGTACTAGATTCAAATATAGTGGGCAGGGAATGTTTCGACTTCTTGTGCTTGAACTAGAGAAGGTAACATGTCACTCTTATTCTTCTACTCTGTGTAGAAGCTCTGCACTATAAATTATCACAAACAAATGTGCTGTTATAGTGCATAACTTTTTACTCCTGTTGCTTGATTCACAGATGCTTACACAGCTTGGAATTGAAAGACTGGTTTTGCCTGCTACTCCTGCTACAGAAAAGATTTGGGAAACTTCATTTGGATTTTCACAACCATCACAATCGGAGAGGCTAGACCTATTACATTATCCTCTGTTGATCTTCAATGAGACTAGGATGTTTCAGAAAGTCCTCAAGAGATCCAGTGCTGCTAATGGAAGTGTCATCAATTCTTTCCGTCCTGCAATCAGTACTAAACATTAACTAGCTTCAATTGCCCTTTGGTGAATGATGGGTGTCACCGTGTGTGGGTATGCTTCTTATAATACACAGTGCACCCTCCCATAGGTTAGAAAATGCAAGAAAAAACATAGAGCAGTGTTGATATCGAACTGGTATTATAAGAATTAAATAGTATTAAGAGCTTGCATGTGCAGTCATGAAAATACAATGTTGTACGATGGATCAGTATTGCAGTATTGGGTCCAATGGCTGAGTTATCCCAGGTCCAAGGTTGTCAATATTTTCATTCTTTTGGCAAATTTCTTGGTGCATATCGATTGACTGTTTATTATTTTTTTTAAAAGGTTTGCTTTTCCTTGTTGCCATTTTATACTCCCTCGGTTCCACAATAAATGTCCGAATTTTTAAAGTCTTGGTTTTCCCTGTTGCATGTTATCTAAATTTTTGTGCTTTTTACAAAATGCATTGAAACTAGGTCTCTAGGAGGAAAGGATATGCATTTTAATCTGATTGTTCAAGATGCACTGTTCGATCAACAATAAGGTAACAATAATGTGTGTAATCTGATTGTGGATAATGATAGTACTGAAAACTTGGTATCATAAAGTTACTTGATCATCTGAAGCTACCTACAGAGATTCATGAGCAGCCTTACCCCTTCGGATGGATCAGAATGAATTCCCAAATTTGTGTGTCTTTGACTTGCATCAGAAAGCACTACAAAGGCGAGGTAATATGTGGTATTTTAGATACGGATGTTTGTCATATTTTACTTAGTCGCCCTTGGACGTGATAATGTGATGTTATTAAAGAAACTAAATGTTTCCACCCGGTGGTGGTTGAGGAGTTAATGAGTGTTGTAAAAGCGGAGGTAAGGGATTTAGATGAGTTGTCAATTGCTTAGCCTGATGTGTGTGATAATCGTAAGTGGGTCAAGGTTTTCGAAGAATGTGTCAACATGTTCTTGCACCAGGACCTGTTTCAGGTTGGTACCTACAAGTTGCAGCAGTGAAAGTATGGTATGTTTAAGGTGGTGGGGAAGATCTATGAAAATGTTTATGTTGTGCTTCTTCTAGATTCCATGAACATCTTCAATACGTTCAATGTGGCTGATGTCGAGTACTATGCTAATTATGTTCAATATTCAGATGTGAATTCAAGGTCAAGTTTTTCAATGATGGATAAGGCTGATGTAGGACAATTGGTAGCATAGCAATGCTGTAATGTATTGCAAAGATTGCACATGACCATGCCAAAATAGGAAGCAGTTGTCGAAGGATTGCATGATCTTGTCAAAATAGGAAGTTATGCATTTGGGTTTATTACACATAAGTTATACGCTCATACCCACTCCGGCCTAAAATATTTATCACTTCTTTATAAGATTTTACTCCTCAGATTATTACTAATTTTTTAATAAAAATTTAACATTCAAATATTTATTTAGAATAAAAAAATTTATAAAATAAGTTGTAGAACTATCATTTTTATACACCTTAAAATACACATGAAATATCAAAGTGACATATTTTAATACAGAGTGAATAAGGAATACTCTATCTGTTTCAAAATGCATGTCAATTTGACTTTTAGCACGTATTTAAAAATATTTTGGTCGTAGTTACAATTATTACTTTCAAATTTATTTTTTTCAAATAAATATATCAATTAAATATTTTTGTTTATAAAAAGAAAATTTTAACATAATAATTTTAACTAAATGGCCAGACCACTTTAAAATGTATGCCAAAAAATCAAGCAACATACATATTTTGAAACCGAAGGAGTAGCAACCTCCTTAATCTCTCAAAAGAGAGGTGATACCTGTTGAGCATTTTCCTTGCAATTCGCTTGCAGTGGTGGCTAATGTATAACAAATGTTGCAAGAAAGTACCTTGATCATTAATATGATTTTACAAAATCAAGGCATTAAAATATAACTAAATGCTAGAGCTTCTATCACCATATCCTTGGGCGGATCTTAATTGGTATGAACCTCGAAAAACCAAGTTAAACGATTCTTTCAAACAGGAGATTTTCCGGACCCAAGTGGAAAATTGCTAGTTAGGAGCAACAAGGCTTATTAGGATCATATATCTTGACATATACGTCCAGAGAAATTACAAGTTCTCTGGATCATATATCTTAACATAGTTGGGAGAAACTTTTTTTTTACTTCACGTGCCTCGATCTAACACAAGATTAAAAAAAAAGTTCAAATACAAGTTACATAGATAATTTGTAATGAATACAGAACTTTTTAACAGCTAATAGTAAGCAGCGCTAATTTTATAATATCAGTGACAACAACAAATTAGTAGTAGAAGCCTTGATCTACTGAGAGCCATTAACTAATTCAGCAGACCTGTATACAAAGCACATGAAAAAATACAAGTCAGTAACTATGATAATGCCATAGTCCAGTAATAATATTCTTTTTGCTGGTAATATAGAAAATATATTTATATATAAAGTCATCGGATTAAGAAATGATTCAAGTGTTAATTAGTAATACAGGAGTAATTTTTGTTATGGATTTCCAAATGAAGCGAATACACATAAATAAGACAACATGAAACTAGCCATCTCTAATGGGATATTGGGAATGTAACAAATATTGAATAATGCATATGTTAGATTGAACGGAATGCTAGTGGAAATTGCATTCATCCATGTTAACAACACAGCCAACTCAGTGTTGGAGAAAGTTGTGGGCAGGGATTCAGGAGAGTAGCAAATTGCACTGGTAAGATGTATTGTAGAATTTGGACACAATTATGTTTAGTACTATTAGTTGTTTCTATGGACTTCTGGATGTAAAAATGGTTAAGATCGATAAAGCTAGAGGGTTTATCAAACAGTCACGACCATGCAATTACCAAGATGGTTCTTATCAACCTTGACAATGACTATGGACTAAGGTG
Organism: Oenanthe sinensis; assembly: GCA_028671895.1. NCBI lineage: Eukaryota > Viridiplantae > Streptophyta > Magnoliopsida > Apiales > Apiaceae > Oenanthe > Oenanthe sinensis. The sequence continues at coordinate 21,030,321 of CM053809.1, forward strand.
TGTGATTTTGTCTACTTTTCTGGACTCATCAAAAGATAAAAATAATTATTCAAAAACTCTGTCTGACACCTAATCGCATGGAGTGTTTCCTGTTTAAATCTGGGATGAGTTACAAAGTTCTAGTCTTCCATTCTTTCTTATTGATACTTCCATCCTATACTCTAGTCATTGTGAACCTATACTCTAATTTTTTGAGAAACTACTGTGAAGTTCTGAGCTGTAATTTAGTTTATTTTGTGGCCTAGCTATCGAGAAAATATAAGGTTTTCGTGTCAAATAGAGTTTTAAGCTTCCATTCTCTTTTCTTATCCAATACTTTATCCTATTCAAAAGGATGTGTCCACAAGTGTACAATATATACACCTGTTAAAATTTCATCAAATGGCCCTTCAGGCAATAACTTACCCACCTAGTCAGAAATAGCTCTTCATTAATATAGTTTGATGATACTCTTGAGGTGTATAAATGAATTGTTGTATGCCTTGTAATATAATCATTCTACAAACATTCTTTTAAGATTTGATTATGGTACTACGTCTTTGGAACATAAAAAAGCACAACATAAAAATAGGTGTATATTAAAATCTAAGAAACTGCCAGGAAGGCTAGGTGGAGCATCAAGACTCAGGTAGTTACTGATCCACCAATGCTCACCAAACATATTTCTAGAATGCTGCTTTGACTGAGAAAACTGTGCATATGGATCACATTTTAGCCACTTAGACCCCAACTGATTGCAATAGTAGATTCCACTAATCTATAGCGTTTGGGATTGCAAAAAAGTAAAATTCAACAGAAACTAAAATTTTGTACTTAAGACGTCATAATAAGCAAGGTAATAATAAATACCCCAAGTTCGTCAACTCACTGACAGCATGTTCCATAGCATAGATGGTAATTTTCTTCACCTGTTTCATAGACAGAGACCTTCAGGAAATGCATTAATAATAGCCAATGCTGTTAGAGTGTTAGGTAATCCAAAAATGACAAGTGGAACTAGACAATTTAACCGATCAATGATGTAAATTAATCGTGTAATTATGTAGAAGAAAATAATATTTCTATATCTTAAATACAACAAATAGGTTGATTATATAGGCCATACACAACATTAACAAGGAAACTCTATGATAACAAATTTCTCCTATTGAAACACTCAGAAACTTCTGAATCCAGTAACATCCTAACACTCCCCCTTGAGCAGGAACATATATATCAACTTTTTAAAGAGAGATGATACTGAAGACGAACTTAAAGAATTGGTCAACACATGTTCAACTCGTTCTGCAGTATGCACGTGTCGAGTAAAATTTGTTTCAATTTCAATTTTTCTCACAAAGTAACAATCGCTTTTAGTATGCTTTGTTTTTTAATGGAACACGGGATTAGATGCCCTATGAATGGCCGCTTGGTTGAAAAGTCTACCATGGCTAAATATTAAACATGTTGCTTCTCACTTTTCATGACATCCCATTGCCTCCTGTAAATACACCCAATATCCACAGTTTCATATTACTTCTCATTTCAACAGTTTCATATGTCCATGGTCACGAAACAGTAAGCTTTGTCCATGACCACTCTCAACATAAGATTCGAAACATTGCCTCCCAACAATGTGCGCGTGGAGATGAGAGAAAGTAACTCGCTACACGCTACGATAAAGCCAAGTGCGGCCGAGTGAAAGTAAGCTAATTGAATTTTCCAACAAATCATCAATATCTTGCATAATACTCCAGCAACTAACCTTCTTCACTTGTTGAATTTGGCTACCATTCATGAATGAGGTAGCTCATTTTACTTTTAATAGTCCTGCTTCTTCTAACAAATCCAATGCATATTCTAGTTACAATAAAACAATACCCTTTTCCGCTTGAGCCATTTCAATTCCCAGAAAATACTATAGTTTTCTCACATCATCAGTCTCAAAATTTTGAATGAAAAAGGATTTTAGATCTCAAAAACCGTGTTATTGTCTCCAACATAAACACATAAAATTATTCCCCACTAACCCTTAAAATGAAACACAAAATGATCATAGATGCCATGTTCCATTCCAAATTATATTGTTACTGCAATAAACTTTTCAAAACATGGCCAATGTGACTGTTTCTGGAAAATAAAGAGCCATTGATCGACACGCTATGCCACACACCATGCCAGACTCCCCCAGAACAAAAAAACCTGCAACTGCTTCATATAGACTGTATCGTGGAGATAGAAGTGAAAATGTATCTGAATAGATAACTCCATACACTTGAATATATCTAGCTAGAAGATAGAATTTTGCCACACCAAGGGGCCATCAGGTTGCACTATGCAAACACCCATTTGCACCCGATTACAGAAGAATTAACTAGAGGAACCAATTCCCATGTACCACCTTTCTCAAGTGCTATCAATCGCCTAAGAGGAGATTGATCATCAATGCTAGACATACTTACAAATTAAAGAGATATACTTGTAAAGAGACACTTACAATGGTTGAAGTAAGTACATGAACATATAAATTTTCACAGTGAGGTAGGATTGTAGGAAGACCGAAGTCGAAGGTTCCAATGTCGCTCGAGGCATCATTTATTCAAAAGCGTCAACCGTAAACATGTCGAATATAAGCAGTTGTTGAAGGTCGAGGCTAGGAAACACGAACACGGCTCGGAAACTGCCGAATGCGTGTTCAACGCGGCCAACTCGGTGACTTGGCACTGACTTGGCTGAGTACGTGTCTGAATCGCCAAGTGGCATGTTTATACGCGAGTGGACTCATCACCGACTCAGCCCACCCAAAATGGCCCAATCCAATTTAATTTTACCCTAATTTTACAGCGGCATTCTCATATATATCTCATCACATCAAACCCAATCTCTTTACATCGTTTTGTCTCACATATATATGTACACCCAAGGGCGGAGCTACAGCCAAGGCTGTGGTGGGCCGTAGCCCAGGGTAAAAAAATTTTGTTTCAGTTTTTTTTGTAGTCACCAAATAAATTCTAACTAGTCCAGTTATGTTTAATCTAATTCGTTCATGTTTCTCTGTAAAAAAAAAAAAAAAAAATCGTTCATGTTTCGTATTATATTTTGTATTAATTACTTCTTGATTTTTTCATCTCATATTTACTTGTTATAGTTAATTTATATAAAAATCAAATAATAAATGATTGAATATAAAAATTATTGAATGAATTTGTAAACAAATATATCCATAATTGTTTATTAACTATCATAAATGTTTATGAATAAGTGTTCACGAACTTATTTCAAAATTGTTCGCAAACATTATAATTAAACTTGTTTACGAACTTTCGAGCCGCACTATATTGTGTTTGAGTTTGGCATTTATAAACCGGACTTAAAAATTATATTCATAATCGAATCGAATCGATTTTTTTTTGAGTGGAACACCGCACTATTTGCGAACATATTGACTCATTTACATTCCTAATTTTAATAGCCCAGGTAAAAAAAAAATCCTGGCTCCGCCCTTGCGTACACCCATATATATACACACACAAAAACAACAATGCATCTTGTTCTTCTAGTCTATTTTCAACGAGTAGCAATTAGCTCAAGTTGGCAATAGTAAAAGTGTTGCAAGTCAGAAGAAAATGATATTACTTTCCTTTGTGGAAGTATGTGATAGCTACTAAGGAAAGGGGGGAATATTAAGTGGCAATGTAATTAGAATCAAAGAAGAGGAAGGGTGATGGTAGTACTGATTTGGAGAAGGTTTTTATTATGAAAGAAACTTTTATTGCTTGAAGTTGTTGAGTGTTTAACACATACAAATCCTATATATGCATAAAAATGTATATATATTTTTTGTCCTGTCCTGTGTTGGCAAATCCCCTTATTCCCGTACTTGTGTCTCGTGTTACCGTATCAGAATTTGTCTTGTGTCTCGTGTTACCGTATCAGAATTTGTGCTTCTTAGGGTGGAGGAATTCAAGCTCTTGTAGAGATGATATATGTGAATATGACTATATATAAATTGGTTAAATGAGCTAATTCATTACTATACTATATACAAACTTTCAGTTAGGTCACCATCTCAAAAAAGTTTTGAGTCGAACATTTGAACATTTCAAATAGGTTTTTGCCCTTAGTCAAGTGAATCGACTAATGGAATGTTAATGTGGAATGTGACATGACTGCCACATTTAACATCAAATTGGTCTATTAAAGCCAACCATTGATTAAAACCATTGCTCACTCCCTCCCTTGTATATAATTGAGCATTAGGATTCTTCATGTCAAGCCCCATTTTACGCTCCTTCCATGAAGCTTCTCCTCTTCTATTAGAAATCCTTATGACTATAGTTCGAACACCTACAAACCTGCAAAAAAAACAATACTTAGATTTCAATTATAAATTTGTTGGTGTAAACTGCAAGTGTGTTCTACCCTTCTTGCCAAAAATCTTGGAAAAAAGTGTTGGGTTGAGCAACACCCGATAACTCCACATTAGTATGATATTGTCCGTTTTGGGCCAAGAGCCAAGCCCGCACGAATTTGTTTTTGGGCATCTCCGAAAAAGCCTCATACTAATGGAGTTATTTGGTTACTTATATCTAAGATAAATCCTTTTTATCTCCTCGATGTGGGACTTGGGTTGAATACCCTCTACAATCTCCCCTCAATCCAAGAACCGCTAATCTTGACCCTTATACCGCTGCTATTCATTTTATTCATTTGTGGCTACTCTTCTAACGGGACATGCCGCCTGACCACCACTCTGTCAGCAAGACTTTCGACACAAACCGTCAAACACGATCTCCAACCGCAGTTCATGTTGAGCATCCCACACCATCTCAGCCGCAACCCGCAACTTTGGGATCAACTTCTTAACCTTTGGCTCTGATACCGCTTGTTGGGTCGCGCAACATCCGTTAACCTCCATATTAGTATAATATTGTCCGCTTTGAGCCAAGCCCGCATGGATTTGCTTTTGGGCATCTTCCAAAAGGCCTCATAGCAATGGAGTTATTTGGTTACTTATATTCAAGATAAATCCTTTTTATCTCCATGTGGGACTTGGGTTGAATACCCTCTACAAGAAGGTACACTTGATCTAGGTAGAAGATTCTTCGATTGCAGATGATATAAGGTATTTTTCTCAAGATCACACATAGTTGTTTTGAAAGCTTCATAGTGTGTTGTTCTGCTAGCCTGATAAAAGGCATTCCTAACAACTTCACTACCATGTTTCCCTCTCAAATTAGCATAATGGGGAAGTAGTTCATTCCCTACTTTGAGCAATCCCTACAATGTTAGTGTAGAAAATAATAAGATATAAATGCAAAGAGAGATATAAAACTGAAACAACTAAATGAAACACGAGTTGGTACCTTCTGTTGGTCAGAAATGAAGGTGAAACCACAGCGAGTGCCTAGCTCAAAGTCCTCGGCAGCACCATGAACCATTTCCAACTTTTATTTTCAACAACCATAACTAGAAATATAGAGTTATTTCCACCCTTCCTACAGCTGATAGAAATTGTCCTCCACATGCAATTTTCAAGAAGCATCCATCTAATTTAAAGATAGGTCTGCAACCTTCCTTCCATGCTTTTTTCGACTCAGATTCATCATGTAGCTGAGCTTAGCCGGGAGTAATTCTGGAGAAGTCATAGTAGTCATATCCAACTCTCCTTGAAGCAACCGGTATAGTCCGGTTGTATGACGCAACGACCCAATTGCAGGACCCAATTGCAAGAGTGGAGCTTTACCAACTGAGTTATATCCCCCCGAGCCAAGTAGAGCATGCATGAAGGAGTTAAATGCTTCTTCTATTCTTTTCCCTAGCATAGCTGGGTCATCAGCATAGCAAACATATATCCTAAGTAAGGAGCATCTCCATCATTCACTCTATCATTCACTCTATTGGTATAAATTTTCACTATATTTTACTTATTACTCCTCAAGATCTCACCTCTAAATCTCCTTAGACTAGCATAATGCTTCTTCATCTCCTCTACAACTCCACTCAATGCCCTTTTTCTCACCCTACAACACTTGGCATCACAAACTTCCATATTCAACACTCTCCTAAACTCCTCTTTCATTTTGATAATTTCCAATATGGATTCCTCCTAACCCTATCACCATACAAATCTGCATGGTAGTTGACAGTCACAAGTTTGTTTGAAAAGTAATAGATGTTGTGATCATAATTAAGTGTTTTAATCTGTCAACCCTTATACTCTTTCATATAGGATTGCCACATTCTAAAAGGGCAACTCTCAGCACAAACCACGTGTATCCTCAGTTGGTCATCCACACGATATCTCAATGGTCTACCAATAGAAATAGAAAATTCACTCGCAACATTTTTTAATTCTTGTTTACTCCCAAAAATTAATCCACCCCTGTACTTGATGTCTTTCCCAGCGGGTTAAATGGCTCATTTACCCTTTCCTTTTTAGCAATACTACTTGGTTCACATCCACATTAGAATGTTACTCGGACTCTTCATTTTACCTTCGAGTACACGTGTCGGACACTCGATACTCAGACATGGACACTTGAACTTGGACACTTATTTTAGGCCAAAAACATGTATTTTTTTCAAAATGTTGCCGAGTCCGATACTTGGACACGTATCCATGTTGGACACTTCTAGCCAAGTCCGAGTAACATAGTCCACATTACTATCTTCTTGACTTCGCCATATATGGACCCCTAGATATTGAATTATTGTCCTCATTCAACTCCCCTCATCTGCTTTCCCATACCCCATACCCCACCAAACTATCTTTAATAAATTGACTTTCTCCCTTTCAAGTGTCTCATGTTCTCTCTTAATATCTTCTCTTATTTTCTCATGTCAGCAAACTCCTCATCACTAAAAGTATCACTAAAATCCCAAACTCTTATATTCACTTAGACCTACTCTCATCATCCTCGGTCTTCAATTATTTTTTCTTTACATTTACCTCTAGAAACTCTCTTCCTAGCAGTGTATTTTTTGCTTCTCCTCTCAACTGCATTCCCCTTCTCGGTCCCTGAAGCATTTTCATAGTTCTCACTCTCATCTACGTTGTCAAATTTGTCAAGATCTACTACATTTTCGAATAAGTCAACCTCACCTGCATTTTCAAATAAGTTAACCTCCATGTTAACTAAATCGTGATTATCATTCACAACATTATTTTTGCTGTATTCTTCTACAATCGGTGGATCGGCTTTAGAAAAATACATGAAACAAATGTATCTTATGAACCCCAATCATTTTGCTTGCATTCACCAGTTCCAAAACAACACTATCATTAACCAAAACTTAAACCCATTGTCAGGTGTAACACCATCTTTTGGACAGTATAACCATAACGTATCATTATCACCCACTACATCACTAACCATAACTCAAATATTTTGCACTCATATTTTGAATTTCAACTCTTTTAAAAAAAATTATCTAGGGTCTGGGTCCGATATATTGGTATTTCAAGAAAGCCATAAAATGGCCACCACAACTAAATTATATGGCATGTCAAAAAAATGTATAAACAAACACAAATATCACAAACATAGCACAAAAAATGTAAAACAAACACAACTAACACAAATATCGCACATAAGCTAACACGATAGCATTTAGGGTTTTAGAAATGCAACTACAGTTCACAAAGATAACAAATGTTTGTAGCACATTGATAGCATATACTTACATGATTCCTATATGTAATCACAACTTCATTCTTCAATTGCACAGTCATTCTTCAATCAAACCCTAAATGATCAGACCACCCCCAATTCTTCTCTCACTCTCGACAATTTGTGTAATAAAATGATATTGGTAATCTTAAGAGGAATTTTGTTTGTAATAATCAGGTTTGTGGGGATGGGTTTGGGCTTCTAACGGGGTGAGGATGTGGGAAAGATGTGGCAAGCAAGTGGTAGCGGCGTGGTGATATTTAAACGTTTATCCGTCAAAGTCAAACATTATTTAATGTTTGTATTATTTAAATTTAACGATTGGCAGCAATTGATGGTACAATTATGCAACTGAAAACTTTTTTGAGATGGTGACTGAAAACACTTTTGAAATGGTGACATAACTGAAAGTTTGTATACACATTGATGAATTAACTCATTTACCCTATTTAAATTTAAGGCAGTATGAGAAACAAATACAGAGGGAATGCTTTTTAAAAAAACTAATATTAGAACCTAACAGATATTTGGTAAGATCTGGAAAGAATCACTAATATTCCAAAACCCCATTTTTGTGAGACAATAGCCAAAAAAATAAAAACTTCATGAATTTAGGGCCTGAATTAGATTGATCTCGATGATGATTATGGTAGAATCAAATTAAAAGTAAAAGAAAAACTTGAACCTAAGTATTCTTGTTTGCAGGATTTTATGGGGTTGGCATTGCTCTCCTTATAGTTCACGACGACCGAGTAACTGATTAATGCTCTCTTAGATGACTGCTTGTTGCCTAATCATAATGCTCATCTGCTTTTTTAACTCTTGAATTGAATTTTTGTACGCCACATTCGTTTATCTTGTTCTTTAATATGTTTAAGTTTTGCATGTACCTTGTTAGCATTCGCCATTTTTTTTTCTGTTAGAGCAGCACTCTACAGGGGTTGTTGCCAAAATTCTGAAACTACAGGTGCAATTATGGGGACTGAATTGAAATTTCAGATAAGTTAAGGGGCTGGTTTATAAATTCTACAAAGTGGAGTGCTGATTCAAAACTCTTAATAGAGTTTGGGTATTGTAGGGTAAACAGTAAAATTTAGACGCAAACTTATCACGGCCAACCTAAGAAGCTATCCAGCATGATGGGGGAAACATAGATTCAACAAACATGATAATATGACAATTTGGGTGTGGGAGATACGGAATGTATAATAATATTATGAAACTATATTTCTTATTATATATGATAAAATCCATTAACAAAACTAAGAAATTTATGTTAATTTATCGACTGCATAACATAACATAAACATCTAAAACACAAGAACTGAATCAAATGCAAAACATGACAAACATATATTTGATATCATTTTTGTACATGTGCATATAAATATCAATGTTTTTTATTTAAGTACTAATTATAAAAATAAAAATTATAGTTGAGACTATGAATATCCGAGTATCCCCAAGTATCAGAGTATCGATACGAGTGTGCATTAAGTGCTTAAGAATACGGGGATACATTGGGTAACCCAAGTATCCCTAATTCCTAAGTAGCAAAAGTTATTTGATGCATCTGTATATATTTAATACCTATTTTATGTTTGTTTTCGTATTTTTATTAATTAATTACTGGTTTTTTGGTTTTGTAAAATAAATAACTAAGGAGTTCTAGAACAAAAGGGCAAGGGGGTAGATAAACTTGGTGGCAAAGAAAGAGAAAATGAAGTCGAAGTACTTAGAAAAAGAAAAGAAGGAAAGCTAAAAACCCAACTCGGAAAAGACGTCCATAAATAAGGGCAAGGTGACACAGGGATGGCAACCGATCCGGTTTCGGTTTTGTGGAACCGTAATCCAAAGCCAAATACTTACGGGTTTTGAAAACAATCAAAATCCAAAACTTAATATCCAAATCCATCCATGAGGTTTCAGATCTGAACAAGTTTATTTCAAGTACCCAAAAATTGATGAAAAAAATGTAGTCAAGTTCAATAACGCTACACTAATTGAAATTACAAATGACTAAGTTTAATAATTAAACAAATATAATATATTGCAAGAGTTTGGATGTTAAATCATTATTAATATATGTCTAACTACTACCTTATACTTCACATACTATAAAAATGAAAATTGTGCAAGATAATGCAAGTAAAAGCTTATATATATTAATATAATAATGAAGCCCTAATTCACTAAATGAGTATTAACTATTGAACAATAATAAAATAGAGTAGGGCTCAGCGAGGAACTCCTTATTTGAGTAACTGAGGAACCAATTCTTATTTTATTTATAAGAATTTGATTAAGAAATAACTATAGAAGACTACATAATTTACAAAAAAAACATAGAACACCAAAAATAATTGCAAAACAAACAAAAATATATATATAATATATAAAAAAAATATAGAACACAAATTACAGAACACTAATGCTGAATAGTGTTCTCTAATTTTTTGTTCTATATTTTTTGTATATTATGTAATTTTTTTGTTTGTTTTGTGATTGTATTTTGTGTTCTGTATTTTTTTCTATGTTCAGCAATTTTTTCATGTGTTCTGTAATTATATTTGTTGTTGGTTCCTCAATTACTCAAATAATGGAGTTCCTCATTGAACCTAAGCCTAATAGAATAAATATATATATAATATTTGTCTTATATTTAAATTATTATTATATATATATATATATTATAACTAACAAATTACAATACTATATATATATATGGTTTTTATTGGGTTTTGGGTTTGGATCCAAATCACATAATAAAAACCACGAACATTCACTAAATTCTACAGAACCATAATACAAAAATAGAAATAATACAAAAATAGAAATAAATAGTGCAGAACCATAATAAAAAGTTTATTTAAAGATTAATTTATTTATGAAACTTCAAAAAAAATTAATATTTAGAGAAGTTTGTAGCTTTCCATGGTAAATAGGTTTTCACCATAATGTTACCTATATATTTTAACATTCTCATGAAAACTTATTTAAAATGAAAACCTACAAACTCTTTAAAATATTAACTATTTAAGGTTCTGCAAATAAATTAATATTTAAATAAAAAATTTATTACGATTCTGCAAATAATATTATAGTTTCACACAATTTATTTGCATTTTTTATTACGGTTTTCAGAAATATGAAGGTTTTCATGATAAAAAGTTTTGACCTTATATATATAACAGGCCGATACTTTGTTTCCCATACTACGTTAGTCATGTATCATCAAAATATTTATATTATTAGTTTCTTCGGTGCTCAATCATGATGATTTCATGTTTTACTTGCCTATGTTAACTTACCTAGGATGATGAAGTCAATTTTATTATAAATAATGTTCTCTCATTCCAGATTAATTGTTCAACAAAATCTTGTGATTTTTCTTGGTATGTGTTGAATCAATATCATTAAGACATTGATTTTTATGTCTTCTTGTTGTTTAATTAATTTGTGATTGTTACGCACGCTTAAATTTATTTTACTCATCAGTATTCTAGAAAGTCGTAATAATTCATAATAATTCATAACTGCATATACAATACAATCATTTGTTTTATTTTCGTGTATTATATCCGCAATCTTGATTGCAAATCCCGCAAGTGAAGCCGGGAAACGGACCACACCACGCCAATAGAATTAAGCTATCAACACTTTTTTCCGGGTGAATCCGACCTTCTTTCTTGTTTCTTGATTCTTCTGTGTGGCATTCATTCTCTTTCGGCTCTTGGAAATTTTGGGCGGATACAACGGTAATTTACTACCACTAAGGAACCGCAAACGAACACTCTCAGATATAATGCCAAGGGATCTAAGAAAATCCCTAGAAAGTTGTTCCTCTAAGTGTGTGCATCAAGAGAAATATATAGGAAGTAGTGAATCATATTTTTCATGTAACTTAATAAAGTTCGCAGAGTAAAATTGATTTTGATACGAACACAAAACCTGAAGATACGCACAGTTGTTTAAAGGTGTCAATGAGTGACCAAGTCAATATGCTGAAAGACTTCGGAAAACTCCAATAACAAACTAAGAAAACTCCATAACAAACTGAAAATCGAACAAAACGTACAAAAACCAGCCAGCTAAAAGGAGAAACTTAAATGAATAGGCTCCTAGCACGATAGGTGAGTCGTCACCTACCAGAAAAACCACAAAGTCGTCGCCTTCCAGAAAAATCACAAAAATTGGCTCCCAAGGCAGCGTGTAGCCTTTATGCGCCCAGCTCCATGGTGGAGAGGCAATGCATGTGAGGGTGCTCTGCGGGAGCGCCTAGGTCAGTCCGATGCAAGTCCGGTGGTGTTGGAGTCTCAAAAAATATATACAGGGATTTATAGGTACATGTTGTATTAATATTATGTAGATATGCATTACAGTAGTTGGTAATGAAGCTTTTATACCATGTAATTGTTTCTTTATCTCAAAATACAACAGGAAGGATCTGTATATAAATATATAAAACATATACAAGCTAACAAGGAACGTCTATGAAAGGGAATTACTTATTTGAAAGATACTACTGCAATTAAGACTATTAAATCCTATAATATCTAACCATATCTTAAAACAGAATACTGTACCTCCAATTTGTCTTCCTGGGACCTGTGATTTTGAGGTAGACCCCGGGATTCCTCTGCTAAACGGATGCACACACTAACATTTTCGGGCGATACAAAATCAGCTGCAACCTTTATACATGACTGCAGAAAACACTCTGGTAAAACACTCTGGTGCGGAATAGTGATTAAGACAGATTTACATTAAAATATTTAACTAGCATAAGAAGCAAGATTCTCAAAACCCAGTTTTTTACATATTGAACGAAAACCACCCAACACGTCAACTATAAATATCATCTGACATAAAGATCCAGAACTTGAGAGCCACTGCAGTAGTTGCTTTACATGCCTGTGGTTTTTAAAAGGACATATACAAAGCCAAGGAATATTAGAGCTCACAAGTTCAGGTCACCTCCGAATTCAAAATACAAATTTTAGCAAGTCAAGTGAAAAAATTGTTAAAACACTTTTTGCAGATTGCTAGCATTTTAAATCGTCATAATTCTGTAGATAGTATACATAGTTTATAAGCAATATCAACATTAATAGTATGAGAATCTTGTTTAATTATGAGTAAATTATATAGTGGTGGCTGTAATTTATACAGCATAGTAAAAAAGTGGCAGTGGCCAGGCTTTGATTCGGCCTTTTAAAACGATGGCTTTCACTAACTTCCCGTTAAGTTATTTAAACTAACTTGTAATTACTACATAGGAAATGGTATTTTAGAGAAAACACATGATATATAGTATAAACTATATACGCAGTGATAGTGGTGTTGATTTATGATTGTTTTTTGCTGAGACTGGCTGATGATGAATTGTTGATACACACACACCTTTATGTGGTGTGTATGTATATAGTATCGATTTGTTTGTTGATGTATAAAAGAGGAAGAAGGCTAAATAACTGACCAATCTATCAAATTTATTTGGATCTCCTTAAGTGGACAGAATAGATTTTCAAGATTTGATCAGACCATTAAATCCAATTTATTTGGTCACTTTCTATATATATATATATATATATATATATATATACATACATACATATCCTTTCCCACAAGATATATATATCCTTTCCCACAATTTAGGTTGCCTTTGCCACTTTTGTGTTTGCATCTAAGTCTATTTAGCAGTTTATGCCATAGAAGATGGTTGCTATGTGAGAAATCAAACAAGCAAATGGAGATATCTAGAGATGAATTATAAAAAACATCTAAAACAACGATTATAAGAACAGAAGGGTTAATTTTAGTGCCAGAAAAAGAGGGTTTTAAACGAGTTCTAATAGTATAACTACATGAAGATACAATTGAAGAAAGAGGGGGTTGGCAGGTCAAGATTCCATTTTTCTGCCTAAACCAATATTCAGTTCAAGAAAACTTCATATGGGTATGCTCCAAAACCCATCTTTTTTATTCTCTGAAGGCTGACATGGAACAAGCTAACCGGGTATACTCAAATTCTATGTAGTTTTTAATTGTAAAATCCTCATAAAGTGCAAAAACCAAACTTCACCTCTCCCTCCATTACTCTCGTTAGTGAAGACTTAACGGGAACCATCTTTTCAAAAGACAGAACAAAAATTTAGCCATTCCTTTGAGAATCTGAAATTTCAGCTTCTTTTTTACTACGAAATGTAAACTAAAGTCACTACTACTGAAATAATTTGAACAAATTTATTACAAAAGGAAAGGTATCAATTTTGAAGCAGACAGAAGAATATATTATTGTCATCTAAAACTGAAGACAAATGGTGAAGTGATAAATTAAAATTCCACCACCATTTTTTTCGTAGAGAGCATATAAATTACTTAATATGGTTCAAGCTCTAAGCAGCATGTGATAAGGAATTTAACACCATTTAGCAGAATCCATGGTAACAATACAACTGAAATTTTACTAATAGTCTATAACTATATATTAATCTTAAACTGATATATATATATACACACATACACACACACACTCCACATTTTAAAATTCTCCCACATTTTGACTTTCGAAAGGCAATTTGATTAATAAGTTTTTTTTTTTGACTTTCGATATCAAAACAAGCAGAAAATGGAAAAAATATATATGATAGCTATTATTTTATTAGCTAAAATTCTATTGACAACAATAGTGAGGTTCAAAATTTTCCAAATGGACATTCACGTAAGAATGAGCCTAGCGTTTAAAAAAAAAAGAGTACATACTACATACAGAACTAATAAATATTCAACCTCCCCGAGGTTCAGGGTGTAGCCTAGCAGTTAGGCAGCCCTCAACCATGACTAAGGTTATGGGTTCAATCCCTCAGTACCCCCCTCCCCTGTACAAAAATATGTAATTTGTCAGAAAACAAAAAATTCAACCTCAGCATAATAGGACAGAGTGATAAAATTAAATGTATTGCCACAGACCATAACTACTAATTAGGACTTTATAAACGTGCAGCCATTCAAAAACATAACTCAGTGCGGTGCAATAAGCTCATTTCCGTACATGATTTCTTTGCAGCTTTTCCAAAATAGTTGGCATAACAAATAGGTGTTGATGTCGATGTTCAATAAATCGGTGATTACTGTAATTAGATTAATTGGCCGATTAATAGTTAGATGCAAGGTCACCGGTGCAATTATGCTAAAATAATCGGGTTTAAAAACAATTTTTTTGAGAATCGTCCTAATCAGTAAAACTGGTCGTCAGTCAAAGTTAAAAAAATCAGTGGAAAAAATATAAATTAAAAATGGGAGAAACTCGAATAAGAAAGAGAAAAACTCTAATCTCATATTCATAAACCTTAATCTAAAAGACTAAATCACGAAATTCATTAATTTTTTCTCTCAAATTGACCCACGAATTCAAAAGTTAGGTCATTATCTTTGATTCCAGTCATAATCTGCTTTCAAATAGACCTGTATATGTGTATTACTATTTTATGTGTATACATGTCTAATGAATGATTAAATATGTGTGTAGGCCATCGATTATTATTTTTAATATTAAATTGCTTCCAGTTAGTCGTTTGATTAATTCTGGATTAACCATTAATCCTACAAAGTGCTTTTGCCAATTAAGTTCAATTCTCGATGCTTAGAACACTAGTTTTTGCATAAAATAAATTAAGATATACTTGAACATAGCTCGAAGCATTCGTGCTACAGTCTGCTCTCTCCAAATCTTATTCTCAGTATGAAAAATATATCAATGAGACTAATTACCTTTATATTCCTAACTTGATGTGGGCAACCAGCTGGTATAAGTACTGCATCGCCTAGTTTTTGCACAAATGTCCATGGTTCAATTCCTAAATAATGTAAAACTTCATCATCGCCAAGGAAAAAACTCACAGTCTATTCAAGTGTGCCACATTAGATAAATGAAAAAACAAACCAAATTCTTCCTTGAGCCTCCTCTTATGGTCCATGGTCAAGTAAAAGGTTTGGTCATGAATAGGATGAACCACCTGAAACGTCAAAACAATAGTAGGAAATGCAAAAAAGACAACACAAATGAACATTCACATCACCAATAAACTACTACTAGCACAATTAGAATTTTGCATTTAACCTTTGATTTTCTATGACTGAAATTTATAGTTTCATACTAGCAAAAGATCACACAATTGTGAAGCCAACCTTAAACTCCAAGCATTGAACATGCTTTTTTCTATCTTTCATTTGACTATCATTCCCTTGAAACTCCACGACTCAGAAGCTAGCTTCTTTCTGGAATATGCATCAAATTTATCATTTTATTCAATTATACAATTTTTTAATTCTTTATGGTATTATTAGTTAATCCTAGAAAATCTTCAGTTTTTCCTGTCGGACAGGACAGTACACGGGTGTGAAATCTAAATCTGGTCCCTCATGTAGCAATTGGGACAATTCACTCTCTAGCTATCGAATTCAAACAAAGGAAAAAATTTTAAGCCTCTAGAAGACTCGTTAAGAGCAAGATCCAGAGGATTTGTTTTTAATTTATGCTTTTGATTTTTCTTATGAATATAGTATTTGCAATGATCATATTTTTATAACCAAGAATAGATAAAAATTTGTAGGCAACTTGCATTCCAAGTCCCTGCACCCGTATCTATTTTCCAATTTCAAATCCATATCCAAAAAATATTCAGAATCTGATACCTCAGTGCACTAGTGTCCAACTAACGCAAATGAATCCAGATACTGTAGCTTTTCCTAGGTTTCAACTTAAAATCAAAACCCTTTAGCAGCACTATTGTTCACCAAAATAGTAACTAGTCTTGAGAAAACTAAAAAATTAGCAATCCAGGACTTGAAGGGTTAAGCAGATAGATATCGTTATTACCTGATCCAGTGGTTTACAATATACGTGTCTGAATTCCTTGAAATATTTCCTTAGATATTCCTCTAACTTAGGAGCATCTTGCCTTCTGAAGATGTCCCATAAAGCACCTCCTTCTGGATGTTCCAACCCCTCTATTATCTCACCATCATATCCAACACCATCCATCTTATCGATATCGTGATTTAGCATTTGATCACTTCCAAAAATTTCTTTCTGATCCTGAGAAGCGTGTTGTTTCTTTAGATTTTGTATATCCGCACATTGTTTAGAAGTGCAGACTACTTCTTGGATATGGGTCAATACATTTACCTGTAACACAGATTTTGATATACATGAAAAAAATAGAACAGAGTATTAAATTACAGAACAACAATGTAGTTGCAAAATGCCAAACACAATACGACTTATTAAATTAAAGAACAAGAATGTAGTTGCGAAATGCCAAACACAATAGGACTCTTAACATTGGTTTTTTTGGAAGTAAAAGGAAGCTTATTTTCTTGTTTAACATCGTTGGCCTTATCTCGTGATACTCAAGTAAATCATGGTACTAACGTCACTAATCATCTTTTTAAAAAGTCTGATCAATATGGTGTTATACCATTTACCTGCTACAGATGATTTTGAGGAAGCAGATGCACAGTGAAAGAGAAAGAAAAATAATGTTTATGGAAATGAAATGTCAACAGGATCCCAGTGGTGGTAATGTTGCCATAAATCATATGGATTGCATAGGTACACTGAAATATCTCTGGTTACTGGACAATTGAAAGGTTGAAGAATTTGTTGGGTAGAGTTGGTGAATGAGATCTGAATCGAGTTCAAGGCTCTGCTTTCCACGAAGATGCCATGTAATTTATCTTTCTTTCTACACTTTTTTCTTGGTTTTCTTTGACCTCATACTCTAATAAATTTCTTTATAAAGAGAATAACAGACCTTTTGTAATGCTACCAAATAACATGTAAAGAAAATTGGAATAAATCTTTACAAAAGCAGTTGGTTGTTTGATGCACTATCCGTCCACAAGTCATACATTACTCATGATATTTCATTATCTTTCTGGTATTATCAAACTTGTCTTCTAAAATGAAACTCACAGTTCATGACAGCAGGGTAGCTTATGTCCCGTGCCATATCAACCAATGGCCACGTCAAAAATGATCGTATTCAATCGTGATAAAAAGGACTTTCTGCATTATACAACCACCTTGTACACGTGGTAAAAACCTTAGGCCCTAGCCCCTATCTCTAGCTGAGCTGTCATATCTTTGCAACATTAGTACTATTGGGGTTGGCTCAACAATGTCATTGTCATCATCCTTTTCTTATGCAATACTCTATTAATGATGTGACAAATGTGTCAAGATAGAGCACGAACATGACATCGGACACTTATGTCAGGACCATGGCATCATGGTGTTCACACAGTTACTGCAGCAAGAGCAGCAACCCCTTTATTCCTATAAAAGAGCCATGCACTTGTTATAATAGTTGGTGGTGGCATATATATTTATATATATTCATATACAGTAACAAAGCATTTGCCCTAATTTTTCTCTAATATCTTAACTGATTCCTCTCTTACAATAATCAGCATACAAATATCTTGACATGGTAGCATAGCGGATTCGCACTTTAGAGAAACCAGTATCACTATCTTGTTGTACTTTAGGTTTAAAATTTTCTAAATGACACCCAATATTAAATGATAAATACCTACAGAAAATGGCATGATCGTCAGGTCTATAAAAAATAACACTATAAATTTATTAGTAAAATGTCAAGGGTTCGAACTTGAGAACTGTATATGTTTCAGTAAATGTATATATATAATTATTAGACTACTAAAGATGCCAAGACTATAATAAATTCTTATTTTTCAATAAATATTTCAAATATAGTTCTATAATTTCTTTTATTTTTAATGATGTGCTTTTGAATTCGAAGAAGAGAACTTGAATTAAAAAAAAATTAAAAAGTTATATATATGAACATGAGTGGTTTTCTGAGTGTTTTTAAAAAAAATGTCACGTGATTTTTTTCTAAAAATAAAATAAATAATTTTAAAAAATATATACGGTGCATTGCATGTGTTATAAGCTAGTGTTAAATAATTAAAATAAAACTAATTTAGCATGGAAGTAGTGTTAAAAATAAATGTTATGATTAACCTATTGAATTGCTCCCTCGTATAATGATATATTTTGCTTATTTCTTGAATCTGGACTACCTCACTAACTATAAGACTTATTAGTAATCATTAAGTTCAGACTATGAGTTTATACAAAAGGAAAATTAACACAGCCAGGTTCTGCAGGTTATAAAACTCATCGGCTATACAGTTGCAGGAACAGAGCACCTTATGCGGAAAAAAAAAAAAGAAACAAGGCAAGGCAGAAGAGGACTAAAGAGAAATTAATAGAACATTCTCAAAATATATCGGTGACGAATGGAAGTATAGAATTTTTATATATGTTGTTAATTAGCTTACATATATTTAGTCTAGGCAGGATTAAAATTATTTGTTTATATGTTTTATATGTGGGCTAGTAGATTATACAATATAGGTTATTTATAATAAAACCAAGTGTTTATGTCCTCAGTCCATTAGGTTATTTTGTTATTTTATCAGGGTTTCTATAACTTATATAAGAATTGTAATTCCACATATTAATTAGACTTTATTGACATATTTTGATATCCTATTGATTTGAGTCACTTTTGGGTTGAGATATTTTTATCCCTCGTGCAATTGGGAAACGTTGGGGTAGTGGGTTTTCTCCGGTTAATCCACCCAAATTCTTCTTTTTATTTTTGTGTTCAATAATATCATTGTTTTACAAGCTGTCTTACATCAAATGGGGTACTCTTCATTGCCTAAGTAATGTTCACAGAAAGAAAACTGTTCATCCAGGAGAGGAAAAATCAGAGAAAGAAGGGAAGAAGAAAAAAATAAAATAAAAGAGAGGGAATTGGTTGTTGCTTTTCTACATTGAGGACTGTTATGGCTGTGGTAAAAAGAGATTAGGTAGCCCTAATATGTTTCTTTATATTTTCTGGAAAATTACAACAAGGTGCCTTAGCTTTTAAAATTTCTATAAAATCAGTCCTTAACTTTCCAGAAAATTCAATCTAGTCAAGCAGTCGTTTAGATTTGCAGAATTCCAAAACAGTCCTCTAGCTTCAAGAATTTTTCACAGTTGTCCCTGAATTTTATGAAAATTGTAATGCAGTGCTCCAAGTTTTTAATCTTTCAAATTGGCCCTTGAACTTCAGAAAATTAGCATTTGTGGCATGTTTTAAATCGTGTCTAGGCACATAAAATCTGAAATTGAGAGAATGAAAGATTATATATATTGTCTTGAGGATGAATGTGATTTCTTACGCTATGAAATGTATGTTTGTCATCGTGAAATGAAGTCATTTGAATATGAGCTTACAATGCATGAGTTGTATAGAGCACACTATAACTTGATAAGTTGAGAGAAGTATAAAATTGAAAAAGAAGAGGAAAGACGTGAAAAAGGAGAGACAAGATAAGTTTTATAATCTTTTATAATCGTTTATAATCGTTTATAATCATATTATATTTGTTATCTAAGAAGTGTTGGTTTTATGATTTGAAGGTACAACATTGTGAGGTCAATAACATCTTTAGTTTTGACATTCAAGGAGAAACAATCACCATTTCATCTTCCAAGTCGTATCGGAAGACTAGTAACCTGCCTAGAGTTGCAAACGAAGATCCGAAGATCCAATTGAAAAGATTAACCACGTTGAAGATATAGAGGTCGCTAGTGAGGATCAAGTAGAAGAAACAAGCCACAGCTTGACTACCTTCAAATTGTTGAGGAGTGTAAAGTAATTGGTGATATTATAAAGGTTGAACATATCGAGATACCGAGTTTGTCATTGCAGAATACTCAGTGGAACCTCCTTCACTTGCAAATCAGTTTCCACACTTCTTTGCACATCAAGCATTGTTGAAGAGTAGAAAATTCATCTTGGTTCGAGCTCAGTCTTGCATGGTTCTCGAATTCTACAAAACTCGACCACGAGTTTTCACCAAGGGGAGAATGATGAGAACGGAAGTATAAATTTTTTATATATGTCGTTAATTAGTTTATATATATTTAGTTTAGGAAGGATTAAAATTATATGTTTATAAGTTTTATATGCGGGCTAGTAGTTTATAAAATATAGGTTATTAGCAAGTGTTTATGACACTAATTATGTCATTCTAATTCCACATATTAATTAGGCTTAATTGATATACACTAATTATAATATCCATATTGATTTGAGTCTCTTTTGGGTTGTGATCCATTATTTTTTTATCCCTTCCTCGGAAAGCCATTCTGCGGTTAATCCACCCAAGCTCTTCTTTTTATTTTTTTTATTCAGTAACATCGTTGTTTTTACAAGCCATCATATATGGTTATATGTTGTGCAATTGTTTTTTGACCAGTGCAATGAATTGAAGAACAATAAAATTTTAGATTTGTGTTGAGCTGCTTCTCTCAATTACATAGAGTTGAAATGTCATGAGTCTTTAATTCTATTACTCATCTTCAACGTAAGCACCAAACCATTGGCTACGATTGATCTTTTTTTAATGAGGTTGTCATTCCTTCACTAGAAGCACGCCTACCTCACACAATGAGGCATGCGTCTCAATCAACATGTGGTAGCTCAACACCGGTGAGGGTTTAAGGTACAACTCTCGACAAGAATGTAATATGTATCAAATAATTTTCATATCCAGTTCAACATAAGCGATACTCCAACTTCTCACTTGTTATCTAGTGTGAACTGTTTTACAGCAGTGACAAATAGTGCATCTACTCAAATATATGGGCCTTGATTTATGGAAATGATCCCACCATTAATAATTTATATACTGGAAGAACATATATTAAAAAATTACTAGCTTCCCAACAAAGATATATGTTACTTGGAAAAATATGAGATATAAAGGAACAAGCATACCGCATCAGACATATCACAGTGGAGTTTTGTTACAGAATCTCCACGCCCCAGCTCTTGAGCATGTCCATAAGCAATATACGATTTTGGCCCCATATCTGGCTTCAGAGAGCCCTCGGGTAACTTAACTGCAAGATTTAGGTAGCCAGTACGGGGATCTGTATATTCCTTGAATGGCAAACTACTAAGAAATTCTGCAACATGACGCGGTAAATGCTCATCAAATAAACTCGACGGGGGCCAGTCTTTTAGCTTCAGAATTTGAGGCCACCCCTTTACATCAGATCGACCCTCTGTGTATCCCATAAAAAATCGATGTACATTAATCTTTACCTACATAAATTGCAGCAGAAAGAGTAGTCATTAATCTTTACCTACGTAAAAGATCGACCATCTTTATATATATATAGCGTATTAACAAGTCTGCACATTATAAGAGACGGGTTATGTCGTTAGTAGCAGAAAGAGTAGTCAGTACATCCCATTATTCTAATAATCACTTTATGCAAAATATATTTTGACAAATTGTGATTTATCTGAAAAGCATATGTAATCTTAGGATTCCTTACATATAGAAACAAACATCATTATGCAAACCCTTTGTAAGATAGTTAAAAAGGATCTATTGAAAGGGCACGGCAAAATTTATGGTTTCTATCCAGTATCGCCAATGTCCAAAAAGCATGTTTACCATAATCTTCAAAGAATAATTACACTAAGATAACTTCTTGTTGAGTTCTATAACAAATTTAAAAGAGAATTTGTGCCTACACCAATCTACTCAGACAAAAAACATAGATAGTCACTCGATATATATTGCTATTTTAAATCAGTATTGGGGGGCAGGGGATATTTTTAAACAATGATATGCAGTTAAACTGTTAAAGTAAAAGAAAATCAGAAATGCTAAAATGCAGTCAAGAAGATTACATTTTTTATTAATCCACGTTCCTGGTATTGACTCTGTTTTAGACGCATTGAGGTGCTAAATCCTAACTGACCTACAGGAAATAGAAAGGGCATTGCATGCAATGCGGCAAACATAACTGACCTCACACCAGTCCAAACAATTGATGGCATCCACATCCATAAGCCGGTCACGTTTACGATCTTTCACCTGACGGAATGCACGCCACATAACCATTGGTTCCCAGCTTAGACCACGCGTAGTTGCAAGAACATTACTGACAATAACTGGCTCACCTTTACGCCAGTGAGACTGAAAATGCTTCAAATCTTCAGGTTTTAAGTCTACAGCAGCTGGACAGTACAAATAGTTATCATCAGAATCTTCACGAGAAGCGGCTTTCCTTGACTTCTGTTTCTCACTATCGACATAATTAGAACAAGAGCACCATTCTTCCAGTGTTTTAGGGATATCAAGCTCATGTGTTTTGGCAAGTTCTTCAGCAGCAACCAATAGATTTCGGACCCTATCTTCTGACAATAAACTTCTTAATTCCAAAATGCCTCGACCACAACCACCTGCATTTTCTGGGGGGCAAGCGATGCTACCGTCCTCATTAGAATTCCATTTATATGCTGACTTGATGTGATCCCTATTGCTAGTTTCAGCAGTTATGTCCATAGTATTCTTATCCTCTGATGAGATGTTAATAGGATCTCCACCATGCAAATAATCAAAACCAGGGTCAAGCAGTTGCTTAGTCGCTTCCTCTTTACCTCCTCGCAAGCATCCATTGCGTATCTCACGGCAACAAATTAGACAGAGGTCATATTGACAGCTTGGACAGCTTCTGTGAAAGTCAGCAATAGAACTTTTGCAGTTGTTGCTGCATAAAACAATTTGCCAACATCAACTCCTTCAGAAAATGAACAAAGTGTCATCCCAGAGGTATGAGTTTCTTACCAAAACATTCGTTCTTCAGCTTCGCAATCTATTTTTTGCACTTTTATCTCTGAGATCGGTAAGCCTGCTAGTTCACAACAAATCAAAGGTTACTTGTATCATTATTTTTGAAGTACTATAAAACTAAATATGTTTTAAGTTCAATGAAAACCATACATCTTAACACCCATCCAGATCCTGCTGACTTTTACACTATTGTATTGACTAAAAGAAATAACCTTAGTTTCAGCATTCGCTAACCAATTCCATATTATTATACTGTCAGATTAGCACAAAGATCAATATTTTCATGGTAGCACAATTTAAAAGGTTCAACGGAAATTGGTAACGTCAATCTGTTTTCTCTGAAATTAGGCAAATAACATGTTAAATTATAAAGCTTCAGATTATCTGAGGGTAAAAAAATATTCTTTACAAATACATGAGGGTATATTCATTCTTCAGTAATAATAATATAGTTGAGCAGCTATATTTTCGTCCATTAGTAACATCCTTAAATTTATACAATTGCATTCCCTTGCACCAGATTTAGTGGCATAATAGATTGAAATCCGTGTTTTAGTTCAGATTCACCTTCTTTTACCTCTATATACAAAATAAAATGCAATCAAAGAGGCGTATCAAGTAAACCAAACAGGAGACTGAAGAAAGTACCTTTAATCTTAGCTTCTATTTGCTTCTCCATTAATTGCTCCTCCTCAAATTGTCTTACAAAAGGAAGAAGCATCGGGAGGATATATTTGGCATACCTGATCTTTTCATTTTCGCTAAAATCCAGTATAAACCTCTTCTTGTCCTAAGGCCAAAAATCATGTTATAATTTTAGTTTCATGTAAGACACCTATAAACAATTGAACTGTTTGGGAAGAGAACTCACTGCAACCGGTATCTCTAACCGCAAGCAACTTTTGCAATTACAATTAACTTGACAAACTGGGCACTCCTTCAAAAAATCTTCTTCTGTCATCTTAGGGTACCTATGCATAAGAATGAGCAACATTACAATATTACTAATAACAGCAAAGATCCGAGAAGTGCAGACATTTATCAGGAATATATACATCAAATGATATATCTTCCATGTCGACCATAACAAACTTAACATGATAATGCAAAAGCAACCTAGTGGCTAAATAAACCGCAGATTCATTTCCAGTAAAAATTCAGACATAATATCACAAGTGAAAATACATATGAATCTAATATCAGAAAATATCACAATCACTAAATGAAGAATACATAACTATACCATGTGGTCATGCACGGGACACAGTATCGCTTCTTTTGGCATTTGGTGCACTTCACAACCCTGCCTTTATCATTCCTTTTGCACTGATGACAAGTATTACGTTCTGACTCTATTTTATTACCCTGCAATGCATCAATTTACAAATTTAAGTTGACACATCGATTTAAAAATATATTACGTTAAAATAAATAAATTAACAAAAAAAATAATTTACTCCGGCACTATCAATTTCATGAAATTCTCTTTTTTTTCCCAACCCATTATTTTCACCCACATCCCTGTCATCTCTACTTTCCCTTGGCTTCCGTCCCCTTCGTTTTGGGATTTTCACTTCTTCATCCCCTTGCATTTCATTCCCCTATAATGCATCAGTTCTCGAAAATAAGTTTCGCATTTGACGTTCTAGCATAAAATTTTAAAAGAGCTAAAAATAAGTTGGTAAATTACCCCGGGACTGAGAACTTCATTACTCAGCTTCGGTTTCCGTCCCCTTCGTTTTGGGATTTTCACTTGTTTATCCACATGCATTTTATCTTCCTGTATCACATCAGTTTACTAAATTTTGTGTCATGTTTAATGTTATACAGAGAATCCCAAAGAAAAAACAAAATATTACCCCAGGACTGCGAGCTTCATCACCCACCACTTTCTTCACTTCACAGTCTTCTCCTTGCATATTACTCCCCTATATCACATCAATTCACAAAAATAAGATTCACATCTAATTATCTCTAAAGGGAGATTAAACCATGTCTGTGTGGGTGCGTGCTTGTGCATGTACATGAAAATTTACCCCAGGAATGAGAAGTTGAGCAAAGTCTCCTTGAACCAACCCGTCATCGTAATTTACATTAATATCATATAATTTACATTGTGTAGATACAGATGCAGATACAACTTCGCATTTCAAATTCTTGTCATCCCCCTCTAGCATTTCATTCCCCTATATCACAACAGTTCACGAAGATAAGTGTCCCATTTTGATGTGCTTACAATAATTCAAAAAAAAAAAATTACCCCAGAATTCGGAGCTTCATTACTCAGCTTGGGCTTCCGTCCCCTTCGTTTTAAGTTTTTCACTTCATCCCCCTCTTGCATTTCATCCCACTATATCGCATCAGTCCACAAAAATTAGTTCCACATTAAAGATATTCGTACAAATAGTTTAAGAGAAACTAAAACAAAACAATTACCCAAGGCTTAAAAGCTTGGTAAGTAATCTTCCGTCCGCTTCGTCTCACCATTTTCTTCTCTTTACAATCCTCTCCTTGCATGTCACTCCCCTGCATATCATGAAGTCACAAAAATAAGTTTCACAAACAATAATCTGTAAAAGAGTTTCAACTCGAAAAATATACATAAACATATTTACATACCCCATGAGTAAGAATCTGTTGAGATAAGTCTCCTTCTGTTTTAACCACCTCACCATCCTGATTAACATTCGAAAAATCAATTATTTTCTCTACTTCCTCTCCTTCCACATCCACTGCATTTTCGTCACTTTGATCATCCAAATTCTTGTCATCCCCTTGCTCCTGCTTTTTCTTGTCATCTATAGATACAGATGTAGATACAACAACTCCACATTTCAAATTCCTATCACCCCTCTGCTTCTTTCTAGGCCTACCCCTCTTTCTTTTCTTACTCTCATCTTCTTGTTCTTGAAATTCTACTTGTTCCAAATCATCAACAACATTAGCATTCAAATCTTTTTCATCAAACACACTCACTCCTTGATTAACAACATCAACATCAACATTCCCACCTTGTTCTTGTTCTTGTTTAATGTTGTCCTCCTCCATGAATTGAAACAAACCCAAATCAATACACAAATCTACTCCTTCACCAACATTAACACCACCAGCATTCACATCATCTTCTTGTTCTTGTTCTTGTTGTTTAATGTTGCTGTCCTCCATGAGTTGAACCAAACCCAAATCAAGAAAAGATAGAGTATAGGGTTTATGTAAGTAGACAAAACTAAATTGGGTAACTGGGTGTTGTGTGTATCAATGTAAGTATTGTCAGGTTGATTAGGGCTTCAAACTGGGTGGGTTAGATATTTAAGTGATTGTTAGTTCAGTTGGACCATCCCTGTTTGGTTCACTCTAATGTAATAATACTCTAGTTGTACGCAGTACGCTTGTAGTACAACTCTGATTCTAAACTCATTATTTTATATTTAAAAACTAGTCTACTAAATATTTTTTAATTTGAAATTATTTAATAAATAAATAATTATAATATACTATATATATTTGTCAAAAAAATAATTATTAAATTGATTTCTGAAAAAATAAAAGATCATTTATCATATATGATAAAGTAAAAAACATTATATGGAAATAATTTTGTAATTTAGAAACAAATTTGGGAATTATAATTTTATTATTTTAAAAATTATTACATTTATTATCATTATATATTTTTCCTCAAAATTCAAATAGTTACTTATTTTTAAAAATAAA
Organism: Oenanthe sinensis; assembly: GCA_028671895.1. NCBI lineage: Eukaryota > Viridiplantae > Streptophyta > Magnoliopsida > Apiales > Apiaceae > Oenanthe > Oenanthe sinensis. The sequence goes on from CM053809.1 coordinate 21,057,431, forward strand.
TAAAAATTATAGCAAGAATATTAAAGTTTTAGCAATGAACATGTTCATGTATAATACTATATATATAAGACCTTCTTTTTTGAAGAAATATATATATATATATATATAAGACATTCTTAAATTTTAAATTGACAGTTTACTAATCAAATTTTTAATATCTATTAATTTTTTTATATACTATAAAATGGAGGGACACTGGAGCACTAGTTGGCCGACCTGTAACTTAAGGTTGTATACCTGAAAAATATTAGCAATTTATATGAGTTTACAACTCAGTGAATATAAATTATCATTGATCAAAATTAAAACAGTTTACAAATATATTATAAAATAAATAAACATTGTTGTTATGCCATATTTTTGGCATAGTTCTTTTATTTCCCTTTATTTATAGTATTAATTTTATCAATAATCAATTGCTTAATTTCCGAGTTATTCTCTCTCTGAAACGAGAAAAGAATCAATCTCAATGCATTAATTATAGAAAATATCTCTAAATGATATCATTCAAATCAGGAAGGTATCACAACGCGATTATATCAGATAAAATCAATTAATTCCCATATTTAAAAAATATATCCCTAAAGTCTATTGAAGATATATCCAATTATAACAGAACTGCGTGAGTTTGATCGTATATAGATATATACGCAGGCATCTTGACAAAAGCTATCCGATATATGAGACAAATCGAGACACCTCTCAAGTCCAATTCAATCTTTTTTACAAGCTCTAATGTTATTCCTAATAACAATGTCAATATTTGGAGAAAGGAGGATTGAATACAAATATTAAAACTTTTTAGGACTTTTAATATTTGCTCTTGATGTTTGATAGATTGACAGAATATGTTTGAACAAACAACTGAAAATTAAAATGAACAAGGAGAGATTTAAAAATTACTGATGGATTGGTTTTTCCATCAGATATATATTTTTGCTCAATGTTCCTAGGTTAAAGATAACCTAGCTTCGTTTTTACAAAGTTAGAAAGAATCAACTGATCTTACAATGTGATCTTGAGCTTGATCATTTGATTGTAGAAATATTGTCTAACTTCTATATTTTCTAATAATGCTACTACACTTGTTTATATACTACAAGTGTATTTTACAATTCCTATTCTAGGATTGTTTCTATCTGTCTCTCTTTTTCCTTTTTCCTTTTTAGGAAAACAGACTTGAAAGACAGCTACTGATTGAGTCTTCACAGCCACCATGGGCTGTCTTCCATAGGTGTGCTTTTGTTCTCTGGATTTACAACTGATAGACTTTCCGTGTTGTCACAATCAATTGACAATTTACTGTTAAGCATATCAATTGATTCATCCTTTAATCCATCAACCGATGTTCTTCTTCGATTGATCTTTACATCCATCGATTGATAAGGAATGACTTATCGACTGATAAATGATATCGATCGATATATATCAATCGATGGGTCTTCACATCAGTTGATGGTCTTCAATTCCTGACTTGGCTTCTTCAATTGATCTCTCATCTGTTGAGGTTTCAATATCAATTGATCATCCTTCACTTGTGCAATTTCATATCTTCAAATAATTACAATTTGACATATTAATTTACACATCAATTGATGATCTATATCAATCGACTCTAACATCAATTGATAAGAATAATATCAATTGATTTACACCTTATCGATTGAAATAGATTAAGTACACATATGCTACATTCCAAATTATCAGTTGACTCATATAAACATTTCAACTGATAAATGGTTTCCTGATCAATTGATATTTATAAATTTCATATCAATTGATCAGTTACATAAAACAAAATTTCTATGATTCTAAGATTAATGTTATCATCAAATTATATGTAGATTCCTAACATCTAACTCTCATTAACAACAATATTATTATATTTTTTAGCTCTATTATTCCAGCAAACCTCCGAAATCTGTTGTTATGAAAATCCTCCAACAACAATTGGCGCTAGAAGGAGGGCTTTATTTTTCGTTTATGGAGGACAAATGACATATCAAACAAACACAATACACAAGGGGAGTTAATAAAAGATTTTGGACAACTTCAATGGAGGAACTGAACGATGGAGTTATGGTGAGTTGAGCAAAATACAACGAAAAAAAAGAACCAAGAATCATGGGAACAAAGACGAGTAGACTACTATATACAAATCATAGTGTTGAGACCCTCATCATCAAAAGGAGCACAATATCTACATATCCTATCAATCTGGCAAAATTCAAGATAAGTTTTCTTGTTTTTATTTCCTGCAATCACACATATATTATTTGTCATGCATGAAATATATTTTATTATCCAAAAATTCGTGCGAGCTACATATATTGTGATTGAAAATTTGTGCAACCAATATTTTGGGAGACACGTATATTTTAAAAAATAAATCTTACAATATTTTTATTTTGATGATTGTGGATATGTTTACAAGATTGTACGAGCTGCATAATTTTGAAGAAAAATATTTAGCCATTATAGCAAGGCATACTATCTTTAACAAAATTCTTTCAATTAAGGAGCATATTTTAAGAGAAAGTATATACATCACGACATTTTCAAATCAGTATATTTGTGGATGCGTCTGGATTGGTCAAAATAATTTGGCAAATATTGTCGTGGTAATACATATATATTTCAAGATTTGCTTTTATAAACTTGCGAGCTAACATTGTCAAGTAGGGTAGTCATGACAAATAATAATTCCCGCAATGTTACACGCTTAATCTTTTTCACAAGCTTTAACCCCATTAACAACCATATTATTATACTTTTTGGCTCTATTATTCCAGCAAACTTCCGAAATCTGTTGTTACGAAAATCATCCAATAACAATTGTAATATCCATGTATACAGATGCCCCTATATTCCTTTTATTTTGTTATGACTAGTCAAATCTTGTATCGTCCCGAAACTTATATTTGGTGCAAAGGCTCTTTTTACTTGTATTTGGCACAGAGGCTCTTTTCTTTTGTATGACCCAAGGGTCCCATGCATAAACCCGAAGATTTCAAGTATATAGGGAAACAATTCCAAGTATGCTTAGGAACAAAATTAAACATGAGTATTGCATATCATCCACAAATGGACGGTCAAAGTGAAAGAACGATTCAAACAATTGAAGACATGCTTCAGGTATGTGCTCTAGATTTTAAAGATAATTGGGATGAACATTTACCATTGGTGGAGTTCTCTTACAACAACAGCTATCATGCAAGTATTCGAATTCCACCATATGAAGCCTTGTAAGGAAGAAGATGTGGATCCCCGATGTATTGGGAAGAGGTCGGAGAACGCACAATTTTTGGTCCAGAACTACTACAGCAAACAGAGGAAAAATTGAATTGATACAAAAATGATTGGTAGCAGCTCAAGACCGATAAAATAAATATATTGATCAAACCAGAAAAGACCTGGACTATGAAGTCCGAGAATTGGTTTTACTAAAGGTATCACCATGGAAGGCAATAACAAGATTCAGCAAAAGAGGAAAGCTCAATCCACAGGTCCATTCGAGATCTTGAAACATGTGGGGAAGGTTGCATGCGAATTAGCTTTTTAAAATATAAATGTGCAATATAATTCAGAACTTGTTAATTTATTATGATTCTAAAATATATTTTTTCCATCCGCCGCTAACAACATCAACGATGTCAATATAGGTCAATCATCCCATAATTTCAAAATAAATATCAATAAAATATTGTGAAAATTAGATATATATATATATATATATTAAAATTTAGCATATATAAACTTAAAATATCTTGTTTTAACAAATTAATTAAGAATATATTATTGTCATTATTACATACTTCAATTATATCAGAAAAGTTGAACTCAAATCCATGTATTAGTACTTCTTCCAACGTTTCCAGGGTATTTATATCGGCTAGTTAGTTGTTGCATGGATAAGATTTTTATGTCAAAAATTAAAACACAATAAAAAAATAACAATGTATAATTGTGATAAACTAATAAGTAACAAAAATCTATTAATTTTTTTATCAATTAAAATCACGTAAAGTATAAATTGATCACTTGTATATATATTGACTAACTTCCGCATCTTGCATACTCTTGATCTTATCATCTGATTGTCTATAAGGGGTTGTTTGGTTCAAGAGAAGGTATGGGTTAATTGGAATGAGGTATGGGGTTTGGGTGCTATGAGGTTAGAATATCATTCCACATTTCACGTGCTTGGTTCAATTCTGGAATGAAAATGATTCCCTTGCCTAGTGTTTGGTTTACAAAACTCAGGAATCATTTTTTTTCAAATTTCCTCCCTGCTTAATTTAACATTTTATGGTAAATATATGTGTAGCACAGAGTTCATCCAAAATATCATAATCACATCAAATGGCTAGAATAATACACCAAATATAACTAGGTAGACATAAGTTGGTGGCGATTACTATGATTGAACCGAAATCATGCTTCACAGTTCAAATCCATTGTTAAACAGAGTTGTGCTTAGTGTTGCTGTATTTGTTCCATATCCTTGCCCATACAAATTTCCATATCCACAAGCCCCACCTAGTTACATTCATACAGAAGCATATCAACAGAGTATAGCATTTTCATAAGACAAGAGTTGTATGTTGCACAAATTTTTAATTATATATTGCAAACAAAGTTAAATAAATTGTGTAACAATGACATACCCGTAGTCCATTAGTTTCATAAGCATCACCTCCGCAGTAGATCATAGCATGAGCATTTATCCAACCTCTATTATAATACTCATGCATAGAAGAAACAAGTGAAAAGAAGTCCAACACTACAATTATAGTGATCGTCATGATAACATGCACCTTAGACCATCAATAACAAAAGTAGTCCAACAGTGAGCCATCAACTAAAAGATTACAACTCTAAATAATTATCTAAAGATACAATCTTGGCACCTGCTGTATAAAAGGAACATGTCTAACATGAGTACAAAAAAAATATAATACAAACAGAGCAGGTCTTTCACTCAATTATCTGAAGCTCATAACTAAAAAGTACAAAAAATAATGAAAGATCCAAATATAAAAAAAGAACTTAAGTATATGAGAAAATGAAGTAACAATAATTTATTTCCCTTGAACACTTACCAAACAACTAGAAAAAGAAACCTATGCAAACATAAAAATAAATCAATTTCTAGAAACTAGAAAATAGATAATAAAAACTCAATATAGTAGTTCAATTAAAAAAGAAATTCAAACTGGATATTTAATTTAAAAGATGAATGTGGTTTATAAAATTCAAATTAAAACTATTACTTATTACGATTTGTGATGCAGTAAGTCAAGCACCACTTCTTTCTTCCAATCATCATTGAGACTTGAAAAGAAAACTTCCATTTGACTTGGATTGGATGAAAACAAGCATGCAGCTCTAATTGCTTCAGCTTTAGTCATACCTGGCAAACTAGCTATCTCAGAAAGTAGCTTTTTCTTTTGTTCAACAACCTCCGTTTAACGATTTTGTGTAGAACTCATGGCCTTCGTAATAGTTTCTAAGTGACTGCTCATACCATTCATAAATCCTGCGAATTCAGTAGCCATGTGATTAGAGGTTAAATCTACAATTTGAGAAGATTTTTTCTTCATAATGCCTTTTGGAGTCTTTTCTTTCTCTATTTTCTTGGCAGTCGGAGGTTTTAGTAGAACATCATCATCACTATTATCATTGGCAAGGTTCACGATCTCCTCAAGATTGTTTATAGAGTCATCTGGCAACTCAGAATCAATTCCATTAGCTCTATCAATACAAAATATAAGATCTAATTTGTCAAGAAAAGAAAATAGAGTCCTCCACAATCCTACAGCTTTAGATGATTCTGAAAAAAAATAATGTTATATTAGTAAAAGAGTTTAAATATATATATATAGTTTATTATCATCCTGGCTCTCCAAAAGGTAGTATGCAAGGTAGTCCCCATGGCTTTGTCTCTGTTTTTATTAGATTAGATACTCTTGTGGATGATAGTTTTTTGCAGCTATCAGCTGAGCCCTCAATGGCTATAGGACAAGGCAATGAATCTCTAACCCAACGGATTCTAACACATGCCTTAGAACCAAACACTACACAATCCTCACATGTTTCTTCATCCCTACCCCTAAAAAGAAAATTCGAAAATGAGGGAGATAGTGCCTTAACAGCACCACATAAGGAAGATGGGGGAACCTTGACAGTTCTGCTTCAAACTAAAAGGAGATTAGTTGAGCCTGAGGTAACTGTTCAAACCACTCTGCCATCTGTTGTAGGATCACAATTAGAGCCTCCAATCATTGCTAGTTCTCCACTTTTAGTTGCACACACAAAGGAAGAATTGACGGATCGAGCTACTTCAATAGCAGAACTTGTATCGGTAGATCCAGTGCAGTTCATGCCTTCACAGGCTATTTGGGGCATCACAAACTCTAATAAGTCATTCATTACATTGTCTGAGGTGGTGACCCCCTGGAGTTAACACCTCCAGCCTTTAAAGGAAGTTCTCTCATCCACTTGTGGGTTAGGTGAGAGGCAACCCCTCCATAGAGGGAGGTGGGGCTTCATTCAAGGAGCAGCTACATCAGTAGCGGAGCCACTTCAGGTAGATCCTGTTGTGGACATGTCTTCACAGGCTTTAGTTAGCATCACTAATTCTCAAAAGCCATTCATTACAAAATCAATTGTGCTGACCACACTAGAACTAACACCTCCAGTTCCTGAAAAAGGAATTCCCACTGCCATTTATGGTCAAGATGAGAGGCAACTCCTCGATAGAACGATGAGGGATACCCACAGGGTTGAAACTTCACTGGACGATGAAGTAATAACCGAGTCCGGTGTTGAGACAATAAGAAGGCATCAAACTTCGATAGGTACTTCTCCACTTGATAATGATTCAATTGAAGAATCAGATGCGAGGGATCCCACAGATATGGAGGCCACTGGAGAACATATTGAGAGGAGCGAAACAGTTACAGTGAGTCTGAGAGATCAATCATTTCCTTCACCCAATGAGCCAAGAGTGAGCGAATCGAGAGCAACACATATAATTTAGTTTGATATTTTGATGTAGGACAAAAGACTCATATTTTAGTTTGATATTTTAGTATCTACAATTTAAAATAGGAAAGTTCAAATTATATTGAACTTATTTATATTATATTATATTTAGAAGTTAGGTAAGGAATATCCTAAATTTATATTGTATAGATTTATTATATTTTCATGTCATGTAATATATATATATATATATATATATATATATATATATATATATATATATATATATAATCTCTAAATATTGTAAGGAAGATTTATTGAATTATCATTTTTTGAATTAAAAGCCTAGAGAGTTTTCTCTTTTTTCTTGTGGATTCAAGAATTATTCCTTATGGATTCAAAGTGTTAAAGTATTTTTCGTGTAAATAAAACTAACCAAAAGGTTCCCTTTAGACATTAAAGCTAGCTAGGTATAAAAATTAACAAAATTAAAATAGAGATTATTAATAAGAGTAAACAAGCAAATTTAACCAAGGTTTCCCTTTGGTTACTTACCTAAATTTAAAAAACCAAAACCTTAAATGTATATATCAACCATCAAATATGGTACTAAATTATCACTTAAAGGAACAAAATAATCCACCTTTCATGGTCTTAACATGGTACTAAATTATCTATCAAAGACACAAAATAAGTCACTATTCATGACCTCCAATATGGTACTAAATATCATTTTAAAAGTACAAAATAAGTCATCATTCATGACCTCCAATAATTCACGGTACATCCAATAATTCAGGGTACATAAATTACTAAATTAATAAACAATTCAAGTTAAAAACACGAGAATCAACCGGTGACAAATTATACTAAACTATAGTCAACTTTATAAAATAATTGATTACATTATCTAATAACTGAACTTCTAAAATTGAAATAATCGACAGAAGATATGATTTATGAAAACAATTATTTTGAGACTAATATATTGAAACAACTCTAAAAGTACTATCATCAAACATCCAAACAAACACTAATTTTATATTCCATAATATTTTTAAATAATATATCAATTAATATATATATATATATATATATATACACACACACACACATATATATATCTATTCAGATAGTTTACTTAATCTAAAAACAATTACAAAAATAAATCAAACTCATAAAAGGTACAACCTTTACAACAAATTGAAAAACCCAAAAACAGAATATTGATTAAAACTAAAAACTCAATGTTGATATATAACGATCTTGTAATAATACTAAGGGTGTTCTAGTGTCTGCCCATGAACACATTTTAACAACCACTTTCTGATGAGTTGGCTGATTTTCATTGGCTCCATTATTATTAATGATAATGGCCCCCATGTATGCATAATAATTTCCACCAATTACAATCAACCAACTCATCAAAAAGGTGCTAAATGGTTTATTCATAATCAAACTCGCACTCACCTTGCAAGTGAGTCATTGAACTCAAAAAACTTGTATTTACATAACTCAAATAATTAAAACTTGCATTTAGGTAACTGTCGTTAAGATCACTAACAAAATAAAAACTGAACTCAAACCCAACTTGCATTTACATTCCTAGATTAATAAAAATTTGCAACTGTGGTACTGAACAGAAATAAACTTACAACTGGGGTAGTAAACAAAAATAAACTTGCAACTTATAAAACTGAACTCAACCCCCTTCTCTTTCTCTCTCTTCTCTCTCAATATCTCACAATATCTCTCAATCTCCCAAACTCTCATAATCTCTTTCCTCTCTCTCAATCTTTCACAATCTCTGTCAATCGAAAGGGGTGTCTCTAAGCAGCCAAGGCCAAGCCCTCTCAATCTCTTACGATCTCTCTCAATATCTCTCAATCTCTCACAATATATCTCAATCTCTAAATCTCTCTCAATCTCCCAAATTTTTGTCCTCCAAATATGTAACTTCTCTTCCTTGGACCCCTATAAATAGGGTAACTTGTTCCGTGATTCCAACACCCTCTGAAATTATTGTTGTATCAGTTTCTCCCTACAACACTCTATAAATAAAAATATGTAATATTTTATAACTTTTTGACTTCGATTACCCAGTTGCGAGTTGAGGACCAGTTCAGTTAGTCGATTTCAAGTTTTTATTAGTTCAGTTAGTCGATTGCAAGTATATATTAGTTCAGTTATTCAAGTGCAAGTTTTTTGAGTTCAGTGACCCACTTACAAGATGAGTGCGAGTTTGATTATGAATAAGTCATTTAACCCCATCAAAAAGTGGTTGTTAAAATGTGCTCATGATCACACACTAAAAAGACCCCAATACTAAACATATAAAACAAGAATCATATATACACACACATATTGTAACAAAAAAAATACTTATAAGAATTTACGGAATATGATTGATTAAAATATGAGTGTACGTAGTATTATAGGAGAATAATTTTGAAAATAGATCTTAATCGAACGATACACTTTAATTATAATATTCGCATAACCTTAACCATAAGATTTTCTCGGTCGTAGGATTATCATACTACCAAAGATTCGGTGAGCTTTGATTGATTACAGATCCTAATAGACGATGAATTGTATCAACAGATTACATTACAGAATTCAAAGTAGCAAGTTTACTTTATGCGTGGGACAAAATAACGCAACAAACTAATATTGAACATGATTTGTCGTATCTAGTATGCAAACATGGCCATGTTCTTGATTTGAGGAATTTTAGACCTCTTTATTTTCAATCAAGGTAAACAGGGTCATCAATATTAATTTTTAAGAATTAGACTCTTAATTAGAAAGTAGGTAGCAGTTTAATTTCTAATTAGAAGGTAAATACAACTTTGATTAAATTTTCAATTAGGCAAAGAAATGTTTGAAAAATGACAAAAATGCCCCTTTTTTAAACAAAGTGATAAGAATACTCATATTCAAATTTTTGGCCATTTTTATCCATGGGATATGCATTTCTTATTGGGGTATCCCAATTTTTTATTTTTTTATATTTTTTCAAAAAAAATATTAAAATTAGGGATGATACGCATCTCGGGAATGCACATCACCCTTTGACCTGGGTGATACACATCTACGAGATGCGTATTTCATCCATTTTCAAATGTTTTTTTTTGTTTTTTATGTGATGCTCATTTGTAAAATGCATATTAAAGATATCAATTTGTCAAAGGCATATTCCAATGGTATTTTTGGCCAAAATTTTTAAAATGGGTATTTTTATTAATCTTTTTTTTAAAATGTATTTTTGGCCATCACTTGAAATATTTGGGTCATCCGGCACATCTTTTAAAACTCAAATGATAGGCAAAGAAATATTTACACCATTCATCCTAGAGATGAGCATTCGGTCGATTCGGTCCAAAACCGAACCGAATAGACCGAAAATCGAAATTTTAATATTTTTAGAACTGAACCGGACCAAATTTATATTATGGAGTTCGGACCAATCGGACCGAAATATTCATATAAATTATATAAAAATAGATAATATATTATAATAAAATGTCTAATTAATATATTTAATTAAAAATATATATAAATTAATATGATATTACATTAATATGTCTAATTTAGTAAATTAATAAATATAATATATTTTTTGAAATTATAAAAATATATATATTTATATAATTATATGTCTAGTTGGGTCTATTCGGTCCAGACCGAATTATTTTTCAAAGAACCGGATCGAACCGATGTTTATTTCAGTCTATTCGATCCGGACCAAAAAAACCGAATTTTCAAAAAATTAGGACCGAACCGGACCGAAATTATACTGTTTGGTTCGATTTTTCGACTCCGGTTCGGTTTTGCTCGGCCCTAATTCAACTCATCTCTAAAAAGCTCCAACCTCAATAAAAGGGTCAAGAATGACTAGACGGCCAAACGGTTTTCAGGCCCCGGGATCGACACGACGACAAGATAGTACAACAAGATATGTCGACACGACGACAAGATAGTACAACGAGATATGTCAAACCTCCATAGGGGCATAGAATCCAAACCTACAAATTACAATCAATTTGACTCCTAATGACCAAAAGCAAGTATGCTACCAATGTCGCATTCTATATGGTCTAACATGTAACGACTCAAATATTTTCTCGTACATGGCACAATAATGATCGGTATTTATTAGCAATCATAAAACAATATCCCACACACCAATTGCTCCTAGCACATGCTTGCCTCGCAACAACTCAAGCCCATAGACACCATCCGGGGCCGTCAAGAGTTCAAACTTGGACAACATAAATTTCAAGATAACCCCAAAACCCTATGCCTTGGCCTATAAATAGAGTTTTGGGGATTGGCAATTTCAAGATCGCCCCATTTATACTATATTTCGACATTTATGCAAACCTATTAAGGAAATCCACTGCAATGCACAAAGATGTATATATATATTTGGAGAATTGCTTGTATCTACACCTGCATGAGTATGTGTGATATCCCATGGGAGGGGGGTCTCCATTAGCAGTTAACCCTCTAGTTACATCTGAAGGTTGTCGCCTTTTAAGCCAATAATGTTATGAGCCAGTATATGATTTGCATTGCATGTTTCATCGCTAAAAACTCACAACATGCAACTAGAAATATTAACAGTTTTTTTCTGAAAGCCTATGGACAATTCAGTAACTTATTGACTGTACTGAGTTAAGTTATGATGCACCCAATTCTTGCCGGAAGATAATTTGAATATGTAAAAGTTATTTTTTCGTATTTTAAGCAAAATGTTTCTTCCATTTCTGTTTATCTGGCCTAGCCAAACTTGTTATTCCATATGCACAAATTTAATGTCTATATACCATATGTAAAATGATCTCACATTTCAAAAAGATTTAGAAACTGTGGTATTGTACGAAATTAACAAAAGGAAAATGACTCTTTGCTAACTACACCAGCCATCATATATTTCACAGTTTCACCATGACACAAAAAACAGTCAAACCTTGGGTTGCTGTTGCCTCAACTTTCAAATGTAGTTCATGATAATCCCAATCCTATACCAATAATAATCACTCTGCTTATCCCTATAAAGTACACCTGATATACTAGAACTGCTTACCTTCAAATGTCTGTCCGAATCTCCAGCTTGGCGGAGCAACACTGTAACACGTAACTGTTCTACCAACGCTATTTTTGACCTCAAAAGATAGGGACTGTCCAGCAAGATTAATGTTGCATTGCCAGTTCTGGCCCCAGTTTCTTCCCATAGGTATCCACCCTGTCTTTGCTCCCTTTACTTTTACTGCCACTACTTCACCATCCAAACCTACATTGCTAATCAAAACTTGGTAGAAATATGTATTCCCACGCAGTGTAAATCTGATCCCCCCTTTTCTATCACAATTCACCCTGCACAAAAGTATAGTTATTAATTCTTTAAGTGTGATACCTAAACACAGAACCTACTGATATTGCTTAATATTTTGTTACAATGTCAATTTTCATGTAGTAAGTTCTATATAAATGCACTCCATAAACATTAAAAAATGCCACACCCAAAATTGTTGAAAGAAAGTATTTCACATAGTATGTTATGCTAGACATTCGGACTAAAGGTACACAATAATCCCTGATTTGATACTTGTAGGTACCCCTGAATCCATGACTTGTTAAGGGTCTGTTTCACTGAGCTAATGAGTCAGAGTAATACCTTTGTTCAGCCAGAAGATCTCAAGTATCCGAGTATAAAAAGACAAACCAAACATACTCATTATAAATTACTAAAAAGTAGGGTCTGGGGATAGTTAGAACTTAATTGAATGCAAACCATATCTTTTTATTTTACTCTCAACAGAGATTGTTTCCATGAAATCCATACACTGAATATAACTTACTACTAACTAGAAAGTAGGGTCTGAGGAGAGTTAGACGCATATGCAAATCATATCTTTTTACCCTTAATAGAGATTGTTTCCATGAAAGCGCATACTCGTTATAACTTACTACTTACTAGAAAGTAGTGAGGGTCTGAGGAAAGTTAAATGTATGCAAACTATATCTTTGTGCTCTTAATAGAGATTGTTTCCGAGGAAGCCTCCCATCCCCCGCCCTCTCAAAAAAAGGGCGCTAAATTATCAAGTATGTGCAAGTATACAAGGCGTGCTTATTACCTTTTGTATTGAACAGGGACCATATCAGCTTTCATATGTGCAATTTCAGTAAACGCAGCATGTGACAATTCAAAGTGTGCTCTAGGAAAATTGCACCAACCCCCGTAATCAGCAGGAAGTCCATAGTTTGGAGGACAAAAATCAGTAGCAGTGAGAACAACAGAGGGACTCCCCTTCAAGCACCACAAGATGTGGTCAACACATCTCACCTCAAAGCATCCTCCACAGCTACTTCCTCTGTTAAACAACATACTACTTAATCCTGCACCGTACTTCCCGTAACTGGTCCTCTGAATTTCTCCATAGCCACAAGCACCTTCTGCAAACAAATAATAACCAACATTTTGTGATATAGTAGAAAGACATGCGATAACTTGGTTGCAAAATTATACAAAATAACATGACAACAAGCATGTGTGTGCTTAGCATTAATAATTGATTACAAGTAGGGTATAATGAGACAAGTGATCTCGGAGCTACTCGAGCCTGCTCATTAATTATTCGAATTCGCCTCTGGCAGTAATGAAGCTAAACTTGAGCTCGAGCCAAGATCAGATATCAAAATGTTCTTCTGGCGAGCTAAAACAAGCTTTATTTTTTAATTCTTTCTTAGAAATATACTCAGAAATGATCTGTCTTTTACATATTTATTCAAGCCAAACTTACCAAATTTGAGCTCAAGAAATGTTGAACTTGAACATATTGATATATAGTTATACTCGACTTATTGAGCCACAATCAAGTGTACTGAGTTTTAGTTGAGCTTGACTTGAACCAAGCTCAAGAAACTTATTGTTAGATATTTTGTGTAAAAATCTATTTTAAAACAAAATTTATAATTATTATGTTAGTATTAGTGAATTGAATTATTTTGAGAACTAGCAAGTTCAACGTATCTTCCTCTTCTTCTTTTTTGATGTTTATCTCAGTATATTTTGCAGCCTAAAAAACACGAAATCCCCAACACTTGTTACTTGCTCAAGTTTAGATGTTTTTACTCTAACCCTAACAGTAATCCACTCAAGATTACATGCAAAACTGGAAGTAGAATACAGAAAAACAAGAAAATGCATAGGATACATACCAATGATAATCGAAGCTTGTTTGTCCTTGGAAAAAGTGGCAGTGGCAGACCTCCAGGCAACATCATGTTGTGCAATAGATTTAACCTGCCAAATCTGTATCAACAACAACAATACCATTAAACCAAGAAACCCCATTTTATGATACACAAACAGAACTCTTACTGTATATTACAATAATGTTATTATGATAATGTATCAGCTATAATGGGCTAATGGGTGCTTTTTGATTTTTCATCTTTGTCTTTGCATCATTTTCTTTCTCACACTTTTTTGGGGGGTAAAGTACAGTAGTAGACACCTAGTCTGACCGAACCCCTTTTTAATGGGAAAGGGGTTTAATTTAAGAGGGGTTTACTGGTTTAGTAGGTGGTGGTGGCAGACACCGAGGGAAAGCCAAAAAGCCTGAAATATGGTACTGTGCTATATTACCAGTACTGTAATAACAGACTGAATTGTGCCCCCACCTTTTCATCTGTGGACCTCTGATGTTAGAACATGAGCAACGTGAAAATAAAGTTCGGTTTGGTTCGACTCATTTTCGCTCTATATTTGAGTCGTTTCCTTTTTATTTATTTTAATGTGTATGATAGAGAACTTGTAAATAATATTTTTAATTTTTTTTAATGTTATATAAAATTTTAAATATTATATTTATATATAAAATAAAAAATTTAAAATGTGTTATTTGTAAATAATTTTACCGAATATATTAAAATGTGTGAAAAAATCAAAAAATAGATAGAAGGAGTACTGTATTAGCTCTTCTTTTGAGGGAGATAGGCTGAGAGCCTGAGAGCAATCATAATTTATGATTCTCTATTCGAATTATCCGGTGTTTTTTTCAACCACCGCAAGAATTTATGAGAAAATAACTTTTAAAAAAGGATTTAATTATCAAACGATTTAGCTTGATTCCTTTTTTATAAAAGCATATCCACCCATGAACTTCTTTTATTCATTAATTCATGGATTGAATTGATGGAGTTAATTATCATTCATCAAGAATCAATTATTTTTGTTATTTTTTATGCGCCCATAAAACTCCATCAATTCATCGGTTACTATTTATCAAATAAATAATTACATTCTTATTATAAATTTAAATTCATCTCGATTATTTAATGGTCCCACAAATAATATCCGATAATATATTGTTGGATAATTTTAGATTTTTGGAAGGGATGAAAGAAATCAACAAACATTTTGGGATCGTATTGAGAACTTGAAATCAGCTTATATTCATATGATACTATAAAATGATTTGGTGGAGCATAACTGGGCAATAGATGCCAATCAATAGTTATAGATTTCAAATTATTATTTCTTGTAATGTATGACTTGATAATTTTAAAGCAACACGCAGAATTTTAATAATTTAATAATTTTAATGAATTCGCCCCCACAAACTATTCTTACTTGAATATCGACCGGTAATCGGATCTTTAAATTGTCGAATCCACAAAATACATAATTGTAATTTTTTGAAAGGGAGCCAATTTAGTACCCATTATATATTTATATGTATAAAATTTGAAAGAAAAAATGATATTGAGAAGATAGGAATGTGAGTGTAATAAATTTTTGTGTGAAAAATTAGCTCATATGGATTGATATATATACACAAATATATGATCATTACTATTTTATTAACGTTACACATCATAATCTAAATAGGCATCGTAATATATTTTGTAATTGAAACCAACAGTTAAGTGAAAAAGAAGATAAGAAAAGCTGGGCCCTACTAATTTGTCGGGCGTTGTCAACTCCTTTGAAAATTAAAATTTAGGTTAATGAATCAATGGACCATTAAAAATTGATGTTATTGATATGAGTGCGCTATATATATATATATATATATATATATATATATATATATATATATATATATGATGGGACCATCAATTCAGTTGATGAATTCGTTTTTTATACACCAGGTGCATATGCTCTAAGATGCTAAATTAGTTATTAATATTTGGTTGATCATTTTATTTACAAATAATATTTAAAAATAGTATTAAGTTAATTCTTACATTTATAAGAAATCGAATCTTAATCAATTAAAATAATCTTTAGAAATGGTATTTATGGAGAATCAAACCTAATCAATTAATTAATAATATTTAAAAATTTATACATTTCCCATATCATATTAACCCCTTTATTTCAATTATATTTTTTTTATAAGATATTCATTAATTAAAAATATATATTTTTAATTTATATATTATTTATTATAAAGAAAAACAAACAGGGTAACCTATGCCCGGGGTAGGCGAACGGCATTTCTCCCGTCAAGTCGGATAAAAATTCAATTTCTGTTCCAAACAATATGAGAATTTAAAGATTTTTATTTTAAGTTAATCGGGATGATGTAATGTAATAAATAAATAAATATTTAGATTTATATATCTATCATAAGTTTTTTTTTTAAAATGTCATTAGTTCCTTTCCTTCATGTTCTAATATTTTATTACAATTTTTATATTTTATAACAAAATTAGTATTCCTAATTCTTTTCCTTTATGAATTAAATTAATATAACCGGTTATTATTTAAAAAGAGAACTATTTTGTGTTACAATTTCTTTACTTTTAATACGAAATTGATATTTAAAAATAAAATTTTATTTCATTGTAAACACACCAACAAGGAAATATCCAAAAATGTAGTTGAATGTTGCTTCCGTATTAACGGAATTACTGTACTTCGTGTCATTACCGAATCAATGTGCAGAAAACCCAACTCGATTAATGTTGTTAAATTGAGGTGTTGCACTAGTTGAAATTTCTGCTGAAGTGCAGATGGTAAAGAGGATCAAGAGTGTTAAAACTTCACCATCAACTCGAAACATCATTGTACTTGAAGACGCAATCGTAGAGCCTCCCTCCCAGGAACTCGGCAACCTCAAGGTGCTTCACCTATTATAGAATAGAAGAGAAAAATAAGGATCAAGAAGAGGTACCCTAAACACATGTATATATGTGAGTGCTTGCCCGCAATTATCAATTTGCTAAAAACAATGTAATTATTACCATGCCGATCTTGAGGGAATCACATTTGAATTGCGCATACAGATTCGTCTCTATTCCACGGCCCTGCCAAAATAACCATAGAATGCAGTTACAGATTACAAATTTGTACACCTCCTCCATTCTGTTAAAAGAGAGTATAGATTGAGCATTCTACTTGGAGAAGCTCAATAACAGTATTCTAGTCCCAAAAGTTTCTTTTTCTTCTAAAAAAATTGAGGGAGCCTCACAGTTCTAAAAGTATGGGATAATAATGTATTAATTATAACTTTGATGGTGTACTGAGAATGTTAATACATAGCGTTATTTAGCTCTTCTTTTAGGTATGCACCACTCAGGTATGGAAAAGACTAACCATTCCTTCCAGTATGACTAGGTCCGCATCACTTGCTATATATTCCAGTTCCTGTGATACACTTGCAAGATCAATAACCTGCCACATAGACATCCAGCATTAGAGAACTGCAACAACAGCCACAATATTTTACTCTTGTTTACAAACATTCACCAATTTTAGAGATGAAAAAAATATTGAAGTGAGTCGAGCAAAGCACTTTCAACATCTTACCGGCAAATCATTACCAGAATTGACAATTAGAAGATTGGATGCATCAACTCCAGCAAGCTGACCATGTTCATCCTTTAACTGGTACACAAAAGAAAACACTAGAGTTGAACCAACATTCTTAATGATCAACAGTCATCCATAATGTGATAAAAATTTGACATAATTGTTCTACTACCTGTGACAGAATATGAATAAGCTCAGGGCAAGTTATGTCATTAATAGAAGGCAGGTCGTTGGCTGCCAACACGACCTGCAACAAAACAATCAAGTCAAGATAGCCTTTATAACAACCACAAAGACGAATGGATGAATTACAAATGAAAATATTCTGCAACTGTAGCATGTGCCCTGAAATGATGAGTGCAAAACAATTTTCTAAATGAACACCCATATATTTTACTTGACATTTAACCCCTCCTGCTACTTGGGTCACTTGGCAAGTGGAAATATGAACAAAGGAATAACTGTTGACTAGTAATGGTCAAGGATTAAACAAGTGAGTTGATCTATTTTGTAACACTCAAATAATATGTTCAAGACAATTGGTAAATCAGCATATTCATATGGAAAACTAATCTACATGCATTACATAATAATCTCTTAAATGCAGAAATGTTCTATAATCCATTCATATATACACAAACACCTTGCATTAAGCCCTTAACTGTTAAACTTATGTGTTTTTATAATGATTTATATAACTTTACATGAAATGTAACTAGGAGGATTTCACCCATTTGCCGCTTTTGCTATATATACACATGCAAATCTATAGAAGCACATCAATTGCACCTTCTCCTTCTTCTCTATACATTCCTATTCCTTCTCTACTATATTATCTTATCCATATAAAATAAATCTAACGTTGTGATGGTATCAGAACTAGTTAAAATTTATCAAGGTAGGAAAAATGGGAATTATTTTAGATTACAAGACCAAACCCATTTAACAAACTCAAACATTTCCCAGCAGCATTGCATTTATTAAGTCCAAGCTTGAACCTACAAACATGGGAAGCTAGAGCGGTGAAAGGCAAGCAACTTGCAAAAAATCTGGCAGCCAAGCTGACACGCCTCATGACGTAGCCAAAAAAATAAGCTACTGGGTTCAAAGATAATAATATTTTTCAACTAACACAAACTTAATCTATATATTTTAATTTTATGCATAAAATTCTAATTAAAATATTTTTAATATGGTAAGTATATACACATAATCACAAGTTCAGATGGATCAAGTGGACTCCACTCTCTCACTAAGCTGCCTACTCCCATACCACCAGGCACCAGTGGCTAAATATGCGCAACCCCACATGCCACATGCATTAGTGTGTGGGCTCTTCTTATGCCTTATGTGTGGTCATATTCCTGTTGGTATTCTCCCTATTCTGGGCCTGCCCATGTATACAATACTTTTGGTGAATTTCAGTGCAGCCCTAATATTTGGTGATTATCTTTTTGTTATATAAGCATTCTGGTGATAGACAAGATAATTTTTCTGGACAAGTAAAGCGGGATGGGCTTGATTCAAACTGCAAAGGGAGCTAAGCAAATTATTTGACTCATACCTAATAACCTTTTCCACACTAACTACTACATTTTTCTAAAATTCATTTTTGAACTGTAGTTTCAAAAAAATTTCATTAGATGACATATATTTGAATAAAATTATATCTATTTATTATTAAATTACGAATATAGTTGATAAAAATATTTTAAAGTAGATTAAAAAATTCTCTATATTACTTTAATTAAAAAAAATAGACCCCTTTCCGAAAACTCTGTGTCCGCCACTGGTTGTGGCTCCGACTGCTGATCAGCAAAACATGTAAGCTTTATTGATTTCCCAGCTGTACATGATTTCAGGGTATGAAGAAGACTTGGTAACCTCCCAATACCTCCGCAATATTTAGGAATAAGTAAATATTGCTGATGTGGTAATATAAAGTTAAAAATCAAAAGTCAGGTTTTAACATTGATGTATATAAATCTAGGCCATGAAGAGTGAGATCTTTCTAACAGTTGTATCTTATATTCTTAAATCACGAACTTACAAGCTTAAGAACACAGTAGGAAGTTGGTCCTATAAAACTAACTGCACTACGGTAGATGAGATGGGGTTATGAGAAGTTCTTTTAGCCAAAAATCCACTTTTTGATATATTGGTAGAGACAGAGCTTGTCAAGTGTATTGTTTGTTCGAGGGCATATTTCTGTAAATCATCCTAACAACAAAGCTTTAGTTGGTATATATAATCCTTGGACTTACTGTAGTTGATATACCTAAGCTAGAAGTTTTTATGAATCACCAGAATACCCACAAAAACAAAGACAAAAAGATTGTCACCTGTATAAATATCCTCCTAGTTTCTTTCAAGCTTATTACACAACAAAATACATGGTATAACAACTAAAGGTGGACGCCATTACCTACATGGAAAGGATAAGATTTTTCCCAAGATAGATAAGGATAACCTAAGTAGCCTAATTTAACAAGGTCAGAATTGGAATCAAGAAGGGTTGGAAAAGCAAGTGTGATAGCGAAATTGAGCAGCAGCAGAGGAGTGATGCATGATGGTTTATCCTCTACAAAGAGTAGATGTGAAGGTTATAAAAAAGGTCTCTTCTGAACTCCCCATTAGTCTCTGAAATGATGGGCAAGGCTTGGTAACCCAGGTCACCGTAACATGCCATGGGCACCGTAACATGTCAAGATAGGAGGATACATACTAAAGGTAAGCCCTCGGTGATAGGTTTCAACCAATGAAATAATCCCAATTCTTTAAGCCTTTCGATACAATCAAACAAACACTCAAAGGTGCATTATTCTGGGAGCCCAAACTAAGTAATTAAATAAATTCTCTACAACTTATTGCTATATGTTGCAGACTAAAGGCTCTTTGCCATTTTCAAGTTCTTATCTGTTGTTTCACACTTATTTATTGGTGCTGTTGAGCCTAAATTCCAACCTAAAAGAGAAGTGTCAGTTTTTATAGGAAATATCTTTATAGCTCGAATCATGGGTTAGATTCTCCCTATCCGTTCAGTGGAACTGGGTACGTTTAATGGAGGACAAATGTAAGGCAGAACTACTTGGCTCACAAAGTGCCTTTTAGTGATAGGTTTTAGTGGTGATGGCATCTTTCTTCACTCTTGGTATAAATAGTCACCACGCATACTCCTAACTATCAGCTAACCCCAAGCATCGACCATGACAAGTGTGACTAGTCTTAAATTCCAGACTCCTTATTCTGTCACCTGAGATCCCAGTCAGCACCGAAAAAGATCTCTTACTTGCTCGAGGTCAGACCAGCTCGGACCATGAGTTTACCTTTCCGCTCCTTGCTCATAGAGAAGTTTTATGGTTTCACATATCAAGTTGTACCCTCCTCGATTCACTTGTACCGATAAGTACTAAAAGGGTAGAAGGTAATATACAACAAAATGTTGATATCTAGACAATAATTATATAATTAAAAAATCACTTAGATGACCTCCTTGGAAAAAATTGACATATACAAGATATCACACATAGGTAACATTATGTTTGTACTCTGAATCATGTCACTTGGAATTCCGGAAAGTGATTTCACCCCTACACACGAAATTCCACTCTCCTCTTACTCTATTGGTCATAGTTTCCTGCTGTTGCGGCCGGTGCTCGGGGAGACGAAATTATTCCATGGCCGAAATAAAAAAAATAGATATAAGACTTTAAATTAACTCGTCATGTGCTAAAACACTAGTGCGAAAGCTATACAAGTTGGTGATAATAACATATTATGCAGCATGTAAAGCCTTTAGTGAGATAATTGATTTTACACTACCTGCTAAAAGCCTTGTATCATTGATAGGGCCCCAAAAATTTCACAATATTTTCTTTGTGAGAATAATTCAATATCACAGTCCAACAAAAGAGTTATGTTGCAATCTATAAACTCCTGATGTGACTATTGTTTTATATACACTCAGAAGCAAAAAGTTTGAAGGGACATTTAGAAATGAGAATTACAGGACATGAGTCGAAAAACTTTTGTGAACACTGACAAATAGTTATACTTTTAGTAAATAAGCTTATACAAGTGGTCTGGGATTGGTCTTAGGCGGTGGGCGCTGATCCCTTTAATTTAATGTTGTCTACCCACCTACCTGCATATGCTAGTAGCTATTCCTTCTAACTTGGTTGAAAGGAAATAAAAAAAACTTTATAAGTAAACTAAGTAACCATGGCAACAGGACAAGTCAAACATTCAAGTAATAAGTTTTCCGGCCACAAATATATAGTTATATATCTAATGTATGTTTCATCTCTTTGTTTTTTTAACTTTCTTTAAAGCGAATAATTAAAAAAATGAAGTACTTGAACAATTTAAATGCACCGTACAAAACCTTAAGCATTTTTTTAAACTGAATTGATGTTTTCAGTTGAGTCGAGACATATCCTTGACCTAATTACTAAGCTGATTCCTTATTGTGCATCCAAAAAATCATGAAATTAAAAAAAATACCCTTAATAAGCCACGGAGAAAAATGTCAAAATCTACCTTAGTCCCTCGACGAAGCAACTCCCTCGCAAACGGCAATATACCTAAAACTATGTCCGCACCAGAATTATCGACAAAAATGACAGCCTGCCAGAAAACACAAACTAGTGGGTTAACATTATATGATAGGATAATAAAATACTACAGATATGGAGACATGTGCAACACAAGATCCACTTATAACGAAGTACAACTTGCCTTTTCCCACGTTTTTTTGGTCCATTTCTGTACAAATTTGTCCAAATCATCTATGACCCAAGGTCGAGGAACAAGATTTTGACAACTGGCAAGAAAGGATACTCCGTCTTTCGAGAATAACTCTGCAAGCTACAAGAAATTGAAAAGAATTATAGTTACACAATGTACTCGAAAACTAGAAAAATAAGATGCCGGTTCTAAACAGTGAGACTCGAAGTTGGACAAGAACTATAGTTTCAGAAATAGAATCATCACCGTGCATATGAGTACCTTGACATCACAAGTATACAACAAAAAATGTCATTGTTTGAAGTCAAACCGTTTACATATTAAATAACAACGGGACTCTTATATGTGTGCATATTAATAATTATATATACACACATAATGTATCACACATTTGTTACCATTTACCAAGGTTCTATGATATACTCTTTGTAATACACCTACATGACTAGAATGGCAGTTAAAGAGTGTCTAGCATATGAGATCTCGAACAGAATCAGGAACTTGGAGACAAATTTTCCATATCATGTCTTAAAGCCTTCAAAGAAAACATTTATCCTTTACTTAAGGCAGAAGGAGCACCAGTAAATTGCTTGTTTTAACTTGTTAAGCAGCTTTTCGAATTTAAATTTCAATAGTTACTTTTGGTTGTTCTAGACAAGTAAACTGAGTTCTGTGTAGTGGCATTTCTGTTATTATCACTTTCATATTTAAGGTGGCAGCACTGTCATTCAGTTATAGGGTTATTTTAGTCTTCTAGTCCACTCATGGTCATGGGTCTTGTAAATATCTAAAATTCATTTGGAGTGATGCAAATTTGATAGCGGATTAAAAAAATCTTCTCAGGGAAACTTTCTTGTCTTCTTGCATCGTTCCTCCTTCCCCAAGAATGTTAGTCTTCCTTCTGCTAAAATCCTTGCCTTACCCAAATTTAATTCCTGTCATTTCCTATCTATATGTGTTCTCCATTTGGTTTTTATCAAACTGGTTCAACAGCCCACTAGCTGGAGACTATCTCACATTTCTTCATTCCTTTCCCCGTTGATTTCTCTTATTCAACAAAAGGAATATACAACATTGAATATACATACGTATACATAATGTGCGAAAATATACGTTTGTACAGAAGGATGGATTGATGTTGATGGACACTTGCTTAGATTGGGGCTCGGTCCATTGTTTCCATGAGAATATCTCGGATCAATCTCAATTTTCATTTGTTTTCTTCTTTTTTTCCCATCTCTGATTTCCCTTCTTCAACAATCGGAATAAACATGCATCGAATAAAATCATGTATATCTAATGTGGGGAAATATATTCTTATACAATTCCTAGCATTGTAGCCTACTGGATACCCCTCTTCTCTTGTTAACAGCAGTTTAAGGGTTCAAGCATCAATGACCTCGTGGAGGAATGTTTCTGTGAGTAATAGTATTAACAGCAGTTTAGGGGTTTAAGCATCCGCAACCTCGTAGAGGAATGTTTCTATGAGTATTTTAATGTCTACATCCATACTCCATATATATTGAACATATGGATGGATTGATGTTGATGGGGACTTGGTTAATAATTATTTTCCATACATCCAAATATATTATTTTGTTAACAATTAAGAAGTTACATACATTTAACAACACAATCAATTGCCTTCTGTAACAGAGAACAAACCTGTGCAGAACCAAGATCAAATATGTTGCCTGCAAAAATTCCTCTAACCAAATTCTCTACACGCTTAGCTTCATCCTCAATGTTATCATTAAGACGAACAACCTTCTCAAATAATGTTATTGCCTTCAAATTTTCCTCATCCTAGAGCAGATGATCATAGAACCAAAATCAATAATTTAAATTAGCATGATGCCATATCTCATATTGGAAAAAATAATAAATACTAGGATCTTTCTTTGAGCCACACAAAACATTAGGCAAAACAGGTTTCCTACAATGGATATGGCCATCTCAAATTGTCCTATTCCTTGTTAACCAAAAGCATGTATATGATATATACACTATTTTTTTAAAGTATCGATCCACTTGATATTCAAATTGTTAGGAAGTCATATAAGGACATCAAATGAAAAAATTACTTACCTTAACCTTTTTGAATATATCTCTGAATCCAAGCTCTCTAAGGATTTGCTCACGAATGCGACACAGAGTCTAAACAATACAAGATTCAAGACATGATGAAAAAATGCTTCCTTTCGGCAAATATGATATTGTCAAAAAAATTGAACTGCATTGGTTAACAAACTATTGACAAAGAAGATTAGATTGTGCTTACAATGCAGTCGGGAGGCCCACCATGACTTTCAGGGTCCTTTTTAAAATCCTCAAGTATCTCAGTATACCTTCCATAGACAATGAAAAAACAAAATTGAATCAGAAGGTGGCCTATGATACTTTTAGGAACAAATTTATCAGAAGGTGGCCTATGATACTTTAAGAACAAATATATTGATAAAACGGTTCAAGCACATAAAGTTGAAATCCAGGTTATTACTTACTAGTCAGTACATATGGTGATGACAATCAAAATGACTGATCAAACTTGTCAGCTATCTGATTGTTATTATCAAGTGAGTTCATTATTAGATATATAAAACAATCCTGCAATGGAAGAAAAATATTCCCTTTTCAGAACATGTAATTGCAAGGTGCTTTTAATGGTTATCTTGTCGATAAGGGCTGTATTTCTAGTATATATTTCTACATGTGTATATGCAGGAGCGAGCAGGACATGCTCAAGCTAGATAATATGTAAAAGTTCCGCATATTGAATGAATAGGTAATTGTAATGACTTTATGGGCAGAAAGGTGTCTTGTACTAGTAGATCACCATATAATTATAAATATTAATTTAATTAAATTTTAAATGTGGACAGTAGATTAAAGAACAGCACCAGTCATACTCTCCAAAACCAAGCATTCATAGCATAGTATATTTCAGCAAAAGTGCAATATACTAAAAAAAGGATAGTCTAGATTTTAGAATTCAATATACTCAAAAACGGTAGTCTAGATTAAAGATTCCATGGCCGTGCACATAGCTCCAGAAGAATTACACGGCAAGAAAGAGAGAGTAGTTGATCTTGTAATACTTCGGGAAAATCAATTCTCACTTCTCCAAGTACGGTCCAAGTATGGTGCAAGGTGGCTTCTAGTGTACAAATCAATTTGAGTGTGGTAAACTACCATTTGAGGTCACCTACATATATTTAAGTCTTTAATTTCTTAACCTTGCATATAGAAAACAAAAACAATGTGACAGCCCAACTTCACGAAGCGGGTTTCCACAAGTTAAATTAAAAAAGTAATGACTTTAATATGTTGCATAGACACAAATTGATGCAGTCAACATGTATTACTAGCTAGGAAGTTGCAGAAGATGACTGCCAATGCAAGACCCTCAAGGAAAAGAAAAAACAAGTAATTAACAGGACCTAACTTAAAATCCTCAAGCAAAATTGCAATGCATTATACATTTCAAAAATGATATTAGGTGACATAAATCAGAACCAACTACAATAATAATGTAATGTAATCAAAGAGAGAAACTAACAGAAAAAGTGTACCTTTGAGCAAACTTTTCGGCTTTCGTAGGAGCATCAGCAACTGTGGAATCACTCTCAGCTCGTTTCCTGCTCACACCAAAAATTCAAAATAAAATCAAGAACCATATCAAGAAAAAGGCAAACAAAACAAAATTGACAGATTTCAAGAACAACCCAAAAACATATATGACTAATAAATCAAGAAAAACAAGATTCTAAGCTAAACCCAGATGGGTAATAGTATTAAACTCACATTTATAAGTATGAATAGTAAAGTGAGTACCTGAAAGAAGGCACAGAAGCGAGGAAGAGATTGATCCAAGAGAGCTCAGTAGGGGTTGGTTTGTTGGGGTGATCAGAAGGGAATCTATAAGGGATAGTGCATGCTCTGTAATTTGTTTCGATGGGTTTTAACAAAAGTGGAAAAGCTACCAACTCGCCGGAGCTCTCCATCCTATTTCTAATTCTACTCCACTCAACCTTATTATATATTTTCCTCATCGAATCTACTATTTGTGCTAGTCTACCCAATATTCTTTTTTTCCTTTTTAGTTTTTTATGATTAAATATAGCTTTTTAGCTACTTCATGTGTAAAAAATATAGTTTTTTGACTTTTTGACTTTTTTATGATTAAATTTAATTATATTTTGATTAAAAATTAAAAATATTATATAATTTAAAAAATATTAAAATTTAATATTATTTTAAAAGACATTTTTATATTTTAGAGTAAGTTAGCCATACTTTTGGGAGAAACATGGAGAGAAATATTTTAAGAAGGAGATCGAAGAGAGGAGTGAAGGGATTCATTTGGATTTCAAATGATTTTTTTAAGTTGTATTCTTTGTGATTAAACCTTCATGCTCATGGCTTGTGTTATTAATTTATATATATTTTTATCAATCATGAGTCATTAATCCCTTAATCCAAGGATGAGGTAGTTGGTTTATCATGTTTGTTTGATTATATTGTAATTTTTCTTGATTTGTTAATCTCTCGTTAAAAGCTTTATAGAATTAAAAGAGTAGCTAACTTTTAATTAAATCTACAGGTATTATAACAAATCGGAAGAGTGGTTGTAATTCTAGTACATGATATGATAGGCATAATTCAAGTATTAGATCAGAATATTGATATGCGAATTGTGAAACGGAAAATCCTTGGGACTTTTTTTTTGAAGGTTAACGTACTTGCATTTCTTATATAGTATCAAGGACAATAGCATCATAAACAAACTCATGAGCATTATTTACCCACTCCTGCAAGTTTGACATGAAATGGGCGGATCTTGCTAACACATGAGTTACCCCATTCGCAGATCTATTCACATACGTGACTAGCACATTATCAAAGTGCTTACAATACTCAACACAATCCTCTACAATTGTATGAAAGGAAGACATTCCTTTCACTCCATTACAAGCATCAGCTAGTAGCTTTGCATCCGTTTCAAAAATGCAGCTCCTAAGTCCCATCTCTTTAGTCCAAGACAATGCTTCCTTTAGGCTTAATGCCTGAGTTTCTCTTGGTGACACTAGCTCCTCTATCTTCTTGCATCTAGTCCGTAGAAACTGTCCAGCATCATCCCGAATTACACTCCCAACCCCGATACAATTAATTTCTGAGAAAGTTGATGCATCAATATTCACTTTCACCCAACTTTGTGGTGGTGAACTCCAATGTTTGATACTAGAACTCGATACTGGTTTATACTTGCTAATTTCATTTTGTACCTATCTCCAATTTTTTAATAAGTTCAATGCAGCTGTTTTGACACCAAATATCGACATATTTACTCGTTCCCACTCCCACTTATTACGACGATTCCAGATGGCCCAGCAGAATAGAGTTATCATCACAGCTTGTTCCTTTGTGCATATAGTAAATACTCTTCTTAAGACATCAAACACAATATCATTCGGCATTAACTGAATAAGATCGTTTAGCCTAGCTGCTGTCCAAACTGACCTTGCAAATATCAGTCAAATAATACACTAATCCCATCTTCATTACAAATTAGACACCATGGACACTTAACATAAACCTGTTAAATTTTTAGTTGTTGGCAGACATGTACAACATGTACGCATATGAAGTTAATAACTTTCCCTGGCAGTTTAATTTGCCATAGTTTCCGCCAAAAATCAGTGTACAGGGTGTTATGTTCTCATTGTAGTCTACGGTAGCAGCTCCTAACTATAAATATCCCCTTTTCTTCAAGCAACCAGAACCAGGAATCCGGAATTATATTTCATGATTTCAAAGGAAACGATTTTTGTATGAGAACTTATTGAAAATATAATTAAAAATTTAAAATTATTTTAAAAATTGTGCGATGAATGTGCTTTTATTTTAAATCATATTATTATATTCTGTATTTTATGATTAATTTTCAATTTAAATTTAAGATTTAATACTTACTTTCAAAATATTTATATTTTAACTAATGTGAAGTCCAACTATGTAAGCAATTAAAAAAATTTAAGTCAAATTTTATATTACAAAGATTATACTAATATAATAAATTATTAAATAGTACTCCCTCCATACTATTTTAGACGTTCCTTCTATAAAAAAAAATTCCCCCCAAATTAGTTGTTCTTCTCTTCTTTCAATGTGTATTTATCAATAAATTTTCAAAACTACCCCTTCTCATTTATCATTTCCAATATAACATTATTCAAATATTATAATAATTTAATATAATAAATGTGGGTAGATATGTAAAAAAACTACAATCATTTAATACTTCTTAATATGTTTGAAATTTGTAAAATGACCATCTAATTTGGGATGGATGGAGTATAAATTTGAATTAATTATTTATATGATACTTTTTTCCAAATTTAATTATTTTAAATTGAATTATTTATATATATTAAATTTAATATATACTCCATCTGTCTCACAATACAAGTCTCTTTTGAAAAAAAACATGCATATTAAGGAATCAAAAGAGACTTGTATTATGGGACGAAGGGAGTATATATATAACTCATTTTTAAATTATTAAATTTGACCATATTTTGCCCTTTAATATTTGATTATTAATTATATCAAATAAATTAAAGGGTGATAAGTAAATACAAAATTATAAATATATGGTGCAACTTGTCATGTTTTTAAATTTGAGAATCAAATTGATTTTCAAACTTAAGTAATGGGGTGTAAATTGTCATGTTTTTAAGTTTGAGAACCAGATTGATTTTTAATTTAAGTTATGGGGTGCACATTGCAATAAATTTTTTAATAAAATTCAAAAACAACATTTTCAAAAAATAATTTTAATTTAAAAATAGTTCTTCCACACTTTAAAAATTACCTTTTAATTTTACAAAATTATACAATATTTTTCACATGATAACAATTTTAAATAATAATAGCAAACATAACCCTAATCCCTAAATGTTACAGAAAGAAAGGTAGTGTAGAAATTAACCCAGCCCATTACCTAAAGTTACAACCCAGACACTTATTATTACTCCTACTGTCCCATCTTTGAAAAGTACTGTCATTCCCAAGACACAACACTGAGTGTCTTGTCGTCTAAAAATGGTGGATCACAACTTCACACCAGGTTCAAGAGTAGAAGTGGGGAGTGATGATGAAGGTTTCAAAGGTGCATGCTACGTAGCCACCATTACAGAACACCTCCAAAATAACCAGTATGTAGTTGTGTATGATGATTTGATGGAGAGTGAAAACAAGGACTCTAAACGCTTAACTGAGACTGTGCATGCATCGTATGTAAGACCCGTGCCTCCTCTTGACAGGGGTGTTGATATGATAAAGCTTCATGATGTGGTTGATGCTTATCATCGTGATGGATGGTGGAGAGGTGAAGTTATCGAGATTGTTGAAGAGGGTAAGTTTTTGGTTTATTTTCAGAATCCCCCGGATGAGTTGATTGTGCAGAGGGATGATATTCGCCTGCATCTGGATTGGGTTCATGGTAAATGGGAAAAACCCAAGAAACAGGTCTGTGTGTTTTTGTGTTTATTTTAACAGAATAGATGTTTTTTTATTTATGGTTTTCGATTTGGAAGGGAAATGTAGGATATTAAAGAGGGCTTTTTATTTTGACTAAAGCTTCCAAGGTAGTATATACATGCTCTGCCTCACTTTACTTTTTGGCACGTATTTTAATGAGTTTTGACTCTCTACTTAAAATTATTATTTTTGTAAATTATAATGTTTTTATTCTAAAAAAGAATTTTTTAAAAAAAAATTATTTTAACTATCCTGTCAAAAACCTAAAGATATGCGCAAAAAAGAAAGAGAGGGAGTAATTCTTGAGGATGAGAGAATCGAACTCAGGGTCGGGAATCAATTGGAGTTTAAGTCAAATTTTTGCTTATCGAGTTCGAGCTTCTTTTATCGAGAGGTTAAAAAATTATAGGAGTATAAAAATTATGTTCGAGTTCAAATCAATGGTAAAGTAAACAAGTGGAGTTCGAGTTGTTAACGAGTTTTTGAACTTATATCTTGTTTTTTAACGAATTTTTATCGAGTTTTCGTACTTGTCTAGTTTGTTTGTATGACTTTGAGTTTAACTAGTCGAGTTCGAGCCCATTTATCGTGAGGATTCAATTACAGCCCTAGGCACCAGGCTGTCGCATGACTGATCACCCTCAATATTAAGAGGGCTTTAGAAACAAGCTTTTAAGTTGAAATATAAAGAGTATAACTTAAATTAATGCTCCAATTTCTCCACTACTTCGTCATAATTGGAATTAAAATATGAATAAAATATTAACTAAGAGCAAGTACAAGAGAAGCATTGTAGGAGTTGACGCGTAAATCAATATACTAACTTACTAGGAGGCCTATTATTTATATTATTTTTAGGAAAGATTTAGGAGGCTCTTGGAGATGCTCTTAGGACACTAAAGTGTAGTAGTTTGGATATTACTCTATTTTTTAGTCGAGTTTGCATTACTTAAATTGTTTGAGATGTGGAGTATCTGAGGGAAAGATGCAATGTGAAGATGCAATCCTTTTATAATTACTGTATGTATTGACATGTGTTTGCGTTTGTGGACTGATCTGTTGTATGCTTTTCTTTATGTACAATTAAAAGAGCCAAATTTACAAGATGATTAGCCAAGGAGCAGCAGTAGAAGTAACTTTTGAAAGAGACAACTATAATGTATGGCACATTGGAAATGTCTTGCATGTAGAAGGAAATAATAAATTCTTGGTGAAGTATAAGTGCTTTGGAGTGGACGATAAACCTGAATATCGAACAGAAGTTATTGATTCTCAATGCATCCGACCTGCACCTCCACCTGTAGAGGAACAAGATTTTGATGTGCTCCACAAAGTGGAAGTGTACTACCGTTTTTGTTGGTGGACGGGAGTGATTCGAAGAATAATTAAAGATAGAAAGTACACTGTCCTCGTTACACATTCAAAAGTGGAAATGGAATGCAATCACTTTAACTTGAGGCCACGGTTGGATTGGATTGATGGCAAATGGACTACAACATCTCTGGTACAATCTATCTTCCATCATAACTTCGTTTACATTTAAATTAGCAAATAATCCGTTTTCAAATGTCAACACTATATTTGAAATTTTGCAGAATACAAAACTACTTTCTGTCAATAATGAGCCCTTTACTAGTAACAGAAGAAAGAGTACTCCAAGAAAACTACATGCTGAGAAATATCGTGGAACTACAAGTATGTATCAGTTAGTAGATACTTATAAATGAATCTATAAATAATCTGCCGTCTTACTAAAGATGTGGATAATGATACAGGGAAGAAGAACGGTGCTGCAATCCGTGTTGATAAAGCTAAAATTTCTGTCCAAGAAGAACTAGGTATACTTATAAATGAATCTATAAATAATCTGCCGTCTTACTAAAGATGTGGATAATGATACAGGGAAGAAGAACGGTGCTGCAATCCGTGTTGATAAAGCTAAAATTTCTGTCCAAGAAGAACTAGGTGCATCATTGGAGACCCCTGTGAATAAAAATCGAAAGAAACAAATGAGGGATGTAGAGGTCTGTTTGTTTAAGCTATTTATTCTAGTTCGATATTAGGAAGAATACAATTTCAAGATAATTTATCTGCGCATTTAGTAGTCAGAATGTATATTCTACACCACTAATCTTGCCTGGAATGCAAAAACAAATGCATTAATAGTAATGATCTACTAGTGCTATTAAGTAGATGGAATGGGCTATGGTACGCCAGTGGTATGTAAGAGTGAAGCAGCCTTGATATAAACTCATTTTCAAAGTGACATCAGCAAGTCGAGGATATAAAAAGAATTGCTTTTAGATTTTCTTATTTTACTAAAGTTTAGGCAGACCTACCCGTTTTGTTGGGGATTGGACCCCACATGAGTTTTTACTTTTAATGGTAATGCTATATGAGATGTCTTATAGTATTAGATACATTCATTTTTTATAGGTTAATGAAATATGAGTTAAGGATCATCCATATGAGCAGTATCTTCTTTGTTACTGTTGTTGATAAAATTATTCATTATGTCTAGAACATTGAAGGATCGCGTGAAATCAAGAGAGCCCTGAACAAGAAGAGAGGTAGGCTGGAAAAATCTTCGCTTGAAGAACAGATAGGTAATGACCGGCGATAAATTTAAATATGCAATCCAGATACATTTTTAGTATATTTATGAATTCATTACTAAAAGTTTGTCGACTGAACCTATTGTGATCAATGTTTATGTTGACGAGTGAAGCTGAATCAAATGCAGGAAAGGACAATCTAATGCTTATGACAGTTGATAAAGCCAATGATGATAATTTCATGCTCTCTTGTAAGGACTATAAGAAGTTAATTGTAGCTGAAAGGAAGGTTCTGAACCACCTTCGTAGGCGCAATGAGTTATTGAGCATAATACCGAACATCTCTCAAGTCGAGGACCAGACAAACGCAACAAGAACAAATACAAAAATCAAGAAGCTCTCTAACGAATTTCTTCCAGATGGACATGAAGAAATAATAATAAACAATCATCTAACCAAGGACCAGGCAGATAAAACAGTTAAGAAGCTGCGGAAGGAAGGGTTGTCAAACGGGCATGGAGGAAAGAGTAAATTTGTAGACAATGGGTCTCAACAACAAGGTATGTGCTGGAAGTTATTATTATGTACAAGAGAATATTTATATTCGGCTTGATACTTGCATAAAATCATTGACTCTTAATCAAGGTGTGACAACAAGCATAACTGTAGCCGAGGATCAGGCAAATGAAACAGTTGTTCAGCAAATGGATGATCATAACATTGAAGGTCAGTTACTGATCGATGATCCTTTACGTGATATGAATGACGATCAACCTCTACTAGGTGGTAAGCAATCTTCAACAACTACTCTTGAAGTCTTGATTTAAGAAGCAAGGCTCTGGATTTTTGCTTTCGCATGTGTGTGATTTTAGTTGTGAAAAAACTTATGGTTTATATCTGCAGGAGCTTTGCTTGTTGCAGATGGTTTTGCTACTGCAACTGATGGAGAAGCACATACTCAAAAAAGTTCTGCAGTGGCTACAAAGGATATAGCGCAATTTTCTCCTCCACAAAATAATGTTGCTGATATTGCAAGTAAGTTGATCATAAAAATATAAAATTTGATGATTATTAAATCAAGTGTATAACATTTAACATTGTATAAATATTTGCTGATTACAATGATAAAGGTGGTGAACTTGGAACACCTTCTGTGGTTCTAAGCTGCGATAGCTTGAAAAATGAGATGGTACCATTTACTAAGTGCTCGCCGCTTTGGAAATCAGTCGAGTCTATGGAAATATATAGAAAGACAGAACAGAAGCCACACTTTTCTCCGCTGTTAAAATGTAGAGAAGAGACTCGTGAAGGATTGGCGATTGGCCATATGGTAATATTTTCGACTGTGGTGGAGAAAACTTCAAAGTTACGACTCTCTGATCCAAGCAGTGTCATTGAAGGTTATCTGCAAACTTTAGCTGACTTAGAGAAAGACGGTTTTGAAGTTGAGCCAGTTCGAGCACGCTTAATGGTGTTGTTGGCTAAGAAAGAAAACAAACAGAAGCTTGAAGCAGAGTACAAACAGATCGAAGATGAGATAACAAACAAAGTTGTCGAGAAAGATGAACTAGGCCAAGGGATAATCCAAATGAACCAGAAAATTAAAGAGCTAACAGAAAAGCTTAACAAGGCTAAATCGAGGATGGTGATGAAAGAGGATGAAATTTCAACACTGCGATCAAAACAACAAGGTATTTCTGAAAATGTTCTCAGCGTCAAACACGAGTTTGAAAGTGTTGCTAGCCGTCCATTGTGATTGGTGATGAGTCTTTTAGTTTAACTTTTATTAATGATTACGGGGTTAAGAGTAGGGCCTAGAACTCTTGCTAGATGTTTGGTTAATCTGTAGTTATGAACTAAGTGGATATACGATAGTTGAGCTCAAGTTTTGCTTCTTGGCATGTTTGAGGCAAGTGCAGAAGTTCACTGGGAACTTGGCACTTGGTATGTTATTACAATGCATATGAGCTCGATTTACGTTGTATAAACTTGGATTCAACGTTTATCTTTAACCTGACATATCATTTTATACTATTAGCATGTTGGAAAGCTCTTTCAAACTCCAAAATGTAATTAAGATTTATACTATAATTGACGATTTTATACTTTTAGTTTAATATAGAAATTTCTCTAAAATTTAATTTTTCAATTTATCTCTAACTAACACAATTAATGATCTAAAGAAAAACTAACATGATATTTTTTTTCCCGATAAAATTAGATGTATTACTACCTACAAGTTTACATATAAATTATAGATGGGAAGAAAAATTCCAAATTTGAATTTATCCTACATAATACTTGTAGTTATTGGTACTAACTACTAAACAAACCGATACTATAATATTATAATTGAAATATAAAAAATTTAATATTTCGGGTTTTTTCAAATTAATTAATTAAATTAAAGAACATTTCTAAACAAATGCATAAACAATATTTATCTCAAATACAAATGAAAGATATAAAATTTATATAAAAAAATCTGTATATATAATATTAAATATAATTATTATTTTATATTAAAATGATAAAACTAAATTTGAATTATATAAATTAAGTACTAAAATAAAAAAATATTAAAACTGATTATTTTTTAAATAATTTGCTTACAAATGAGTATTGTTCTAAGAAATTGTATGGTTGAGCCATAGTACAACCTAGGAAGCTAGGACATAAGATCTTTCTACGTAGCTATCCAATTGTCCTCATTCAAGCTAGTTATTAAATAATTTAAAAATAAAAAAGTTGTTGAAAATAATATTTTTTTTAAGAGAATGGTTATATTTAACGATATAAATACAGATTTTTAAACAGGGCATCAATCTATCTAGAGCTTGATAGCCTAATGATGAATTTAAGTAATTACATAAGGTTATATAAATACAAGGTTGTATATTATTATTACAAAACTACGGACTGCTAGCTTTATTTTTTTGTCATATTTTCTATTTTGATTGATTATTTTTTTTTTAAATTTTGATTGTCCCTTTTACAAGTCACGTTTTCTTTTAAAAAGTTAAAAATTCATTTTTTGTTCGAATTACAAATTTAGTTTGAACTAAAGTTCAACCGATTACATAATGAAATGGAGATATTACTGTAATAACCTAATCTACGTCGAAATATGTACATACTTTAATTCAATATAATATATAAGATAGATTATGTTCCTAACCAATGTGATAATATCTATCGATTTTATATTCGCACTTTCAAACATCTCTCTATTATTGTATAATATCACCAATTTTTATGTATCTATATTTTAAAAAAAAATCAATCGTATATTTTAATCAATTTCAATATCCAGTTTTAATTTACCTACGATTCATAGTCAATTTACCTACGATTCATAGTCCAAAATAACATATTGAAATTATATAAAACATTGTATGCATTGTATTTAATTATGACTATTATATATTACTTAATAATTATATAAATAACATATATTTATATTTACTAAATATTAAAAATATCTATTTACACTTATATTAGTTTTATATTAAAGTTATTAAAATTAGAAAGTCATATATTCAATGCACATTATTAATAAATTAAATCACACTAATTTACATTATTTAAATAATGAATGGTATAATTGTAAAACTAGTTGAATAAAATGACTCATAATATTTTATTCATCCTAAATTGTATTTTTAAAATAAATTTAAATAATTTAAATAACTATGCATTGAATGTTGGGACAATCGAATCATGATGCTGCGTTTTATGATATGAAAACGAACGAGTTTGAATAGAAAATTAACCTTAATCGCTACGGCGCAAGCGATTCAAATCCACGTCTTCTACTGTATTCCCGTATTCACCTTGAGCGAAGTGTGGCCTTCGATCCTCCCAAGGTTGCCTCCCTTCTAGCTTTGAGATCTTGGAACCCTAGTTCTTGGTTGTCTCCTTGAACGGCTGCTCACAAAAAACCCTAGTATTTTCCAACTCATAGCTAGAAGAGAATAAGATGAATATATAGGCTACAGTAGGGATCCTGGATAATTAGGTCGGGCCTTCCAATGACATTCTGGGTCAAGCCCAATGTCATTAAATATTAATTCAATCCACTAAAGAATTAATATTTGCACTACCTCTCCTAATGCCGTAATTTAATTATTTAATTCGGCTCCAATATTATTTGCTTATTAAATTCTCCATGTTTAAGATATCGAATGTCCATTAATTAAATTAATTTCTGATAATTAATTTAATCAATATCTTTTATCCTTGATCATCCACTCAACCTTATAATTATGCAAGAACAAATCTGCCTGCAGGACTTAAGCATAATTATCTTTATGAGCTTTCAAGAGGACATCATCACCCGAATATTTTCGGACACGGTTTCCTTTTATAGTCAATATCCCACTCTGTATGCAATGTCATTGTCCAATACATAATATTGTGATTAACAAAAAATCACATCACATATGAATCAAAACATGTGCATTGCATACAAGTGTCAATCACTGTATCCGGATTAAGAACCTAAGCAATAATAATATTATAGAATCTTAGTTCTTTTTTATTATCAGAATAGAAGAACAATTCTAATATTTTAATCCCGTTCAATATACACAAAGCATACAAGTATTATTCAATAATCAAGATAGATTATTTTCAAATAATACTTCAGTCATTCTAGTGGTTTGTTTAACTCCACTTAAACTGTGAACATTTATTATATTATATATAGACACTGACAATCTAATCTTCTGTTATCCCATTTGATACTAGATTATCCACAATATATAATATACAAACAGTGTTAAAATACGCATTCAAGATTCTCAATAAAAAAAGACAATGTCATATACTTCAAACGAATAGTTCAGTATACTCCCTAACATTGAATGCACTTTAAATATATTTCATATTTTCATTATTATATGTAATAATATTTATTAATTATTTGTTAAAATTCGAGCTCATACAAATATATTCATCATATATTTTAAATTATAAATATATTATTAACAGATATCAAAATTTTGACAATAAATTATCTTTTAAAATTATGTGTAAAACTTATAATCCCTTAGTCTCATCCATTTGTTTACGAGGGTATCCGACACACATTTTAAGATGCATATAAAATATAATTCCATAACTTATTTTTTATTTTCTTTTCTCTAAATAAAAATTTAAACATTAATTTTTTATTTAGAAAAAAGAAATTTAAAAAATTATGGAACTATACTTTTTATACAACATAAAATGCGTGCCGAACACTCTCTCCGAAATGCGAACACAAACGGAGTCATTTTAACTCTTTGGAGTTTGAAACAAAATTTTTTATATACTCACAGTAAATTCCCTTGCATGCTTAATAAATAATGAAAAGCACGGGGAGCTATTTGATTAATTACCACTTAGTTTGGACAAGAGGTATTAATAATACCTCTTTATATAAATTCTCAAACAAATCCATACATCAACAATATGAATCATCAAATAAATTCAAATTTTTTGATTAACAAAACTTAGTTCAATTTTATTTTTAATGCGTGCTTGCATATAAATAAAAAATAAACAATCTCTCACAATAGCAAGAAACTCTTATAGACATATAATGTAGAACATGATTTAAATACATAGATCTGTATCCAATTACACATAAGATATCAAAACATTTGTGGACTCAACCCAATTTCTTTATTATCCTTTTCATGGCTTCATAGTGCTACTCCTCCTCTTATGAATCCACGCCACCATTTTTGCTTTTGATTCCATTTCACATAGAGGAGGATATGAAGGTTGTGGACTGCTCTAAGCCATGCAAGCTTCGCAACCTTGGCAGCACCTGATAAGAAAATATATATTTTTATTAGATTATAACAAAAAATGATTCCTAAACCATGTACATAAATATATATAAATATGACATCTTACTTCATTAATCAATAATAAGGGATAAATATATATAAATTGGACCCGTGTTATAATAAATATATAATTGAGTCTAAAAAGTAAAATTTTAATTAATATATACGGAGTATATGTATATAGTTAGGATCTGTATTATAATAAATAAAATTATATATATGTATATTTTTTAGGCCGGTGCCCCGACCAACCAAAATTTTTAATTTTTCGGATATAATAATACTGTATAGATAGTATATATAGAGTAATTGAGATCAATTCTCACCTTAAGGATTGGAACTGTGGAGTTCCATGAATTTTAACCTGTTTAAACATGGTAGGACTTGTTTGACTAAAAGAAAATACTATTACAATGGGCTTCATGTTGGTAAGAAACATAAATAAAAGATTGACAGCACGAGATGCAACCGATATTGGTGGTTGTGATCGAGACATTTTAATTAAAAAACCAAACAAACTACTACATATTATTATGGTGTTTCTAGAACTATATTAAAATAACAACGAGATGTATCATAACCCAA
This sequence comes from Oenanthe sinensis, assembly GCA_028671895.1. Taxonomy (NCBI): domain Eukaryota; kingdom Viridiplantae; phylum Streptophyta; class Magnoliopsida; order Apiales; family Apiaceae; genus Oenanthe; species Oenanthe sinensis. The sequence goes on from CM053809.1 coordinate 21,096,514, forward strand.
GACTACGACCCTATTTATATACATATTAGAAGTACGTTACATATCTTGAAACGTATGCTTCGCGATGCTTCTACACTGATCTAGAGTCACCTCTTAATTTATAATAAAATTAGGGGTATTTATAATATATATATTATTAATTTATGTTATTTTAATTTGATTTTCCTGAATAATTTTTTTAATGTACTATTAATTGAAATTTTTATTATTTACACTAGAATTTAACCGGTACGATACACATATATTTTGTTTTATTAACTAAATTGTTTATTTTAAAATTACTAATATTTTTACAATTTTAGAAAGTCTTGATATATTATAATTATATTAATTTTTTAACTTATTTAAATTATATATTTTTACATCAACCAGATTAAATATAAATAAAAATATTATAAAATATTAAAAATAAATATGCACGTTGTACAAAATATAAATTTATATTATTAATATATAAATATATAAAATTTTGTGATTCGAAATATTATGAACTTGATTTTTTAATATATCAAACATATATTTAATATATTTAAGATTATACATATTAGATTTAAATATATTTTTGAGATGATCTCTATTATGTTTATTTTATATAAAATTTAATAGATATTATGGTATATTAGATATAATGCATATGTATATGTTAATTATATGATAATATAATTATTCATTTGAATGAGTTTTTTTATGTTATTAGATTTTCAGCAGTATACTATTAATTTCAATTTATAAATAATTATAATATATATATATATATTATAATAACCAAATTAGAGAACTTTTTTTGAAGCACTTGGGTGAACCGTAGAAAAGATTATAACCGTTCAATTTATGTAAGTTTCATGTGGATCGTAAAATCATTAAATTCTGAATTCTAAAACTCAAAATATGGTCAAAACAATATTTGTCGTGTGTAAGTAGCACAATAATTACGATTTTTTTTAATTTAACTCTAAAATAGCTCTTTAACTCCAAATTTATATCTATATTATTATATCATATATATAACAAGAGTAAGAGTGATCTTATTCAAGTACTACCAAAAATCAAGAGTTCGATACTTGATAACAACATATTTAAATCTAATATTATAATTATTATAATACCATATTATTTAACAAACCTACAGTCATGAGAACTAACTTAGTTTGTTTGATCTGATAAATCAAAACAAGCTCACGTACCATTAAAACTTTTTTTTTTATATCTAGAATAAAATTTTATTTTTTATATTATAAAATTTAAATACTAATAAAAAAATTTAATAAATAAAAATATGAAAAATAATAGATAAATACTAATACTAAATTAATAAATATAAATAAGAGTTCGTGCTTTGCACGTGTTTAAATCTAGTATTATAATAACCAAATTAGAGAAAAAAATTTGAAACACTAGGGTGAACCCTATAAAAGATCACACCCGTCCAATTTTAGGTGAACCATATAAACGATCATAAACATTCAATCTTAATAAAATGTAATTTTAGAAATGATATATATATATATATATCATATATACAACTTTATTCCCGATAGTCCTCTTTTTATACAGCTTCTCATGGATAATATTATATTATATTAAAATTATATTTTATATTTTCTATTTTAAAAATCATACTTATCCTATAATTTTTATTTAATATATCATTAAATTTTATTAATATTAATATATAAATATCATTGTATAATAATCCAATTTTAATAAAGTCTAATTTTAAAAAAGATATATCATACCTACAACTCTATCTATCATAGTCCTCCTTTTATATAATTGTTCACGGATAATATTATATTATATTTAAATTATATTCTATATTTTCTATTTTAAGAATCATATTTATCATATAATTTTTATTTAATATAATTTACTCACATTCAACTCAATTTTATCATCATTCAAACTCTTTTATTTATTTAAAATTATGACTTATAATTAAATTTTATGAATATCAATATATAAATATCATTGTATAGAAAAATGTAAAATATATTAATAATAACATAATTTATCATATTAAATGAAATATTTAAATTATATAAAATATATACGTGTAACCTTAAATAAAATTTAAATTATTATTATAAAAATATATTCAAATTATGTATAGAAAATATTAAAGCATTTGATTCGTGCATTGCACGGGATATAAGCTAGTATTACTAAGATATGTAATAGAGCTTCAGTTATAATTTGAAACGAGCTAACAAAAATTATAATTGTTAGGAATCTTAATAATAATTATAACTTATAAATAATTATTATATAATATTACGTAGTTATTAAGAATCGAGTTATTGGACAAAATCAAACCTATTATATTATATTACTTGTTTCTGAATAATTCAGGAAAAAAAATTAAAAATAAGTTATGGAATTATACTTTATATGCACCTTAAAATGCGTGCCGGACCTTCTCTCCGAAAAGATAACAATTGGTTGGGACGTAGGGAGTATATTGTAACATTTTAGATCTTCTTGTAGAAGGCGGTGGTTTAGTTCTTTTTATTATGAATTTGCAGTTAAAAGCATTTTTCTATTGTAACTCCAAATATAAATGAGTGATGTCTGAATAATTACATTTGCAAAAACATATGCTAATGAGATATGTTGTCTATACAGTGGAATGCACTGCTTTGCAGATTTAAATCAAGAATATCAGATTATAGCAAAATTCATTCTAATACAAATTAGATTGAAAATTAAACTTGTGTGTTTGTATCATTTCCGCAATTCTCGGTAAATACTGCAAGTTAGTATAAACTATAATCTTAACCGTTCATTCATAGTTCATAACCAAAGAAAAAGATTTCAAAAACTTCACTCCATTGATATAAGTTTCACGTTACTCATTCTGTTAGATTGCGGCTCAGTTTTTAGATTGAAATAACTTGTATCCTTACATAACTAAATTATCCTCAGTGCCCTTTTATCATCGATATAAGATAATTTTTTCATAAGTATGTTCAGATTTGTTTTTTTATTTTTTCTTTAAAATACATATTTATGAATTGAGGATCTCTCTCCTCTCCCTGAATCCAGGTATTGCCCTAGCTTTTACCCCTGATCCCCCCCTCTCTCTCATTTTTGCAGTGTATATGCACTGAACTTGTAATGCCTAGAAAGTGTCTCGCGCAAAAGTAACAAGTGTTTCGTTATTGCTCACCACCTGTTTGATGCAAGTCCCCAAAGACTCATTTTAAACAACATTAATTTAGATTCTATTTTCTTTGTATACTATATCTCCTTATTAAACTTGATGAGAATACACCCATTAGCATGTGCTGCCTTGCTGAATTTTTTTGTAATAAAATAAATGTTTCATCTTTGATTGTTTCATGAGGTGGGATAAGCTGAATATCACAAGGCTTGTAATAATGGGCTATCGAAATTTTAGAATAATCTTGCTGTAGACTTTGTTCTATGAACTTCTTGATTGCTGCTGTAATTTCTCATTAGTTCGTTTTGCTGAAATGAAATGTTAGTAATACTTTATTTGGAGCAGCTGCATCTGTTATTACGGGAATTTTTGCCCGGTAGTGCAGAGGCAATTAGGAGAGCTGAATGAGTCGGACTCAAAATTTTCTGTTGAACCATATCAGAATGAATTCTTAATATTTACATTATTATCGGAACAAATTAGAATTCGTGTACACTTTCATTTGAAAATCCTCTAATTCCGGTAAATTATTTTTAGAACACAGAGCTGGTCAATTGTGGTTGTATGATTCAATCTGTGGAACTAACTTGGAAGATTGAAGGTTTATCCCCATGTGAAATTCTCAAAGTTCCACTGATTTTCTCGATGCATATTTTCATTTTTCTCCAAAAAATCAACATAGGATTACTTATGTGATTCTAATTTCTAACTGTATGCCTTATTACTGTAATGAGTTCTCACTCTGCCTGCTTCCCCACCTCCTGTCTTCCAGGAACTTTTGGGTCAAATTGTTTGTGATATTTCTCATTAACATCTTAAAACTTCACAATATTATTGGTCCTTGTACATATATTCTCATGCCGGTCTTAATAAAAATGGAAAACATGAATAGCCTGTTTGAATTGGCCTGGGGCTCTCTTTCTTTGCTCCTAGACCCGAAAGCATTTCTGGTTACCTTCCTCATGATTCTAACATTGAATTTCTTTTTAGCAACTCGTTTTGCATTTTTTATTAATGTAGATAGTCAATATCTTATCATTGCAGGCTGGGAAGCTTATTGCCAATCTTATTGTAATTGGCTCTATATATTTAACTAGGGGACTAATTGAAGGGTATCGCAGGGCACTTGCAAGTAAGTTTCTTACTATATCATCAGAATTGTATATCTGGTTGTCTTCTGATTAGTGCACAATCTTTATCAGTTTTTGTTTCATTATTGTTGATGACTAGAGTTTCTTATTTTATGTGCTATGTCCTATGTCCTATCTTTTTAATGGGGAAAGGGGCAGAAGTTGTAAAGACTAAAGAGTTTCTCATGAACACTTTTTAATTTTAGTTTAAAATGGACAGCTAAACTGCCCTAAAAGTTGCTAATTGTTTCATGTGTTATCATCTGTCAGGAATTACAAGTTCCTGAACTAGTTCTGTTACTGTTTTTGTGATTTTCTATAAATTCGAGAGATAATAGTTGCAAAAATAGAAGAAATTCAAACAGAACACCATATTAGAGATAGAATAGATCATAAATAGACAGAGAAACAACAGATTGAGATCAGAGAGATTATATAGATATCAGAGAGATATAGTAGAGATAGAGAAGAACAATGATAGAGATAACTTGTAGAAGAAGATAGAAGTTTCTAGAGAGAGAGAGAGAGATTGGTGGAACCAATTCCCATTTTCATATCATCATTGCATAATCTGAAAAGTACAACCATGAAATCTATTTATAGACTCTTAACTAACTAATTCTGTAATGACACAAATACCCTTACTACTTCTATTACTCAATACTAATGTACTGCAGTTCTTAACATCATCATTATTATGGATCTGGATGTTAAGTGAAGACTCAAATGTCACCTAACAACTCTTATTCTAATTGGAGGAAAAAATTATTTATGTAAATAAAATTATAGATCGGAATCTTTTTTAATATTCAATTCAAATTCTACTGAAATTATAATATATTAAAGCATGTTAATAAAATTACAATTCATTGTTTACATTAGAATTTTAATAAAATTATAATAGATTTCTCTTTTCTAGGCAATATAATATGAATTATATTAAAGCTTTAAATATTGAATAACTTTAACAGATAATAATTTATTTTGGACAAAAATTTATTCTATGTATGTAAAATTGTAAGTATGTAATAATCTTTAATATTCAATTCAAATTATACTGAAATTATAATATATTATTTATATTAAAATTCTATTTAATAATCTTGATTATTGTGGATACACCCCCACATTCCAATACACGTCTTGTTAACATGCAGGTGTTTACATGAACCTTGGTAATTGGGTAACTGTACCATTTTGAGCTTGCTGTGGACACAGGCCTCAAGGCATCTGTAACATTAGAGCTCATTGTCACTGTAGCAGTGTAGCTATTCTTGAGAGCAAGTCCAACAAATCAACAATGTCCTAGTGCATTACTTATAAATACTATAAAATAAGTAGTCCTAGTGATTTAGGGATTATATTTTGTATGTCAACTCCAACAACAATCCCTATATCCATTACTCATTATTATTATAATAATAAATTTGAGAGAATATGGACAAAAATGTGGGACACTGTTGGAGCATGTCACATTACCTATATTTCATCTTTGGACATCATTTATGTAAGCTGTTGGATTTGCTCTAACACGTGAATTTTAGCTATTGATGAATTAGGAAGGCAAACTAGGATTATAAAGGGAGAGCAAGCTCCCTTTACCTAAGCACATGATTGGCGAAACTCGGTTATGAACATCAGATAATTTGTACAGCCGGAGTTTTTTTTTTTTGAATGTTTAAGGGTCCTAATACTTTTATGCGTAGTTTATTGCAATTAGAGTGTAATTGAGGAAAAATAATTTGCAATATGAGGTACCAGGATCTGACAAGGATACATGCAAAGGCTCTTCTTTAATTCTGAGGTAATAGTCTTAAAATGTAGGCATGATTGTCAACCGCTTCTCTGCAGAAACAGTTTCTGTCCTCTATTTCAACTGTTTCACAACATTGTCCTTGCATAAAATGTGAATGTACTGATGGTAACATGTAGTATATATACGTGGCAATACTTGTAGTACGTACTTAGGTACCATGAAATGGTAACATGTATTTTGTGTTAGCCTTGGTTCATCCATCCTCAAAATTTACCAATGACATCATATGCTGGTCTTTATCAGAAGAGCACAAATTTAATAGGCACTCAGAAACATAAATTGCAGCCATATGTCTTCTACTAGAATTTCTTGCCGCTGCTCTGAACCCTATGTTCTCTGGTGACATGCTTCACTGTCTCGTGCCAGAGGATAAACTTTAGGATCTTAAAAATGATGAAAACTATACTACAGTCATCTTTGAATTGCTCTTCTGCAATGCTGATTGCAATCTGTTTCTTGTCATGATGCACTTAATTAATTTTTCATTATTTGTTTCTTACATATCTTATTTCTTTTATTATTTGATAAAACAATTTGTTGTACTTCATTAGTTTTTTTTTACATCCCATCTTGTTGATCTATACAGTAGAAGGCCGGAAGTCATATTTTGGAAAATTGCTTTTGCTTTTTACGAGTACCTCAAGTACCTTCCGGGCATATATGTAGAATTGGCTGACAAAAAGATTAATGGGCACCTCCAGTAGAACAAAGTTGTCAGGGTTGCAAAAGCAAGTGCTTGCTCTTTATAGAGAATTTTTGCGAGCAGCACGCGCCAAATCAGCTGAAGATCGAAAACAGATTGAATTAATTGTTTCCGAACAGTTTCGTCGCAATTCAAGCCAAGTGGATCGCAAAAATTTTCTTTATATTGAACACTTGCTTCGTCGTGGGAAGCACCAACTTGATCAGCTAAAAAACCCAGCTACTGTTGGACTATCATCCTTGAATGTAAAAGTTTCAGATGCCAAGGACAACTAAGATACAGCCATTGCAAGTTAGACAATTGAATAACATTTTGGTGTCATTGGCTGGGAACCAAATGTAATCAAATGATCAATATAACAATTAAAAATCATCTCTGCACAAGATATTCTAATATTTATTATCTATTTTATTAGTTCTAACTTTTAATATGTATGTTGAGTTTGAAATAAAGTTATAGTTAGATTTATTATTAAATTAAAAAATTTATATTAAATATAAATATAGGCTTTAATTTTTTGTTCGATATACAAATTTAAATTTTCTAATAAATTTAATTATAAATATTTTTTATATTTTAATATACATGCAAACTCAAATCTACTATTATTTTAGAATGGAGGGTGTATTATATATACGAGAAAAGCATTAAAATATTTTAAATCATTTAAATTTAAATTATTATTTTAAATTATGACTAAAAGGATCATCACTTTATATAATTATTTATAATTTTTTGTTATTGTCAATTTCAAATTCGTTTCATGAGGAATATTAAATATTTTAGATATTTTTTCAACTTTATCGTTATAAATGAGCTGTCCTTTTTATTCTTAGTTAAGAACTAAAAATAAATTTGATATTTTTTAAATATCAATTCATTTTCTACGTGCAGAAAAATAAATATAAATTCACATTTATCATTATCATTATCATTGTGAACTAAACATATATAAACATATAATTGAATGATTTTAGCTTTGTATTAGTTTAGTATATTAACCTGATATTATAATTAATATTATTTGATATCTTTTAATACAATCTTAAATTTAATATATTTTGGAAAATTATTATTTTCAATTAGGAAGTCGGTTAACTAAGAATAAATTAAATAAAAATATATTAAATATTTTTCATCTTCTATTTCTATTTCTATATAATACACTTATATTAATACTATTAAATATATATTTTTAAAATTTTTATATCTCATATTTTTCTAAATCAATATTCTATATAAATTTAATCAATTAATTTTTGTCATTATTTAGCTAATAACTTTATATATATATATTTGATGTTAGATAATTTTCATTAAAATAAATAATATGATATAAATTAAAATTTGGGCGGTTTGGTTAACTATAAGTATATATAAAAAGAGCGGGTGTAGGCCTTTTACAGCACGTATGCAGCGTTTTGTTACGGGTTGCGCCATTTAGTGTATTTTGTCCTTAACATGACGGGGCCTTTTTTCAAAAAGAGCAGTATATCTCGTATTTGTAAGAATAAAAAAGTGAAGTGAGCAGTTTTAAGGTTAGTGTTCTTAAATTGGTTTTAGTTTTGTGAATGTTTTATCTGGTAAATCTCTTTATACTCTATGATGTTGTATATCTATATCTATATATGTGTGTATTTTAGTTGCTATGATGTCTATATATATCTCCAAGAATCAAGAACTGAGCCTTGTTTAATAATATCTGCAAATTAAAAAGATTCAAATTTTCACTTGTACACCCAAACTGTATAACTGTATAAGTATATTTATGTAATGGGGTGAGACCATAATTCATTATGAACTCAGTTCACCTCATGTCTTGTGTTTTGGTCCATTATGCACAGATTCAAGACACCCAAAACCACATTTTGATGTTTATAGCTGTTGTGGGAATCTTGTATGTATGTCTTTATGTTAGATTTTCGATTAAATGCATAATAACATGGTTTGGGTCCGGAATTTATATACTTTTATACATGGAATTCTTGTTTTCGCTATAATGTAATTACACAGTAGTTTCAGTTAGAATTGTGTATTTTTTATGTTGTTTAACATTTTTACCCCTTAAGATTAATTTTAGAGGACCTGTTGTTTCCTGACTGATGTGATGAGGAGTATCTAAGACTTCCCTATCACTTTTTTCCAGATAATTTAGTAATTCAACACAATTTTCTTTATTATGTTGTAATTTACGAACATGCAGATATGCATTTTAGGAATTTAGACTATGCAATGCAACCTTTAATCTGTGGAAATCACATGCAATCTCGTAACGTGTTTTAACAAATTAGATTTTAAGACACATGTTTTTGTTTATATATTTTTATGCAGATACAGATAGTCTACGAAAATTGATGATGCACACGGGCTGTGCTATTACTGTGACCCAACCACATTATTATTCTTATTCAACTCCGAAACCATGGAAGCAACATATATATCCTTGTCCTCTGTTAGCATCTCAATTTGTACTCATTACTCGAAAAAAATTGAGAAAAAGATACAGTGACACATTGCATTCAGACTCGCCACATGTCCTAATTCCTATGGCATCATCATCATCGCCACCACCTTCATTTTCATCATCATCTACTGGTGTCGATGATATCTCCACTAGCGCTAGCAGCAGTAATCATATTTTGAACGGAAATGCTGCTAAAGGTTCAGGGACTACAGCTAGGGGAAGAAGATTGCTTAAAGTACGGGAAGAAAAGAGGAAACGTGAATATGACCGTGTTCACAACTATCCTGCTTGGGCAAAGTCAGTTGCTACTCACTTGTCTTCCTTATACTTCTGATGCAAAAATAATGATTTTAGATTATTGTCGTGCCAAGAAACTTTTAATTTCTTTACTCTGTGCATTGACTTCTGTTTAGGGTTTTGGAGGATGCTTGCAAAAGTGATTCCGAGCTTCGAGCCGTTCTTGGTGATAGCATTGGGAACCCTGAGTTGATGAGGAAAAGGGTATGTGGAGTTTATTCTCATTCCTTATGTAGACTCGCTAATAAATTTATTTCAAATTGACCCGTGATAGAAAAAAATTGGTAGCTTTGTGTATGTACACAAACAGGTCCATTTGAAAATAAGTCATGCCAAGTGCACCTGGCTACTGCAAGGTCTAGGTAATGTCTCAATGTACCTTTATTTCTCATGATGAGGCTGTTTTTAGGGTTCAAACTTATGACCTAGCGGCTGACAAGTAGGCAATTGCACCTTGTGTCAAGCACAACATTTCTAAATGACTAAAATCTTATTAAATTTAAATATCTAGGCGCGTGTCTTGGCTCGGGGTATGGCCTCCATGCGTACAAAACAAACCATCAATACAAATTTGGGAAAGAAGAAGCAAACTTATGTTGGCAATGGAAAGATAATTAATTATTGTCATGGGGGATTGTGGTAGTTAATTATATTTTATGAATTTGATGCCTTTTGTGTGATTTAATCCAGATCAAATACTTATAAAATAGGTCAATAAGACAGCCAGAGGAGATGAAATAAAATATAGGAAGAGCTAGTGATTTTATATAAGGTTTACTTGCTGCTTGATGTAGCGGCTGCTGTTACTACTCTATATGAAATTACCATCCTTACCGATAACTTAACCATTTCAGGTTGGAATAGCAATTTAATGTAATTACGTGGCTGTCATATGTTCCAATGATGTCAGGTTGTAATAGTAATGCAAAAACTATTTCTACAGGTTGAAGAAAGGGTTCAGAAAAAAGGTCGTGATTTTCAGAAGTCTAAGACGGGTTCTGTTCTAGCATTTAAAGTCAGCTTCAGAGAGTAATCTACCACTTGCATATCTCTTATTCACAGACATACAACCCATTCTTTTCTTTTTTTCCTTTTTCCTTTAATAGTTGGAATTGTTTGTTGCTCTCTTAGCTAGATAATTGATAGAACCTATAACAATGATGTCAGGTTATCCGTTTCAGATATTAAATTAATAAAAACATAAATTAGCCGCATGCCATATTTTTCCTCTCTGTGATTACTAACAGTAGCTACTGCATGTGCGGTGCTTTCATGAAATTCCATCGGTCAAGATTTCATTAGTACCTTTAGTTGATATTTTTTGCAGTTCTGTGATTATTTCTTAGTACTTTGTCTTGTGGACTTTGCTATATTGGGTTCATTCTGGCTACAAGTTTGTTAGAAAACAAATTTGAAGACCAGCTTAAGATGTGTGTTGACAATAATTTTAAAAAAAAATAAATCATATTACTGCTGTTAGTTATCCCAAAATGCATACAACTTTATTCAACTTGGTTTTCTGGGTAAATGACCTTTGTAGACAAGCTTATTATGCATAGTAATGGGGTCAAGAAATAAGGTCGTACCGAGTGCACTAGGCTCTCACATCAGCAGGGTCTGGGAAAGATCCCGATGTATGCAGCCTTACCTAGAGGTCGTTTCCCGGGTGTGAGAAATATGTAAAGAAGTTAACATGCCTTGTGCAGCATTGCTATTGCCTACATTGTACAACTAGATTGGTATCATGAAATTTGTTTGATGATAGTGTTATGACTTTTCAACAGCTGTGAAACTGAAATATGATGCAAAAAAATATAAGCTTTTATACCCTTACATTGTAGTAGCTATTTTTTAAATCTAGCAGATCTCTTCATTTTGGTTTGTCTTGCGATTATCCGATAACATATTTCCTATAATTTTACTTGTACTCATTGATCAATCTCCATTCTTATGAGTAAAATATAATTAATGAAATCGCTTTTTAATAAATCATGCTAATTATACTTTTGCTGATACAAATATTACACCTTTAAACTGGCTGCCTACTATGTATATTGCATGTTTCTTAACAGTTTTGCCTGATAGGTTTGCTGTCCATGTACATGATTATTAGTACAAGTATGTGTCTGTTTGTCACATTGCTCAACTGCTTCCTAGTTAAAAGAATACTTGTTCATATGCAATTATGTTTCCAACTTAGTATGTATTGGTCATGTGATGCTACATTTCTACTGTTATTCAGCTTCAATCCTGTGGATTCTTACATATGGTTTGAGTTACTTGGAGCACCATCTGATCGGGATGTTGACCTTATTGGAAGTGTATGTAAACTTGTCACTTTCTTTTCTTATCAGCGCTACTGCATCAACACTTGCACATCTCCCATTCCTTCTGCATTTAATTGGTATATTAGTTTTTGCTGCTAATACTTTTCGTTTGGGAGCAGTTTGATGAGAGTTAATTAAATTATGTGACAGGTTATTCAATCTTGGTATGTCATGGGCCGCTTGGGTGCATACAATCAATCTAATTTGCAGGTACTCTGATCTTTCTTTCCTTAAATTCTTTTTTTATTATTCGCCTTCTAATGTATATGTTTATAATTATAAATTTGTTGGGTGGTTAGAGAACAAGTCAATTCATCTTACAGAAAAGTTATACTTTTCAATCTATTCACAATGAGAGGAAGATATACTTACCGTTGAAATCGAGTGTTTATACTACTTACTAATGAAGTTTGTAGCATTATTTATGTGCTCTAATTATTTTAACAGTTTTGGTCATTGTCAAGAACAATTAAAAAATGGAAACAAATAAAGGAAATTCAGAATTATGGTTGTAGAAAAAGTTCTTTGGCAGAATTCACTCTTGCATGGAATTATTACTATTTAATGTAGAAACATCTATCGCTAACACATTCACATTTCCTCCTTTCTCTCAGTGGGACCATAAGTTAACAACCACTTCGAGCGGAAGCACAAAACTTTTCCAGGAAAACACGTTATTCTGGTACATAATTTATTATAAGATTTGGCTGGGAACATACAACTATGAGTTGTTCAACGTGTTAAGCTGGTGAAAGCCCCCTAATCCTGGCAGAAGCTTTTTAGTTTCCTCCGCGTCCGATTCCTGATCATTCTTGTAAATGCTTGGTAGATGAATATACTACTACTCATTAATAACCCAAAAATACTCTCCTGCTCTAAACATTACTGACAGGGGTTGGGGGGGGATGGAGAAACTGGGAAAAACAACATCAGTCGAAGCATAATCTCCTGGGAGAATGTGAGTACATTCAGATTTACTTCCACTTTATGATGATCAGATCTAATTAAAGCCTTGGTTGGATCCCTTAGCTTTAGCCTAGTTGTTTTCCCTCTCTTTGGGTAATATGAGGTCGAGAGCTCAAGGCTCCGTGGAGGTCCTGGAGGATTGGGATGTGAGTAATTAAAATGTCTTGGTCATCTACTTTTAATGAGTTATACAGATAGTTAATACAGTCTTGCATGAACTTTGGGACTTTGAAGGAAGAAGTTTTTAGCAGGTAACATTCCAGAGATAGGCTTGCGCTGCACATTTGGTGTTTCAGTAAACTTACCGAAATAAAATCGGTAACCGAATATCGACTTCCTAAGAATTTAATCCATGGATGTAGACTATGACTTGTTAGACCCCCAAACACTTCCATTTCACTGTGTGTATTAAAGTTAACGATTTGAGTTGACAGCTTTTTTTCCTGAATGATGGGTAATATAAACTGTAGTAGACCAACCCAAAGTTTGAATCTAAAAGAAAAAGGTTCAGAATGCAGGAGTTTTTTTTCAAACATGGATGACTAAATTTGTGCAAGTGCGTATGTCAGATAACTACAAATATTTTGAAAGTGTCAAGTAATTTCACTTAATTAACGGCTCCAACATAAAGTGAGGAAAAACCAAGCTGAAAGACGTTTAAGCAGTATAAGAACATACAAAGATTGTATTTATTTTTGTTCAAACAATTGGATGCCCACTTACACATTTGACTAGAAGCAAGGCTGTCACTGGAATGCAACTCTGACCTTTTCTTTCTTTAGTAGATTTCTTCTGAAACCTTTTTGAATTTGGACAATTGGACATTTTTGCAGTCATGTATATTCTTATACGTGATTGGTATTCTTATGTAGAGGGATTCTTTATAGTTAGTATTGTTGCTTCTGAGAGATACATAGATCACTCTGCATTGTGACATCCATAATAAATTATCAAGATGGAATTTTTTTAGTCCGTGTTGTTACCTTTTAAAGCTAATATGTTATTTTAGTAATATGCATAGCACTTCTGTTATTAAAATTAATTGAATTTAGAAATGTTAATTTGGCGTCACTATTATCCATTGCAGTTGGCTAATTCATCTATGGAGTACAATCCTCTCTATGATGCAGACAAGGGTTTCACTGTGATGCCATCATCATTCCATGATATTAGTAACGTTGAATTTCAGGATAACTGGGGTCGTGTTTGGTATGAACTTTTCAAATAAATCTGATCCATTTAGTAGTTTGCTTTTTTCCTTTAGATTGACGCCATTATTGATAATGCAACAGGGTAGACCTCGGTACATCAGATTTCTTTGCCATTGATGTACTTCTTAATTGCCTGACTGCACTGAGCTCAGAGTAAGCATCTTTACTCAGGCTTATATCCAAGTAGTTTCATTATAATTGCACCATGGTAAACCTCTCCGTACTGCTTGCATCGTGTTATTCATTGAAAACAATGTTTCAAGTGTGAATGAGGAATTATCTAAGATTTGCAGCCGGCATACTTAAAACAGCAAAAAAGGTGTTACAAATGTAGACTTCGGACCATAGTTTTGCAAGCTTCTTATAATGATAAAAATCTTAAGTTCTTGTTTTCATGCCATGCAAACTACTGTTCTTACCGCCGGCTTTTCTTACTTCTGGCAGGTATGTTGGCTTGAAACAAGTTGTTTTCGGTGGTCGCAGCATGGGTGACTGGGAAGAAGGAATGACAAGCCCGCAAGATGGTTACAAATATTTTAACATCTAATACTAGACTAGATTTGCCTTTTTCAGTAACGTGAGCATTTATATATTTTTTTTGTAGATTTATGAAAGTTTTAAAAATGCATGTTCCGTGTTTATATCTTAAATTAAATGTTTACTAGATTAAAAAAGAAATTTATATCACCATTGCCCCGTATATATCCCATACAACCAATATTTATTTGGATTATGAACATATTGATCCAAATGGTTTTTTCGTATTGGACATTTTGTATAAAATTTACATTACAAATGACACAATAAACATATATTTTTTAGGTTTTTATATGTCCATCTCTCATTGGTGACTGCAACATAAGCATGATATCCTCATATTAGGAGTGCCATTGAGTTGAAGATTACAATTTGAGTTTGTATTTGTGTAGTTGCTAGTGTTGTATTTGACTTGTTTTGTCAAATAAAATAAATTAAATAAAATACTGAGAAATGTATTAGAAATCGTAACTTAGAGAATTTATTAATTACGTGAACAATATTTGTAAGTTACAAATGTTAACATACATTGATGGTAATTTATGAGACGGTTATATTTTGGATGGAAGAAATTTATAGAATTATCTATATATTATGGATTATTCCAAGTGAAAAAAGTACTTGCAACAAGATAGGAAAGATCTTTGTTCAATTTTCTCCAAATTCATCCATTATATACACAAACTCCTTTCATTGGTATACTCTTATTTTGTTAAGTTTCTGTTGCAGCTTATCACATCGACTTTCTGACTGTACTTGTTCCCATCTATTTATATTAGTTGCTTCATATGCATGTATGTATTTTTATAGATGCCATGATTAGTCGATCTTAATTCTATTTTGCTTTCTGTTTTGCTTTTTTCAAAGTTGGGTAGTTATTATCTTGCTTGTTTTTATATTTTTTTTGTTCTCTCTTGATAGATAAAATATTGAAAAATGCTAGAGATCCCAAAAATTATACCAAAAATTGTACCAAATGTTGAGTTGTCATCTGTGTAATTGATAACTTTCTTATAATAATATGAGACCCCGCGTACATATATTTGCGCTCACGAATTAAAATAAGACACGTATCATGTCACGTTCTTTGGTAAAAAAATTTGAGACCATTTTTGGGGTTTCTAACATTACTTTAAAATATTATCTTGGTACTGTTCTATTAAAACTAGCGTAATAGCCCGTGCAAGATAGACGCATCGATTTCTGTTGTAAAGAGCACCATACAATTTTTTACAAGAAATGTGCATGTCTTACATACTTCTGTCGTTGTTTTCTTGTTAATAGTGGTAAAAGTGATGTCCATACAACATTAGTAACTCCGTCAGTAGAGCTCGTAAGACACATTGTTTACACTCGTAAAGATGCGATAGAATATTTATACCTCACTTATTGGTACCAATCCGAGAATAGCCTATAGGCCCACCAAAATTCTAATCAATATGGGATAATATCGAGTTTTTTCGTATCCTTACACCTGAGCCTCTGATTATTGTGTGATAATATAAACTGTTTTTCCGTCCTCACTTCTAATAACTAACGCATCAAGTTTTCGAGAGTCAGTTCTGATACCATATATGTGATAACTCGGGTCAAATCTCAAGTCCATTTTGAAATCAGGTCAAATTCTGAATATGTATCATACATAGGGTCATAGTTCATGACCCAAATATAACAATATGAGTAATCCACAGACCAATCACATGATCCCAAAAAATCATGATTTATTGATATACTTGATAGTA
Organism: Oenanthe sinensis; assembly: GCA_028671895.1. Lineage (NCBI taxonomy): Eukaryota > Viridiplantae > Streptophyta > Magnoliopsida > Apiales > Apiaceae > Oenanthe > Oenanthe sinensis. The sequence continues at coordinate 21,112,867 of CM053809.1, forward strand.
GCACGTGTTACAATCATTAATTTTAAATTTTTAGGTAAATATATTTTAATATTTAAAATGTAATTTTTTTTAATATTATTTATAAGATGCAAGTATACATTATTGTTTTTAGATCATCTATAGATTCTATATTAAATTAAATTTATAGTATTTTGCTTTAAAATTTTCATTTACATATACAAATTAAAATATTGTTTATTTAAAACACAAAATTTATATTTTAAATTTACATTTATAAATATACAATAATCATTTATATGATTTATAATTTAAAATTTACTAATTTTGATTATGAATTTATTATACAAAATATGAATGATTATTTTATGAATTTGAATATTGAATATACTCACCTCATGTTCTGCCATTATATATATACACACTATATTATTATAGCTGAAAAATTAAAAATTTTGGTCGGTTGGTCGGTCGTCGGTACTGGGGTCACGAGCTTAAAAAATATTCATATATTATATATAAATTACTTATTATAATATGGTCCTAACTATATACATATTTATATTAACTAAATTTTTACTGTTTAGACTCAATTATATATTTATAACATGAGTCCAAATGATATAATTTTACTTATTATAATATGGGTTCTAACTATATACATATCTATATTAACTAAAATTTTATTTTTAACATGGGTCCATATTATAACATATTTATATTAAATATAATAAATTTATATATAAAAACAGAACATATAATATTTACATAAATTCTTAATATTATAAAATTATATATTAAATATCAATAAAAATATAAATAAAAAATTAATTAATTTAAATATTAGTTATCCCGTGTTTCGCACGGGTTATAAGCTTGTATATATATATATATATATATATATATATATATATATATATATATATATATATATATATATATATATATATATATATATATAAGAGAAGAAATAAGAGATACGAGATTTTTTTATCTTCATGACACGATTCATACACACAAATACACATATTATGTGTATGATATAAAGCATATGTAACAAAGTGGTATAGTGTTAAAAAGAATTTTGAGTTTGTTGGTGAATTCATGTTCAACTCCCTTAAACAACATTCTTTTAAAATAAATAATAAATAGGGTAAATTAGACATTTCAATTCATGAATAAAATGACTCAGGATTAAAATGTCTCATCAAAACAACATTATATATATAAGAGATATACATATTAAAAGATATTTACTTATTCTTGTTCCCTTTTATTGTTATATTAATTGTTTTTTTAAGTGTGTTTTTAGCGGCCATATATGTATTTTTAATTTTTTTGTATTTCCTGTACTTGCATGTTTCTTTGTTGGGAGTGAACTGTGAACTTTTTACCTGCTTATGTGTGCCTTATTCACTGCACAACTAATTTTGTACATGTCGACTACCTATATTAAATCTGTTTGTTTTGTTTGCTGTTAGTTTTGTTTTTTTTTCATAATTTATTTCGTGCTCTTGCCTCATGTTTATTATATTATTTGATGATCCAAATTTTGTTAAAAATTCGAAATAGAAAATATATTGTGAGTGATTATTTGATAGCATTCAAATCAGGAAAGTTAATTGCTATCATTGTTTATATGAGCCGGTAAAATAATATTTATATTTTGGTTTGAATGTCATTATTTTTACATTGTGTTTTTAAGAAAAGAGAAAAAGAAATTGGGTGGCACAAAGATAAAATGCCTGGTATACCTATATTTTAAACATTCTGGCCCGATATACTTCATACGGTCTTCGCGTTGCGGGTGGTGCGGTCTTTTCGTAAAATCGCAAATCAAAATAATCCTATTATAAAAATATACGTTATATTTAGAAAAAAATTAGTTCAATGAAAGGGTTAATAGTTGAACCCGTCTTTGATTAAACTCGATTTGACCAAACCCCCCTTTAATAATCACAAAATACTCTAAAATCTTATTACGACGTTTTAGTCTCTTAGTAGTAGTATTTTTTTAATTTTAATTAGTGTGATATTGTTATAATTGTCTTTTATAATTAGTTTTATACTTACAATTTATTTTTTTTTATTTTAAAAAAAATTAAATTATACCTTTAAGGGTACCGTATTTAGAAGTAAAAAATGTGATGGTATCAAATAAAAAAATCAATATCACAGGAGTATCATATATAATTTTTAATAAAACATTAAATCAAGTTAACGTTTCTATAACATTTGAATGACGAAAGGGTGTCATGTGAAACCAATAATAACCTCAAAATGGTACCATATATAACAATAAAAAATGTGATATTACCACACGGAAAAGTCAATACCACATGGGTACTATATTGAATTTTCCAAAAATATATTACACTTCTCAACTGATAAGTTACTTATAAAATAAATCAAATATGCCCTCATTTTAACACCTACCGTGGAGGAGATTAATTGGTAACATAACAACTTATATACCATTTCTGGGATAAATGCTAATGTCCATATCGTCTATTTCTATGTCCATATCTATACTATATTATTATAAATTTTTAAACTAAATTTTCATATACCCTTACCCTTACAATTGAAGTTTGTCAATTATACACCTCTATCCGTTTTATATTTTTCTTCCAAACATACCCTTCATCGTGGTCATAGGACTCGTTATCATCAAAGGCTCCTAGGCTTCACTAATTGTCCTCACAGTTTGTTTGAAAACCTTTAGCGTCTTCTGTGGCTTTGGCCTTATAGAACACCCAATCATTCTTCTGCAAATTTGTGGCGATTCATCGTCATGATTTACTATCATAAATCAACTGCCATTGTTTACAGTGATTGGAAATAGTTGTGTTTAAGAGAAAGGTACATTGAGAAGAAAAACTAAAATTCAGACAGAAGCAGAAAAGTCTAAATATTGAATATACACCTAGAAGTCTACAATGTATTTTCAGGCTGCAATTTGAGTTCTTCCAAGTCCTGATGGCAGAAACAAAGGATAAATGAACCTTATCTATCTTCAGTTATTGTCCCATTTTGAATCTTAAGAGAGCAGGTCCCGAAGGTTTACATTTTATTAAGGAAATTCACTGTTCCATGAACTGCAAATTCCCATCTTTATTTCACTGGCACTATTACAAAGGATGGTGGCTATTTTCACAACAATGATTTGGCAAATAAATTACACAGCTTATGGGCTCAAATTCTTGCTTCGTTTTCTCTTTCATCTTGAACTGTATAGCTAACACTTGATGGAATCTCGCCAAGAAACTCTGATCTCAATTGCATCAGGAGCCTGCCTAGATAATTCATGCCTTCACCTTCTCGGCCTCCACCCCAGAAGAGATCATGAGGTGAAGCTTCTACTAGAACAGACCCCGATGTTGATAGGAGCATAGAATTTAAGTGAGGGTAAATTGAGAATTTATATTTCAAGGCCTTATACATAATATCGACCTTCACATTCTCCCAGTCCGGTCTCACCTGCATTGCAAACATAATAAATATAGTGATATACAGATATAGTAAATTAAATATTCAACAACAGCATCGCATAAATTCTCAATTTTCTGAAAGGCATAATTATGTAACAAACATGATGACCCCGTTAAAAAACAAGCTATGACATTAAATAAGCTAAACTGTGTATGTAAAATAATGATGAAATTATATCAAATATCAGTTTTAATTATAATAAAAGTTGCAGCACTAAATTGATATGTTGGCATTAGTTAGATGGCTATTTAAAAGTTGCACTATTTTTTTCAAGAAATAAAAAATGGAGTATCTAATGTCTTGGTCACAAGTGCATCAGAAGCACCAAGGTCATATCAGCACCACATGGGGCTACGTGGATGAAATAAAAAAAGGTTATTCAACTGAACAATAGTCACAAAAATAATAAGTCCAATTCCCGTCAGAAGATAAAAGTCTGCATTCATTATGTACAACTTGTACTAGAGGCCTTTGGCTACGGTATCAACATTCTATCCTCTAATGTAATATATACAGGATATGCAATCCTACATTCTTATGTAAAAAAAATACTCATTGCATGTGTTTCAGACACTCTAAATATCTATATCAAAATTTATGGCTGAAAACCATATCCGAGAGAAGTTACCACTAAACAAACCAACCAAACATAAAATAGTTATGGGGACAGAACAAGCTAACTGTAACATAGGATAGTAGGGTAAATTTAATATGACATGCAATAATAGATTAAAAAAGTTTTTAATACATATAAAAATTGGACTTTTCAGGAATAGTTTAATATAAATAATATGCTATTTGATGTTTGAGCCTCAAGTACAAGAGAACCAATACAACAACTTTGCAGTACAGGTATAAAAGGATTTGAAACAAAAGAGTGGCGTGTATTGTACCGAAAGCCAGAAAGATTGCAGATTACCATAGCTAATATTCAGTTTATCTCCATGGAACTATTAAAGGTTAGCAATGCTCTACAAAGAGAGGTGGTGGACAGAATGACTACTAACTTCTGTCTTCGGTTCCAACTAATTGTAAATTATATAAGAATTGCTCAATCACTCGACAAGATTCAGATTGTATAAAACAAAAGATCCATTCTTGAATTCTTTCTAGTTAAATTAAAAGTGTGGAAAGAACGGAACATCAACAGGGAGGTTATCATGTCCAGGTTCCAGAAAGGGTGAAATAAGACTGATGCTCTAATATTAGACTTCTTAAACAAGAACGCCAACCTATATGTTCATCCTCTTACTGATGTTGACAAAAGACGTACCAGATCAGGCTTCTGCCTTTGTAATTTTCTTCCCTTCCGTGCTGCTTCCTCTGGACTTTTTGCATGCACTATGTCTTCAATATACTTTCCTACTTCAGGATCATTCATCCCCATAAACTTGTGTGCCTGTATTTGAGATTAACATATTAAATCAATAACCAGGACGGATTTGACATAAAAAAATATTTTTCACACGCAGAACAGGACCTGATAATAGTGCTCTACACTTGACCAAGTAATGCAATCACCATTATCATCAGGAACATGAATTGGATGGTGAGAGAAGTTAGAAAAGGCACCATAAGGATCCCATGCTTTATAGAAGAATATAATGCTTGGATCGTAAGGGGAAATAGATGGGTCAATTGCAGAAGTTTCATCCATCGATGGAACTGAAGGAGTCAGGTCAGGAACAGGCTGAAGAAATCCACTGATAAGCATATCAGGACCAATCTGTATCATGTATAAAATAAGCCATTAATAGAACTTTGAACCTGAGAAAAAAAATTCAATATGAAGGGTTAGCCTAGTGAAATATTAAACACTCGATTCAAACTGGAGCATATATCAATCATTCCCAGCTTGTTGCAAACAAAAGTGCTGAGGATCAGGTCATAGCCTAGTGGTAAAGGTGTTGCCCTTTTTATGAGTTGGTCATAGGTTCAAATCCTTATTCCCCCATCTCGCAATTGAAATACAAAAAGTTCTTCTGAACAGTCCATGGGATTTTAATAAGTACACCAACAAGTCTTCTTATCAGTTACGGTATGACTTTTTATTAATTGTAATTTCCTTTACCATCCATAGTAGGCTAAAACCCTTTAAAGAGTACATGCAGTCCAGTACAATATATGTAATGATTTTTAGTAACTATCATATACTCCCTCAGTCCCAATTATTTGCCTTTGTTTCCATTTTAAATTATCCCAAAATTATGTCTTCATATCCATTTTATAATTTTTATCTTCCTTCTATACCCTTATTTGAAAATAAACAAAATGAGAGTTACATTCTCTAGAATATAACAAATGCATTATTTGACTCTATTTCTCTTTTTTATTCGCGCACATATACAGATACTTGAAAATTTGAATTTTTTATAGCCAACTTATATGAGGGTCAAAGTCATATATAAATACTTGTAAATTTAAATTTTTTTATAGCCAACTAAAAAATTCAAAAAATTTAAGATTTCTTAATGTGTGCAAAAGTCAAACAAGACAAATAATATGGGATGGAGGCAGTAGTAGATATTGTAACATATAAATCATAAACAATCACTTGTAAATTTCAAGTTTTAATCAAGAAATTTAGCACGAACCACAAAAGTAAAGTTGGGAGAAATTAAGTTTTGATATACACTATAAATATTTGCTAAACTGTTTAACATTAAAATAGCTTACGATATCAGTGCCTATATGTCTATTTGTTTATAATTTTCTTGACATAATTCGCCTAGATTAGTTTATTGTGTTATTTTCTTGAGCAATAAATCAAAACTTGAGCTTGTGCACTCTGTCTGTGATTATACTTGCCGATATATTCATGCAGTATTTTATTCTTAAGAATTCGTTCTAATCATTGTTCATGCATCAGTTAATGTGGATTTTGGCTATCCCCGCTATATTTTCCCCTGATGTTTTTGGTAAAATTTTTGCTCGACAACATGCATATTTAACATAAGTCGTGGAACATAACTGCTTCCTGATATTCTAGTGCTTGAAGTCCTGAACTACTCGTGTGTTTATGCAGAAGCCATAGGCATATTACTGGTTCCCTATTTCTGGGAACACACTCATTACAAAGTGACAAACCAGCTGCCTTTCACATGGTAGTATCCAGTAAAACTGGACTCACCTGTTTGTTTGCCATATGTGTTTGTTCGAGGCTTATTTGGCTGTTTCTCATTATATATTGATACATAATCTCTACTCTCGGGGTGTGAGGCTGATTAACTCTGTGTCAGGTAATCTCTTGTATAACTTACTAGTGGTTTTAAGTGCAAAATGAATAATTTCACGAGCTTAATTGAAATATCTTCAAGATTTTGACATTTACTAAAAAGAAAACTAAAACTTTATTTGCTTTGTGTTAGACCCCCAATTATCGCAACTTACCATAGGCGTGCAAAGAAAGTAAATATGGTAGATGCATAATTAGTGGGTCAACTGATTGATTATCATGAATGGGACAAAATCACTTGATTAAAGGGACAAGATATATGATAAGAATAAATGGGAGATTATATGTTGGTTAGAAGAAGATTCTCTGCATAGTTTGGAGGATTAGATTGGGAAAAATAAAGTATTTAATCTAGCATCTATTAGCGGTATGGGTATTGAGTTTTTATAAGAAGTTTTGTAGCAGAGAAGCTCTGTTGCGATGGTGAAGCACCATCTATTGTAATTCTGGTGTAGCATCAGAATATATCTAAAGTATTTCAGTTTCTATTACAATAAATATTACTACTATTCTCTATCTTCAAGTTATAGTATCTAGATACATAACACTTTGCATTCGATAACTAGACAACAATTATAACATTATTTCGGCAAAAAAGACAAACAATGTGAACCAACCTGCTCATAGCAAACATCACTTAACTCCAGTGCTTGTGTCATCTCAACCATCCCAAGTTCACCTACCGGAGATGGTGCATTCTTTCCCCCAATTATTTTAGGAGCAACAAATGCATAGACCTGCATAACCACACAAAAAGTATATAGTACACAACAATATGATATAGTTTGTTTAATCTATATGCTCTTCGACGTATGTTCATGACATTAGGTGACCCGCATGTAACCTGAACAATTGGAGTCTAGAACAGTCTTTTGTAAGATAGATAAGATTAGAAACATACTTGACAAAAATTTCTAGTAATTGTGCATTCGTTCATAATGTTAAGTCATCATATGTACATTCACATATAAATAACATAATAAGAGAAACATAACAACAGTAAAGGTTTGCTTCAGTAGTGTTTTTAAAGTTAAAATGGAAATACGTATTGATGACAAAGCCTGACCCAGCAATTACTCGCAAACTATTACCTGAAAAGAGATAAAATCTGACATATATTATATTGGTATAGGTAGGGAAGCTAACTTTATTGCAGAGCCAAAGAAATTGTAAATTCAAAGTGGAGCATGAGGGTATTTATATATACAGTTCATAAAGAGATGACTTGAGGCATTGACTAAGGTTCTTTAGGGAGACAAAATTAGTGATTGCTTTCCATGATGTATAAGTGAATACATGGACCTAATAATTAAAAACAAGTAAACTTAAATATTAAATTGTCAAACACCTTGTGGATGACACTGGATGAAATTGCAGATGCAGCTAATGACCCTCCACACTCCCAAAAAAGTGAAAGATAACCACGATCATACAAGTAATCTGTGACATCCCTAGGATTTAGGATATCGAATTCCACTACTTCAACGCCTTTCGAAGCAAGAAGCTTTTGGAAACTCTTTCTAGCGCCTCTTTGTGTTGCGACTATGGTAGGTACTTCAGCAACATCCCAAAGATTTGCAACCTCAGGAAGATCAAGAGACTGTGACATTACCAGCCTCAAAGGCATGTGGCCACCTCCATGTCTTGCAGTTAGTCGTGGATCTATATTTAAACGCAGATTAGAACTGCACAGTTTATATTTTGAGTATCTTCAGTAATTTAAAATAGCAGCTCATAGAATTCCATACTATCTTTGCGTACAGTATTTCCTCCTACAATAACAGCATCACTTCTTCCCCGCAATGCAAGAACTTGGCCTCTTGACTGTCTGCTGCTTATCCATGATGCATGCCCACTAGAAGCAGCAATCTTTCCTGGAAGCACAAACAAGGAAGACAGTGGGAAACAAATTAATCACTCAAAATGTACGAGGATCTCAAAACTTATTATACAGCAATCACGGAGTTGATCATTTTTGTTAAATTATCTCTGCATATTATTGCTCACCATCAAGGGTCATTGCATACTTCAGAACAGAATATGGCATGCGACAAGCAGCTCTATAAAGCAAAGGAGCATTGACTACGAGGCAAGGTTTTAGAGCTTCCTACAAAAAACAAATAGGATATTAGAATCTAGAAAGAAATTTCAAGGGCATGAGATGGAGTTACGAAAACTATAGGCTGGCCTACTGGATTTATCTTAAAGCCAATGTAAACACCATAGCATCACAGGTGAATTGGTTAGCATTCTCAGGAGAAATAAGTTTGCGTCCCTACTTCCTAAATTTGTATATAAATAAAAACAGGACAGGTAAGCAACTTTAGTGAACATACAATATGTCTTCAAATTTCCTACACTTGATGCACTTGAATTTTTGGGGAACAAAACGAGTCCATTACCTCCGGACACTATTGTGCTCGGAATCGACTCATCAATTTCAAACTCGAATTAAAAATTCACAAATGAATATAAATCCATCGTCAAGTTCGAGTCTAATAGGAAATACTTACAAGTTTCAAATTCCATGAATACAACATGATTAAATCAATTGAATGAAATCGAATAAAGAGCTACAAGTAATATTCCTAAGTTTTCTTTTTTAAAATAGGAGATAAGCAAAAATACCTGCACAAAGACGTAAATGAATTTTAAACCTATTATCACTTCAAAAACAAGAAATATACTTCACTTCTTAGTTATAATATTATATAACTGATAAATAATTTTTAAAACTGCTTACATATTAACTTCTTTTCCAATCTCTTAACTTAATCTAACTAGAGACCTAGTAAATTCGTATACTTTACTTTTTTTTGCTCTTATTTTGTCATTTTTTGCTACATGCCTTCATTAAATTTAATGGTACTTCAGTGTATTATATTACTACAGCAACCATGCTCCATCGACTTCTTCTACTGATAGTTCCGTTTTACCATTTGTGGTTGAATACAGCTGAAAGTTTTTTAATTCGTCAAGAGCATTAGGTTTGAGCTAATATATTGACATCAGAGCCTAAGTCAAGGCTCCACAAAATCACCGAGACAGTGAGACGGAGTTCTAATGTCATGTACTCCATTTGAAAATTTCTGGCCGTTGTTAATTAATACAAATTTACGTATCTGGCAAATGAATAAATCCCTACCTCAATGGCTTTACTTTGAAGATCTTCCCCAAGGACGTCAACCTGCAATCCTTCGCTTCTTAATATCCGGATAGCAATTCCCCGGAGATGCTGCAATGGATGCCTTATTCCAACAACAACTCTAGTAATTCCTCCCTACTAAACAGATATCAGTTAACAAATTTAATTAACTTATCAACTTTAACATTAGCTGATAATTATTTATTAGAAGTCACTGTGAAAAGTGCATATCTTGTACAATTTTACGCATCAAAAGATCTCTATTTTTAAATAAAGACTACATAACAAAATTGTTTTGGGGAGTTAAAGCTCAACAAGATTTTACTCCTCTTGACTGATTAAAGCTCATCTAAAACTTTACAACATAATTATAAGATTTATCTGATGTATATTGACCTGAATCAATTACTGGAGATTTTAGAAAAGCAACTATTTCTAATAATGTTGCAACTTGCAAGTACATAAAGAAAAATATTATACTTAATTATGAGACAGTGAAGAATTGAGTTGGAACAAAATAATACAAGACAAAACAATTAGTACAGATATATCTGCCATATGTAGTCATAATGTTAAAAACACCTTAATAAAAGACGACACAGCAGTAGAATCACCATGGCAGTCACCAGGTTCCATGTTGACATAAGCTGTGGCACCCTTGCAGTACTCGCCAGCAGCTTCTACAGCCTGCAATTCTGCAGGCTTTGTCCCCTGTGCATGAAGGTAACCTTCTCCGACCACCCTGGTGCCAGAATTCACAGCAATCACACACCCAAAATTCGGGTGTGGTGCAGTAAAGCCAGCGGACTTGTCAGCCAACTCGGCGACACGCTTGATGAACGAAGCGTCGAGAGTGTGGGATCCATTGCTACCATTAATAGATGTACACATAACAGGACTAGCAAAGGGCCTTGTCGAGAATAAGCCCATCATGATTCTTGATTAAGATGTTCTTGTATTCTTCTTGTGTGGATAAAGTCACACGTCACACTATTGCTTTGTTTTTTAGACAAGTATTACTTGTCTCCTTGGGTGACAAACTGAGAGTCGATTACTAAATCTTCAAATATACTCGTGATTCACTCGTTGCTGCAAACTTCCAACATCATCAGATTATTGAGTTCGACTAAGACAATGAGATTGCTACTTTGACTTACAAAGTGACTCACAATTACTATCTGGCACAAGAAAAAAGCGTGTGACAACCATAAACATGTTCTCTTTTGCTAAATCAATAGTAAAAATTAAAAGAAAGGAAATTTGGAACGCTGAAAGCAGTATAAGACTTATACTCCATCGATTAAATGAAACTTGCACAATTTTGAGGCAATCATAATGGTTAAAATCTACAATTTTCCATTCCCACCTCATACAAATTTAAACTAGAGCTAAACCCCACAATGCGCTTCATTCCTAGTTGTACTCTCAATTTTGTCAGATATATATTCCAACAAATTCATAAAAAAAAGAAAGAAAAATGTACCATCAGTTTCTTTATTCTTACTCCTTAAATTTAGTTTTACAGTTTTTAATTACATTCCATCCCGAATCCATTCCTTCCAACAAACTGGAGCCTTGTTATCTACTCCATATCCATCCCAATTCTTTACATTTTCTATTTTCGAACATTTCTAAACTTTACAAAAATACTAAAGTATTAATAATTAAAAAAAAAGTCAAACATTAACAGCATTCACTGAGCATAAACTTTAATCTCAGACACTCTATATAAATTATTCACATTAATATAAATAAACACAGAGTATATCATAATTATACTTACAGGGGTGAAATCCAGAGAGAGAGAGAACAAATGAAATCAAGTCGATAACTCTGGTGTATAGTATTTACATGTATTGTGTGTGTGTGTGTGTGTGTGTGTGTGTGTGTGTGGCTCATCGCTCACATGGAACCGAATAAATACAACTGGTAAATCTAGTATATCCATTGAACAGAATAATTTATTTTAAAATAATCTGGAAATATACTATACTCATTTCGGATTTTCATTAATATTAATAATTTTTCATATATTATTTCAGAATTTTTTTTTCATATATATTTTTTTATTATTTTAATAGTTACTCCCTCCGTTCCAAATTAACCGTATTTTTTTGGTCAAATTGATCAGAATTTGATTGAAAATTATATATGATATATAATTGGAAAAAACTATAAAAAATATATCATTAAAAAATATATTTATTTAATCTATTTTAAAATATATTTTGTAAAACAATGATTTTTAATCTCAATCAAAATTGAATCAAATTGACCATAAAAAAGACTAACAAATTTGGGAGAGAGGAAGTATTTTAATTTTATTTAGTGTATAAAAATATTATTATATTATCAGTAGTAATACTAAGTTATAATATAAATTCATTTAAATAATTTATTTTTTTAGGATTTTAATTTATTATAATTTAATATGATTTACTCTTAAGTAATAATATGTAATCCTAATAAATTTTTAATTAATCATTAATAAATTTAAATTATAAGATTTTAGTCTGTTAAAATAAAAGTATTAATTCATAAATTTATTATTTATCTGATCGGTTTGTAATGTATTATCAAAGAGTATTACTAGGGGTACAAAATTAGATACAAAAAATTGGTCCCAAATGATGTGGAACATGTCACATGTCAATTTGGAAAATTTTAATCGGTGAGATTTGTATGAATACATTGGGATCCATTACATTTAATAAAATTACAATCAACACGTGTCATTTTGGGAAATATTTTTGTACCCAATTTTATACTCTAGCATTACTCATTATCAAAATTCAAAACATTAAAATTTGATATTCGATTGTTCGTAGATAGGCTGATTAGTCAAGAGAACAGTTTTTATCAACTGCAATCTACCAGCAAAGCTTAGAACAGTATATTCATTAGTGTCGAGCGGTTGGGAAGTTGCTTTACAAAAAGAGCCTGTAACAACAGACAGGCCAAGCTACATTTCGCTGAATTAGGTTGGATGACAGATATAGCAGAAAACTGATTCACCCCCATTTAGAAGCATCATTATAGACTTCTCATCATCTCTAGCAAATAAGATGACATTGTCTGCAAAAATGAGGGACGGGGATGGGGGGTTTCTTTGACGGAGACCAGATTTTCCAGCAAAAGATCCTTCAAGAGACCCGCTTATCTTTATGGAGAACATAGTGGGTGTAATACATTTTGTTACCAAGGCCAATAACAATTCCAGGAACCCCATTCGAACCCATCACACTGAAAAGAAACTTCCAGTTCAACGTGTCAAAAACAAAATGGTAGTCCTTGCATACGGCCAGCTAAAAAAACATTATTACCAATAATGTTAGTCCTTCCAGGAATGAATGCTGTTCGATTGGGAGATATCAGACTCGACACAAAAAATTTCATTCACCTTGCCAAGATTTTTGCAATACATTTATAGATTGTATTGCAACACAAAATAGGATGGAAATGATGCATTGAAGTGACAATCAAGGTTTTAGGAACTAACGAGAAAACAGCTGGGTTTATAATCTGTGGTAGATGAAGGTTAGAGGTAAAAATGCATTACTCCTCTACACATACATCCACCCCCTATGAAATTCCTAATAGCTATTGATCGAGGCCAAAACCATTATGTATCTTGCAATGCACAAGTGATAAGTGCAACTTTGTATAGCAATCAGAACGTGTAGTCACAATACAAATAATTAGTACTTCCCCACTATCAGCAATATCACAAGGTCAAAAATCACAGGCAACTACACTGACAAGATTGAAAAATTGTACCTGGGCAAAACCATACTGCCGTCAAAACCTCCAAGTAACTTCCCTCTATTACCAAAATCACAAGAAAGCACAGTATGCGAAACCGCAAGAAAGCAGTTTATGGATAAAATCACAAAATCGATAAAAAAAAATCACCGTATGGGTGAAACTGCAAGAATATTCATATTTCTGCTACTGCCAGATGTAACTAAAGCTCCTCACCAGAAGTACCAGACCCACATTATTGTAATTGCGAAACCAGAGTAAAAAAAGCATACAGCCGTCATTAGTTTTCGATTAGAAATAACTAAATTCCGGGTTTGCAATCACCATAAGATTTCATTAATTAAAATGCAAATATCAAACTAGACATCATCCAACATCAATCATGCATTATAATGTATCATTTGGTTGATATTACAGTATTCAGGACATCCACAGTACTAAACTTACAGTATGATATGCTTTCACCCGAAAGTATAACCATATCATTTATCATATACATATACCGGAGAGTAATTATATAAGTTTCACTCAGTTCTTGAGGAGACAATACACCTCATAGACTAAACATTCAAGCACGGGCTGTACAATGAGATCCACCGAGGAATCTAATCAGGCAGGTAAGGCATAGCTTGTTTCGGTCCAGTTTGGAGGATCCATCACAATACAAGGATCAGTCTTTTCAAAATCAGCAACCTGGAGCAGCACAGTTTTAATTACAGAAATCGAAATAAAAATGAAATTTGACCAAAAAAATTTCGAGGAAAGGAAATAATTTACCTTCTGGTTGCAGGAAGGACAGTAATGATATTTATGCCAAAGGCAGTCCATTGAAGGACAAAGAAAGCATACCCCAAGCATGAACGGCATCATACAAGCAACAGTAGCTGCCAAACTTGGTTTAGATCTAATCCAAATACGGAGACAGTCAATAATACAAAAACAATTAATATAATACATCATAAGGAATTACGAAAAGTAAATGTAAGCCATAAGGCCCTGTAGTTGTGGTTACATGGATAGAACAGTAGCATGACAAAATGCAATTCTAGCCTTGATTACCTTATATCTAGATACAAAAGAAGTCCATGAATCCAGTAAAACTAGGCACATAACAAATAATCAGATAATTTGTAATTGAACTGTTTACGACTCATTAATTTACTAAATCCTAATAATCCGATTATTATTATTAAGTAAATATGTTAAGTTACCAGTTCTCCTAAAACCTTGTTAAGTTATCCGTCCTCCTAAAACTTCGAGGTATTAGGAGTCTGACTTACCAGGATCTTATATTATTCTAAGAGAATAACAAAAACATATCGGATCTCCGTGATATGATATCTAAATAAAACTATCGGTTAAGTTTCTTATTCGTGACGAAAATTGGCATCAAGAAATAGGATAAGGATACAAAAAAGATACCGAATAGTGGTGAGAGCGGAATTAGAACAGTGAGGGCATTGAAAAGGAGCAGGAGTGTCTCTATAAATAGTCTGGTGTATTGGTATGCCTTTAGGATCTCCAAATATTGCATTTGGTGGAAACCTACTGTTGTATATGGGATTATTATTAGTCTGCGCCACGTAGTATCCTCCGCCGGCCGGCTGCTGCTGCTGCTGTTGTTGGTAGTACATCTGCGGCGGTGCCGCCGGGGCTTGGTACGCCGGAATTCCCATCACCGGTTCTTGCATCTTTTGTTGTTGCATCTTTGTGTTGTTCGTTTGATCTCGATTCTGATGATGATGATGATGATCTTGACTTGCTATATATGTATGTATGTATGTATGTATGTATGTATGCCAATTGTCAAGAAGCTTCGATTTGTCCTGCTTTTACTTTTCTAACGCGCTTCTCACCCAACTTGGTATTAGAAACAGTTTGAAATATATTATGTAAAAATTATTATTATAAAGGTTTGAATCAAACCGTAGTGTTCAAAATTATATTTATGTATTATTATACATAAATAATTAATTATGTTGATATGAGTTAAAAGTAAGCACTAAAGAAACAATTAATATGACATTAATTGGGCCTAATTTGGTCGAAAAGGGAGGCTCATTTAATGAGACTCGAAACCCTAATTATTGTAAATTCGTAATTAATTAATTAGCTAATTATACAGCTAATTAATTATGTCCAGCTACAAGGAAACTACTTCAAGGAGTAGCCCCTAAGACATCTCAATCAACAAGAAAACATATTCCTACATCGAAACTACTTCTATCACAAGAAGTACTCTCTACGTTTATATAAAGGGTCTAACCCCTCATTATTAAAACTACGTCTGTCTTGATTCTCAACACATACTGAGATGCGTAGGCATCTTATGAAGGCAGAATTAAGCTACGAAACACAAGTACAACCATTAAAACTCGATAAGTTCCAACACACATCGCAATAACAACACCCTAGTTTTTAATCTATAACATGTGTAATTACTCGTTTATAAATCAAACAAATATTTATTAAATATTGCATATTTAAAAATTATATTATTTATTTATATAAGTAAAAGTCCTTTATTAATGTATTTTAAATAATAAAATAAATGAGTTACATGCTTATAACTCATAATCAACCAAACACATATTTTTCATTTATACAGGTACCTATACAACGTAACCTAGTTCCCAGGAAATTACAATTACACCGTAACTAGAAATCTTGTCAACCAAACGAGACCCTAGTCTTTACCAGGAAAAATGCTATCCAAAATATTTATATTTTTAAATATAAAATTAATATTTTTGAGGAAATTTAATAGCCAAATTTATAATATTTTTCTAAAATTTATTAAATAAATTTTTATATGATTTTTTTAACATAAATCTACTATTATTATCTGTAACATTAATATCAAATATTTATTATTATAATTATTTGGTATTTCATTTATTTTACTTACCTATGCACTTTATTTATATTGAGAAAAAAAGGAACTCGATGACTTATATTATATTTTAGTTTGTTGTCCCCTCGAGTAATTATTAAATTCATACTTGAGGATATCAACTCAAATTTTCATTTTCTTTTGTAAATGAAAATATTTATTTGTTTATACTAGTGTTGTAAGAAACGGAAATCGGAATTAGACGGTCAAGGCACGGAACATGGATTAATCGGATAAATCGGGCATTAATCGGAATTTAAACAGTTCGGTAAGCTACCCAACATGAATTAATTGGTACCGATTTTTAGAACAATAGTTTATTATTGGGGAGAGCGCGGTTCGGTTCGGTTCGGCTCGGTTTTTTACCGAAACTGGAACCGGAACCGCATATCTTTGGTTTTAAAAATTGAAAATCGCAACTGAACTATCAGTTTCGGTTTTAAAAAGACCGGTTCAGTTTTTATCGGTTCGGTTTCGGTTAAAAAACCGGATAAATAAAAATAAAAAAATATATAATTTAAATCATTATATTTTTACATTCAAAATTTATACAATCAAATATTTGATCACATTTTGTATAATAACACTATAAAAGAAAGGTAAGAAACTTTAACAAGTTAAATTGTTAACCGTAATATGTAATAAACTTTAATGAATTTATATAGATTTTATAGTATCAGAATCATGTCTTCTCATATAAATAGTTAAATATGGAACTGAATCAGTAGTAGCAAAATATTTTATTGCCGATACAATTTTAAGGTTGAATCAACATAATATGAATGTTCTTTATCGTAGCATGCAGTCTATAAAACACATAATCATGTCTAATGATATTTACTCCTCATTATATGTTTTTTAGTTGGAAAACAGAGGAGTAAAATGTTGTAAAGGGGTTGTCATATTCTCACATTCAATATTAGCATGTTGTAATATGAAATATAATTGAAAAGACTATGCTATAGGGAAATTTAATACTTATAATATATATATATATATATATATATATTATATATATATAATAAATTTATTTATTTTAATGATCAGTTCGGTTCAGGTTTTTTCGGTTTGGTTTTAACCTATAACCGGAACCGAAACCGATTAATCGGTTCGGTTTTTTATTCTTCGATTCGGTTTTTATCGGTTTCGGTTCTTATTCGGTTTTTTGCTCATCCCTAATTTATACCAAATCATTGCTGGTCAGTTGCAAAAAGATACGCCCCTGCGTCCTTTTTAGTTGTATCTTTTGACTTTTAATCTCGTAAAAAATAAACTTTCACAAATTATTTTTCAACTTTTCTTTTCCTAGATAAAATTTTAAATATTAAATTTTTATTGAAAAAAAGAAAATTTGAAAAATAATTTATAAAATTATATTTTTATGCGCATTAAAAGTCAAAAAGACTACTAAAAGGGGACGGCAGGAGTAATATTTAGTTATAAAAAAAAAAGAAAAAAAATATTTCAGTAGAAATGTATAATTCTGTCATTTGAAATTCTAGAATTATATAGAATTATATCATATATAATTGGAATATGGGTCTGGTTTGGTCGTCAGGGATAAAAATGTAAAATTTTAAATATTAGTTGTTTAGTTAATTAATTGATTAATGTTCGATTCCCTACAGGTATATGAATTAACTTAATAATATTTCTAAATTATATCATATATATAATTAAAATAAGAGAGATAATACGGCATGGTCGTCAGGGTAGGGATGTAAATTCCTAAACATTATTAATTAATTAATTATTTGATTCAGGTTCGATTTTCCGCGAGTACAAAAATTAACTTAATAATATTTTTAGATTTATTTGTTAATAAAATGATTAAGGTTTGATTATCAACCAATATCAATAATTAAGTTAATATTATTTTAGAAGAAAATATATTAAAATTGAATAAATATAAATTTTCAAAAATTTAAAATTTTAATTATAAAACCATTATTAAAAAGAAACCGCATCACATGGGGTATAAGTTTAATACTACAACTTGTAAACCAGGTTTAGTGAATAAGATGTTCATCACTCATTAAAATCATGTTTCGAGTTTCGAATACAAGTACACCAATTGAATTCAACACATTATTCGAATTTGGGTTGCATACAAGCAACATACAACTGAATCCTTTTCTAGATATTTTTCTTTTTTCTTGAAAGTACCAGAGGAAAAAATGAGAGCTGCTGAATTCGGGCTAATAAGATGCACTTTTAACATCAAAATGAGTCACCTTTCCTTTGTTTTCACCCTCGATCGATAATTTTCTGGAGGATTGCCTGCAGAAGAGAGCAGAAAGTTAGGCATCTACAAACACCCATGTATTTGACAAAACAAACTTTCATTTCTAATTGTACCAACTTTTAAACAATGCTTACAAGTTTATTTTCGAACTGTAATATGGCAATTTGCACATTTAAAGCGTATATGCTGATTCTTTTTTATATATCTATTGAACTCAGCAATTCAAACATTTATCCATTTATCTGTAAGTGATTTCCAGTGCTAAACAGCAAATGAATGTACATTAAGAGTATCTTAGACTAGATACATCTCTATAGTCTTTTTGTCAACTTACTGGACAGCAACGGTACGATTTCAAACCAAGATGTAACTCGTGCGATGAAATTAGTAGCTTGACTGGATGATATTCAACTGACTGAGTGTGTCCTCTACTGTCCACAAGAGAAATTAATTCACGCTGTAGAAGGTGCTCAAAGGCCTGCGAAGGCAAGAAGAATTGCAGATTAGAAAATCATCAAGAAAACACAAGGAATGGTGCATTTTATGTACAGGTAGAAGGACCGTGCTTTACACACCCGTAAGCAAACACTTCGTGCATAATACTCGGATGTCTGAAACGAATCATGTATGCTACTGTATTCTGACATATTGGATAAACAATTTAAGTTAAACTAACATTAGGCATTTTGAGAAACAAAATAAACATAAAAATGCTTGAGGCAGACCTTTCATTATGGTATTGAAGTTGTACGATTCTTGCTCTCTGACTTCCAACCTCATCATGCAAACCAGAATGTAGAGTTCAAGAACAGAGCAATCTGCTTTTACGAAACAAGTGTCCTCAATTCAGTTACATTTTAAAATGGACAGAGATAAAATAATGAAAGATATAAAAGGTAGTTGTGTGTATTTCATCACATTATCACCTCACCCTACAAAAGGTTTAAAACTAGAATTGTGAACTACTTCTTGTTAGTTGATTGGCATTTCAGCAGTTTCCTAGGGCTTAAACACGAGGTAAAGGCACTAAGAGAATAAACTTTTAAACTATCAATGCCTACAGGTCTCTTAGGGTCTGTTTGAGATTGCAGTTCAAAACTGTTGTGCTGTGGGAAAAAGTGTTGTCAGAAAAATCAAATGACTTTGGTAATATTTTTATTTTGTGTATGTTTTGAGATAGAATATAAAAAAATGTTTTTTCGGAAGGTTTGATAGTGAGAGTTGTAATTATTTCCTTTAAAAGTTCAAAAGCAACTTTTCAAAAAGTATGGGGGATATGATTTTCTAAAAACAGCTTTATAGCATAAAACACTTTTCTGAAAAGCTGCTTTTGAATTTCAACTTGCTTTTCAACAAAAAACTGTTGTTGCTGTCTACAACAGCAATATCAAGCGAGACCTTAGTCTTGGGATCATTCATAAAATGACATCACAAAAGTATATTGGTCCGTGATTAGAATTTCTCTACATCCAAACAACACGAACCCCCCTCTTCTCTTTTTCAAAACTAATACCTTTCAAGCATTCTAGCTTTGGTTGCCTTTGAACACCTGCAAGTGCAGCTTTGAAGTTCTCCAAAGTCAAGAAACCTGATTTCATATCCATATGACAAACAGCAATAAACCTGGTGTATTTACAAACCGAAGTAAGTTTTGGGATAAATAACGGAGCAGCACCATATATTCACAACAGTATTTATCCTCTAACAGTTAAAATGAAAAACTTACAGGAATCTAATCAAATGGTTAAAGGTGGAATCCGAAGTTGACAATGTATCAATAATAACTTTGCATCTTCCATCTTCTAATAATTTCTGTAGCATGTCAAGGACTTCATGCCATAGGTAAGAAAATTTGTAATTGTGAAGTCCAGTTATCAGTTTAATTTATAATCAAACCTTGAAAAACACTGATTTATTAACTTAAATCATCTTCAATTTGAAGCTCCTAGTGACTATTTCTTTCAAAACAATAGTTCCTTCCATCAGTTAAACTTATTTATGCTGTATGGAAACACGCAGGATACAAGAAGCCTAGCATTAAATTCAGTTGTGTAATTGTCAGGAAGGCTCGAATCTGTAGGCAATAGCAACATGTGCTTTATCAACCTGTTTGGACAAACACAAAAGAAGAACATCAGAAATTTTTTAACTTGCATGTTCAATCCTGAGAGATAAAGTTGCTCTGCCTAGAAAGTGGGAAATTACCCTTGTAGATCTTCTTTCGAGGGAGGAAGGAACAACAATTTTCTATGTGAAAATCGAGATCGTACTCTTTTCTCCAAGAGTTGATCAGCATCCTGTATATCATTTATGTATATCAGGATTCTATACAATTTTATCCTACAAATATGTCAATATTTTAGCATGCACTAGTCAGAAAAACTGTATAGCTAAAAGATGAAGCATCATTTCTAATTAAATTTATCAAGTGCTTCATTACCTACTAGGTGGATAGAGTTGTAAGGGAACCCTGAGTAAGAATAATAGTTTATCCTAAATTTAGATCAAAGTTCAATTAACTTACCAGGCGACAACTAATGCCGATGACTACAGCTTGTGATGACACAGACTGCATTGCATCTAGCAAGCTATAAAGTAATCGTTGCTTTCCCTGAAAAGTTTAATGTTGACAATAATCAAAATAGTTGTCACAAGAAAAAAAAAAACTCTGTAAAACATTGGCATAATGTATACTACTTAGTTCATCCCTTGACATATATATTGATGTCAATTCAAAGAAACAAACATGTGCATACAAATGCATACATTAGGTTTTGTGGTGTAAAAAACGGCGAGGCATCATGTTACCTGCGCAAAGAGGTCAAACTCATCCAGTACAAAAATGACTGTTTTATGTGCTAATCCACACTCCCTGGAGACAATACACCGAAGTACATATAAAAAATAATAATTACATTACTATTTTAGTTAGTTTGGTGAATCACTGCAGTTACGATAATCAAAAAAGGTTGTTTACTGAAAACTATACTCACCGCAATATGTCTATCATGAATTGGTTATTATCATCAAATGATGCCTGAAAAGTAATCCGTGTTCATAAAACACCTCGGTCCAAAAAGCATATAAATAAAATTCCTCCTAATCAATTTGAGAGTATGCATCTTACCACTTTGGAGAACGATAACTGGTGCTCTGCACATAACTGTCTAGCAATTTCCTGCATATTCAACAATGTTGTTTCTAAGATAAAAGGTAGAACAAATGAAAAACTAAGTGGCCCCAAGTGGTCCTAACTATATACAATGCAACTTATCTATGTTCTCTTTGTTACTAAAAAGAACTAACAATCTTTCACGTCATTATTATAAAGTAAGTGTTCTACATATATACAGACCTAGCCTGTTACACTTGAAAATGCAGAACAGCAACAAGATGACTTGCGAACATATGGTAGTAATATAATTGAAGAAGAAGTTGCTGAAAAAGAAAGTGAGATTGATGATCTTATAACTTTGAATGGGCTTAGAAAGTCTAGAAGGCAGACCAGGGAACCCACATGGCTGAAGGATTATTACAAGGGTAAATCAGGAAGAAAGCATTAGATTATTACCAGCAAAATGACAGATGTACGATTAAGATTATTAATAGTATTTACCTTATGCTTATTCTATATATCGAGGGATATTGTAAACAAGGGGGTTATGTATGAAAATTGTTCTTTTCTATTTTACTTTTCTTTCCCTTCAAGTCTAGCTGAGACTCAAAACCAGCTTCATAGCCACAAAAATCAAATTTCGAAAGTGAAAACAGTAACCCAAAAGGCCAATAACAGGCATCTGGAATTCAGAGTAAGGTACTAGGAAGCCAAACCTTAAGCGCACATTTGTCATCACTATGCAAAAGACCATTCAGTTTTATCTGAAAACAAAAAAAGAAGAATCTAGTTACAAAAACAAAACACATAATGTAGTTGCATAACTATCAAACAGCAAACCGCTTAAAGCAAAGTAATATTTCCACACAAGTGTTTCAAAATTATCCACAACTGATTCTTCTTTTAATAGTAATACATGTGTGTACTTGTGCAAAAATATCTCCACGGAACAACCCCCTTATTAAGCTCTAATGCACAAATCAACATAATTACTTGTATACTAGGCTATGTGAATTAAAAAAAAAAATCCATTATTTCTTGCACATATATCAAACTATATTTCTAAAGCTATACATCACATTACTCGAATTTCCCAATCTACATAACAGGGTACACATACCGTTGTGATCATATCGGGATATTCTTTCAGCAAATCATCAAGAACAAGCTCCAACACCTAAACCCATTGCTCAAAAATAACAAAAAATCAAATAAACAAAAACACAATCTTTAAAAAAAAATTAAAAATAAGAAAGAATAAAATTGAAGACTTACAGCAGCCTTGCCGCAACCACGGGGACCAAGAAGCAACACAGAATTGTTACAAGCCTCAGTTATTGAACTTGCTATTATAAACCTCAATTTGCTAAAAAACACAAAACCCACAAAATATAATCAATGAAATGCAATAAAGATACAAACTTTATGGTAAAAGCAAGAAATTAAAGTGAAAAATGACCTGTAATTGGTGTCTGGAGAGTGTGAGAAGTGAGTAAATATGAAATTAGGGTTACTAAGTCGGGTCCTGAGGAGGATTAGGGCTTGTTCTGCTGGATTATCACCACCCATTTTGTTTTAATTAACACAAATCACATGATTATACCTATATATATAGACACACACACACTCTCAACAGTCAACACGTCGACTGTGCACATACAGTGATATGGCGGGAAACCTTGTAACCTCCCAAGCAATTCCCCAGTATATATTGATAAAATATTTATATGATTATTTTGGTTAAATTACTATTTTTTTTAATTTTAATAGGTTTGGTTAAATTTATTTTATTGTTATTCTAGTTGGTATCATTGTATTAATGTAAAGTTTATACTAGTGTAACATCTCACATGAAATAAAATGGGTATATTTGAGAATTTTAAGGACGAGTCAATAATAATTTATGCTCCCTTCATTTTTTTATAAGTCGTTTTAATTTTTTACATACATTTTTATGTACTTTGATTATATAGTAAAAATTATTATTTTTAAAATTTTCTTTTTCTAAATTAAAATATAAATTATATATATATATATATATTAATTTAAAATAAGAATTTTTTTTCAAATTATAATTTTTATTACCTAGTCAAAGCACTTAAAAGTATATATTAAAAATCAAAATGATTTATGAAAAAAAAACAAAGGGAGTACCAAATTGCTAGTTCTTTTTAACTAACTAGTGGGTTGTTGAATACACAAATTTTACATGCATATTGTCTTTATCCTGTTATATAATAAGTCTGTATACGCATATGTTTTATGTGTATAGATGAATATACATGTTTGAGATGCGTATGTGATGTATTTAGGGCCACTCTTCGCGTTGAGTATTTTAGTTTCTCATCTAAAAAAATGTAATTAACCATTTTTTATTCGGATTTTGACCTTTTTTTATATCATAATTTGAAGATTAAATATCCAACATATCGTAAATTATGATAAATGATTCTTCCTATCAACGAAACGCAATTTAAAGTGACATTTTAAGAAAAAACTGTAACTTTAAAAACCATCGCTTAAGTTTAAACCGCTAAATGACATTCCTTTTCTTCGGAAAACGTATAACAAAATGTCATTGTAAGTGTCAGTTGCATGTTTCAGCCCAAAATGCAACTTAATCAATCTTTGATGCATTTTTACCATTTTTTCTTAAAAATTATTTATCGTAATCGTTGAATATGCGTTTGATGCGTTGATGAGTGGAGGTGTCTAGAAACAACATTAATATAAGAGGAGCATGAGAATTGAGGTGAGTTTAGCCGTTTAGGAAGGAATATATAGTATATCGATAAATAATTTTGAGTGAAAAAGAGAGAGAAAAAATCTAGATAATAATATGCTTGTACAAGTGATGGTGAGAAAAAAGATTTTTGAATAATATCCGATTTAAAAACGCCACTTAAACGTGGGATATTTAGTTTCAATTTATGATATTTACGCCTATTTTCCCACTATGATATTATATCCTATATATAATAAAAGTAAAAGAGATCTTATACAAATATTAACAAATGTGAAATGATTGATTCTTAATAACTACATAATACAAGCTTATAATTCGCACGGATGAATGACTAATATTTAGGTAAATTTATTTTTTATATTATATTTTATTGATATTTACTATAAAATTTTATAACGTTGAGAATTTATGTTAATATAATATAATTTTATCTCTGAGGAGTTGTATAAAAGGAGGACTATTGGGAGTTTTAGTTGTATGTTATTATATAATGATATTTATATATTAATATTCATAAACTTTAATGATATATTAAATAAAAATTATAGGATAAGTAGGATTCATAAAATAGAAAATATAGAATATAATGTAAATATAATATAATATTATCCGTGAGGAGTTATATAAAAGAAGGACTACCGGGGGTTAGAGTTGTATCTATGATATATATTCTTTTTAAAATTAGATTTTATTAAAATTGAATGGTTAAGATCGTTTTTATGGTTCATCTAAAATTGGACGGTCAGTAGGGGTTAGAGTGGTATGTTATTATACAATGATTTATATATATTAATATTTATAAACTTTAATAATATATTAAATAAAAATTATAGGATAAGTATGATTCTTATAGAATATAATTTAAATATAATATAATATTATCAATGAGAAATTGTATAAAATGTGGACTACCAGAGTTAGAGTTGTATGTATGATATATATTCTTTTTAAAATTAGATTTTATTAAAATTGAATGGTTAAGATCGTTTCTATGGTTCATCTAAAATTAGACGGTTAAGATCTTTTTCTATGGTTCACCTTAAACCAAAACTTTTAATTTTTCGGCTATAATAATATAGTATAGATTATACACTAATTAGTTATAAATTATAATTATTATTAAGATTTCTGACAACTATAATTTTTCTTAATTCGCTTCACATTATAATACAAACCATATTAGATATCTAAATAATATATAAATTTAAACTTAAAGAGCTATTTTGGAGTTAAACTATAACTCAAACTTTATTAGATATCTTAGTAATATATAAATGTGATTATTTATTTATATTTATTTCCGTTGATGTAAAAATATATAATTGAAATAAGTTAAAAATTAATATAATTATAATATATTAACACCTTTTAAAATTATAAAATTATTAGTAATTTTAAAATAAATAATTTAATTAATAAAACAAAATATCCGTGCATTGCACGGATTAAAATCCAGTCTTATTTAATAAACATAGCCGAAAACTGGAGACCAAAGTCTCTTATTTCTTGAATTTTTGTATTTTCCAAAATCTATTTATAATAATTACATATTTCATTTTGTTAAAAAGTGTTAAAAATTACATGTTTAATTTCATTTATCAATGACTACAGTAATCCATCCAAGAAACTTGAAACTATAATTATAGATTAATGAACGGATTAAGATGTGTAGAAGTATAATAACTCGAAGCCTAGACATATATCATCCCTTTTGTAATATGTACAACACTCACTTGTCTCTCTCTCCAATGCTCCTCCATCACGTTTCATGAAGCTCATGTACAATAACAATTGCCAAAGCTATAACCGAAAAGAAAATTTGTCATTGTATCTTATCTTTTTCTATCAATGCTCAGTATCCTAAAGACAGGCTTCTTTTATATATCTACACATATCAGCTTGCTGTAGATAGAATAAATCACAAACTCATTTATACATGTGTATGTACGCAAAGAGAACATATACTCGTGTGTTTTGAACCATCATTACGACGTAAGGTCAAGTGTTCTTCTCCAAAACTGAGAGGGCTGGTGTTAGGTAATTATTTGCTTTGTCCGGTAAATGTGCAACCTGCATATGGAAGTCATAAAATGGTTATGCAATCTAGTAGCTGGCTATCGCAAAATGTTTTTTCGTCTAATTAACATTTTTAAGATAGATATCATAAAATATCAGTTTCTGACAGACGCCGAAGCTGTTTATGCACATAATCTGACAAGAAAAGGGAAGCTGTTTATGTGCTACATGAGGCCTGTGAATAACTACACTACGGTACTGATTTAAGAATATATAGACTGGTAAATGAATTTAAATACCAGCTCATACAGCTCCTTCCCTTGCTCAGCCACATATTCATAACACACCTGTAGAAAATTATATACATAACTTAGATTCATAAGTTAAATTCAGTGATAAAAGCACATATATATAGAATAACACCCACATCAAAGCTCTTGTTTCTGGCAGTTGAATCATGCAGTGCCTTCACACAGATATCGGCCACATCAGCACAGCTGATTCCCTGCATTTGTTGACAAATAGTCAGCTTAAGCACAGATCATTATTGTCTATTTATCATTAACAAGACTGAAGAACTCTTGCTTGTATCATATTTAACAACTCTGACCTGAGATATTCTGTTTCCTTGGTCAAAAACAAGCGCTCGTTGTCCCCCAGGTTCTTCCTGGACCAAAATAAAAATTAATATTACACTTGAGAGCTTCTTGCTTCAGTTAAGATATCTATGACTGAAACTCTTAAACCCTAAATTGTTTACAGGCGACATGGGAATGGGACATCATTCAATATACTATTGATAACAAGTATCTGTAAACTAATTCTAGGGAAGTGATAAAATTGAGATTATGGGTATAAAATGACCAAACAAGTATGTCCGTTCTTTTACATAGTATGGTGGAATATTCTCAACATTTGAGATGCTATACTAGCTATAGCATATCCCCTTGCTGCAAAAAAGATGGAATGGAGTAATTTTATCACTTGTCCTTGCTTTACAAAGTAAATTCTTGTAAAGCAAACAATATTGAAAAATTATCTGAGACTCTGAGTATAGTAAAATCTGCATTGGATTAGCTATCAAAACTCCCTAAAGCGATGGTAAAATATTCACGACTGTAAGGATGATAATTGCCAAGTCAACTTGGTTAGCAAAAAATGCTAAACCTTATTATTAAACATAAAGATCATAACTAATGTTACACAAGGTGGGGTTCGATTCGAAATGGAGTACGGAAACGGATACGCGGAACATCACTTTTAGTGAATCCGGTACGATGGAACGTATGGGTACGATAGAACACATGGGTACGATGGAACACATGGGTACGATAGGTCTTTTTTATAAAAAAAAATGCTATAATATATATTTTGCAATTAAAAACTCAATTAATAATATAAATATTTGTCATCAAAATTATTGTAACTAATATATTATTATAAGGTCGCTAATATTTTGTGATTCATAAGGTTATTGGGCCTGAAAATGATACAGTTAATTGAGCCTGAGCCTTGGGGTGTTTAAAACATTAAAAAGATGATTTATACAAAGACATTAGTACTGGATATTATGGGTCGTTACTACCAACATTTCGGGTCGCATCCCACAACGTTTCGGGTCGCGTTTGTTCCCGATTCGGGAACGAACGATCTGGGCCGCAGTACGTGGCTACGTCCCACGTTCCTTGTAACTATGATCATAACACTAACAAGAAAACTTCTAAGATATATTCTAATTGCTTAATATTATTGAGAATGTATATAAAATACATTTGCAATTAGTTGAGTGGTAAATATACCATTAATGGACCAGGGCGGATAATTGTGTACCCAAGGCCTGATCTTCTCAGTGAATCTTCCCCGGCCTTCACAGAATTGATGAGAATATTAGTTTCATGCAGACATATATATTCTGCTAAAGAAAATACAGTAATAACTAAAGAATGACAAACCTTTTTGGCTTTTATAACCTGCTCCCTCCTGTTAGGCTCTATCCCAGATCCTGTACACGAGACTAAAATAAAATCTGTTTCTTGTCCCGTCTGCAAACACGTGATTCATGTAATCTTATCATGAACAGAATACGGTACACAGTTACAAATGTAAGATGAACAAATTCATGTTACCAAGGGTTTCCAAATTGTAGTCAACCTGTTGAATTCTAAGCTTCAAATTTGTTGTAAATTATTAAATTTCCTTATTTTAAGAATCAGTAGAAGTGGCTTAGAGTAGTAGGACACTAAGTCCATATTTTTAGTTTATCTGTTGCTTGATTATAGGATTATGTGAATTGTCTGTTAGCCTTTATAACAGGCATTTCTCTTGTACTCCAACACGTAGTATATTTCCATGTGTTTTAATTAGAATAGGTTTTTAAAATAATAAGCAATAGATATGTGCTTAAAGCCAGGTAAAATTGGTTTTCAAAATAGATAGGCATGTGTCCCGGCCAATATATCGACCAACGGACTATCAAACTTTTAATGTTTCGGCTTTAATAATATAGTATAGATGTGTTAGGGATACCTTAAGTCATTGTATACCCTCTCCAATTCTCGGATTTTTACCAATTAAATTATAAGTGTATGGATTTTGGGCAGCATCAAACTAGTGTCAGAAAATTGTAATTAGTAAAAAAATACGAAACTAAGATAACTGAAACTGAACAAATCTAAGAAGATTAAACATACATTTTAATGAATGGAGAAACAATAGATATTCGGAAACAGCTTTGATGGAAGTATTGATTCTTGAGAGTGAAGAGAAAGCGATCCCGACACTTTCATGTAGGTTTCACTATTTAGCCTAATGCAAATTGACTGATATGACCTGGTTTGCATTGTAAAGAAAACTAGAAAGATGAAAAGACCGAGTAAATACTGTTTGCAGATAGAAAATCAACCTAAAATATTACAACTATGCATAAACATCACAACTATTTTTTAAGGACATAATTACTATTCATAAAGCTTTGTCTAACTATTATAATACAAAATACACTTGATGTAGATAAGGGATCTCTAAGAAAAAATCAATGCATTAAATAAATACATCACTACGACTTTCAACAAAAGGTTTCTCTTTGAGTCTCATTCTCTTCTGTTAATCTCATCTCCTATGGACACAGGCACACCGCCAAAAAAAGGGAAGAAATAGGAAAGTGATTTACGAGAGGAAAATCAGGGTTCAAGCTGGACTATAATATATATAAATATAGTAGATAGATTCAATCTAGCGCCTTAAGTTTCTGGATAGTAAACAAAATTTACGAGTGATCGGCGATGTCTTAAAGGTATCAGTATACAGTTCTACTATAGAACATCCTACCCTTATCCCCATTCAAAACCCCTCGGTATAATCGGACTTGCTCATAGAAAAGAAGGTAATCTCATCTGCACACATGCATATAGCAGGAACAAACTAAGCATAAACAAGACTGATTACAAAATCACTACCATCCTACAAGAGAAACAATCAAAAGTAAACCACTTACTGGCAATGCTTTTATATATTCCAATATTAGTTGAAAGCTTCTCAAGTCCTGATTTCCTCCAGTGGTTCCATCAGTAACTCTCTGCGGGATAAAAAAACATAAAAAATCAGAGCCTCTTAGTATATTGGAACTCTGTTTTATCAAAGACTTGGAATTGAAAAAATAATCATTCTGCATTCCCAACACAGGAACATATAATCAAGACAGTAGTAGACAACAGAGAATAGGAATAATTACTTAAATGATATGCCAGATCTTATTCTTACATATAGTCGCTGATGCCAGCAGTGGCGGAGCTACATAGGGGCTAGTGGGATCTAAAGCCCCCACTAGGTTAAAAAAAATTAGTATTATTATTTAATATTAATTTTTTAGCCCCCACTAAAATTTAAAAATAACCCTTGATAATTTTTTTATTCTATATTAATCCAATATCATTATTTAGAAATAATTTTATTTCACATTAAAAATGTAAAATATATATAATATAACTAAATATTATAATTGAAATAAAAAATTATTTAATTCCCACGTAAATCTTCAAAATTCTAATAAATCTAGTCTCATTATCCTTTTAACCATTATTCAGCAGATAATAACATTACTTTCTAGTTTCTTTTTTTCATTACTTTCTAGTTTCTTTTATTCATTTTACTGCATTTGACACTTGCTGAGTCGTATTCCAAAGTTTTTTCTCCATCGGATTCAGTGTATATTAGTAATCAGTTAGAAACTTATATTCGCAATATTCTTTCAAAGGATGAATTTTGTCGTTTAAACGGGATTGTTGATCTTACAGAAAAGTTGGTAAAGACTAGAAAGAGTGAAACCTATCCTTTTGTTTATAAGCTCCTTAAACTAGTACTAGTTCTGCCCATTGCAATAGCGAATGTGGAAATGATATTTCCTGAGTAGTGTGAATTTCGTAATCGGATGGGAGACCAATGGATTAATTATTGTTTAGTGACATATATAGAGTCTGATATATTTAGAAGTATAAAAGATAATGTAATTTTAGAACGTTTTCGATGTATGAAAACCCGAAGAGGTGAATTTCTATGTTAAAAATTGATTTTAATATAATAGTTTTTAATTTAAATTAGCCCCCACAGTTAAATTTTTCTGGCTACGCCACTGGATGCCAGTTTTTTTTATACCAAGCGACTAAATGAATACAAATACCTAATGTGGGAAAATATTTAATATACACATAGTGAAAGTGATTACTTGGATTACAATTACTGTTGTCAAGTAATTTGCTGTGTTTGTTGAAACAACTAACTTGGCAGACATTTTCACAAACCCCTGTCCTATTCCAGATTCTTAAATTTAAAATTGTGTGATATAACTTCAACTTAGACTACCCAAGGGCTGTAAGGAGGAAATATTTGGGCCAATCCTTCTCCCTTGTTTATTGTTAAATACTTGTGTAGATGAGTTGTTACTTCATCTCTTTATGATTTACTATGCTATATAAAGCTTATACTGTAAGAAGTATAAATCTCATCTCATATTATTAAAAGCTTGGATTTCCCCATATAAACTTTTCCCCAAGTACCATACCTAAGGTGTCAAGTGCAAATAAGAAACTAAGATGCAAAGAAACGGATAAACAAGGAGGGAGAAAAATAAAGATGAGGAAAAAGAACCATCGAGAGCACATAGATGTCTGAAATTTCATAAAAGATACCTGTCTTCTTGGTTCAAAACGAATTGTGAAAGTATGTACAAGGAATGGGTCCAAAGGTGGATCTTCTGGTATCACTGGTCGAAAGGCTGAAAATGGTACTCTAACCTGCAAATTAAAATGAGCGAGAGAACTTAAAAGTTTTTCGCAAGACACATGCAATAAATTAACTTCTACATAATTAATTACCGGAATTTTCTAAACATACAAGGAATTAACTTACCCTGCAGAATCCTGCTTTTGTGCTAATTCTTGTAAAGTACATTTTGCTTTGTGTTGTATCTGCTGAAGGTCCAGATTCGAGAATTATAACATATGGTCTTCCATTGCCACCAACAGACACTACCAGGCCTTCATACCTAAACAATAAATTTGAGACATTACTTAAAATCATAAGTGCTTGAATCTAATTAAGACATGTAATGATCTATGATATAGCATCAGCTATGGAAAAAAGACCTTAATATTATCCAGGAATGGCTTACCTGTCAAGAGTGGAACCAAGTGGAAGTGAGAGCTTCTTTGACAGTTGGACATACCCGCCTCTAGTAAAAACATAGCCTGATGTTGGAAATAAGCTACTTTTTGTAAGGAACGTAAAAGACATCAGAGCATGATTATACTGGACTGATATTGTATCTATTAAGTTTGTTTTTTGTCCTCACAAACTTCATACAGTGTGCTTCATTATTCTATTTAATTATATTCTGCCCAAAGATAATAAGAATAAATGAAAAGCTTAAAGGTTTTTCTTTCACAAAGCATAATATGCATATACAAACTGTTAGCATGGTTCATTTTTGCTATCTCTAACAGTTCTACCTGAAAAGGTTGCTTCTTCATTCTCATTGAACTCAAATTTAGCATCCATTCCTCCATCATACTTTGTGGCAACTACATCCTGAAAATAGGTTCCTTTACTAACAGTCCACCCGCTCAGTGAATCTTCAGACTTGAACTTGGCCAGTAAAAGTTTACTTTTGCTACTCTTTCCTGCTCGTAATTGTGCTAGTTTATTGTTGTAGTCCTATAAAGCCGCAGAACATATTAGGTTCAGATGTTAGCTATATATTCAGTATATTCAGGTTGCAATAGCACAAGTTGCATGATCTGAAGTTTGTGTATGGGTTTGATTACTCGAAACACACATTATTTGATCTGAAAGTATAGCATAAAATATGTACTTCTGGTTCATGTCCCAAAAGTTGGCCAAATATTGAAGTTGGTCCTTTTGAACGGTGTAATCGGGTAATTCAATATTCCAATGGCCAGTGCTAATAGAGCAATGACATCTTCTCTTGTGTCTCCAAAACTTAGATCCAACCAAAATGAAAACCCATTTCTTAATTTATTTATTTTCATCTATTCTGTGACCAAAACAAGGAGTGATGCACATAACACGTTATAGATGACACCACGACTTCGAATCAGAAGAGATATTTCAAAAAATGGTGGATATATTCCCTATATTGAATACCAAGCAAAATGTGGCGTACCACAAGAAATTTGTAACTAATACTGACTCCTACTAATTGGATAAAAACGATTTCATAATGAGGTATTCAACTCTGGGATGAACTGAACGAATTATATTATAAGAAAATTAAAAAAAGGTCATGGTTTAATACCCTTGGCACAACCCAGTGTTCCTCAGAACACTTTGAATTGTCTTTTATGTTGGAATAGTTTATATTCATTTGTTATATGCATCGATAAAATGTTTTTTTAAATTATTAGCAGCTTTTTCCATTCTTTCCATTATAGCTCTTGAACCGAAGTATTGATCTTATTACAAGCATATAAATGAGGTGGGATGTCAGATAGAAACCTGGAATGCTTTTGTGAGGTTGTAAACACCCTGGTTATCAACTCTATTAAGATCGCCGGTGATTGAGGAACGGGCTGTGGCACAATATATAATTTTGCTGCAATTTTCGACAGCAGCTTTCAGAGTGACTGCATCACCAACATCCCCTATCACAATTTCCACGGAAGTTGGAAGCATGTCTACTACTTCTTGAGTTGCTTTCCTAACTAAAGCCTGAAAGATTTCAGCAACACCGAATTAAGTTTATCTTTGGAAGCTAAACGAGAGGTGAATTCTAGACATTTTACATTTTGATTACATATAAAAAAATTTAAAGAAAAAGGTCTGCTTCACGTTAGGATATGTTCAAACTTAAGAAAACAGAAACTTACTTTCTTCCAGGCAGAAATGATTGACCTATAATTTTGAACATGATATTCTTACTACTAAGATACAGACATACACGTATAAAAGTAATTATACTTTGTAAACTAGATTAATCATAGGAGAGGCAGCATTGAGTAGCTATCTAAAGAAGTTGAAAAATGATGGGTCATGTCACATAAAAGTTAAAACTGATGTTGTAAGGTATAATTCATTTAGTATAATTCATTACATCATTGAAAGTTTGAAACGCTGTTCAAATTGAGCTGTTAAGCAGGACTTGTTCACCCATAAACCGATATTGCTCACTGGAATAGCTGCGGGTAATGTAATTGAGATTAAAAGAAGGATATTTTTCTCTTATTATAACAATGTATCTGAATACGAAGCACCTCGTTACTAGCAAATCAACAAAAATATTAAATTTTTGATCATATAATTTATCAACAGCAATGGAAGGAACTGACTGACACACATAGCAATAAGGATTTGCAATGAGGGGATATACATCAAGTGAACAAGCTCCACTTCAAACAAGTTCCAATTAGGTAACCCATTACACTGACACGTCATTTAACTGACAATATACAACATATACTACCCTTTATCAAGAGCCATGCCCTTTCACTATAGCATAAAATTTTACAACCTATAAATACTGCTACTTCGACTATTCCAAGAGCCAAATTTCACAATTATTTTCATGTTGACATACTAAGTACATGAAACACGATATAAAATATTAAATTAGGGACAGACAAACAAATACTATATAATTACACAAATCAAAGATGAATTTAATAGCAAAAGTAAAGCAATTAAACCTTGACATTGTATCCCCTAAGCATAAGCTTCCTCACAACAACCCGACCAACACGACTAGTAGCACCAACAACAAGAACAGTAGTATTTTGTGCACCAGGAATAGCAAATTCACACATTGGACCACCTTCCCTTATAAGAATAGTCTCATCATCAGTCCTTATAGTCCTAGAAATTTGTCCTAACCCCGAAAATTTTCGCCACACCTCATCAAATATTTGTCTAGATTTCCTCCCTAACCCCACTGGATTTACATCATCCAACCTCTTCATCATTGACAATGAATCATCATCACTAGCCTTCACAACTTGATCTTTTTCCCCTTCACCCTCTTCTTCATCATCATCATCCTTACCCTTCTTCTTGTTCTTCTGCTTTTTTTTGGTGGTTGCAGAAGTAGAAGAAGATGATGAAGAAGAAGAAGTAGCACAAGGCCTAGTGAAAATTAAACTTCTTTTATAAAAATGAACACTTCCATTATTTAAACTCCATTTTTGAATTATGGGTTTGTTAAAACCTGCAGCTGTGGTGGCTGGTGTGAGAGAAGAAGTTGCAGAAGTCATAAAGTTAAGATTTTTCACCAAAATTTCATCTAAAGTTGAGATTTTTCAGCTAAATTCAAGTAAAAATGTGATCTTTATGATTTTAAACAAGAAAATGTGGATAATTATTGATACCCAAGTGAGAATTTTTGGATTGAAGTTGAGGAAAATAAAGATTGGAATGGATTGATTAAGAAAATATATTAGGTGGGGGACTTTAAATTACAACCACATGAGAATGAATGGGAGAAGTAGAAACAAGGTTTGAAGATGAAGAAGAGTGTGTCATAGCGGATGTGCCACGTAAAAATAGATATATCCTTATATCTATTTCCTATTTTATTTGTTTCGTTTGTGCCAAGTCATGATGGGTCAAGCCTCATCCCAAGTTCTTCCTATAATTATTTGAGTATATTGCAGTTTAAGCCCCAAACTTTCGGTCAAAAATATTTTTTTGAATTTAACTTCATTTTAATGATTTTAATTATAAACTTTAGAGTAATGTTGTGTATAAAATTGGGTACAAAAAATTGGTGCCAAATAATGTGGTAATGTGGCATAGGTGATATGTCAATTTAAAACATTTTAATCGGTGAAATTTGTGTGAATATATTGGGGTTCATTACATTTAATAGAATTACAATCAATCAGAATCTGTCACGTGTCATTTGAGAAATATTTTTGTACACCTAACATTACTCTAAACTTTATTGTATATAAATTATTCTTCTATAAAAAGTGACATAATATGGAAAGAACTATTTCTTTTAAACAGAAAATTTCATTCAGTCAAGTACTTTTAACATAAATTATCAATAAATATTTCAATCATTATAATAAAATGTTAGGATACACGGGAACCTCTAAAACAATAATCTCACCATACCGATGAGGTTACCCTACCTCTCTATCTCGAGCAACTACCTCTTATATTATTTATTTGAGGGGCTTCCATCGATTTTCACCGGTTGAAAGCCCCAATTCTTGTTTACTTTTTATTTTTCTTGATTATTCTCCTGTCTTTCTTCAATAAATTCCCAATTATTTTGTGTTTTGTTAGTCTCTCCTTCCTTGTGAGAGTTTAGTTTTGTTTTTAGTGTTCTTCATGTCCGGGATTATAAATCTGCATGATTTTGTTGAGTTTGATTTTGTGATAAAGACTTTTATGGGATTGCATATACGGTCGATTGGTCAAAACAACAAGTCGATTGCTCAAAACATTTGGTTAACAACAAGTATATACATCCATAATATCTTCAAAAAAAATCGTTTGGTTATCTTTTCAAGGAAGAAGGATTCAACAACGATATGTTTAAGTGTTTGTTCAATTTCGATTGTATTTTTAGATGTCATATGGCGTTTTATTAATGAACTGATTCCCTTTTTTCAAAAAAATAAAATGTTAAGATACAAAAGTAATATTATAAATTTTATAATATATATACATAATTATTATACTTTTATTTCGATTACATTGCCTCCAAAAATAAACTCAATATCTACCTTCTTTCTTCAATTGAGATGACATAAATCCTAACATAGTTAAAACTGATCGGAGACAAATGGTATGCTTATTGATGGCAAAAAAAACGTAGACATCTAAAAATTTCATGAATCATCATTCATGAAGTTTACCCATAAGAATCTTTACTTCCTTTTGCCCGAGTCTTTGTAGGTGTCTATCCTTCTGGAGGAGAGCCCGCATTATGGAACACTATTATCTTAATCAGTCTTTTGATGTTGTTCTGTATTTATAGGATGATGAAGAGCCATACTGATATAATTGATGATTTTAATTTGATGTTTGTGATTATAGGTTGTACTAAGTTATTGCCTTTACGAGATGGAGTGTTAGGTGCATGGATTGGAGAATTGCTCTATATACCCTTCTCTAAATTTTAGAGAAAATGACATAAAAACTATTTCTAACATACTCTTATAATCTTCCCTAAATTTTTGTTTTTTTTGCGAAAACAATGATCGTTTCATTGATAATTTGAAGTACATATCTCAAAAAATTTAAAGGTTGTGAGTGGTTATTTCATCCACAAAAACTTATCATCTAACCGAAATGTATGCTTAACCAATCTCATAGGCCGTAACATAAATTACGGCTACTATAAGAAAGAGATTCTTCCAGAAATTTAGACAATAACACTTTTAAATCAGAAAAGATAACACCTTTTAGAGAAAAAGTTACAAATTCACAAATATTGTACATCAATAACCCATCCAATTAAATATGAAAAACAAACAAACAAACTGACAAAGACAAATAAGTCGATGAATGTGTAACATAAATATATAGTATAAAATTATATCATAAAATTCTAAATTTATAATAAGAAGTCATCTAATATAATACAAAATCGTTATAAATGACATATAACCACCATCAAATAGGATCAAAACGCCATAAAAAATGAGCATTCTCATATAGGTACCAAAAGTCATCACATATGACACTAAAATCGTTCAAAATTTTAGAATTGAAGGATGTGAAAACAAATATATATAATATAAATCAAATATGAAAGACACGAAAATAGATCTAAATATTTAAAAAGGCTAAAAATTTCAGATTTGATAAGAATATATGTTTTTATATAATAAATTGTGATTTAAACTAAAACACTAATATAGAAAGAAATAGTGTATTTGAAATTAGGGTTTAAAGAAAAAAATATAGGGGAGACGGTAGAGGGGAAGAGAGGGAGGAAGGAAATATATTTATTCCTCCCTAAAATATTAAGAGCTCTAGAAACCTCCTAACAATGAATAACATTCTTTCTCTCCTCATTTAATTTTATATTAATATATGTTGATTTCTCTCTAAACTTTATCCATCATGCACTGCACTGGTTGTTATACTTTTATACATATTTGCATACACGACATAAAAAATAAATAAAGATTGAATTTTACACAACTATACAAATGCACTTTAAATGAATATGATATTACAAAGTGTTGGTGCATTATAGTGAAAAATTCATTTACCATCTTAGGTAGCATAAACATGGGATAAAAAAAATGAAAAGTGTTGCACCGAGGATGCTTTAAAAGTCATCTTTGGTGATAAAGGACTCTATTCTCAAATTCATCAATGCATTATATATATGTAGAGTGACCAGGTTTTTGGTGGAGAACAAATCTAAACCATCCATTTTAATATGATCCAATGGCTAGTATTTATTTACTTTTAAAATTATTTTAATAGTCATGCAACACGTATATGTAACATTTACTAAAAATAGTAAGTGTATCTTGTTTAGGAGAAATGTTCAGCAGTTAATATCCTTATAAGTATAGGTAGATACTATATCCAATCTCAATAATCGCGAGTGGAGTACAAATGACAGTTACATATTTCAATTTTAAAATTCATGCAATGCACTGCAGTACAATGTTTTGCAGTACTTTAATTGTATTATTTTTATCGAATATTGAATTTTCTTGAAAGAATATTAATATATATCATCATCTCATATGTTATGTAAAATGAAGTAGAATACAATGCAGTACACAATGTTATACTTGTGGGATGCTTTAAAAATATGAACTTTAAAAAGTCAAATATGTCTTTTTTATATATAAATAAAACATAAATTGGGGTGGGTGGATTTGATTTATAATTGCTAATATGTTAGATATTAGTGCATGATATTTAGAATTGATCATACTACGATTCTGTTACAAATTATTATTTGTATTATAATTGATGATTACAAAATCCAATATTCTGCGTATAAAGTTTTGTAAACAAAATGTTATACAATAAATTTGATTTCATAATACTTTGTAATTTGTAATTTAATGGGAGAATAACTGGATCTGCTTGTAATTTATAATTAATTAATACATGTAAAGATATGATTTGTTAGATATTTATTATATGTATTACGTTCAGAAAACAATCAATAATGATGTAAAAAATAAAATTATAAATCATGAAATTGTGCAGGATATTATGCGGCACATATTTGTAGATTTTTTGGATTATACGCAAAATAAGTTAGTAGATCATCTGTTGAACAGTGCAGGACAATATGTACTAAAATAAATAAAAAAAACCATTGAATTATATGAAAATTAATGGTTAGGATTTGGTCAGCAGGTCTTTATAAAAAACATGGTCTTCATTGAACACACACGTATAAAACAATTCTAATAATAATTTTAATAGAAATTTATAAAAAAAATATTTATAATTTTGATTGAGTTTAGAGTTTGAGAGTAATAATGAAACTGAGATATGTAACTTGATTGTATTTGTTGCATATGTATTATTATACTGTTATATTATAAATTATATTTAATATTTTTAGAAAGTGTTTACAATTTTTTTGAAAGATATGAACCACTCGATTAAAGTACCAAATTACCAAGTATTTCATATTTTACTTATAATAATATTGTATAAATATGTATATAACGGGGCACATGAGAGAGATAATGAATTTCTTTCTTTCTTTCTTTTAATCTCATTATTTGTTTAGTCTTAAATTAAATTAAAGATTCTATCCCCTTTCGGATTGGCTTGGGACAAAAGTCCCAACTCATTAGAGTTTCTTCCTCTCCAAAGGCTAAATACAATTTGATTGTTTATATATTGCAAAACACATTGCATGGATTTTTAATTGAATAGCAAAAACACTTTGAAGAAAAACACAATTCTTTCAATCACCCTACAATCTCATCATCCATGACTTACAACCAACATATTGCAGCCACTATTTTCATCACTAATTAATGTATCATATTTTTTCGAGATAGCAATATATATGATTATACAAAAATATATGGTTATATTTGAGTCGCATTGATCAAATTAATATATTCGATGAATAATAAATTTGATAGTTTCTTTTAGCACGGGACATGAATAAAAATATTTTAGTTTATGAAATCAAATGCAGTGTTAATCACTAACGTAATTGGCAATTTTGTGTTTTAATTAGTTGGTGTTACTAATCAAATCCAACTAACATCCGAGTAGGATGGTCCCACCTCCACCAATCATAATCATTTAATAATTTAATTATAAATAATGTATGATTCTTTACTAGTACGTATTACTCGCCCACTCCACCACATATAATTATTTTATGCTATAGTAAAATAGGAGTAATTTAATTTATAAAACACATCTTTTACTGAAATTGAAATTTTAAATCAAAAGAAATTGTATTTGTTATCACTAATTCTACACACAAATACAATATATTATATGAGTTTTTCTATTTTATTTATCTGAAAACTATAGAATTATTTTATTATCAATTTCTTAATTTATGATCTATTTGAATCCTCAATCTTTTATATTATAATTATAAAAGTCAAAAAACTAATAGTTCTTGTATTATAATTATAACATGACATTTTAAATTTAAACATTTAATTCATAAAATTTAAAGTAAATATAAATATAAACTAGGCTAGTTTGGATATAGTCAAGCACATTAGATATAATAGTAATGTAGATAAATAATAAGATTTATTATCCTTATCTCGGATATTAGGTTGGTCTCAAAACGTTTGTGTTATTTCAAACAATTAATCTTATCTTAAAATATAAAAATTCTAATAAAAATAAAAAATATAATATCTCGTTTAATTTATCTTATAAGTAAATTGAAAATCGGGAGAAACAAACAAGGCAAATAATAATGTGATAAAGTTATTATGGGTAAAGAGTCCTTTCTTTTCTGTAAAGTAAAAAAGATAGTAGTATTAATGTTGTTAATTTAATTTAGAAATAGAACGGTAGTCTAATATGATGAGATAACTCAAGTGGTAAAGGCTTATTTCTTGTCACCTGTGTTCGATTTTCGCTCATCACCGAGATTTGTTAGAATATATACTCACGTGTGTAAGCCAAATTAATTAAAAAGAAAGAAAGAATAGTAGTCTAATAAAATAAGATAAGGATAAAATAAAAGGTAAAAGTGGATAAAGCAAAGGTAATTAACTTGTAATCTGTTTCTAATTTATCTCCTCCGATTCCTCTCTCTCTCTATATATATATGCACTTCACCTCCTCATATATCTCTCTCTCTCATTTTATAAATCTCTCTGTGATCTCTCTCTGTGTTATTTCTCTCTAAATATAATAATATATAGATACAGTAGTAGTAATGGCGGCAAGTAAAGGAGGCGATTTGATCGTGAGTTTCGGGGAGATGCTGATCGACTTCGTTCCGACTGTTTCCGGCGTGTCTCTGGCGCAGGCGCCGGGATTTCTGAAGGCTCCGGGGGGTGCGCCGGCGAACGTGGCGATCGCGGTGGCGAGACTCGGCGGGAAGGCGGCGTTCGTCGGGAAACTCGGTGATGACGAGTTCGGGCACATGCTGGCCGGAATATTGAAGGAGAATGGAGTATCCGGTGACGGAATAAACTTTGATAAGGGAGCTAGGACGGCGTTGGCGTTCGTGACTTTACGCGCCGACGGAGAGCGTGAGTTTATGTTTTATAGGAATCCAAGTGCTGATATGTTGTTGACTCCTGATGAGTTGAATCTCGATCTCATTACCTCTGTATGTATCCATCCTCACTCTCGCTTTTTCTATGTTTTATATTTCGTTTATCGATTATTTATTTATCGAGATTATTCATTTAATTTTAAATACTTATCAAATATTCAGTATCTATGTGTTTATTATATTGTGAAATTGATAAATCTGAAATATTTAAAAATTTATTTCAATTTACGGTGTGTATTTAAATAAAACAATGTGCTAGTGGTATCGTTAATAGCACCTGGTAAATGGTACATTATGTAGTTGGAGTTTTGTGAATATATATATAACTAAAGTGTGTGTAATTGTTGCAGTATGTTTTGTTTTTAATTGAGCGCATGGTATTGGTTGTTGAGAATATTATACTATTATTATTGTAATTATAAAATCTCAGTTTGACCCACTTCATACTATAAATAAAGTAGTCATTTTCTCACCTATATATATAAGATTCATTTGAGAGAGACAGTATTATTATTTGTTTTGTTTTTAACTTTTTAGTCACCTTTATAATAAAACAAACAACCCATTAATTTAGGTTATACTCGTATATATTATTAGTAAACCTTTGAATAGTATACCAATGTAGCAAATTTTCAGCGGTAATAGACACGTTCCGGCATCATTGGGGTTGATGAAGTATTGAAATTTATGCACCGCTTGGGCCCGTGAGTACTAAATTCAATAATTAAGCACACCCACTTTTAAGTTTCATTGTGATGCCCCGTTTTTGACCTTTTTTTTAAGGGCAGCCCAGTTTTTGACTGCAAGTTTAACACTGTTCACTTTTTATATGAGCCACTTTGTTTTAGTAATAATATTATTATGTAATACCACCCACACTGCATCTTTATTTATTACAATTGTGTTTATTTTGCTACTTGACAGTATATTGTTATTATCACTATCATTACCCATTTTAAAATCTTGAAGAATTGTTGAGGTGATTTTTGAATGGAATGATAGACTAATGGAGGGTCTTTTTTACTGCAGGCTAAAGTTTTTCATTATGGATCCATAAGTTTGATTGTGGAGCCATGCAGATCAGCACATTTGAAGGCAATGGAGGTTGCAAAGAAAGCAGGTTGCTTACTTTCATACGACCCAAATCTTCGACTACCACTCTGGCCATCAGCTGAGGAAGCACGAGAGAAGATAATGAGCATATGGGATAAGGCTGATGTTATCAAGGTTAGCGACAATGAGTTGGAATTTCTCACTGGCAAGGAGGTCAGCGACGAGGCAGCAATGTCCTTATGGCATCCTAATTTGAAGCTTCTTCTCGTCACTCTTGGAGAGAAAGGCTGCAGTTATTACACCAAGGTATTTGTTTTTTCTTTCCAACTAGATTTTTACATATGAACCTGCATATTCCTAATGCTTATCACTTGTCTGCAGAATTTCCATGGAAATATCGCTGGTTTCCATGTCAACACAATTGATACAACCGGTGCTGGAGACTCTTTCATCGGTGCCCTCTTGTGTAAGATGGTTAAGGATCAATCCGTGATCACGGTAAGAACTTTTCATTTAGGCAATCTCAGTTGCCATCAATTCAATCAACCTTGTATTGACTTCAGTTTGGCTTTAAAATGTTATAAATCTGAAATAATTTGCAGGATGAAGCAAAGTTGAAGGAAGTTCTTAAATTCGCATGTGCTTGTGGAGCCATTACAACCACCAAGAAAGGAGCAATTCCAGCCCTTCCCACAGAAGCTGAAGTCAAGACACTTCTTAAGGGCAACTAGATTGATTTTGAAGACCCACCCTTGAGTGATTTCACTTTTTATCTTCCCTTTATTCCTGTTCAAGCTACTTCTATTATTAGTGTTAGCTTCTAGGTTTTATGAAAATTTTGTTTGAGATCCAAATAAAGTGGGGGTACCCTTAGATCTTAGGTTTTTCTTTTGTTATGTTTTCAAGGTTTGGTGTTTT
This sequence comes from Oenanthe sinensis, assembly GCA_028671895.1. Lineage (NCBI taxonomy): Eukaryota > Viridiplantae > Streptophyta > Magnoliopsida > Apiales > Apiaceae > Oenanthe > Oenanthe sinensis. The sequence goes on from CM053809.1 coordinate 21,156,662, forward strand.
TAATAATAAACTTATCTTGTTTTCCATGGTAGTTTCATAATGCATATTATATATTTAAAGTACTGTGTTTGCTTGGGGTATATAAATATATATACATAATACAGAAATATTATAACTACTGGAACTCAAATCTCCCTGTCAACGGTACCTATAGAGAATAACTATATATTTCAAACGGGGGCTGTATATACCAAGAAACATTACTATATATAGAGAATTGTTATGTATAAATTGGATGACCTGTGTAGTTCCACGACCTTTACTCTCCATCTCTTTGTTTTCCCAACTCTTGGCTTTTCATCTTATTGTGTAACTGTAGTCTTTTACCTATATATAAAGACATTGTAAGAAGTTGTTTGGATATATGAATATGAAATGAAGTTGTTAGTTCTTTATCTCCCAAAGACTCTCTAATTTATAGTTACTATATAATATATTATGTAATACGTTATCAGCATGATCAAGCATAGAAAAGGAAGAAGGTTTTACATAGAAAAAACAAAGTTGGGTATTGGGTTTTACAGAAACTAAAAGCAACTTACTAGCACCAGGAAAGGAGAGGTCGAGGAAGACATCAACCCAAACAAAGAGAGAACCCGAACACAGAGAGAAGGACAGTGTTGCTAGTCACCATTTTACAAGTCATCTTTATTATTACTGGGCATCCAAATCTAGACTTACTGATATTAAGGTAAACATGACATGTAAATAGTTGCTTTTACATATTAATACTTGATACTTGATTTTACGACATGTATAATGGCTGCTCATATCATGCATATATTTTGTTTATAGGCTTTCATATACCTACTATATTTTATCTGTACATATATGGTTTTACTTAAAAATATATTAAGTTGTATATTTATATTTCCAAGTTTACATACAAGGTTTAGCCTTAGTTTATATTAAAAAGAATTGTTTTACTTATATATTAAATTATCATGAGTTTTTATAAAAATAATTATCTCATGTAATGTCATGTATTATTGATATTATTATTGATATTCTATAGATTAGTATTTTTTTTTGGTTTTCTTTGATTGCACAATGTGATAATAATAAAATATAAGAAAAAATGAAAACACATAGATATATTGTACTCCCATGTACTTGAAATCGGATACACATGAATCACCCTAGAATATATCTGATACTTATGCTGGAAGTTCCATTTTTTTTAATTTGTTAATTTATTAACTTATATGTTTTCGCTCTCTCATGCATACTTGCTACTGCTTTAACTAATTGATTGAGACTTTGAATTCGGTGAGATCCAAATATACTAGTCATTTCAATTTGTAACATTTATTTTATAAATCACATGTCACTGCTTTGGTTAGTAAGATATTTATTCGACCTACTTTTAATATTATAAATTGTAAATTATTATCTGTGATATACAGTAAGGTATGAAATTTTTCTTACTTGCTCTCCTTATTTAATTTTTTCTAAATTGCTTTATAATATTATGCTCAATATTAAAGCATGTTGTCACTGTTTTCTTGATTATATATGTTTATTTTAATACTAATTTAAAATTATATCTATAGTGACAATGTCGAATCTTACAAAACTCGAGTTCAATGCCCTTGATATTTCTGGAAAAAATTATTTGACATGGATTTTTGATGCTGAGATTCATCTTAATTCGATGGGTCTTGGAGACACCATAAAAGAAGAGAATACAACCTCTCAGCAAGATAAGGCAAAGACCATGATATTTCTTCATCACCATTTTCATGAAGACTTGAAAACTTAATACTTGACTGTTAAGGATCCATCAACTCTTTGGAAGGATCTAAAAGAGAGATATGATCACTAGAAAACGGTGATACTATCTAAGGCTCGCTACGATTGACTACACTTGCGTTTGCAAGATTTTAAAAGTGTTAGTAAGTATAACTCTGCAATGTTTAAAATTACGTCTCAATTGAAATTATGTGGCGAGAGTATCACTGATAAAGATATGTTAGAAAAGTCATTCTTTACTTTCCACGCAAATAATATGCTCATGCAGCAGCAATATTGTGAAAGAGGATTTGAAAAATATTCTGAACTTATTTCATGCCTACTCCTTGCTGAACAGAATAACAAACTCTTAATGAAAAACCATCAAGCACGTCCAACTGGTTCAACACCATTCCCTGAGGTGAATGTTGTGATTAATAATGAACATGGGCAAAATAAACAATATGGACGTGGTCGTGGGCGTGGATTTGGACGTGATTGCTGGATGTGTATTATTTACCCATTCAAATTTGCAAATACCATATGCATATATCTATTATTATGTTATTCCTCTCTTTTGTTGTTCTTTTCCTTCCATTCTATGTACCATTCTCTCCCTGATTCTCTACATACATTAGTCATCATCACTTCCTTGATTCTTTATACATAGTCTCATTCATGTATTTTGTAATTACATGCAAATACCTAACACCAAGGACGGATCTTGGGCTGGGCTAGGGTTGGATCCAGCCCAGGTCAAAATCCACCAACCCTTTTAACTGTTGAGCCTTAGTAAGTGTCCAGCCCGGGTGAAAAATAATTGAGCCCAGTTAATATACATTAGTCAATATCTCAATCCATTACCTCAGCCTAGCCCATATCAAATTGTTAGTCAGTGTTTAGAAAAATCAAATCCAAGTCATGTGATACAGAAAGAAAAAACATACACTGTGATGCTCTGCTGCTAGAATAGATACAGAAAATATAATACCCAAATTGAAAATTAGGTCATATCATCTTCATCGAATAATTCCTAAATTGACTTAGCATCTTTATTTTTTCACCTTCACTGCTAGTTTACTTCAACTACAAATATAATGTGAGCAATTCCTCTTTTATGATATTATTATTAATTCCTAACTTGTTGTTACTTTTGAATCATAAAACTGAGATACTTATTTGAATAAATTTAGTATAATTGTTTTTTGTTAATGTGATATAGAATAAATAAAGGCAATTGTTCTTTGTTCTTAGTTTTTAACTGAAATAATTAAATTTTGTACAATTATTTTTATTTATTTATACGATAGTTGAAGTAGATTTGATTATAATTGAAACCTAAGCGGAATAGTTTTGTTAAATAAGGATTTGGCGTCAATTTGTGCTATGTAACACCTGTTAATTTGGCTTGGTTAATATGGTTTGGTTAATGGTTATTACCTACTGTAAAGAGGCTATGCAAATGTTGAAGGACTCAATTATATGGATTATCAATTATATGAATTTAATTTGATTTGTTGCAGGAGTCAAGAACGTAAGAGGAAGACGTTGTTCTCCTATTTTTCTTCTCCTAGTGCTGCAGCTACTCCTAGCGCTACTCCTACAGCTATAACTACTCATACTGCTATTCCTAGTGCTACTCCTACAGCTACATCTCCTCCCAGTATTAATACTATTCATAGTCCAATTGATCTTGCATCTCTTGAATGCGATCCTGGAACACGTCTTTCAATTTGGAAGTATCCAGTTAATGTTCGTGATGACATTAGACGTGAATACATTAGATTGGGACCATGTCAACCTCAACTGCCCAAATAACAATATTCACCTACTCAATTTGGAAATCAATGTCGTAGATTTCAAGCATCTTGGTTCAACACATTTACTTGGCTAGAGTATTCGATTTCCAAAGATGCAGCATTTTGATAAATATGGTTCAATAATTACTGTGTTGAAAAGCATTATTAGTTGTGGTGCTTCTTCGAACTATATGCGTGGAGAAGCTAGAGGTTCTTTAAAGGCACTGAAATCATTTAAGTTTTTATTTGTACTACACTTGATGCATAAGATCGTGGGCATTACAGATTTTCTTTGTCGAGCCTTACAAAGTAAATCAATTGATATCTTGAATGTCATGAATTTAGTTGCAACAACAAAAGAGTTGCTACAATCTTTAAGAGATGAGGGTTTTGAGATTCTTTTGAAATATGTCATGACAATGTGTGAAAAGTTTGTAATTGATGTACCGGATATGAGTGCTCGTTACATGGATGGTATCCGTTCTGTGCGACAAAAAGATGATATTTCAGTCGAGCATCATTATCATTATGATGTATTTAATTCTGCAATTGATTTTCAGTTGGAAGAGCTACACTATAGGTTCAATGATAATGTTGTGGAGCTTTTGAGATTAAGTTCATCTTTGGAACCGAAGAACAATTTTAGTTCATTTGACATTGAGCAGATTTGTACCCTTGCTAGTAACTTTTATCCTGCTGATTTTGGCCAACAAGAGATGTACCATCTGAAACTCCAACTTGATCATTACAAGATTGATGTGGTTACACATGATAAATTTCAGAATTTGTCTACTATCTCTGAATTATGTTTACGACTTGTTGATACAGGAAAGGCAGAAAACTACACTTTGATTTATAGGTTGATTTGTCTTGTCTTGACTCTGCCTGTTTCTACAGCTACTACAGAACGTGTTTTTTCGGCTATGAAAATAGTTGATACCGTTCTTCGTAATAAAATGGAGGAAGAATATCTGAGAGATTATATACTTATCAATATTGAGAGAGAGTATGTTAAAGATATTGATACAAATGAAGTGATAGATGAGTTTTATGCTCAAAAGAATCGTCGAGTACAACTCAAATGATGTGAGTAAATCTTATTTTAATTTCATTTGTAAACTAGTATTGTTATTACTTGTTTTTATGTCTATGTTAGAGTTCAAATTAATAGCATAATTTTGATTTTATATTTTAAAACTAGTTTGTCTCGTTATTCCTCTTTATTGAGTCGACAAAAAAAACACTCCAGCTCAGGTGGAAATAAATTCCTGGGTCCGTCTCTGCCTAACACTGTGTTCCCGAGATTAGAAAATGAAAGAAAAAGAAAATTTTAAAATTTTCTTCTCAAATCATGCTCCTGAGTTTTTTTAAGAGAGAAGATAAAAGAAGCAGAGAAAAGAAGCAGAGAAAAGAAGCAGATAAAAAATTCTCAAAAATTTATCCCCGTAATTTTCTTCTAAAAATTAGAATGATTGTGACAGAAACTCTCACACATCTTTTTGAATAATACCAAACTAATACCAAATATGTCCTTTTTTCAAAATTTTCTCTCACATTACACCATACACTTGAGAGCACATTAAAGAAAATATTTTTACTTCTTTTATCTAACCTTCTCTTCTCTTTTCTTTTTTTCAACCAAAAACTCTAGAGCACAGTATAAACTTATACATATCAAACACACGGATGATATAAATATCAAAATTTACTTTTCTTTCAAATTTAATTTCTCACGCTATCATCTGCTTCCACCCAGTAGGCCAGCTTTGATAGCATATATCATTATGATTTTAATATGTATTCACGATTACATGAGGTTTTATAATAAAAATTTTGAATGCCAAAAAGTGTTGTGGAAAGAATTGAAATCTTTAAAACTTACGCATTACAAAAATGCGTATGCAATGTATTCATAAATTAAAATGTATATAGTAGGTATAAAAAATTAATTTGAAATTGTTTCAAAGGCCTATGCATGTGGTTTATGCGCTTGCAGCACATTCAGTCATTCATTATCAAAAGGCGTGTATAAGCTGTCAAAAAAGACACCTATTCCGATATTTGTTATTTTGGTAATTATTTTTTGAAAATGTGAGATTTTGGACTTGCACCCGATTATAAATTTCAGATGAATTACATAATTTCTAAAAAAAAATTTTGACCATAAACATGATTATTTTAAAAAATTGTTTATATCACATTATTTTATTTTTTAAATATTTATTCTTTTTATATTTATATAATACAAATATAACTAAATATATAATAATATACAAAATAACTATATTTTAGTTATTTTTGCAAACTTCAAATATACAAAATGTTCAATTTTGATAACTTATATATACAAATGGAATAATTTGAATACACAAAGAATGAGAGTACACAAATGGTTTATTTTTATATATTTGATGTACAAAAGTGTACTTTTTACAAAGTGTACTTTGATATTTTTTAGGTGCACAAAATACCAAAATAGCATAGTTGAGAGAAAAAAATGTCTCTTAACTCATAAAATATTATTACTATAATGCCAATGTGATTTGATGTGAATGAGTTACAATTTTATATAAATTCTATTCTGAGTTTTAGCTATTAAAAAACTAAGGGGTGTATTGATTGTAAATGAGTTTAATGTATTAGAAATAATCCATGGATTTTAATTGATTTAAATGTTTATACCGAGTTTAATTGATTCTAATTGAGTCTGCATGAATTTTATATGGATTTCAGTAATTGATTTAGGAGAATTTTGTTAGATTTACAATAATATTGTATAAAATTTTAAATTAATATATTATATTAATTAATATATAAATAAAACAATAACTATCAGCTATTCCATTATGGTCTTTATGGTCTTGTGTTTTTTAGGTTGGAAGGGTGAATATGGTTCATTTTACAAGAGCTTGACAAATGATTGGGAAGAACATCTTGCAGTCAAACATTTCTCTGTGGAGGGTCATCTTTAATTCAAGGTCATCATATTTGTTCCCGATAGCCTCAATATCTTGGTTTTGTTGAGGGAGTTGTTCTCATAACCAGGCAAAACTACTTAACATCAAACACCTACTATTCATATGTAACTCAGCAATAATATATTAAATGAGATTTGTACTTTCAAAATGAGTCTCTATCAAGATAAGAAAATTTTGATAAAGAAAGAATTTTTACAAAGACAAGAGAATTTATAAAAAATAATGTTATATATATATTATTTATACACTCTTGAGAATCTCTGGGTTAAAAAAAATTTGTATATCATTTTTTTTACACATAACATGCTGTTAATTTTATAGAATCAACCAAATCAGAAAATCTAATAAAATCTGTCAAAAAAATACTAATAAAATCAATCAATATTTAAATAGTGTCAGATTTAAAAACATATTTTTAAATCAATGTTGAATACCATCAGATTTTGACCGTTTGTTTTAAAATCCAAATTGACTATCTTCAGATTTTATTATTAGATAATTTAAAATCAGAATTTGTTTTTTGCAAAAATTTAAAATCAGAATCGAATGACCATGAATTCTTAAAATACAAAAAAAATAGTACATAATCAATATTTAATACACCCCTTGAGTTATATAAATATATTATACTCAGTAAGACTATATTATTATCATATTAAATTGTAGATATTTCAATATAATATAATCAAAAAGTATTTAGAAAAGAGTAACAAAAGGGATAACTAAGATTCAAGGCTTAGCCAAAATTGAATAGAACGGTTATGATAATAGAATATAACACTTTGAACAAAATATTGGCACCACTTGCGCTGTTATGCACCAGTAATACTGATAGCACAAAACAAATTCTTCCCCAAGCGAGAAAAGAGAGAATCAAGGTGTCAATTAGTTTCACAAATTTGTAGTATTCATTTACGACCACATCTGTCACTTCTTGGTATATATGCCTTGTATGTCACCTTAACAAAATCATGATGGAATATATGGAACTTGCACCAATTCTAGGTAATTGCCACAAATGAAGTGCTTTTACAAAAATTACAGCAAGGACCACCTTTCTTCTATGTCCCTCATTGTTATAAAAATATTATGTTCAAGATACACACATATATACACTAGGGTGCATTCACAAGTCTAACTTGAGCTTCATTGTTGAGGGTTGCATTGAGTGCACATAAGAAATTTTCTTTCTACCATCTTCTTGGAAATTATAAAAGACAATAAAACTGGCTCACTTAACTTTGCCCAGAGAACTTGATCAAATTTCAGAAATATGGCAACTACGACATTCCAAGTATGAACAAACTATAGTACAACTGCTTGCGGATAACAGCTACTAACCTCCAGCTTCATTGATCCCCAAAATTGCCTAGCTTTGTCCAACTTTGCCTGCATTGCAGCCATAAACATAGTCGCCCATGCCTCGTCACTTCCTTTTACACTAAGGTCGCAAGGCACTGAGAAACTGTGTCGAGCATTTAGATATTGGTAATTGGTAATATGCAAATCAAGATCTAGAAAAAACTAATACACTTGTAAAGAATAGAATGTTCACGATAACAATAATGTAAACAATTAATCAAATAACACTTACTTTAAGATTATTCATTATATCCAGCGAAATTACCCAGCTATCAAATTTATCAAACAAAAATTTCTTTTGAAATAGTACAAGCCACTAAATATGACAAAAGATTTTGTATGGATTGGTAGTACCGCTATCTGAGTAAATAAAATTTGAAGATCATTGATTAAGCTTAACATGTTGGTCATGGGAGAATACAGGCACTTTAATTGCTTATTGTTAGGATGATTGTCAGCATATGCCCCCCCCCCCAAAAAAAAAAAAAGAACTACGAGAATAGAGTATATATCTCTAACGTCCCCTTGTCATTCAGCCTAATGAATATCAATCACTCAGCTCTTTTCATGTACACAAACTCTTATTTGGTCATGCTCGAATATAATTGGTCTGTATTACAACTACTAGGTTTGAATAGTTATAACCAATATCATGACATCTCATGGTTTCATATCTTCAGTCTTCAATTTCTCTTTAATCTACTAGCGGTGTAGTATAGACTAAAGTGATACACCTCTCATCTGCCAGGTGTTGTAAAGTTAATGACAAAGCAACATAGTAGAGATCATCAAATACTAATATAGCATCATCATTTTCCACATGCGGACCCTGAAACCTTCCGCAATACAAATGTTTTAAAAAGAGCTACATTTTGTAGTCAAATAATCAAAAAAGCAAATTTTACACTTAACACATACTTATTGGCTATTGCCGGCTATGTTTGTTTTGAGGGATTATAATTCTAGAATTAGAATCCGTACACCTCTTCACTATTATCCTAAGGATTATAATCCTTTACATTGTTCAATCCGATGTTTGTTTTGAAGAAATAAGTTCAGGATATGTCATGTTTGTTTTGAGGGATAATACATGGGATTGGACTATTATCCTTTAAATTTTCTAATCCTATGTTTGTTTTACATGGGCTATAGTGAATGGATTATGATCCTTTAAGAAATGACTTATTAGAGGGTATTAAATAATAACTCATTCAACCAAGTATTGGAGGGGATTATAATCCTATCTCTTACCAACAAAACAAACATGGGATTAATATTTTAAAGGACTATAATTATTGGAAAAGTCCTAAATAAGTCTTTACAAAACCAACATGGGATTAAAAAACTTAAAGGATTATAGTCCTAGCCCATGCTTAATCCCATGAAACAAACTTGGTACAAGTATCAGTAAAAATTACAAGTAGATTGCAATAATATATCTTACAAGTTCTAATGTATTAAACTGCAAATGTTGAATCAGTAAATGTAACTAACAGCTTTTACAGCAGCTAAAAAGATATTTACTCGACCATGATCTTGAGGCTCACCTCATTAGTTCTTCATGTCGAGATCCATTACTGGAGGTTCCATTCCTGGAACAACGTTGAATTCATTACAAGAAAATGGTTGCCTTACAAGTCCTAATGAAGTAGTGGACATCACATAATATTATTATGATAATATTTGTCAAGCGATATCTTGATACTAGACTAGGACTACACTATGGGCCTATGGCTGATGCAGATCCTATCTTTAACTAGTTGATTCGTTGAAGCCATCACTTAAGTAATTTAAAAGTCTAAGCAAATGTATTTTTTTGGATAAGTTAAACAAATGTAAGTATATATTTTTATTTTTATTCATAATGAAAACTAATCCACAAACCTGACGACCAAGATTCTATAAATACGCAGAGATTGTGTTGAAAGATTGTATATAGCATCTGAAATACGCTCCCTGCTGAATAAATACACCACAGGGTAACCAAGAAGCCATCTGTAGCACATTCCAATATTCATGAGAATCAAGAAACAACTCCAATATCAAGAAAAAGAAACAACTCCAATATTAATGAAATCAAAAGTCTGAGGTGAGCTAGTTACCACCACCTTGTGAACTAACTGACGTTTCTAACTATGCAGATTGATAAATTTATTATTCCGTACAGCTCATACATGAACTTATGCACTGCTAAAGTATATACTTACTCACCATCTTGCACATCATGTGGAATGCTAGGTCAAAAAAAGTTTTACTCGTCAAACAATTTTCCCAGACAATTAGAAAGAAGGTAGTAAATCAGGTCAGTATCTTGTTATTTTACCATGACCCGCGTAAAATGAAAATCATTTAAGAAAATTATCAAGCACACAAGAAGCACTGAAATGGATATATAACTTACTACTCCCTTTGTTCCAATAGATTGTTAAAATTTGGTTTGTGCACGAAGATTATGAAATGTAAAGAAAAGAGAAGAAAAGGTGGGTAAATTGATGGGACCTACTAAAATTAGTGAAGAAAAATATGTTATTTTAGAAAAAGTTAACAATCTATTAGGACATCCCAAATTAGAAAGTGTTAACAATCTATTGGGACAGAGGGAGTACATAATTGTGGATGATATATTTAATTACATACATCCACCCACCACTAAAATCAACTGGCTTCAGTTGTGCATCGACTCCAATGCATGAATTACGAACAACATAAATTTACATATTTGATACAAAACATCAATAAAACCAGGAAGTGTCCAACCACTTAATTGCAAAAAGAAGTGTTGTAACAGTGCATAGGTTTAGAGATACCCATTCAGGGTTGGGATAGTGACAAGCGTGTCTTTCATACAGCTAGTGAGATCAATAAATTCAGAGGCAACAGTAGACGATTCAGATGTAGTCACTGTATCTGTTGTCTGACATTGCAGGTAATCACTGTCTGCTTCATCATTAGGAAAAGCCAAAGCAAACAACTCCTGAACTGCTATAAGTTCATTTCCTAGAGAGCTATTTTCAGCTTTTGTTATCATCTGGAAAGACACAATACAAAATAATGGTAGAAAACTAGTTACCTATTCAGACAAGATATTAGCACATATAAATACATTTAGTACCTTTGGAGGATCCTGTTCAATGTCCACAAAATGCAGTTCCACTTCTGAGTTCAAAGTTGAGATGACAAGCTCTGCCAGCCCTTCAACATTTATTAAATATATCATATCATCTATGACCATGACTCTTAGATGCTTAAATATTGAAGACTCCGAAGACTCCTGAAAGTCAGGCAAAGGACAAAAAAAATCACTTTTTCTTGTGTTTGTGACATTAAGGATTAACAAATTTAAATTTGTTTGCAATTTAGATTTTGTCTAAAGACTCTAAACAGTGAAAAGATAATTAATAAAGAAAGTAAATTATAAGCATATAGATACCTTATAACCCTCAATACCATATAATTTCATATTTTACTAAAAATGATGCTTTAGTAGTAATAACACTCAAGACCATATAAATAATCATTTTTGCTAATAACAGCCGTACAAGAGCACCAATTATATTTTCGTGTAAGCAATTGCATTTAATATCCCTTACTCATCCAATTTTATACCTTCTCTAACACCTAAACTGTGACTCAAATGTGATTAATCAATCAATCCAACTTTATACAGAGGCCAAGGTTAACACTTAACAGGTAGTCGACTAACTAAGATGATGCCCCCAGGCCCCCCAGTGAAGAATTAGAATCCGTAAGTGTGAAAAAACCATAGCTTGCAACTACATTATTTGGAAGAAAAAATAATGAAATGACCAAAAACAAACCGGTTAGCATTTCAATAAATATATTCTAAAGCTTAATATGCTGTACTAGAACCTATAAAATTTATTAATCACTAGATTAGCTCTCGGGCAATGCCCGGTTAATTTAATATTATTAAAATTAATAGTTTTTATTTATTTAAAAAAAATTATTGTAAATACTATAAGGTATAGTAATATAATTGTACTTTAAAATTTTAAAGATGTATTAATAATGTATTATTAAACTTTACTAAATTTAGTAATAATTTTTTTTAATATTTAAAAAAGAGTAGATAAAATTTTGTTCAAGTAATTCTAGAAGTTTTTTTTATTAAAAACATGTAAACAGATGAATGATTAGGGAAATGGGTAAGAGAGAGCATTAGTGGATGTATATTTTTTATTAGTAATTGAAGAATGAGTTTTAAATAAGTTAATGGAACACTAGAGGAGAGTTTGACACAACAAAAAATAATGAGAAATTGACACATAAGCAAAGACGAAGTCATCAATTACAGGAGAGGTTGACACCTAAGTAAAGATGACATTAGCTGGTTTTGTTTTAGCATAAGGTAGATATGATAATGTATAGATTTATATATAATCGAAATGGGTCTTTATCAAATCGGACAAGACAAAATCCAAATCTGCTTCTTAATGGATCAGATTTTATAGGATTAAAACTTTTTTAGTACGATTTTTATCCGCTTTTTAAGATTCAGATCGGATACGAGATGCGGTCCATTGACAAGCCTATGTACTACGGTTTAAATGAGGTTTTGATAAGATGCTTACAACCTAAAACAAAACTGCAATTATGAAGCTGATACTTTGTACCTTACATGTCTCTCAACTCTCAAGGTCTTTTTGCTTTTATTTATGCATACGCTGAAAGTAAATTTTTATTAAGAACTGTTTGATAACTACATAGTACCCCCCCCCCCCCCCCCCCACAATAAAAAAACCCCACAAACAAAAAAAGTAATAATAAAGTCTTATTCTGCAGGGACAAACCTAACCAGGATAAGAAATACAGCAAAAGAAGACGACTAGACACCCGTCAGAAAGATCAGAACTACTAATACGCCTCCAGTATAAAAGAGATCAGACATATAACCACTACATTTAGAAGCCATGTAACTTGTCTATCTTCTGAAGAACAAAGTTTTAATATCAGATAGGTAGGATGATCTCAATCATAGGTTTGCAAGATATTTCATATATATATTTTTTTCTAGACTTCATTCATGGTTTGCATTGTCACTCTTATGGCTCAAGCCAGAAAGGCATGAGAATGAAATTCAAATTTACATATCGAGCAAACCATGCAACAGAGAAATGTAGGCAAATTAAGGATGATGAAGATGCATAACTCCACCTATTCACGAAAGTCCACTACCAACAATTAGGGAACAAGAATGGCGTATACATTTTCAAAACAATCTAATGCTTTTAACTGAAAAGTAGGCACACAAACTATTTAATTTGCATGGGCAACACAAAGAGAATAATAATTATCAAAGCAAGAGCTCTTCCGGAAGAAACCTTCTGACAATTCCCAAGTAATGCACACAATCGATCTTTTAGCTCAGGCATCTTTCCGCCATAGTCCACCATTATAACTGGCCTCATCCCCGAACACAAAGCCAGTATATCTACAAAAGGGTTTTAATTAAATGAATAAACATACATGCCACACTCCAAGTATGCATAAAAGTCATTGTTGAAATTAGTTCCCTCATGATCATTATATAAATACAAGGGGGTTGTGCTTAAATAAAAACTAAAATAGAAAATGATCAAAGAGCTCATATAATTGATTGATAATCCAATGGTTTAAGTGGTTTGTAAGAGACCCTCTCTCTAAATGGTGATTGAGTAGTCCAGTAGTAAATATAATACATACACACACACACAGAGAGAGAGAGAGAGAGTAGAAGACCTGTTTGGAGACGGCGCATAGAAGGGGGTCTGAGGCGCCATTTGATGAAAGAGAGAGAAGCTTCAACCACTTGTATCACTACCTCCATCAAATGATTCAGAGAGTGATAATGCTTTTTTTAATATATATTAAGAGAGTGATAATGAATACATTAATAATTAAATACATTAAAACTCATTTTCTTTGCAAATATCACCCGGAAATGTAATTATATATATATTATTATTTTTGCATGATTTATTCAAATTTTAATAAATTTGAAAGATACTTTAGACTCATATTTTTAATATAAGATTTACTTATTATTATTATTATTATTATTATTATTTATACAGTGATTTAAAAAATACATGTCAGATATTCTAAAAGGATATATCTTTTATTATTTTATATGCGGGTTCGATTTTCGTCCATTCTCAAATTTATTAAAAAATTAATATTATTTATTAATTTATAAGCTATATTAAAAAAATGATATTCATTGAGAACCGGTGGGATAATCAAATGTTATGTACTTATTCTTTATTATCATAGATAGATTAAATTTATGAGAACAAATCTCTAAAAACTATAAATTTGATAAACTATTTATTCAAAAAAAAATTACAAGTTTATTCATAAAAAATAATATCATCGATATTGATAAAAAAAAAAGTGATATCAATGTACTAATTTGATATTTAATCCGTTTATTAAAAAGGGTGAATGAGGTAATAATGATTTTTCATACAAAATTGATGAAAATAATAATTCTGGAGAAAGATCGTTAAAAATAACCGATAGAATACGCATTTGTGAAATTGATATTAAGAATATACGGAGTATATGATACTCATTTATGAGTCGGATATCTTGTTATTTTTAACATTTTTCCTATTAAAAACGCCTCTGTGAAGAGCAACTACCCAATTCATTCTCTTTTAACCATAGAAGGCTTGCGGATAATCAATGATTTACTTGAAACACGTGCGTTGCAGTGTTGCTTTAATGGAGTGGTGAAGGTATACATTACCCCAGCAGCACTCTATCTTGGCTTAAAGACAAAGGATGAATATTATTTTGAACCATAAATAAGAGGGATAATTGATACTTACATTTAAATACTATTAAACAGTGATGCACACTCAAAAAGTATACAGCCAAATTACCCCTATATCAAAGATACTTCTGCTAAAATTATACAGCTGACTGAATGCATGCAAGTAGCCAAGTATACATGTATACATGAATAGTTATTATCCAGTTCATGTATAAATGTATATCTATGACATGAGCTTGGACATGTCGAATTACAACCAAGATTAAGGGTTCAATAATGGCTATCATCATACTTAATTAACAATGTGTCACCATAATTTAACCAAGATCAGGGACTGTGAAATGTCCATCATCATCGTCATCTTGAAATTCAAGTCTAGGCTTCTTGGAAGATGGCATGTAGTACTTGGTTGGCCAGTATGAGTTGCTATTGCTCAATTGATATGATGGAAGTTGAGGAACTTCAGCTGCTTCTGAGGCCTTCTGAGCAACTTGTTCACCAAAAGCACCTATGCCTGTGAACCAGTCAAGCTCTCCAAATTCAAGTTGCTCTTTCTGCAATGTTTGTGAAATAGAATCAGAATTCTGTTTGTTTGGTTAAGAAAAGTGCAACAATGCGAGTAAAGAACTTAATAGTGTACAGGACTCTTAATTGGTAAAGAATTAAGAGAAACATCATATGGTTACCTTGTCAGAGGAATCAAAATCTGAGAAATGTAGCAAGTCATCAAATTCCCATGTTGGTGATGTGATGCCAGAGGATAGTTGTGCAGGTGTTTTTGTTGCAATTTGTTGTGCTTTCTTACTCGGTGGTGGTGGCTCTAGCTGTGTTTTCTCAATCTCGTCCGGGACTTTGGACTTTAGGGCTACTCGGATTCCTGTTGCTAAAAATCTCTGGTGGTTTGCAGCTAGGCTACCAGCCGAATGAATTGGTTCATCACAATCTTGACAAAACAAAGCTCTGTCTTCAACACAGAATATGAAAGCTGGTTTCTCCTACAAATATAATTTAATACAAGAAAATAAGAACAAAAAATTATAAATTGAACCGCAGTGAAAGTATATGATTAAAACTAATAGAATTGACGACATAAAACTTTACCAGAGGAATTTAAACTCGATTTAGATTAGTTAAGCAATAACAAAAAGAGGTTCAGATAGGAGTTGGGTATACCAAGGGGAAATATTCATCCCTCACCCCTATGAACCCATGACCACGATCATGAGTCCGAATCCTCATTATCCCCTTTCTTTGAAACGAAAAACTAATACATCAAATTAATCTCCATATATAAGATGATTCCCTCACATTTGACACGGTAAATTAAGAATTCATAGATATAGATCATGTGTTCTAATTGGAACTGTTAATAGGGATTGACTATGTTCTAATTAGGTCTTTTATGACTACAAATTTACACAGTAAAATCCTAAATGATTCAATTATAACAAAAAGAACTATGGAATATAAAGATTACACGAACAAATATATGAGACACAATAACATAATAGTTGCTAGGCTAATAGTTCTTGGTAAATTTCAGAATTCATGTGATGCATACACTTTAACCAAAAAATAAATAAATTCAATTATCTAACTCCCTAATCACACTTTCATTAATTAAAAGAAATGAATTTCACAATCAAATATACAGACATAAATTTTAAAAAAAAGGATAGAATAGATAATTACTTGACATATGTCACAGGTAGGGAGCTTGTTGGAGAGAGTTTGAAGAAGAAGTCTCTGATGTTTACTTGCAAGCTTGTTTGCTGCATGAACTTCAACATCACACTTAGCACAAAGTGCTGCCTCATCTGCACAACATATCAATGTTGCTGGTGCTTTCTCACATACATCACACTGTATCTTCATCTTTAATCTCTCTCTTTTTAATGGATAAAAAGCTTATTTTAAAGATTCAAGACCAACCCACATGAACAATATAAACAAATTGAAATTTTTGTACAACCCCACTATTTTTTCTCCAATAATTCAACTCAACAGCCCAAAAGATTAGACCTTTAGCAAGAATAATGGGAAAGTAAAGTAGAAAGTATAAGTAAGAGGAAGTGAGAGCTAAATATAGAAAAGAGATTAGAAGAAGCTTTAAATTCAAGAAAGTAAAGTGAATGGAGCAGGTGATTTTAGAAAAGATGGAGATAATGTTTCAGATTCTGCCTATCAAATGCAAGATTGTGGTTGAAACAGCACAGCTTTGTGGGACAACAATGTATGTGGTCTGTAGTGAAGCCTACTTCTTGTGGCTAACAATAGCTCTTTAGATCTTTTAATGACTTGTATGCTTACATAATCAAATGAATATATATATCTTTATTTATTTATTTATAAAATTAAACTCTGTGTTATTTATTATATTATTAAAATTAGTTGCTTATATTTAAATTTTTTTAAAAGTTGTCATTTAAAATGTTATCGATTTCCTTCTAAAAAGTAATGCACCAAATTTTGGTTTAATTTGACAATACATGTGTATTTATGATCTGTAATCATGGTCGTAAAAATCAGGAATCGGAACTTATCGGTTAAAGTACCGATTTAGGATTAATAAATTAATTGGGTATTAATCTGAACAATAATCGGATTTATTATATATTATAATAAAATTTAATATATTTATCTAATTTACCATAGAACATATTATTTAAAAATATTTTATAAACATAAATCGAATTTTATAAATTGTATCGGTCAAATATTTTATAAGGATTAATCGGTCAAACATTAAAAAAATTAATATGAACATCACTTATTAATTGAAACTCGTCTCAAGGATTCCGGTAATTGGTAAATAAGTGAGGCTCGAATAAAATAAATGAGAACAAGTCTCAATTAATAAGTGAGATTTATATTAATATTTTTAATATTGTTCAAGTTTTAGTTCAATAATTCAGACATCATAAACCTGGCTTCATCAGGCTCCTTTATGATTATGTATCTATTTATGCTGTAGATATTTTTCACATGATTCAAGTCTGGGCGAGCTGTGAGATGAGAGGAAAGACTCAATTTAAGGGTCACATCTGTATGGTTTCACATCACAATCATCCAAAGCAAGTTGCCCAGAAACATTTCATCACTTGGTTGTGAATTATTCAACCACTATATACAATGTCTGGTCTATGTCGGCAATTCGAAATTAAAATACGAAACTTTCTTCAGAATGCTCTATGTCCATTGTCTTACGCAACTACAATCAACAAGACAACAAAAATCTCGTAAAATTTTAATATAATCACATGAAACTGCACTGGCTTTGGTATACGCTACTCTTTAAACAAACAAATCTTAACGAATTTATTTTCTTTATTAACTTTTTCTATTATTGTTAATGCATGCTCCTCAGAGTTCTTGGAGAGTTGTAACAAAAGATTACGGCCGTATACCAAATAAATAATTTATAAACAAAAAATTTAGAGTAAATTACAATTTGGTGGTCCAAACTAAAATGTTTTTGCATTTTGATGTATTGGATTCAACACTTTAATAGTTAAACAAAATATTTTAAAATAAAATGGGGATTCCACTCGAATTCACACTAACGAGATTAACGATGTTGGTAATTATTTTATAAAACTAAGAATAAGAACGTCTTTGAAGAATAAATTAGAAAAGAGAGAGAACATTTTTTTAATTTTTTTAAAGAAAAGAACTAACACCATTAGTTTTATCAGTGTGAATTCGATCGGAAGTCCTATCTTGTTTTAAAATATTTTGTTTAACTATTAAAGTGTTGAGTCAAATACATCAAACCATCAAATTACAAAAACATTTTAGTTCAGATCACCAAAGTGCAATTTACTCAAAATTTTATAACTTATATAATTAAGTTAGATAAATCAACCAAATATCCTAATTCAAGCCTCTGATTAAGTTAATCAAGTGACAAGCTAGTGCAGGGAAAAATGGAGAGCAAAACATGGGCTGAACCCATTGTTCAGGAGGCTTTGATATCATGATGTTGGTTTGACTTATTTTATAAATAATTTATAAATTGAAAAATGTATGTATTTTCTAATTTATAAACTGCTCATCAGATGTTCCAAACGGGGTAAAATGACTTCGGATTTTGCGGTAAGATTTTTATAATGTTGTACCTTTGAACCGTATGCAAAGTTGCAATAAGCTTTACGGGGTTGTCCTACTAGCTTTATGGTACTTTAAAGGCATGTTGAATGGCATTTTAAGATGTACATTTTTTTATCTGGTGAATGCAATGAAGACATATTCCTGTTCTACGCGTTATAATTTATATATTAATAAATATTATTATTATTATAATAATAATATATAAATAATTATATTGAATTATTTAAATTTTAAAATTTTAAAATTTTAATATAATAATGTTAAATTTTTTTATTTATTTTAATTTTTTCTTTATTATTATTTATAATATTTATATGTATTAATTTTTATTTATGATTTACTCATACAATAACATTTTATGTATAGTAATTGTTGGGACCCGGAAGTATCGTAGAAGGGGGGTTGAATGCGATACTCACAACAATTTAAAATTCTTTTCAGAATTTGAGGAATTAAATTATTGCTTTAGCTGAGGGTTAGAGTCCTTGTAGTGTTTGGGAGGGTGACTTACTAGCTTTCTATTTTTATGTTATAACAATTAAGATATAGAAATTAGTAAGTAAGTAAACAAGATTCAAGTTAAATATGTATATTAAACTTGAATGAGTGTTACAGTATTCGGTAGAATAAACATTTAATTCCTAGAACAAATTTGACATGAATTGTTCTACTTAAGGAATTAAACTCAAACCAGCACAGAAAGTCTGTGAATATGACGTTGCAGACAAATTGCTGAATTTGATTGTTTTTCTACTACTTAAAAATGAAGCTCAAGCCTCATATTTATAGAGGTTGAAAAGCTAGTCTGACTTTTCTCACTATGACTTTATTTAACAAGAATTAAGCCTTGTATGACATTTGAAATAGTTGGGTATGACTTTTTTCACTCGGTATGACCTTTCAGAAATTCGGTATGACTTTCTGAAAATTCGGTATGACTTTTTTTAAAGTCATATTCAGATTTTATTTAATTAAAAAAATCGGTATGACTTATTTTAATTAAATAAAATCATTTCAGCATGACCTTTTTTTCATTCTGCTCGGTATGACACTTTGAATTCACTCGGTATGACATTTGAATTCTTCTCTTGGTATGACTTTCTTTTCACCTGCCAAATCAATTCTTTTTCTCTTGAATGGACAAGTGTTAGCTCCTGATTGGTTACTTTGAAACACAAATCACCTACCCCTTTCAATTTAAAAAAGTAGGGGCCTATTTCGTCTTATTTTAGACAGGCTCCATAGAAATGTTTTTCGACCCGCACAACTTATATTCTTTGATTAATAAATAATAAATTTAATTCAGAAATTATAAAAATAAATATCTAATATTATTTAGATATTTATAAATATAATTTACTAAATAAATAAAATATTTATTAAATAAATAAATCCTTACGCTCTAAGTTGCGGTCTTCTGAACGTCTAAAACCGAACTCCTTTTAACTTGGGAATGATAAATCAATTCCAACCGGGGTTCCACTTTTACGAATATATGACTCTGCATTTCTTCTGTGTCATTTCTTTTTCCGTCTTTTCTTCAAGTCAGTACCGTCAGGCATGTTTGGTTGTTTCTACAATTGCAATTAGAAGTACCTCTGTTACTGAAATAATCTGACTCTTTAAAGTAGACAATACTTTTTTTCACCACTGCATGTACCCAGTCAAATATTCAATCTTGGATTCTGACTCTTGTACACTGCATTCCAAACAAACATGTATCTCTTTGAGCTTCCAGCTTCTGTCTTCTGTCATTCTAAAATAATTCTAAATTAATTAATCCTTTAATTAATTTAAGAAATAAATTAATTCTGAGTGAATTAATTTACTAATTAATTTAATTAATTAATAGAGAATTAAATTAAAGTCTTGACTATTGTTGATGTAGATAAAACTCTTATGTTCTTCAACAATAACCCTTTTAACCACTTGAACTTTTTGATGACGAATCTTCACTGACATTGTTGACACCCTGCGCACTGGTCTGGTTCACGGATGACTAACTACAATGTTGATTCTCATTTCTGCTGTAGTGGTCTTTGTGTCTTGTCTTGTCCTGTCTTTGCTTCTTTTGTTCTTCCTCTGTATTCAATATTTATTATTTACTTCACTTTCTTATCTGAGTTGAGTTGTCATCTACTTATTACAAATAGGACTAGTCATATGACTTTCAATCTCCCCTATTTGTTGTTAAACATTTAACACACAAATTCCTAGAGGATAACTCAACTAACAACTAAGAAAAATAAAACGACATTGAAGAACTGTAAATAATAAATTGTTTTCTGGATAATATAATACATTTCCAGATTTCAATTATGAATGATAAAAATAAGATAGATGTTCCTCTAGACTGAACATATTTAACAAAGTTCTATCTTAACTTACATATCATTACCAGCTTCAGAAGTATCAACTTCACCTTCTTCTAGAGTTTAACTTAGTAGATCTCCAGTGGCTGGTTTCTCTGGATCAGATTCTGCATTTCCAGATTTCTTGAGTAACTGAAATGAAAGATGTTTGTTTCTCTGGCACTGAACATATTATACATGTAGTATTATCTTCATTTCTCAGACTCATCACTGCTCCCCCTTAGGATGGCAGGGATGAAGTCTTGTTCTCTTCTTACCATCTATCCTCTGTTTCTCCAACTTCTGTCTTCACTTCTCTCCCAAGGTGAATTCATTCTCCCCTTACGTGAATTATCCAACCAATTTAATAGAAGTAATAACAAACATGGCATACATACAGCATTAAACCATCGCAGATATAAAAAATGCAAACTATGACATGTTATGCATTTTAGAAAATCCGGTTAATTCCTATATACAAGAATCTTCTAAAATCAAATGGAATAGAAGAATTAATAAATAATCATTAGTTCTATCTAATCCAAGCATGTTGTTATATAACCTTTTTTCTTGTTCAACAAAGGAGTAATCCTCTTCTAGTAAAAGTCTTTGTTCAACAATTCTCCCCCTATTTGGATCTTGTTGAACAATTCTCCCCTTTGGATCTCTTGTTGAACAATTCTCCCATTTGGATCTTGTTCAAACTTTTCCCCCTTAGTTGAGTAATCCTCTTCAGAATCTTTAATATCAGAAGAAATTTCATCCCCCTTAGTTGAGTAACATTAGAAATCTGTAACATGGAATTGGGAATGAGATTTGGTAATTGTGGTAGTGTGTGATTTTCCTTTATGTTTCTGACAAGTGTTTCGCTCATATACTCTCTAAGTGTTTCACTTATAGAATATATATATATTCACTCTTTCTCACTTGTGTTTCACTCTTTTCTCACAACACTATTTCTCTCTCTCAGTACTGATATCACAGTCTTTTGTACCTGCAAGAAAGATCACCATAGCCCCTTCAAGAGAGGTCACTGGTGGTGCAATGGGGTTTCGTAAATCCCCGTCCTCAATTGAATCCATTTAAAATATTTGACTTTAAAAACTGAATTGCTTCAGGAATAGATTCAGTGAGTTGCTGATGATATAAGATGATCTATTCCGTTGGAAATCCAGATATGTTCCATCTGGGAAGGGAGACAGGGATCTATAATGTAGCAAATGATCCAAGTTTCCTCTTTACGCCTATGAAGGCATGTTGATTCAGTCAGAATCATCAATCATTCTTCCTTCCTTGATATGGAAGTTTAGAATAATTGCTTCCGTCAATTCATCTTTAGTGTGTGACAATCTTTACAGTGCATTTGAATATTACATTTATGGTTTGCAGTGTTTGAGAGTGTCCAGATGAAGTTGACTCTTTACAAATGGCCTTGGCTGACAGGCCGAATTCAATAGACTCACTCTGTTGAGAGAATGAACCTAGTAACAGTTTTGCCATTTGCAAATCTATACCCTTTTGGGAGGATATAAATTAGTTAGCAGTTGCCTTGGTTTCAATTTCATATTCTAACTAGAGGCAGAACTGCTGGAACACTCACAGATACTTCTCTTTTATAGTGCACTAGAGTCACTTACTCTCTCACCCTCTTTTATTGAAAAAACTTTTCTTTTCAGGGGTTTAGTAGATGAAGTTGTATCTGTTTGAGTGTTTGGTTCTATGATCTGTGTTAGAGATTGTAGGTTTTCAATCCCTTGATCTTATCCTATAGCCACTGAGGGCTCAATATATCAATTGTATATATATTTTCATATCAATTGATTAGATAATATATCAAGATCGAGATTACCTGCTTTTACCTCGAGTCGATTGCTCTTGTTCGGCAGAACACAGATATAATTTATTATTAGTGATTTTCAGATAAATAATGTATATATTATCACTAACAACAAAAATCATAATTAATTGCAATGAAACAATAACAAATTATCAAAACATGATAATTAATAATAATTTCAAAAAGCAAGTAATTACGTTCCTAATATCTCATCGTATTAAAACTATGAAACTAATAAACAATGAATTGCTTCAATTCATAATTTTAATAAGATAAAATACCCTTGCTAAATACTAAATAATCATAGGAATGAAAATTAGCATTTAACTTCATACATTATATCTAATAATTGTTACTCAAGCATATGACAATTATACTTATAACAATTATCAGTGATATATGTAGACTCGAGAAAGTAGATGTAAAGAAATTCATAAGTCCTTTAAATATTGACATTTAATACTTATGATTCTTAGAACAATTTCTCGTAGACAAAAATAAATTTTAAAATTAAAATGAAATAAAAATAATTATAAAGTAAAAATATGCCAATAAAATAAATAAATAAATATGCCAATCTTATAGGGAAAAAAATATGTCAATCGTATAGAAATAAATAAATAAATAAATATGCCAATTAAAAAAAACAAAATAAAAATAAACTTACATATACATATATATAGAAATAATGATATTTAAAATTTGAAAACAAAAACAATAAGTACCAATTGTTGAAAAAAAAAAAAATTATGTAAGAGCATGATACGAAATTTTCTTTAAGATACATATCCCTTAATAAAACGCGGGAAAGTTGTATCTGAGAAGAAAGTTTCTATTCCTTATGAATTTCCTATAAGACAAACTTCCCATAATAAAATGCGAGAAGTTGTACTAAAGAAGAAATTCAATTCTCTTAAGGAAAAAAATATATTTACAGTATGAATGCCAATTAAATAAAACTGTACAAAACTAAAAATGTTGCATGTACCTCTCACCGTGCACGCCTTGCAATGTGTTCCTAGAATTTATCTATTTAGGCTTACCATTAACATGAGTGTCGGTGGTATGCTTGACTCATTACAAAGTGCTCTGGCTGACAAGCGAATTTCAATGGACTCATCCTGTAGAGAGAATGATTCCAGAGACAGTTTTATTGCCTTTTCAGCTCTGCATCCTTTTGAGAAGATGCAGATGAGCTTACAGTTACCTCAGTTATATACTCATTTTCTTCTCTGGAGGTAGAGCTGTGGATGCACTTCCGACATCATCCTTATTTGTTGCATCAAGTGCAGTTTCTCCCTTATCAACCTCTAACTTACATGAGTTCCTTATATCTCCAGGGGTTAATATATGAAAGTGGATGAATTGGTGTTTGGTACTATGGTCTGGGTAAGAGATTGATGGGTTTTCAACCTCTTGGCCATTTTCTAAAGCCACTAGGGGCTAACTGGAAAGAACCAATCGAGATAAAAAGATAATCACCTTAACATTCCAAAACATATTTTTCATCCCAAAGAGAAGGAAAAATATAATAAGGAATAGTAATAGATTGCATTAAAGTACTTTTAGTAAAAAGAGTTTTGTCAGAACTAAAGATTTATCAATTAAAAGCAAGATACAAAATTTTCTTTAAGATACATATCCCATAATAAAACGCGGGAAAGTTGTATCAGAGAAGAAAGTTTCTATCCTTTATGAATTTTCTATAAGGCAAACTTCCCATAATAAAACGCTGGAGTTTATACCAAAGAAGAAATTCAACTCTCTTACCAAATTATATCTCGATAAAATGACTCTTTTTCTTTATACCTTAATATTGTACTATTTGAAAATAGTTTTGCAAACCATCCTTATCAGATAGATGACTATGATTTTCCGACTCATAAAGAAATTATGATATTCATCATTTTCATCCACCTGATATTATCCCTAACTTAAAATAGAAAATTTCATGACAATAGGGGTGGATGTATTCTTAGCAATACAGTATAAGGTCTTCAAAGCAACAACCACTGTTTAGGTACTTTGAATCAATGTGCAATAAACATTGAAACAAGTGTTTGAAAACAAATCATTTTACAAATGGTTGATACCTCGAAGTAAAAACAATTTTGGAAATATTTCTAAGTATAGAAAATATTGAGAATTTTATATACACATAACTTAGAAAATACTTCCGTTCATTTCAATATTAGTGTTTTTGAAATATGCATTGATTACTTAGATCAGTAATTCTAAACAATGTCACTAATATTAAAAGTGTCACAATTATTTTTAAAAAAACATTTAAAAACATCAGAGAAAAATATCAAAACAATTAAGCAAGATATCATTAACTGATACTCATAAAATATTTATCATACAAATAATTATGCTGCATATTATTTTAATTCATTTAAATTATGAGACTGATGTGACAACGAATTGTCTAACATCATAATTTAAATTAATTAAGATAATATACAAACTTATGCTAGAACACCTAATTACCACATATGCATATAATATTATAAACATGGATAATTAAAATAGTAGCAATAAGCATGAGGTACTGGATTTCAAATAAATTCACAAGTCCTTTAAATATGAAAATTTTAATACTTGTGAACTCATTTAAAAATTCTTTACAGATGAGATTTTCAACAAATATGCACATAAATAATATCTCAACTTTACTAACCAACTTAGACAAAATGAATTTATCAAGCTGTTTTAGCAAATATCTGCAAGTTATTCTACTAAGGACTACTCCCAATATAAATGATACATGGTGTCCATGCGCTTGTTCCGTGAGTGGTGAAGAGATTATTCAGCAGAGTTGATGGAGTTTGACAGCTTCTAGTAATTACCTCTCCGTCTTTCTTTCAACCTGCATTATCTATATCTATATAGTCAATTAGGTTAAACCTAGTATCTTTAGGGTACCTGATTCTTAGAATTGGTAATCCCTTAAGATATCTAACAATTCATATCTTAACTATAAGATTAGATTCTCTAGTATCCACGTGGAAACTTGCACATAGGCATATTGAGGATAAAATATATGGTCTTTATGCACAGTAGACCCACATATAATATAATCATGGTATAGTTGCACTAATATTACATTATGTGTGCGTGCCTTGTATTCTAGAGAGATATATGTATAACGACTCTAATATAAAATCACTTTCAAGTAATTAGCAGTTAGAGTGTCATACTATGTCCCTGACGATTGCTTGATCTCTTACCTCTGTCATAGAGAGATTTGTGAAGAGAATGATATACAAATTCCAGTGGATATGAAACTTCAAAGTCCAAGAGTTGTTGTACATCAACTTGTTCAGCCCTAATAGTATCAAGTCTCGTCTCTGGTGCTTTAGTAAGATCTTGAAAGTCCCGAAGATTCTGTTTCCATCATCGTCGATATCTTCTGTAGCAACCAGTTTGGCTTTGTCCCTCATAACAATGCCAAAAATCATCCAGTCTCTGAAAACCCTTACAGTACCAATTACAACTTTGCTTGTGGCCTGGGTTCCAGATTCAGTAGATTCTGCCTTCGAACGGATTGAGATCATCTTGCATTTGCAATCACCCAATCTGGATCAATCAGTGCTTCTTCAATCTTCTTTAGGATACCAACTGTTTAACAATTGTTCTTTCCCGAAGAGTAACCATTTACTTTGCATATCACTTCTAGTCTTTACTCTAGTATCTGGATCACTAAGAACTAGACTCCGGGAATGACTTTGACTTCAAACCCTTTGTCTCAGCAGATATGTTCTTAATGTGTTCCTTTGATCTTCGTTGTGTTGAGTATGACTAGTAGATCCTTCTTTTATTTGCTCCCCCTGAGTTGCTGCTAGGATGTGTTGAAGATCCTTAACCTTGTTGAGTGGATTCTGTTAAAGCCCACGAGTTGTGTAGATTCGCTACCATTTCCACTACTAAGATCTGAATCATCATCATTAACATTGATTCCTTCTGCAACCTCAGTTTCATCATCAATATCTGAATATGACTCTGACAAGATGTCAAGCTTCACAGATTTAGAATAGACTTTTATTTTAATGCTCGGGAGCTTGGTGTAATAGGACGACACATTCAGACTTTCAATCACCTTCTGATTTTACATCACATCTTACTTTGAAAGTTTTAGACTTCAATGAGTAGCTGAGGACAATTGTTCCATGAGCCTTAATTTCAGACTTGCCAAGATGCTCATATAAATCTTCAATAAATACCAATTTCCTCTAAACACACGAAAGAGCTTCAATGTTTGCTTCTGGTTGGTCATGAACTCATATGATGTCTTTTCACAATCTTATTGAATAAAGAAGCATGATGTTTTAATCGCTTCAACTTCAAAGTTGCTTCCAACTTGATCTGCTTGATGTGATCAATCACCATATGTGATATATTATCTGTTGAATGCATGAACATCACCAATTCACTCTCAGTTGAGTGATCTTCCATCTTTCTTGCTTGAAATCAAACACTTTTCTATTTCAATGCTTTTCCAGAAAACCTTTGACAAAGAATTCTCTAGTGCCCTATAGATAGTGTTTAGTGCTTAAGTCCGTCGACAAGAAAGATATTTCCAATGATGACAATTCCAAAATCATGATAGCCAAGTCCCTTGTATATCCTTTGCTGTCATCTCCAAAGGTTACCGTTGGGTAGGCTTTCTCAATCAACAGTGATAGTAGAGCTTCAATGCTAGTAATATGCCTCGAACAATAAATGTCATGAAATCACATAACTTTTGTCTTTTGTTTCATACTCTGCAATCACAAATGATTAAGCTTCTTGGTACTCAATCTTCAATTGAGTTCAGATGGGTTAGAGATATTACTTTTAACAGTGGTAACAACATCTTCAACCTTAACATGCACAAACTTATCTTTGACTGATCACTTCTCATTCACAGCAGCCTTGACAAGGTAGTCTTAAGGCTATGAGATTAGTGATTCCAACCTATCTTAAGGTGGACTAGCAGTCTTTACCCTATTGTGATTCTTAGAGATGCTTTGTCTAAGATTATGCAAGTCATAAGATATGCATTTTCAGATTTAAACGAACAAGCATGAAAAATAAGAGCACATGGTAAACATTCAGCTTCAATGCATTATAGATAAGAATTATGCAATTCAGGCAAGTTATGCATATTAGAAAATTCAGTACTATCTACTTTAATCATTCTACACAAATGTGACAGGTGTTCAACAGATTTACAGATATTCAATAATTTTCTAAAAGCACATGGAATAGACGAACTAACAATTTAATTACTAATTATGTCTAATCCATTTCTGTTGTTGTCTAACATTTTAATTATCTCTAATTACCTAAGTCAGTTTTAGATTAAGTCTCGAATCTATAAATTTTTACTGACTACTTAGATAATTTTACCATCTTTTAATCTTTTATACCTTAACAAACAATCTTGAAGTTATTTGACGTTTAAGTACAACTATGTGAGTGTGAGCAATTCATATGAAAATACGCACCTGCTTTTAACTCAACACAGTCTCTGTCATCATTTGCTTGTTCAGGCTTCTTGAATATTGTAGCACAGCCCTGATCTTGTCTTGCTACTTTTAGCCTCATATATTTCTTCAGTTGTGACCTCTAACGATTCTTAAATCTGTTTTGTACAAGTACAAAAACTAGAATGATCAGTAGAGTTAGAAAAAAAATCTTCAGAGTTCCCCACTAATAAATCTATCCTATCTTTACATTTGAGCAGTTTGTGGAACTATAACATAAACAATCGTATCATCCACAATAAAATCCAAATGTTACGGAATAAACCTACTAACACGAAATGACCACTTTCCTAGAAACCGGGTCATATGCTCTGCGAATTAATTCTGAACAAAACCGGAGAATTTTCCAAGTACAAACTCTTTTAGAAAAATGGACCAAGTTTTAATATCTTTATATTATAAATTAAATCTATATAAATTTAACTAATAAATTTACTTAAATTAAAATTATAAAATAAATTTATTTAAATTAAGTTTATAAAATAAACCTTTTCAAGTTTAAATAATAAACTAATTTAAATTAAATTTATAAAATAAATTTATTTAAATAAAATCTATAAAATAAATTTATCTAAATTTGATTTCATAAAATAAATTTATTTAAACAAATTTAAACAATAGAAATAAATCAATTTAAATTTAGAGAATAACTTTAGTTAATTTAAATTTATAAAATAAACTTATTTAAATTAAGTTTATAAAATAAACTTTTTCAAGTTTAAATAATAAACTCATTTAAATTAAATTCACAAAATAAATTTATTTTAAATAATATTTATAAAATAAATTTATCTAAATTTAAATTTATAAAATAAAATTATCTAAACAAATTTAAATTATAAAAGTAAATCTATTTAAATTTAAATAATAAATTTATTTAATTTAAATTTATAAAATAAACTTATTTAAATTAAGTTTATAAAATAAACTTTTTCAAGTTTAAATAATAAACTCATTCAAATTAAATTCACAAATTAAATTTATTTTAAATAAAATTTATAAAATAAATTTATCTAAATTTAAATTTATAAACTAAATTTATTTAACAAGGCCTCTAGACATTCAGAGTTTAAACAGCTTCGGTACCCTGAGGTTCACTGGACTGCGGATCTTGATTTGTATATCAATCAGCTTGCTCTGATGCCAATTGTTGGGTCCCGGAAGTAACGTAGAAGGGGGGTTGAATGCGATACTCACAATAATTTAAAATTCTTTCCAGAATTTGCGGAATTAAATTATTGCTTTAGCTGATGGTTAGAGTCTTTGTAGTGTTTGGGAGGGTGACTTACTAGCTTTCTATTTTTATGTTATAACAATTAAGATATAGAAATTAGCAAGTAAGTAAACAAGATTCAAGTTAAATATGTATATTAAACTTGAATGGGTGTTACAGTATTCGGTAGAATAAACATTTAATTCTTTGATTAATAAATAATAAATTTAATTCAGAAATTATAAAAATAAATATCTAATATTATTTAGATATTTATAAATATAATTTACTAAATAAATAAAATATTTATTAATTAAATAAATCCTTACGCTCTAAGCTGCGGTCTTCTGAACGTCTAAAACCGAACTCCTGTTAACTTGGGAATGATAAATCAATTCCAACCGGGGTTCCACTTTTACGAATATATGACTCTGCATTTCTTCTGTGTCATTTCTTTTTCCGTCTTTTCTTCAAGTCAGTACCGTCAGGCATGTTTGGTTGTTTCTACAATTGCAATTAGAAGTACCTCTGTTACTGAAATAATCTGACTCTTTAAAGTAGACAATACTTTTTTTCACCACTGCATGTACCCAGTCAAATATTCAATCTTGGATTCTGACTCTTGTACACTGCATTCCAAACAAACATGTATCTCTTTGAGCTTCCAGTTTCTGTCTTCTGTCATTCTAAAATAATTCTAAATTAATTAATCCTTTAATTAATTTAAGAAATAAATTAATTCTGAGTGAATTAATTTACTAATTAAATTAACTAATTAATTTAATTAATTAATAGCGAATTAAATTAAAGTCTTGACTATTGTTGATGTAGATAAAACTCTTATGTTCTTCAACAATAACTCTTTTAACCACTTGAACTTTTTGATGACGAATCTTCACTGACATTGTTGACACCCTGTGCACTGGTCTGGTTCACGGATGACTAACTACAATGTTGATTCTCATTTCTGCTGTAGTGGTCTTTGTGTCTTGTCTTGTCCTGTCTTTGCTTCTTTTGTTCTTCCTCTATATTCAATATTTATTATTTACTTCACTTTCTTATCTGAGTTGAGTTGTCATCTACTTATTACAAATAGGACTAGTCATATGACTTTCAGTAATTCATATTTTAAATTCTGTACATCTTAAAAATTTTATTCAAAATTAATTTTTTTCAAATTACTTATAATATTTTATATATGTTTTTTCATAATTTACTCATATTATATTTTTTTAACGTTCAAATATCAATTATATTTAAAATTTGTTATTTAATTATGTGTATATCAATTATTACGTAAAAATATTTATTATGTTATATCAATATTTGATATTTGATACCGTCATTGGATACCAAATTAATACTATGAATTTTATTCATATATATATATATATATATGGAATTTATATATGTTATACTATATAATTTACATTAATGAACTTATCATAGTATTTCAAATTTTGATAAATGAAGATTATCATAAATATTATATATCACATTAATGATATTAGTCAAATGAGTTAATGAGTTAAATAAGAATTTAGATCTTATCCGAACCTAAATATGGATAAAGAGCTGAAAATGGATTATCCAATTAGCCAAATTAACGTTATAAATTTTATCCGAACCTAAATATGAATATAAATCCTAATGAATAGGTTATCCAAAAATTTATAATATATAGATTGGTAGCAAAAACTCAATGTTAAGTCTTTAGTAGGTTTGTGACAGTCAAGTTTTGTAACAAGATGTGAGATGTAGATGTTTAAGTCAAGTTAGGTATAAAATATATTTTATTTGTTAAAGAATATACTCCCTTCATCCCTCCATTTTTTTATATTCCAGAGACAGTCTCTCACACACATTTTCACATGTACATATAAAGTATAGTTTAATAATTTATTTTTTAAATTTTTTTCTTAACAAAAATTAAATGTTTAAATTTTTATTTAGAAAAAAAATTAAAAAAAAAGTTATGGAACTATACTTTATATGCACTTTAAAATACGTGTCGGACTCTCTCTCCAAAATGTAAAAAAATGGGGATGACTGAGGGAGTAGCTTATAACCCGTGCAAAATACGGATACTATTAATAAATTATATATTAATTATTTTGCATATTAAAAATGGGGATAATTTGTTTTATTATTAATTTTTTTTTACATTTTTCTATACAATGATATTTATATATTAATATTTATAAATTTTAATGATAAGTCATAATTTTAAATAAATAAAAGAGTTTGAATGGTGATGAAATTGAGTTGAATGTGAGTAAACTATATTAAATAAAAATTATAGGATAAATAGGAATCTTAAAATAGAAAATATAGAATATAATATAATTATATTATCTGTGAGCAGTTGTATAAAAGGAGGATTACCGGGGATAGAGTTGTATGTATGATATATATTTTCTAAAATTAGATTTTATTAAAATTGGATAATTAAGATCGTTTCTATGGTTCACCTAAAATTAGATGGTTATGGTCTTTTTTATTGTTCACCCAGGTAAGATGAAAAAAATTCTCTTGTTTGATTATAATAATACAAGCTTATAACCCGTGCGAAACACGGAATGACTAATATTTAGGTAAATTGATTTTTTATTTATATTTTTATTGAAATTTTATAATATTAAGAATTTATGTTAATATTATATGTTATATATGAGAATCACAAAAGTAACACGGGGTGAATGTGTTTCTTGATTTTCTTTTATGAACTGTCTGTTTATGAAATTGTGTAGCTTAAGAAAACTTAACAGTGTTTATATATATAAATATGCGGAAAATAAATAAACACAA
Organism: Oenanthe sinensis; assembly: GCA_028671895.1. Classification (NCBI taxonomy): domain Eukaryota; kingdom Viridiplantae; phylum Streptophyta; class Magnoliopsida; order Apiales; family Apiaceae; genus Oenanthe; species Oenanthe sinensis. The sequence goes on from CM053809.1 coordinate 21,189,157, forward strand.
TGTTAACTTTTCAATTTAATAGTGTATTAGAAAGAATTGCTACAATCTGATATTCTTGACTTGAATCTCAACTTCTTGTTCTTGGAAGATACAAGGTATGAATACACTTGATAATGTTCAAATATACTAACTAATGAGGTTGTGCATAGGCTATATAGACAACATGTCTTTTGGCACATGCTCTCACTAGATAGTTTAGCTAAAACTAGAAATAGACAAGAAACATTTTACATTTGACTACTATCTATTTCTTGCTAACACAATCTGTTGATAGTCTTTTTACTTTCAGCCTTATCTCTTTTGCCTTTTGTCTTGTTCTTCTTCCAAGCTACATTGTAGACTTATCTCCATCTCCACAGGTTTGACTGATTCTGTGATTATAGAGCTTCAAAATCACTTGTCTTGTTCTTCTAGAATTTAGCTTCTTAAATCAACCGAGTACTCACTTGAATTTACTTCGAGAAGTCACAGTGATTGACTTCTCGATTGGGATAGATTTCTCGATTGCATACTTCACATCATGACTTCTCGATTAGAATAGACTTCTCGAATCATACTTGAAACACAGACTTCTCAATTGGTTCTACCCTTAGTACTTCTCGATTGCTCATTTGGCACTACACCATAGATTGCTTATAGCAACCACATGTTAAAAAATTTCTTTAAAAATGTTGCTATTGCTTGGGCAATTTTGATAAAATTAGATATATTGCAACTACTTAAAAAAAACCATTACAATAGAATTGAAGTAATTAGAAAAATTTTAAAATCTAGAATCTATGGCAATGGTTTTATATGGAGTTGCTATAGACTGCAATATGGGCACCAAAAATATTGGCGGGCATGATTTGGGCGGGATATGAAAAAATTAAACAAGGGGCTTGTAAACAAGGGGCGGGTTATGAAAAATGCAAGGCTGTAATTTTTTGAGTTATAAACTGATGTGTATTTCCTGTAATTGTAAATGGGCAGGTTGCCATATTTTCCGTACTATCAATGGTACTGCGAAGGAAGCCTGATGTTATAATCAGTCTCTTACCAAATCTGTAAGAAAATTCAAAATATAAAGGACAAGATAAGCTTCCGCTGTTGGCATGGATGGTAGCACATGTGAGCTAATAACAATGAACTTTACGCAATTAAGGGTTGTTTATGGGGGAAGATCCCTTTGTCTATTTGTTTGTGTTCAATTGAACTTTCTTTAATTGTAGGCCTGTCAAGCAGATCTTGCTGTAGGTTTGTACACTTGGTCACATCTCATCTTGCCTGCGATTGGGGGAAAATCGGGTTCTAACCCACAGACTAGGGACTTAGTTTTGCAGTTGGTAGAAAGGTACACACAATTGGTAATTCCTTATACTTATGTGGTTGGATAGATATTTTTGTGCATGATGTGAAATGCTTAGGAATCCTTGATTTGTTTCAGAATTTTTTCTGCCCCAAAAGCTTGTACTATTTTAGTAAATGGTGCAGTGAGGAAAGGGGAGCGCTTGATGCCTCCTTCAACACTTGATTTGCCGTTGCGAGCAACCTTCACTCCGTCATCAGCTCGAGTCAAGGTAGGAGTTGTGTAGCTGTTAATTAATAATGCCTTTTAAGATATGTGATCCCTCCATTTTTAGTTTGGATACCCTCCCTGAACACAAATTAATGAAAGTCAGATTTAAAGATGGTAAATTCGAAGTTTGATACCTTGGACGATTTGATGGTATTCACACTAGAACAACACTTGTTTCATTTATTCTATTGCTGAATTGAATTCTCAAACTTAAACTGTGTGGTCCTAGGACATCAATGGTTTTGATTATAATTTGATTGTAAGTAATTGCACGTGAATTGTAAAGTTCTTCCCATGCATATATATATAGTTTTCCGGGTGAACACTGTTACATTAAATTTATGCATGTCTGCGATTAGGCTTGATCACTTGCTGATTTATGATTAGTAGCACAATTGAACCTATATTGCTTTATAATGATAGTTTGAATCATGGTTCTCAGTTCATCAAAAGATCAGCTCCCAGTGTAGATTAATGTTCATCAAAAGATCATGGTTCCTGGAAGCAAGGTAATGAAACAGGTTTCACAGCAGACATTGACATTTGCTGTGAAAGCAGCAAGGGAAGGTAAGCTATTTTGTAATAGTTTAATGTCTCAACATCTCTTGGAAAAAAGTGGGTAAGCTATTTTGTAATAGTTTAATGTCTCAACATCTATTTTGTAAGGTGAGACTTGAACTAATAAGATCTTTTATCAGGCATCCCTGAGCTATCTAGAGAAGCAACAGACATCTTCATCTGGTGTTTAACTCGACACCCTGATTCTTATAAGCAGTGGGTAAGTTGTAATAGTAGCACACTTTTGTGTATAGGGAATTGTTAGATATAACATGATTCTAAATTTGTTTTTTGTGGTGTAAATTGTTTTAATTTCTCCAGGACAATATTTATTTGGATAATCTAGAAGCAAGTCTTTTTATTTTAAAAAAGCTTACGGAGGAGTGGAGGAAACTTTCAGCAAATCAATCATCTCTGGAAGGTCTGGGGGAAACTCTCAAGAGTTTTAGGCACAAGGTAACAGTTTTTAATTTGACAGAGCATGCTTCTGGTGGTTATGTTTAATACTAAGATAACATGTAGCATATGAATCATTTATATAACAAAACTGGTTAGACTAACTGTTTATTGTTTGTTATGCTATGTCAAAAGAATGGGAAAGCATTAGCAGATGGAGCTCAAGTTGCTCGTCATCCCCTCTTCAAGGACACTGACAAGTATTGTAAATGGCTGATTGGAAAGATATCCCGAGGACATGGGTGCATGAAAAGTTTGGCCATTGTCATCATTGCCCTTGGAGTAGGTACCGTTGTTATGTCCCCCACCATCGAGTCCTTGGATTGGAAGCAGCTTTCTGTTTTCTTCAACCAGCAATCCTTCTTAACCTGGTAAAGAGGCAAATGTGCTGCTCAAAGATATCCAGGACCTGCGGCATTGATTCATGATGATATTGTTAACAGGCAAACAGACTTAATTTATGTCTAAGCTTTTGGTGAATGTAACTAGACTTCTACCTTAATGATGTTTTATTTTGCATTTAGTATTTAGTTGTTGAATGGTTGGTAAACCGATGTTGTCGGGATTCTTTTGATATTGTCTATGGGTCTGTGGTCATGTGTACCGGCCTATGTAATCTTTTGGATTGGTGTATGAAAACCATGTTAATGGTGGCTTTGTTATGAAACAAATAGGTCATGTCAATTTGTTTTTATAAAAGCATTGCCATTGCTACTTAAAATGTTACCATTGCCTATCTTTTGCAATACTTTTTCCCCTAAAATAATTACTGGTAAATATACATTCATTGCCATTGGCACCTAAAACATTGCCATTTCTAATTAAAACATTGTTATATCCTATCTATTGCAATGCTAAACAGAAAACAGAGTTTCAAAAGATAGGTTGCTAGTCTATTGCAATGATTTTAAATCGTTACAATAGATAGGAAAACATTGTTGTATCTTCTTATTGCAATGACATTAAAGAGTTGATATACGGTACTAAACTCGTTGCTATAGGGGTCCATTTGCAACCCCACCTAAGTTAACGCCCATTTTTGGACAAAGCATTGCAATAGCGTATATGGCAACAGTTTTATGCCATATAGCAACTTTGTTTTTGGGTTGCAATAGGCAATCTATGGTGTAGTGTGGCTAACTTCTCAATTTGTTCAACTGGACTTCTCGAATCATACCTATTGCATACTTCTCGACTAACTGCAATTTCTTTGACTTCTCGATTACTTTCCCTTTCTCAATCGACTACTGAGTTAGTTGAGTATTTTTTTGCATGTTCTCCATAATTTTGAGATCCATAATTCTGTGAGAAGAGTGAGAAATAATAAGCGAGAATTCATAAAAATAATTAATGCTAATATTTTATGTAAAATTTAATTATGTATTGCATCAGGGGTATTTTAGTCATATTTAATAAATAAATATTAATATTTTTAACTTAATTATAATTATATAAGTTAAACATGAGTTAAAAAATTAACTATGGTACATATTTATAATTATTGATCCATAATTCTGAGAAGAGTGAGAGATAATAAGCGAGAATTCATAAAAATAATTAACGCTAATATTTTATGTAAAATTTAATTATGTATTGCATCAGGGGCATTTTAGTCATATTTAATAAATAAATATTAATATTTTTAACTTAATTATAATTATATAAGTTAAACATGAGTTAAAAAATTAACTATGGTACATATTTATACTTATTGACTAAAAAATGATATGTACCTCAATAATTTGAGACATATTATACAAATTCTCATTATAAATTAATATTTATTATAAATGTTTTTAAAAAATATAATATTTTATTAATATTATACTTCCAAAAAATATATAATTATAACCAATATAAATTATTTAATCCTCTTTAATATAAACTGATTAATACATGTAATAATAGTTTTATATATTAAATAAAATTAAAATAATTATTGAAAGTATAAAAATAATATAATATAATCATAAAATATTAAATAAAATCCGTGAGTGAGTATATATATATTAATAAAAAAATAATGTTGGATTAGGGTTCATATCATCATGGCAACTGATCACAATTCAAACGATGACCTAATTAGGTCTGTTCCAGGAAAAAAGCTCAAGATTGACCAAACTGCTCAAACATCACTTTTTCAATCTATTTTTATTAAACAATTTCAAGAAAATACTAAAAATAACATGGAAAATCCAACACAAGAGAGTGATGAAAATGACATGGGTTTTGCTCAAAGTGTGGAGAAACAAGAAAAGGAGTGTAAAAACAACGTGGGGTTTGCTCAAACTGTGAAGATTCAAGAAAATTATAAAGATAGTATATTGATTGAAGCTGCTTCTGGGGTTGGGAATGAGTGTGAAATTCTGGGTTTGAAAATTCAAGATTTTGATGATGAGGGGTTGGGGAATGTTAAAGAATTTGAGGGTGTTGAGAAAAGGCGAAAGAAGGGGAGGAGACGGGCGAAAAGCAAGGGAAAAGGGAGGGATTGGAATGGAGGGAGTGTTGGGAATGGGGAGGGAGGGATTGGAATGGTGTTTAAATGTGAGATGAAGAGGAAGTGGAGTGGTTTGGTGTATTCGGGGGAGGTGATGGAGGGGTTGAGGTTTGTAAATAAGGATGATCAGTTAAAGAAGGGGGCCCGAGGTATATTGTGGACTTGGACCTGTTGTGTCAAAGGAGTATGATGGTTTGGTTGTTCATGAGAATGAGGAATACGGGGTGGATTTTGATCCGAGAAAGAATGTTGAGGTGAAAGTTGCTGCCTCTGGAACCATTGGTATGCTGTTAATTCTTATCAATGATAGTTGTTGTAAATTGCCTACTACTGTTGGTTTACAATTCTACTAAAATTATTCATGTTTATATTAGTTTAAGTTCTGCGGGGCATTGTCGATGGTTATTGTAAAATGCCTGCTACTGTTTGATTAAAATTTTGTTATTAGATTTGAATATGGTTATATGCTTTGCCTGTATTGACAGTTAGAATCCCTACTATGGTTAGGTTATATCTAGCGGTCGATGTTGATTCACATTCCTGGATTTAACCATGTAATTTGTTTACCTATTGCCATTCGTTACTTGATACAATGAATGAAGGGTATTGAAGTAGTGTGACGTTTGTTTTTAGAATATTATTTATCATCAGTTTTCCCATTATTATATTACATGAGTGCCTTGTGCTTACTAGACAACAACACTACCATACTAGTTCTACATTATAAAACTTGATTATCCGGTAGTGGTACCAGCGTATGCTTATTGTGATGGTGCCAGTGTATTATATATTCATAGATATTCTTCTTGGCCTTCTGTGCTCTACATTACATTAAGAGGAGGGTGTAGTTTTATTAGCTGTAATTGGGAGTGGGTTGATTTACTTTCTAAACTCTACAGTTTTGTAAAAGACTCTACAGGTCTCTAGCAATTCTGTGGTTTCTTCTCTGTGTGTGTGTGCACGTGCGCATATAATAGAAAGGAAGTAAACACGTTCTAATGAAATTTACTGTTCTCCTGCATTTCTGGGGCCCTAATCGTGTCAATCTGATAGTCCATTTTCAACATTCACAATTTATTGTCTGCAAAAGGAAGGATTCATGTGAATATATTGTGCATTCAAAAATGGTCTAGAGCAGTTCGAAGAAAACATCTTGTGCAACTTTCCTAAATTCTTATAATTAGTTGTATATTGTTTTAATACATGTTTGCTGTATACTCTTCATATACATGCAGTCATGCTCTATATCATTCACTTTTTGACAAGTACATGTGGTTGAATGAATGATGCTAGATGCAGTGCACGCTGTTGGAATGATATTTGTTTTCATCCAGTGCTGTTTCATACTGGATTTATGATGATTTGAAGCTGCATTTATAAACATATTTAAGAGGACACTACTTGATGTATGGTTGTATACATTTCTGCTGCCTTTTAAGTGAAGATATAATATTTAGCTGAGATTCCGTGACTAAGATGCTCATTAATTTTAGGTGGAGGGGGTTCTCAGGCTGTGGATTGCAACAAGGTGGATCCCACAGATACAGCTTCGGAACTAATTGGTTGTGATTTAGATAGCTGCACAGGTATCAAAGATGATTGCTCTGAGGATGATGACAGTGATGCAGAGTACGAAAGCATTCAAAGGCCTGCATTTGTAGTTACTGGAGAACCTAATTTTGATGCTGGACCTGCAATGGATGGCTTCAAATATCTCAGGCGTGTAAGGTATAGATTCTGCAACTCAATCTTTTAAAATACCCTGGATAGTAGTATTACAATCTGTTTTCCGTGAACTGTTATGTTCTCTGGTCATGTACCGTTGTGCTTTAGGTGTTTATACTTTATACTTCAGCCTTTTATAACTTCTTAAGTTGATTAGTAATTCCATCAACAAGGGGGAACCTTAGTACCAGTGGCGGACGGAGCCTCAAAACATGAACATGATAGGGGCCAAAAAATTTTTATCACAAGAAGAGCAATTTTTTTTATTATCATTGGTATTATATCAAAATAGATATCTTTGCTCATTTAAGTCCCGAAAATCATCTATAATCGAATCTACATTGATAGTACGGACAATTTCTCTCTCAATATACAATATTAGACAATCTGTGAGATATTCATCACGCATTTTGTTCCGAAACTTGTTTTTAATGAAACTCATAGCTGATAATGATCGCTCCGTGGTAGGTGTATATAGGGGAAGTGCTAGAATAAGGGTCACCAATCTATACACAAGGGGATATACGTTTGCTTTTCTTGTCTTCCTTAACCATTGAGACAAATCTGAAATTGTTGACAATGTTCCAAATGTTTGATGCTGTCATTCATGATCAAAATGCTCAAATTGCATCATCTCAAATTCAGCAAAATCTTGTGGGTAAAATTTTTGAACTAACTTTAAAGTATCATCAATCCTAAATGATACAAGCTATGAAGCACCGACTCGGATACGGGGACACGGGACTCGGGTACGGGGACACGGGGATTCGTCAAACTCTAAAGAGTCCTGGATACGGGACTCGGCAAATTTTAATTTTTTTGCAATAAATATATATGTCAACATTCAACAAATTCATAAATAATAGTTCCATTCAAATTTGATAATAAGTCGTGCAAACTTAGTACAAAATAATTAGTAAACTAGTAAACTTTTAGCCTGTAAAAAAAAATAGAATCTGCCTTGTTCCCATATATTAATTTATTTGGCATAAATCATTTTATTTAGTTATCTACATGTTCTAAATCTAAATTTCTCAACATTTTTTTAATAAAAAAACACATATAAAGAAACAAAAGGGATACAGAATTTAAAATTAAATTAAATATATAAGATAAGGCAACAACAACAGAAGGTAGGTGAAATTTATTTAAAAGAAAAAGAAAAATTAAAAGGTTGGTGAAGCATACGGTTATAAATAGCATCTCCCCAATTACTTTTAGACACGGGTACGGGGACTCAACATAAATATATTAATAATAATTATAATATTTTTATTTCATAATAAATTAGAGCAAAATTCAAACCAATTAACATTAAAGTTTTATTTGAGTTAATTTAATTGTTATCTATGCTCTTACATTTTAATGGACAATAAATGAAATTAAAAATGATTTTTTATAATTTAAATAGAATATATATATATATATATATATATATATATATATATATATATTACACATGTATATAATCAACAAAAAATATAAAAAAGATGCAGTTTTGTGTAATTAATAAATTTGGACAGTGACTGTACTAAAAAATATTACCCACAGCAGAAAAAGATAATAAAAAATAATTATTTCTATAATAAATACATTACACAGCTAAGTACATGTACAGTATACAGCTGTGTTCAACTTTAAAAAAGGAAATAAAGCAAATAAACAACTCAGTTTATGCATCGTCTCTCTCTCCCTGCCTTTCTATCTCTTGTTCTGCAGATCTGGTTTTACATCTTCTCAAAAACCTTGTCAAATGACCATCAATTAACACCACAAACAATCCCTTAAAAGTTAAACAGTCTCATCAGAATAAAATCTGAAACATCACTTACAATTTCTCCGGCGACGAGGACGATGGGTCGAATTTTCAGATGACGAATCCGGTATGTATTCCGGGTCGTGTCCCGTGTCGGGTCGGGTCGACACGGGTACGACCACCGGAAGTGACGAGTCGGAGTAACGTAGCTCTCTAGAAGGTACCCTCTCTCCATCTCTCTCCCTCCCTCTCCCTCTCTCTCTCTCCCTCCCTTTCTCTCTGTACGTTTTTATTCATGTTTGAATCATAGGATTCAGATTTGTTTTTTCAGTTCCGTTTTGTTCTGTAATAATGTACAGAATTAGCATGACCCGAATCCGACCCGAATCCGTCACGCGTCTAACCCGAGTCCGAAGCGAGTCCGCTGCCGAATTCATCTTGACTCGCCACTTGGCGAGTCGGACACGTACTCAGCCGAGTCCGTGCCGAGTCGCCGAGTCGGCCGAGTCGGACTCGCATACGGCACCGATTTTGCCGTGTCCGTGCTTTCTAGGATACAAGCATCTCTTTTGGATCTAAAGCAGTACTTAAAACAAGCAACTCCGTTGTTTGTTCATTGAACCTATTATTCAATTCTTGTAATTGAGAGTCTAGCACAACAAAAAATATATCAACCCTGTAGTGATGCTCGAATGTAAATATGCCTTGTTGATGTCGAGCTCTTCCTCTCTTCTTGCAACATATTGAACACTCAAATCTCGGAGTAGTATATTAACTGATTCACCAAAAAAGATGTGTAGCTTATCCCATCCTTCATCTCGCTGCTTTTGAATTAATAACTTAGTTGAAGAAACAAGTTGCATTGCATTTAATATGTCTTGAGCTTTATTCTGTAGAGCTTGACAAAGCAAATCAGTTATTTCCAGAGTTTTCCTCATGATATGCAAAATTAGAACAAACTCAAACGAAGTTAGTGCCTCATGTTGTCTCCACGTTGAGTAGGCTTAACTCCATCTTCAATGAAGTTAGTGTCATTTTGCAAATGACAATAACAATCAAAATCAAACACTTCCAAAAGTAATATAATAACTAATAAGCAAGACATTTAGTATGCTATATTAAGAGAAGCATGAACAAATACATTCCAATTATTAAGATTTGAAAAAAAATGAGGCGAGACACCCCTAATTCCTAAAATCTAGTCAATATACGAAAATTAGGAATTGCAATACAAACAATAAATATCAAATTAGTAAAGTACTTGTAATTGTAGACTGTATTGTACCTTTTTAGATTCGCTCTTTGTAACTTAATTGGTGAGGAGACTTGATTCGAATATTGAAACTTGAGAACTTAACTTTGGCACCTGGAGACTAGCAGTAGGCAGCAGTAGGCAGCAGGAGTTGAATTTTGATATACAAAGACCGAGAGAAGGGAAGTGTCTTTGAAATGTATTTTTTTTTCTTCTTTGACTTGTCTATTTGACTTGTTTATTGGGCTTTATATGGGCCATCTTTTAAATATGTTTCTAGACTTCTAGTTAAGTGGGCTACTTATATAAAGTGGGAGGGGCCATTTCTAGATTTTATAAATCATTTATATACAAAATACATACTACTACTATGAAGATACTGAAACAATGGGTGGGACCATGCCACCCATGGTCCTACACTCCTTCCGCCTCTTCTTGGAACACATGGATCAGTCTGAATTTTTTTTAGTTGCATAGTTTTAGAATATAATATGATCATGGTAAGTTGGTCTCCTAAACCCTATCACCATAGGGTTTAGGAGAACTGGTAACTTAAAATGGTATGTATGATGGCAGGCGTTTGCCTCTAAATATGGATTTTCATACTGCATCCATTTTATTTTAATTATTTTAGGATTTGATTAGCAAGGCATTTAAGATATCATTATCACCAAGCATTGTACCTTGAGTTCATGTACATAGATAGTGACATCAGTATGTATGATGTAACAATGTTATCTACAATAACGTAAGCACTCGCGGGATCTTCTTCATGCAGGTGGGAAACTGAACGGGTCCAGAAAGTTACATTTGCTAAGATTAAAGAAAGTAAATTGTGAGAGCAGACTGTTTATATTCCTAAGATTCCTGAAATTGTGTAATGTCCACAGCACTTGCTGCCACTGAAAGAGTGGGAAACTGCATTCCTCAACGATTTTTCTGAACTAAGGCTGGTAAGTCTTGCCTGCCACTAATTTTTTTAACACCTCTGTTCTAAATTGCATTATCGATAATCCTATATGACCACTAAAGTATAACTGAATCATTTTTAAATTTTAATTTAATATTGATCTATTTATTTTGTTTAAATTTAGGCTAAATCGTTTATGGACATTGTGAACGACATGTAAAGTATTGCTAAATTGCAAAATTTGTTAGTCTAAAGCTTTTTGTTGTCATAAATTTGACATTGGCAATAGTTTTATTGACTTTCAAATGTCAGTATGGGTAATGGGTCATTAATATTGAATCACAGATATTTGAGCTCCTGCTGAAAAGTTTGTATGAAAACTTGAATTAGTTAAAAGAAGAAAAATAACATATTTTAGTCCTTGTCCTTACAAAAATAAGTACATTGCTTTTCTGGAAACCCAATGTATGTTAAAGGTACAATTTTTTCCCTGCAAGTATGCCAGACTACTTTTGCCTCGTATTTTTAGTTGGTATTCTTTAGATTGAGACGTTTCAGAATGGTCCTCTCTCATTCATCCTGTGTCTATCTGAACATTTGAACTGCGACAGCAGTCAAAAAAGTGACATGATCATTGGTCGATATTCGAAATTATTAAAAGTTGGCCTTTTCCTTTCTGTTGCTTTCATTCTTTACCTTAGGCTCGTTTGTTTCAAAAAGTTTGCAGTTAGGTATATTAGAGTTCCCTGGAACAAAGTTACACTTGATAGTTCCCAGGTAAATTATATCTATGTTTTCTGGTAAATTGAATCACCTAACAATTATATGACTACATAACTCGTGGTGACCACTGACCATGGGGGAGCTATGTAACTAGGTTCCTCCGTTTTGGTGCAACTTGAAGTACCTGGGAAGTCCAAGTTCCTTAGCTTAAATTAAATTCATTGAACCAAGCACAATTATCTAGGTTCCAAGTAACTTGTAGTCACATCAAAACAAACAAAGCCTTAGTTTCTGTGGACTTGTCGTCCATTTCTTGTTTTACCTTTATTTTTCGTATGTATTCAGCTTATTATGCTTTGAAAACTCTAGAACCTTTGGGTTATACACACAGAGTTTTACTTTACCGTTTTTTGTGTGTGGGCTCTTTGACATACTGATCCCATCATTTCTAGAACAAATAATAATTGAGTGATTTATCGCAGAGTTGTGCAAGTTAAATAGATAAATCACACATGATGTTTATATAAGAATTTATGCATGCAATACTTTATTCTAGCATCTTTTTTGACATTTACATCGATCTCCAAGTTATAGTGACACTCTATCTTTTCCAAGTTTCCCACGATTGCATGATATAATTTAGTTATGCCTATCAGTCTATTAGATTTTAATATAATGAGATATAACTAAAATGTTAAAAAGAGGAGTTCAGCATTAATTAAGCTTTAGGATGGTGATTTTCCTGTAACATAGTTTTTGTGTGTGTGTGTGTGCAAGAACACCCCCTCTTGCCGGCAGTGCTCCTTTATAATTACTGTATTATTGTTTATTAATGTTTGTTCATAGTCATTATCAACTCTATTTTATTTTTCACAGGCTATATCACGGTATGAGAGTTCTACTAACGAAGTTCCTGGTAAATTGCAAGCCATACCCAATATTCTTGAAGAAGATTGCTCCAACCAAATTCTTGGAAGTGAAGTCTTTTACAATCCAACTGATCAAACTGGTTCCATGCAATCCTCAGCTAGGGCTGAAGAAGATGCTTCCACCATTACCAGTCCAAAATTTTTAACCTCAGAGGATATGGCTAATACCCCAAACTTATCTACTATTAGTTGTTTCATCCAATCTGCAGCTGATGTTGATGATGATGCTTTTCTTAAAACTGTAACCACAGAAGATATTGTTAATTCCCCAACTTTATCTACTGTTCTAGGAATTGAGCCTGTTGCACGAGTTTCAATGCTGAAAAAGCGCATAAAATTGGCAGAAGACATGACCTCTCTTTCCAAAAATGATGGTTTGTGGCTTTTTGCTCTTTGTGCTGCTGTTGATACTCCGTTAAGTGCAGACACATCTGCAGCTCTCCGGGATCTGCTCCGAAAATGTGCAAGTTTACAAGCTGAAAAATCAGAACTGGATGACGAAGTTGTGATGCTTAATATTTTAGCAACAATAGCAGGCAAGTACTTTGGTCAATCAGATAACTGAAAATTCAGGATCAATCAAATTGCAGCAGGGGTCATGGACATGTTTTTGTTTCAATGAGTTTATCAAGATCTTAAACACTGCAGCTGAGATATTAACATAACATTGGATGTGCAACCAGTGTGGTTATAAAATCCAGGGATCTGTTAATATTTGGCAAAACAGATAGATCTAAACTAAATTTTACGAAAGTACATGGCAAAACAGATGAGATGTTGCTATTTGCTGAGTAATATTAATCAAGGTGAAAGTCTAACTATGCAATATATGTAAAATAACACACTACCATTGAATCAACGTAATTACAGAAATCCCTCTAATTGTCTGTTTCTTCTTTTATTGTTCTCAAATCAATCTTTTGCTGATATTATGTAAATTCACTCTCTCTTCCTATTACACACAAAAGGCCATGTTTGGTTTGAGAGTCTGCAAAAATTGATGTACTATAATAATATAGTTCCCTCACAAATCACAATATGAGTTGGTTTCTATGAGTAATCACTCCATTTGTTGGGCAATTTAAGTAACTATTAATCTCAAACTTTTGAAAGATTCACTCTATTTACTTACGGCTAATTGGCTAAATTTGGGAATTGGATAAATAATAACTTGCTACTATTTCTTCATAAATTGTTTGTATACTGTTTTCAGTACTTGCTACTATTTTAAATACTATTTGTGGTAGAAAACTACAACTTCTTAAATATATCTGTAAAATTTAAAATTGGATTACTTTAATATTATTCATTAAAAATATATATTAACTAATAAATTTTGATATATTTAAAACCATTTAACTGACTATTTTTTTTTAAAGAAAAATGAATTTTAATTCAATAATGAAAAATCATACGGCATCTACAAAAATGATCGAGTCGAACAAATATAAAATAGATCTGCGGCGACAATCAAGCGATATGCTGAAATTGATATATTTACATGTACCCGTTTTGCAACAACTCGTTTGAGCTATCGACCATAAATGCAATCCAATATAAACTTTTATCACTAAATCATCATCAACACTCACAATAAAAGAGAGAACAAACACTCTCTCAACAAGGAGAGTAACAAACTGAAATTGCAAAATGAAATTCCAAATAAAAAACTGAGATCTGAAAAAAGAAACCACAATAAGAGATAATTGATCCATTCTCGAATCCAATAAACTCCGCTTGACTCGAAGACGAAAGAAAACCCAAATTTAGATCTGAAAAACAAATCAAACAAACCAAATGGATATGGGACAAATTAAAGGATTTAAGACTTTCCACCCGAAAAACCAGTGAAAACCTCACCGGCTATGCTAATAAACGATAGAGGTGGTTGCCTTTTTCAGAGAGATGTAAACCCTAATAATAATTCAAGTCAAGCTGAAGTGTATATTTTAACTGACTGTTTTAATTTAGGTTTTTTTCTTTTTAATATCTCTTCAGTTCTTTTTACGTTTAGAACATATTTGGGCCCCTAGAGCAAATTAACATAAGCACAATTGCACAAAGGTATCCAAATACAGTAGGAATTTAAGTCGAATGCTCACGAGTGATGGCAAGTCTCCTAAAGCGCAGGGACCAACTTTTTGTGCGTTAAAATAAATACATTGCGCAGGGACCATGGGAAGTAATACGTCAGTGTAAACGATAATAGCATTCAATTTATATTTGTACATTTCTTATTGACTCTAATCACTATAGCTTTGCATTAGCATGATTGCCGACTGTCAGGTTCCATTTGCATTTTGCTCATTCTGTAAATTCATTTCATCACCAGCAGGTTCATGCGTAAAATGGGACCTTAAGCCAATCCAGCATTGGTAGTAATCATCATCCAAGTTATGAGACTCCAGAGCCCAGTGGCAGACTCGGGGAATCAAACTAGATTCAAACATGAAGGCCATAGTATTCGTTATTTTCCGAGGCCCAACTTCATTTCCAAGTGCAACTGTAGCCTGTGAGAATATTTGATAGATCATAGATGTTTTATTAAAATTTACAAGTAAACTATGGATCTATCAACAAATATAGCAAATTTAAGTATGTCCCTTGATTATCATACAATATGACATTCTGGAACAAATGGATACCTCAAATGTTTTTGTATCAGGACCATGGGGAGTCATGCAGCTGTGAAGGCTAGCACCACCTGGGAGGAATCCATCAGCTTTAGCCTGAAAGTTTATGATATGTTTTCAGAAGAAACTTGAGAAAATTGGCAGAGAATTAATTGCGAGTCAAAGAGGAATTTTTGGATCCTCCATATCCAAATTCAAATAAAAAAGAATAGCGAAAAGAAAAGAAATGTACAAGGTACAAAAGAAAGCTCATTTTAAATGAACAGTTTTTATAGACAACACAGGCGAGAGGTGATAAAGTGGGTGCAGAAGTTAATATGAGCATATAATTGATTATGCTGTAAATAATGCAATAAATAAAACTGCACCTCATATCCACCATAAATCAAACCCATAAATTCGCTCATACAGTTGCGATGGTAGTATGGAGGTCTGAAAGTGTGTTCTGCAACCAACCATCGTGGAGGGAAAATCACAAAATCAAGTAGTGCAACACCAGGTTTGTCGGTTGGTGCCGTCAATACTGCATTTCACATAAAACTACACACCCTAAGACGGAGTAATTTATCATTAATGAACAATGTTTAGTGACAATTATTGAGCAGAAAAGGTTGCAAATAGATAGCAGCCACCTGTATTAATTGACGGATCCCCATGATCAATTAAGACAGTATTATAAGGGCAGAACTTAGAAAGGTCATACTGCAAGCAGTAAAATATCAACATCAGAACTAGGAAGAAGCAAAAAGTTAACTCGTGCTGCTTAGGATAACGATAAACAGTAAAGATATGGAGAAAGCTGTATGGAGACAAAATATAATCTGACACAACACAAACACAATACAAGAAAATTGATTAAAAAACATAAGCCCACCTTATAAGGGACATAATTACCATGCCAGGCAACAACATTAAATGGAGAAAAATCTTGTTTTGCAGTGAAAAGCTCCCCGCCAAACTTCTGTACAATGGTGAAACCTGAGCAAGTTCTCTCTTCAAACCAAGCTGTGGGAACAAGGAAATCCCTGGGCCCAGCAAGACCATTAGAACCTATTGGAACCAATAATCAGATCATGAGATACACTAAGAAAAAATGGATATTAGTCAATCATTTGTTCTTCCACCATACTGAAAAATTTAGTACCTATTGGGCCAAGGTCAGGAAGTTGGAAATGTGTACCAAAAACCTCAGCTACATAACCACGTGATGGTCCATCTGGCAGGTTAACAACGAAACGGAATCCTTGAGGTAACACAACTACTTCACCAGGAGAGACTTGCAATCTTCCACATTCAGTTGTGACCCACAACTCTACAAAGCATGTATAGTGAATTTGTAAGAAGTTTTCCTCAATAGATAATCTATTTGAAATATGGTGCCTGCAGATGTAAACCATGACAATCAGACCCAAGTCTTAACAGTTTTAATCATTCATGGTAGCTTTCAGAATTACAGCTTTCTTGTGAATCCTTTTTCGAAGTCCAGAGAATTTCATGCAATTATAGCTGGTTACAGTATGCATAGAAAACAACACACTTACTGTCCTATTGACCCTCCGGAAGTGGGAACCTCTGAATGCAATTCTATTACAGAGAACTTTAGACAACTCTGGAATAGTGAGGGATAATTTAGCTTAAGGTATAATTCCTCATATTCTCCCAACTGAAATATTCTCTTTTAACCAATATGAATGAAAGAGACTGACCACAAGTTTTGATCTCTCTCCTGCTACAACTTTACAAGAAAAGCAGTTGTAGTGAAGAAAAAAAAGACAATATAATTTTACGTACAATGAATTCTAACCTTTTTAGTGGAAGTGGTAAAACGGATGAAAACTATAATGTATTTAATAATGGTTTGCACCAAAAAAATTTAAAAAGACAGGAATACTACTTACTCCCTTCTTGAGGCACTATCAGAAAATCACCATCAGCATTGCAGAAGGCAGAGTTTTCCATTGATTTGTTCGCAGCATACCTGAATTAAAATGAAAACATAAATTTATCATAAAACATGTCTATCACAATTTCACAACAAGAAGTCCTTTTTATACTAGAACTTGCCAAATAATTTGATTATAATAATTAATGATCTCGGGTTCCAAAGTGGCAAGTGAAAAGCTTCGGTATTATAGACATAACTATAAAATGTTATTTGATAGTAGCATAAAAGTTGGTTCTTCTCTTTAATTTTCCAGGTTAGCATTCACAAAGTATTGAATTGATCGAAGAAATCACAAGAAATCACACTATGAAATTACCAAGAATTCGGCTCTAATCCCAATTTAACATAGAAAAATACGGAAATTACTAAATGATTAATAATCTTGGGAGATTTAATAGAAGAACAACAGCCCCAAGAGGATTCCAACTGCATAAGCAAAAGAATTGATGGATGTAACAGCCCAATTTTTCTCTTGCAATCGTAGGAGGCATAGTTCTAAATTACAATTATTTATAGTAGTTAATATTTATTGAATAAGGAATGAGGCACCAAGATTTTGCAAAACAATTTGTTTTATATTTTGTTATATGTTGCATTGTGACAACTGACACTCGAAGGAAATCAGTACTTAGGAGTATGACCAAGTGGAGATTTTTATTTAAATCAGGTAGTGGAAATTGATGGAATTAAGAGGAATAACGTAGAAGCTACATTACTTAAATTGCACTCTCTTGCTATAAATGGAAATGCACTAGTAATGTGAATAAAGTAAAAATCGTGGAGCTGGCTAGATGTCCTTCATCTAAAAAATCACTGGATGACACTGAAGAAAAGTCTTATGAGAGGACATCTTGATCCATAAGTATGAACCAACAACACAACAAATGGAGTCATCGAGATTATATACATTTGCCAAAACAGTTTTCGTACTAGATCCGTGAACATTTCATACAGGGCTAACTATATAAGCTCTACAAACTTCTTTCCCGTACTTAAATAAATGCAAGCATGCCTATAATTTTCAATCAATTTTCACAAATGCACACATAAGATAGCAATATAAAGATAACTTGATTCCAGCTCTGCAAGATTCCTTTAATAAATGCTAAAATGTCGATAAATTTGAAAACAATAACGACCAACAAAATTAACATAATTGATAAATAGGCAGCTCACATATGAATAGCATAACCGTGTCGAAGATAGGAGCTGCCAGCACCGCAAACAGTATACAATCCATCAATAAAATCAGTATCAACCTGCGGAAACTCAACCGGCCTCCATCTCAATTGAGTGGGAGTAGCACGACTATTTGATTGATTAAACTCACTCACGAGTTTCCCGTGACACGGAACCCGCGGTTTAAATGGTTCATGAGTCACTGATGGCTTGATCCGATACAACCAACTGAAAATCAAGTAGAGTAATTATATTTTTAATCTCGATAAATGAATAAAATACTCCTTAATATTTTTAAGTTTTAATCGTACATTTTCACTATTTTAACGCGGATAAAAAACATAGTTCGATAAATTATTTTTAAATTTATACGGAGGATTAAGTAAACAGGTTATGGGAGGACCTTCTTTGGTTGAGTTTTCGAGGAGCAGTGAAGGAAGTGCCGGAGATCTGCTCGGCGTAGAGACCGAAGGGACAGATGAGAGGGCTGTTTTGAGATTCCGGCAGAGCTCCGGCGAGTGCTTCCGATGAGAAGTGGTTTCCGAAGCCGGAGAGATAGGGTAAATGATCTGACTCGGAGGATTGAGTCTCCATTGTTTGTAACTCTACTGTCTCTTGTAATAATTGTTTCTATCTACTACTCTATATAGGCAAACTTACTTTGTACGCAACGCACCGTATATATGTACTACCATTTTTAGAGCGGTCTACATTTTTTAAAAAGCTTAATTTGAGAAAGTCCAGTATACGAGCCCAATTTTAATAACGCTATCCCTTCTTCGTACCACCTCATCAAAAGAAGGACCTTTTAAAAAAATGGGCAACTAACTCCGATCCAAAACCCAAGTCTAATTTTTAATAAACCTTATTTAATAAATTTTAATAAATTTATATGTTATATTTAATTAATAATATAATTTAAATATAGTATTTTTTATTTTTAATAAAATTATTAAAAAAGTTACAAGATAAGAAATTTAAATTAGAATATAATTAAAAATAAAAAAAACATGATTTATAATTAAAATACGTTACATAATTAAAAAATCATTACAAGAACAAGATAATTTAAAACATTACATTTCAAACAAATTAAACACTATTATGAAACCTTGAGATATACTCAACCAGGTCGGATTGTAGTTGACGATATTTTTGTTTGTTAGGGATTGGAATATTTTTTTCAATATACATTAAATAAGAGGCACAAAGTTCTTCACCTAAGTTTTCGAGGTGGTAAACCATTTGTAGCATCATCGTAAGATGGTAAAGGGCCAAGTGAAGTAACATATATGTCTCTCTCATCCTCAACAATCATATTATGTAGTATAATACACACTCTCATTATTTTAGCAAGATCTGCTTTATCCCAAAATCGTGTTGGATCGCATACAATTACAAATCGAGACTGCAACACACCGAACGCTCTTTTAACATCTTTTCGTTGGCTTTCTTGATATTTTGAAAACAATTTTCTCTTCTCACCTTACGGACGAGGAATTGTTTTCACGAATGTAGGCCATTTAGGATAGATTCCATCTACTAGATAGTACCCCATATTATAATTGTTACCATTCAAATTGTAATTTACCTCGGGAGCATGACCTTTCAAAACATCATCAAATATCAGTGATCGGTCCAATACATTTATGTCGTTATTAGAACCAGCAACTCCGAAAAATGCATGTCATGTCCATAGGTCCGAATAGGCAACAACTTCAAGTAATATTGTTGGAACCTCTTTATGACCACCCATGAACATCCATTTTCATGCTTTAGACAGTTTTTCCATTGCCAGTGCATGCAATCAATACTGCCCATCATACCAGGAAAACCGCGAACCTCTCCCATCTTTAGGAGACGTTGTACATCATTTGAATTTGGCTTTCACAAATATTCACTCTAAAAAATTGAAATAACACCAGCAACAAACATTTTCAAGCATTCGATTGCAGTGGACTTACCAATACGCACATAGTCATCAATGATATCTGCTCCAATTTCATATGCCATCATACGTATGGCCGCCGTGCTTTTTTGTAAACGTGATAGGCCTCTTCTTCCCAATGTATCAACCCTTTGTTGAAAATATGGATCAAAATGTGAAAAAGTATCCACAATTCGAAGGAACACGTGTCTTCTCATTCGAAATCTTCGTCGGGATGTATCAAGAGGGTATATAGGATTTTGAACAAAATAATCTATCTTTAAACGTTCATGACTTGCTTCGCGATCTCTGCATATCACTCGTCGATTTGTGGTTGATGAGCCTTCTCCATAAATTGGTTGAATAATTCAAGGCGATTATCTTCCATTGAATTATTAAAAAAAACTCTTCAACAAGTTCTTCAGACGCATCAAAGTCCTCATCCATAGTATATATTTTGATTTGTAGTGCGTGTGAAGAAAATGAGTTACCAATTATTACGGAAAACAAACATCTTATATAGGAGATAAAAGGAATACTAACTACTAGTTTCATTAATAATATAATTTTGATATAATATTTTTATTTTTACTAAAATGATTAAATGAGTTACAAGATAAAAAATTTAAATTAAAATATAATTAAAACAAAACATAATTAAAAAATATAATTTATATGTTATATTTAATTTAAATATAATTAAAACATAACTTATAAATTAAATGCATTACATAATTGAAAAAGATTACAAAAAATGTAAATATAACGTTAATATTAACGTTATATGTTCAAGTTATTAGCTGAATTAAAATATATGAGAGATAAAATATAAACAAAATAATAAAAAAACAGCTTGTGCATGCAATAGTTGGTCAGCCCGTGTACATGGGCCTGAACAACTTTCTTCTATAAACATAAACAAGTCTTCTCCTCTCTCTTCCATGTCACCAGTTCCAGTTGGGTCGTGCGCTGCACTTACTCTTATGTCGAGGGTTATAAAATACGGGAACCAGAATCTTATCCACCGTCCGTCTCAATTTATCTGTCTTGTTTGATTTTTTTGGTTAAATTGATTCAATTTTAATTAAAAATTACTTATATTATATAACTTAAAAAATTATATCATTAAAAATTATATATAATCTACTTTAAAATAAAATTTTTGTTTTTAAAAATTGTAAAAATAATAATTCATAAATCACATTTAAAATTTGATCAATTTAAATAATAGGATATTTGGTGATTAAATAAATTGATTAATCAAAGTATTAATTGAAAATAATTTAATATATATAATTATATTTAAACACCATCACATCATCATAAAATTAATATAAAAAATATCATATATCATTAATCTATATGTATTTAGGTGTTAATATTTATAAAAACCCTATTTATAAGTAACATTAAATGATTTATACTTAATAGTCATTATTTAATAATTATTCTTAATAATTAGTACATTAAATATAGGGTTTTAAAAAAATACAAAATTTGCTTTTTTTATTTACAAAGATACGTTTTTATTATATTTTGCAAAAATAAGATTTTTAAAATATTTTTTTTACAAAAATACGATTTTGAAATCAAATATAACTAAAATCAACATTAGATGCAACCACGACCAACTTCAATTCTTTTCTTCAAAAAACAGTTTTATTCAGTTACATTTGATTAAAAATCGTATATAAAAAACTTGTATTTGTTTATTTTTAGTTACAAATCGTATTTTTGCATAAAAAAAATCAACAAATAGTAAAATTATAAAAAAAGTTAAAAATAATATTTTTGATAATTACCTTGTATAAGGATTTAGGGCCATATACATATTAATTGTAAATATGTAAAAAAAAATAGTTGCAAATCGTATTTTTATAAAAAATTAAAAGATAGTAAAATTGTAAAAAAAAGTTAAAAAAATATTTTTGATAATTACTCTTATATAAGGATTTAGGGCCATATACATATTAATTGTAAATATGTGATATTATAAATATATTAATTAATAAATGTTTTTAAAAAATATTAATTTTCACCGATTTTTGACCGCTTCAACCGATTTTTTCCGTCTCGCCTGATTTTTGACCGATTAAAAAAAGTTTTTTGACCCGGTTTTTGTTTAATCAAGACGGGTCTCATCCGTCTACCGATTAATAAATTATTATAAATATATGATTTTAAAGGAAAATTGCAGAACAAGTCAGATAATTTTGAAGCTATGTTTTTACAGGATAAGTCAATCCTGTAAAGATAGAGACAAGTCTACAATGAAGCTGGGAAGCCAGTCAAGACAAAAGACAGAAGAGATAAGGCTGGATGTAGCAGACTGTCACAGTAGTGTGTTAGCTAGAAATAGATATCAGTCAAATATAAAGCATGTCTTGTCTATTTCTAGTTATAGCTAAACTATCTTATGTGAGCATGTGCACAGGACATGTTGTCTATATACTTTATGCCCAGCCACATTTGATAGTGTCTTGAGTAATTTTACAATTGTAATCTTCCTAGAACAAGAAGCTGAATTCAATTTGAATTTCAGATTGTAGCAAAGATTCTTTCTAATACAAATTAGATTGAAAGTTACATCCTGTGTTTATTTTCATGTTCTATGTTTTGATAAACACTTAACCTGTTTAAAATTCATTCATAGAATCACAGTTCATCTACCTTCCTTAAGTTCATCAAAGAGAAGAAAAAGAAAAGGTTGAAGTATACATTCACCCCCCCCTCTGTAAACTTCTGAACTCATAATTCCTAACAAGTGGTATCAAAGCCAGGCTGTACACATACATACAGACTAAAGATCAAGATGAGTTCTCAGAAGCTAAGCAGCATAAAGATTCCTACATTTGACAGAGAGAATTACAACCTATGGAAGAGGAAGATGTTGATGTTCATAAAGGCTGCAAACCCCATGTATCCAGAAATATTAAAGAATGGTCCTTTCATGCCAGTAACTCTAGTTCCTGAAACTACTAGTGAGTCTGAAGTTATTCCTGCAACATGGATACCCATATGTGAGTCTGAAACTACTAGTGAGTCTGAAGTTATTCCTGTAACATGGATTTGTAAAAATTGTGGTTCAACAAATCATCTTACTCATATGTGCAAGAAACCTGTTGTTAAAAATGATGAATTTGCCTGTGGATATGTAAAATCTTTGATGCATGATGATCATAAATTTTGTGACCAATTTGATTGTATGTCATGTAACATGAATATCATGAATACTTGCTTTAGGCTCAGGAAACAGTTTGTTGATGGATGCATGAGTCAGAATCTGAACACAAACACTAGGCCTAAATCTACAAGTCCTGTAAAGCATAGAAAACTTTCCATGTCACCTAAGCATGCTTTTAGTTCTGAGAGTACTAATCAAGGTAAAAATCAGAATAGTAAAGATAAAAACAAGCATGTGCAGGCAACTACAAATGCTAGAATCAGGAATGACATTCATGTAACTAAGCATAAAGGACCCAACCTTGTTTGGGTACCAAAAAAAACTTGATTTGTATGTATTCGCAGGGCACAGGTAAGAAGAAGGTCATGTGGATTCTGGACAGTGGTTGTTCAAGGCATATGACTGGTGACAAAGCCCTGCTGTCACAATTCAAAAAAGAGACTGGCCCAATGGTAACCTTTGGAGACAACAACATTGGCTTCACCATGGGATATGGCAAGTTGATTCATGGAAATGTTGTCATTGAAGATATAGCTTTGGTTAGTGGTTTGAAGCATAATCTTCTCAGCATCACTCAATTCTGCAACAAAGATTTGAAGGTGGAGTTTGACAAGGAATTGTGTCTCATATCACACAGAAAGACCAAGGAAATTGCTCTGCAAGGAGTAAGAAAAGGAAGCCTGTTTGTAGCAGATTTAAATTCTGCAAACAAGGAGAAAATTTGTTGTTTCTACATAAAGGCATCAGAAAATGAAAGTATGCTTTGGCATAAGAGGTTATCTCACTTAAATCTCAAAAGCATTAATTCTTTAGTCAAAAGAGAATTAGTGAAGGACCTGCCCACACTTGAATTCTGCATAGAAGGATTGTGTGAGGCATGCCAGAAAGGGAAAATGAAGAGATCAAGTCACAAGAGTAAGGAATTCACTTCAATCACCAAACCACTACAATTGATTCATCTGGATCTGTTTGGACCAGTAAATGTGATGTCCATGTCCAAGAAAAGATTTGCTCTAGTCATGGTTGATGACTTTTCAAAGTACACTTGGGTGGAATTCTTGCACTCAAAAGATGAAGCTCCTGAGTTCATCATTGAAAATTTGAGAAGATTGGATAAAGGCCCTACACCAGTAGTTGCCATAAGGAGTGATAATGGTACAAAATTCAAAAATGCTATACTCAATGAATTCTGCAAAGAAAAGGGGATCACTCACCAATTCTCAGCCCCAAGAACTCCACAATAAAATGAAGTGGTTGAGAGAAAGAACAGGACTCTCATTGAAGCTGCAAGAACCATGTTAGCAGAAGCAAATCTACCAACTAGTTTTTGGGCTGAAGCTGTTAGAACTACATGCTATACTCAAAACAGAACACTCATCACAAAACCAGTTGGAAAGACTCATTATCACATCATGACAAATTGAAGACCATCTGTAAAGTACCTGCATGTGTTTGGAACCAAGTGGTTTGTTCTCAAAGATGATGTCAACAACCTTGGGAAGTTTGAGGCCAAGGCATATGAAGGAATTTTTGTGGGATACTCTTTGGACAAAACTGTCTATAGAGTATATGTGATTGATCAACAAAAGATTATGGAATGCACAAATGTGACATTTGATGATTTCAAATTCCCTGCTATGAATTTGGAAGGTGAGAACTGTGACACACTGAGATTTGAAAATGAAATAGAGCCTGAAACATTTGCAACTGAAAATGTTATCAATACTCATGAAGAGTCACATGTAGACATCTCACATGGAACTAATGTGGAAAGAGAGAATGAAGATTTCAGTCATATTCAACTTGAGAATTCTCCACACAACCCTGGCACTTATTCAGGGAGAGATTCTCAAGGATCTGCAACAAATGGCAATCCCTTCAATCAGGAGGAAACATGTTCAAATGATAGAGATGGAGCTCATCAAACTAAATGGAATAGAGCTCACACAGCTGATCAAATCATTAGAAATCCTGATGAAGGTGTGAGGACAAGAAGAGCAACTATGAATGAATGCCTATTTGCTTGTTTTCTGTCTCAGAATGAGCCAAAAAGGATTGAAGAAGCCATGTTGGATCCAGACTGGATAATTGCCATGCAAGAGGAGTTAAATCAATTTATGAGAAACAATGTCTGGGAACTATTGCCACCACCAAAGGACAGATCAGTAATTGACACTAAATGGGTCTACAGGAATAAAATGGATAAACATGAAATAATAATAAGAAACAAAGCAAGGTTGGTTGCAAAAGGCTATTCACAGGAAGAAGGCATTGACTATGATGAGACTTTTGCTCCTGTTGCAAGATTGGAAGCAATTAGAATTTTCCTAGCTTTTGCAGCACACTCAAATTTTAAGGTATATCAAATGGATGTGAAAAGTGCATTCCTCAATGGTGAATTAGAAGAGGAAGTATATGTGCAACAACTACCTGGCTTTGAAGATTCAAACTTTCCAGACTTTGTGTACAGACTCATCAAAGCATTGTATGGACTCAAACAAGCTCCTAGAGCATGGTATGACACCTTTGTTAGGAATTATGAGTTTTGATGATAACAAATTACTTAGAATTTCAATAGGGGCTCAAAATTATTTTGTAACTGATCAATGGATATGACTTATAAATATCCATTGACTAGGAAACCAGATATCAGTTGAAACTTGTTTATCAACTGATAAACTGGATTGTAGCATTGATTTATGTTTCACTATCAATTGATTGTATTACCTCGATGGATGCAATGATGTAGTCAACTGATGTTATTGACTTCAATTTCTAGCTTCTCAATAGATGTGAAGAATGGCTGATCAATTATAAATATTCTAAGTCAGAATTCTCACAAGTGAAGTGATCAACTGATGTTGAAGTCGATGGATGAAGAAACTACTCAACGGATGAAAGCTATCAACTGATACAAGTCATCAATGGATAATTACAGTCAACGGATAAAGAACCATCAATGGATAAGGAGTCGATAGATAACTCAATTATCCATCGACACATCAACTGATCAACAGATATCCTATCCATCGATGGATAAGCAAAGGTGAATCAACTGATAAGCTTAACAACATTTATCAGTTGATTAAAGTTTCCCTATTTAGCTAAAGCCAGAAATTACGGGAACAGTGCAGAAACTGAATCATTGGAAGACAGTCCTGTCAGGATTGTGAAGACTTTCAAGGCAACACAGCATCCAAGGAATATCTTAAGACAAAGACACTTCCAGAGCTAGTTAGTTCTACAAGGAAGGCTGTGAAAAGAAGCTAGTTTCTATTTTTATGTAAACAGTATAAATTGTAATATTATATTGTTATCAGTCGATAGAAAACTAGAGTAGTAGTTTTTGTATATATAAAGCAAAAACACAGTAGCAAAGTATGAAGAGTTTTAGAAGAACTCAAGAAAAGCAAAGTAGAAAATCAGGCAGAACTTGTAATGCTTTTCTAAGTTCTTCATTCAACTTTGTACGCAGCTTAGTATTTTTACTAAGATCAATTGAAAGCAAAAACTCACTAGTGGAAAAACAATCCACTAGTAATTTTTAATCTTGTTGTTTCTGTTTTCAACACTTTAGTTATCCATTTCTTAGTTACATCAATCTTAATTAAACACTCTCTTTGTACAAACTTATTTCCGCAAGAAGTTGAATTAATTCTTAAGTTTGTATTCAACCCCCCCTTCTCCAAACTTAGTGTACTTAAGGGCGAATAACAATTGGTATCAGAGCAAGCTTTCAACAAACAGAAAGTCAAGATCTAAAAGTACATCAAGAATGGGTCAAAGAGACACAGGAGTTAAGATTCCAGTTCTAGAGAAAGATGAATATTTTCCCTGGAAAGTAAAAATGCACTTGCATCTGCTATCTATTGATCCTTCCTATGTTCATTGCATAGAGAAAGGTCCACATGTGCCTATGAAAATAGTTACAAGTGTAAATGCAGACGGTACTCAAGCACTAGACAAACTCATTCCTAAATCTGTGAGTGAGTATACAGATGAAGATGAAAAGGAAGTACACAAGGACAAAAAGGCTATGAACATCTTGTTTAATGGTCTTGACAAGGACATGTTTGACAATGTCATCAGTTGTACAACGTCCAAAGAAGTCTGGGACACTCTTCAAACCCTCTGTGAAGGTACTGAGCAAGTAAGAAAGAACAAGATGCAACTCTTGATTCAAAAGTATGAGGCCTTTCACTTCAAGGGTGGTGAAACAATAAATGATACATATAGTAGGTTTCAAAAGCTGTTGAATGAGCTTAAACTATATGGAAGAGTTTATGTTGTTGAGGACACCAACCTCAAATTCTTGAGGTCCCTACCCAAAGAATGGAAACCAATGACTGTCTCTATAAGGCAATCTCCTGACTTTAAAGATTATACTTTGGACAAGCTGTATGGCATCTTGAAAACCTATGAGTTGGAGCTACAGCAAGATGAGGAAATTGAGAAAAGTCAGAAGAGAGAAAAGTCCATTGCTTTAGTGGTCAAGGAAAAGCAAGTTACAGAAACAGATGAAGATGCTGATTTCAAAGAAGGGAAGAAAGAAGGTCATGGCAATGGTGCAAATTATGTTAGATATGATGAATCTTCTACTGGTAAAGGAAAAGAACTTTGTGACAGTGATGAGTCACTCATCAAAGATGAAATGGATGAAATAGATGAGCATTTAGCTTTTCTATCAAGAAAATTTTCTAAACTCAAGTTCAAAAGGAATCCAATGCAAAGGCCTGGATCACAGTTCAGGAGAGACACTCAACAAGGCAAAAATCTTGTTGACAGAACTCAATTCAGATGTTTTAACTGTGGATTGGCTGGTCACTTTTCAAGTGAATGCAGAAAGCCCAAAGTTGAAAAGAGGTCAAAGTCTAGTGATGGTATTGACTATAAGAAGAAGTACTTTGACTTGCTTAAACAAAGAGAGAAGGCTTTTGTGACAGAAGAAAAGGACTGGGCTGCTGAGGAGGATTCTGAAGAAGAAGAAGAACACATCAATCTTGCACTAATGGCCAATCAAGATGACCAGGAAGCTAGTTCATCTAGCAATCAGGTAATTTCTACAAATCTATCTGAGTTGTCCAAAGATGAATGCAATATTACTATTAATGAAATGTCTAATGAATTGTATAATTTGCATGTCACTCTTAAGTCTTTGAACAAAGAGAACACTAGCCTCAAATTAACATTAGAAACTCTCACTGAAAGAAACAATTTCTTAGAGAGTGAGCTAGTGCAATTGGACAGACTCAAGATGGAAAACAAAGATGCTAGAAATGAACTAGTTGACAGTAAAAAGGAAATAGAGAAGTTAAAAGAAAAATTAGAGGATGAACTAAGAACCATTGACAAGTGGAACAGGTCAAGTAAAGCCAGTAAGAAGATGAATGACATTCATGGAACAAACTCTTTCACCATGTTGTCTGAAACTCTTGAGAAAATAGCCATTGATGAAGATCAATCTTTAGAAAAGAAGCAATCGATTGATAACTCTGAATCAACTGATAAGAATTATCCATCGATTGATAATGCTATTCCAACGGATAATTATCCATCGATTGAGAAGTCATCAACTGCTAAGAAATGTGATATTAAAACTAAGTTTAACAGACCTATTAAATTTGTCAAAGAAAGTAGCTCCTCTGAATCTCAAATCAAAGTTGAAAAGGCTAATATAGGATTCTTATCTAAAAATCAGTTGAAAGAGAAATTGGAAAAGATAGAACCTAATATTCAGCCAAATGAAAAGAAGAAGAAAAATAGAAATGGTAAAGTAGGCATAAACAAGCACAACAACTACACACCTGACAAATATGCTCCTAGGAAAGTATGTGCTAAGTGTGGTAGTAAAAATCATTTATCTGTGCAATGTAAACTCACCATGCCTACAGCAACAAATGTACCTGCTGTACCCAACATGCATACCAATTCTGTTTTTCCTCATTTAGTTGATTCTCATGTTATTCATGCTCAGTATGCATCAATGCCTTATATGTTTAATCCATATCTTGCATTTGCCAATATGAATATGCCTGCTATGCCATGGAATATGTTTAACAATCTTCATGCACCAAATTTTTCTAATTCTGCAAGCATGAGCATTCCAAATATTAGCACTGAGAATTCTGAGGTAAGGAGACCAACACCTAAGGTTGAAGTGGAAGTAAAACCACCCAAACCAAAGGTATAAAAATTGGAAACCAAGCCAAAGATAACAACTAATAAGAAAGGACCCAAGGCAACTTGGGTACCAAAATCAACTTGATTTGTTTTGACTGTGTGCAGGGTAAAAGAAGAAATCTTTGGTACTTGGACAGTGGGTGTTCAAGACACATGACTGGAGATAAATCCCTGCTCACAAAGTTTGAGGAGAAAGCTGGCCCTGGAGTAACTTTTGGAGATGACAGCAAAGGGCACACCATGGGATATGGCTTGATTTCAAAAGAGAATGTCATCATTGAACCTGTTGCATTAGTTGATGGCTTAAGACATAACTTGTTAAGCATAAGTCAACTATGTGACAATGGAAATAAAGTCTGTTTCACAACAGAAGCATGCATAATTTCCAACAAGGTAGATGGAAGCCTGGTCATGACTGGGAATAGAAAAGGGAATGTGTACATAGCTGACTTTAACTCAACAAATGCAGAATCAATGACTTGTCTTCTCTCTAAGGCAAGTACAAATGAAAGTTGGTTGTGGCATAAGAAATTAGCTCACTTGAATTTCAAAGCCATGAATCTCTTGGTTAAGAAAAATCAAGTGAGAGGCTTACCACAAATGGAATTTGTCAAGGATGGACTTTGTGATGCTTGTCAGAAAGGAAAACAGAGGAAGGCATCATTTAAGTCGAAATTGGAATCTTCAATTGAAAAGCCACTTGAGTTATTACATATGGATTTGTTTGGTCCTGTAAATATCATGTCTATTGCAAAGAAGAAGTATGCTCTAGTCATTGTGGATGATTTTTCAAGATTCTCATGGACTTATTTTCTACATTCAAAGGATGAAGCCAGTCATCTCATCATCAAGCACATAAGAGAAAATGAGAAAAATCTTGAATTGGATGTAAAGAAGATAAGAAGTGACAATGGAACAGAATTCAAAAATTCCACAATGAAAGAGTTCTGTGAATCAAAAGGAATCATACACACATTCTCTGCACCCAGAACACCTCAACAAAATGGGGTAGTTGAAAGGAAAAATAGGACATTGATTGAAGCTGCTAGAACCATGTTGGAAGATGCCAAACTCCCAACATACTTCTGGGATGAGGCCATAAACACAGCATGTTTTACTCAAAACATCTCCCTAGTAAATAAAGCTCAAGGGAAGACTCCTTATCAATTGATCAAGAAAGACAAAAAGCCAAAGGTGGGATTTCTTCATGTCTTTGGCTGCAAGTGCTATGTGCTAAGAAATCAAGGTGAAAACCAAGGAAAATTTGAAGCCAAGGCTGATGAAGCTATATTTGTTGGGTATGCACTATCAGGCGTAGCCTATAGAGTCTACAATCTCAGACTACACATTATTATGGAATCTGTACATGTAGTATTTGATGATAAAAAGATTCAAGGCTTGTTTGATGAAGGAAATCATGACACACTGCATTTTGAGAATGAATCAAATGATGTAAATGATGATGAAGAGGCAGAAATTATAAAACCTCAAGTGTTCAGAAACCCAATATCAGTTGATGTTATTGCATCAATGGATAATTTATCAGTTGACAGAAACCCATCAACTGATAATGCATCAACTGATAACTCCTCAACGGATAATCAACAATCTACATCAAGGGTATCCACTTCAGGGGGAGGGTTTCAGAATCAATCTACAAATTCAGATCACTTTGAGTTCAATACAAATGATCATGAAGCTTCATCATCAAGGCAAAATTTGCCTCCTCAAAGAAAATGGACAAGAAGCCATCCATTTGAACTAATTATTGGAAATGCAGAAGATGGTGTCAAGACAAGAAGTGCTACTCAAAATGAGTGTCTGTATAGCAGTTTTCTATCTCAAGAAGAACCCAAAAGAATTGAAGAGGCTCTCATGGATCCTGATTGGGTTTTGGCTATGCAAGAAGAACTGAATCAGTTTGAAAGAAATAAAGTATGGAAGCTGGTGCCCAGACCAAAAGATAGATCAGTAATTGGTATAAAATGGGTATTCAGAAACAAAATGGATGAAACTGGTATTGTGACTAGGAACAAAGCAAGGCTTGTAGCAAAGGGTTATTCACAAGAAGAAGGAATTGATTTTGATGAAACTTTTGCACCAGTTGCAAGGTTAGAAGCAATCAGAATCTTTCTGGCGTATGCTGCACATGCTAATTTCAAAGTCTACCAGATGGATGTGAAAAGTGCATTTTTGAATGGAGTACTAGAAGAGGAAGTCTATGTGGAACAACCTCCTGGCTTTGAAGATCCAAAATTTCCTAACTTTGTCTACTTTTTACTCAAAGCATTTTATGGCTTGAAGCAAGCACCAAGGGCCTGGTATGACACTTTATCTCAGTTTCTCATTGAGAATCATTTCACAAGAGGTACTGTTGATAAAACTCTATTCAGTAGAAATGTTAATGGCTCTATCATTCTTGTACAAATTTATGTGGATGACATTATTTTTGGATCAACAAATGAGGAACTTTGCAAGAAGTTTGCCAAACTAATGCAGAGTAAATATGAAATGAGCATGATGGGAGAGCTTACCTACTTTCTTGGGTTACAAGTCAAACAGGTTAAGGATGGTATTTTTATAAATCAAACAAAGTACATTCATGATTTGTTATAGAAATTTGAGTTGAGTGAATGTTCTTCTGCAAAAACTCCCATGGCCACTGCCACTAAACTTGAATTAAATACCAAAGAAGCTAAGGTGGATATTTCAAGTTATAGAGGCATGGTAGGCTCACTTTTATATTTAACTGCTAGTAGGCCAGATATAATGTTCTCTACATGCTTATGTGCTAGATTTCAGGCTGATCCTAGAGAATCTCATTTAGTAGCTATTAAAAGAATTTTCAGATATCTTAAGGGTACATCAAATTTAGGTATTTGGTATCCTAGAGATTCTGGTTTTAATCTAATAGGCTACTCAGATGCAGATTATGCAGGTTGCAAAATAGACAGGAAAAGTACTACAGGCACCTGTCAATTTCTGGGAAACAAACTTGTGTCATGGTTTAGCAAAAAGCAACATTCAGCATCAACTTCAACTGCAGAAGCTGAGTACATTGCTGCTGGAAGTTGCTGTGCACAAATTTTATGGATGAGGAATCAACTATTTGACTATGGGTTCAACTTGAACAAAATTCCCATCTTCTGTGACAATACAAGTGCCATTGCAATAATAGAAAATCCTGTGCAACATTCCAGAACCAAACACATTGACATAAGGTATCATTTCATTAGGGAACATGTAATGAATGGTACAGTTGAATTACATTTTGTCCCTAGTGAACAACAACTTGCAGACATATTTACCAAACCTCTAGATGAATCTACTTTTAATAGATTAGTCTGTGAGTTAGGTATGCTTAATTATGCTCATGCTTAAAATGTCTGTCAAGTTTTGTAGCCATTGTTCACAATTATCAATGGATATTTATCTATCGACAGATAATTACCTAAGTAATTGTTTATCGACGGATAAATCCCTTCTTATTTGATCAACAGATAAATGTTATTCCCATCGATGGATATTTATCTATCGACAGTTAATTACCTTGGTAGTTAGTGATCGATCGATAAATGATTAACTCTCTATTTTATCCGTCGATAGTAATAGAATTTCTACAGTTTTATTCATCCGTTGATCAGATTATAGCCGTTGGAGAATTACCATCTAGGGTAATAAACTACAGTCTTTTATACATCAACGGTTATCTGCCTAATTAAAAAGTCCTTTCAAGTCTTTTTAATACTAGAAAATATAAATAGCAGTTACAATTAAAAATTCATTCTTACCTGCTATTTTTTTTCTCTCTAAACTATTCATCTCTGTCTCTCTCTCTCAAGCTAATTTTATCTAATTCTCACGAGCTCTCACAAATTCTTTCAAGTTCACTTTAATTTCTTGAATATTAACTGAAAGAATGGCACCACAAAAGAAGATCGTCTCTTCCACTGGGTTCACCTATGAACAGAACAACTTCACAGCATGTCTAACGGTGAATGATGCTCCTGTGGACTTTCATCCATTGATGCGATTCCTAGGAGATTGCAAAGTTTCCAAAGCTCTCAGCGAAGCACCAACAATCGTGTGTTCCTTTGTTGAAGAACTGTGGACCTCTGCAGAGATTTCACCAGATGGGAAGGTAATTTCTTATTCTTGCAAAGGTAATACCTATACAATTACTAGTACTTCATTATCTGAATGTTTAGGGTTGCCTGCAAATAATTGTAATAAACCACCCACTGAAAATGAAATTAGGGACATGTTAGAATCCGTTAATTATGCAAATGCTGAAACTGGATTAGGAGAAGTTGTTAGGAAAAATCTTAGGAAAGAATGGAGTTATTTCTTTGATGCCATAATTAAAGTATTTTCTGGAAAAATAAGTAATTTTGATGCAATTACGATCAGTATGCAAGAAATTGCTTATTCTATCCTGTTTGATAAATACTTCGATTTTGGCACACTACTCTTAAATGAATTATCTGCTAAGTTAGGACCCAAGTCATCTAGGAAAAATAATATCTACTTTGCAAGATTTTTCATGATGATTATTAATGCCTTTGTTGGAGAGTATGAAATAAGTGCAGATATGGAGTCCTTGGAGCCATGGATGCAAAACAAGAGGGTCTTCAAGGATCTTGTGAGAATCAACTTACACCCTAAGTTGTGCCTCATTTATCCTCCTCTTGTACAGGTATATCTTCAAAATCTCCATCTTGTACATTCTTCTTCAAAATCTCAAATTTCTTTGCCTTCAACAACAATGGAGGGAGATGGAAATGCCCCCATTCCTCCTACCCAAGTTGCACAACCTTCCAAACACAAGTCTGATAAAACCACCTCAGTAGTTTCTCAAAAGACTACTGTTGTAAGATCTAAGAAAAGAAAAACCACTAAGGGGAGTGTGAAGGTAGTTGATAAGGGTGAGGGAACTGGCCAACATCAAGAAAGCCAGAAGAATAAGGAGAGTGAGATTGAGAGGAACCAGCCAGCCACCATTCCAATCTCCCAACAGATTGAGGCTGTAGTAAAGGACTTGAACACATCCCTAGTTGCATCTTCTCAAAAAGATGTAACTATTGAAAAGAGGTCTCAACCAGGACCATCAGATGGGGATAAGGGTCACCAAATAATACAGCCATACAAAAGAAGAAAGAAGGTTACAAATACTGCACAGGGCACACACACACACTTGCAAAGCCAAATGAAAATTTGGTGGAGCCTTCAGTTTCTTCTTTTGATGTGTCTCAGAATCTTCCTGAGGCACAACCCCATTCTTTATCTGAATCTTCTCCTCAATCTCCTTCAAAAACTATTTCTTCAGAAACAGTGTTGATTGACAACTTCATTGTTTCAAATTCACCCTCTTTGCAACTCAGGGTGGAGCCAACACTCTCACCTGCATCACCAAATAAGGTTAACACCTTGGTTGATCAGGAAAATACTGTAATTTCTCTCCAGTCAATGGATATTATGCAATCAACTGATAACTTCCAACATCCATTGACTAGTACACTTTCATCGATGGATATCCTTACATCCATCGACGAGCTCCCATCAACGGATATTCATCCATCGATGGATACTTCTTATCCATCGATTGATCCCTTAATGTCAATTCATGAATCATCCATTGAAACACTTCAGGTGGCCAATACTCTATTAGGATTGAGTGGAGTGAGTGAGGTGTGTGAGAGGCAAGGTTTGCATACCTTGGCAAAAGGAGAGTGTGTGAATGAGGGGCCCTCAAATTCTTCTGAGGTGGCAAAAGGAGAGGGTGTGAGAAAAGAGAGTCCCACCTTAGCAGGTGATGAAAAAGGAGAGGAAAGTAAGGGAGAGGTGAGAATCCAGGATGAGATCCTGATGCAAGAAAAGAGAGAAGAGAGTGAGAGAGAAAAGAATAGAGAGAAACCAATTTCACCTTCTCATGAAGCATCAACTTCTAAAACTGAGCAGTTTGAAGCAGGACTCACCCAGGAGTTGGGGCTGGAGTCAGGGGGAGTTGTAGACTATGAAGTCCCTGCAGGAGTTGCAGAAGTCAACATGGAGGTGGAGGATGAAATTGATGTCAATCTTGATGCTTCAACCTTTCAACATGAAGATCCTCATTATCAAGAACTAGCAGCAGCATCTAATCAAATAGCTGAGCAAATGCTGGGTTTAGTGCAGACAGAAGAGCAATTCAGGAGTGGGAAAGAGTTTTTGGCCAGTCAACCTGATGATATATCCCACATGAATCCTGAAGATTTTGATGATAATTCTGATGATGAACTTCTAGATCCACAAGTGGCAAGTGATGAAACTAATTTGGCTGAAACAGAAAGGGCCATCATTTCTCTTTACAGAAGGTCAATGGCTGAAGTAGATGTGGTGGATCCCCTGCAAAGGAGAATTCTGAACTTTTACAGGGATAATTTGAAGATCCAGAAAATGCATGTCACAAGCTCCAAGTATGAATTGAAGAAAATAAGAGAAGACATTGACAGCTCAAGGATGCATTTTGACACCACCATTGACTCTAGACTCAGCCTCACAATGCTGACTAGAATCAAGCAAAGGTTGGACACTGAGTTTTCAGCCAAGGACAAGGTAATGGAATTGGAGAAAAGAGTAGCCTCCATGGAGCTCAACATGTAGCAAATTTTGAAGAATCAAGTCACTCAAATCAATCTTCTGGGTAAACTCTTAGAGACTCCCATACTCTCTCAGTCAGTACCACAAGTGCCAGTTGTTGATAACAAAAAGGGGGAGAAGCAAAAAGCTGATGCATTGGAGAAAGCAAGTGGTACTGAAGCTGTGGTGGCAAAGTCTACAGATCCCAAGAAGGAGTTGGCTCAAGACATAGTAAGGAAATTTGATGCAATTGCTAGCAAATTCAAGGAAACAAGTTCCAGTAGCTCACAACCTGGTGACAGGAAAGGAAAGGGAAAGCTAATTGAAGATGATAAAAAGAAAGCTGTCACAGGTGGAGGGGAAAGTGAAAAATTGTTGAGCAAAACCATAGTAGTTGGCATAAGAGAAAGGGAGCAACAAGAAAAATCCCAAGAAGAATTAGCCATTCAATTGCAAAGGGAATATGATGAAGAGGATAGGCTAATAAGAGAAGCCAGAAGAAAAGAAGGTGAAAGGAGGCCAAGGATGAAGCAAAGAGCAAACAAGCCCAAAGATGCACCAAAATCATCTGGAGTTAAAAGACCATTAGTTGTTGAAGACAAAGGAGACAAGGAGAAGAAGCCAAAACAAGTCAAGAGTGAAGGTCAAGCTTCTGGGAGTAATCAAGCCAAAGAAATAGAGGTGTTCAAACACAAATATGAAAACTTTGTGCCAATCAAAGCTGAGGGAATGATTGCAGCAAAAGGACAAAGGAAGAAAGATGTTGATCTTCTTCACATTGAGTATGAAGATGGATCACACTCAACCTTCACATTCAACCAAGTATTGGATCAAGGATATGGCATCTTAAGGAAAATCTACACTATGCTCAACAGGAAGTATTATCTAACTGAAGAGCTAGGAAAGGCCATCCTTGAAAGAATGAAGAAGATAAGGGAGGCACCTGTTCAAGAAGAAAGGGATGACAGAATAAAGATCTGGAATTCTGAAGGAAGAAAAGTGCTTCATGAGCCCTTCTACTTGATGATATATAAGGACAGGGAAGGCAGAGAAAAATGCATTGATATTTGTCAAGAAATAGACAAACTGCCCAATCTGGAATTAAATCATCTGGCAAGTCAATTGGACTACAGGATTGAAGATGAGAAGATATTGAAGGGAACCCTCTACAGGAAGATGAAGGAGAATGAAGACAAGATGAATGAGTCAAGGGGAAGAAGGAGAAGATAGGAGATTCAACCTCAATCATCAAAATTATCAGAATTCATCCATGTCTGGTATCTGATTACTCTGTCTCAAACTTTACTTATCAATATTGTAATTCTTGCTAAGAATGAAAATGTTCAGGAGTTTTGTTATCATCAACAGAAAATTTATGCATATTTTACATATTCATAAATAGGGGGAGATTGTTAGGAATTATGAGTTTTGATGATAACAAATTACTTAGAATTTCAATAGGGGCTCAAAATTATTTTGTAACTGATCAATGGATATGACTTATAAATATCCATTGACTAGGAAACCAGTTATCAGTTGAAACTTGTTTATCAACTGATAAACTGGATTATAGCATTGATTTATGTTTCACTATCAATTGATTGTATTACCTCGATGGATGCAATGATGTAGTCAATTGATGTTATTGACTTCAATTTCTAGCTTCTCAACAGATGTGAAGAATGGCTGATCAATTGTAAATATTCTAAGTCAGAATTCTCACAAGTGAAGTGATCAACTGATGTTGAAGTCGATGGATGAAGACACTACTCAACGGATGAAAGCTATCAACTGATACAAGTCATCAATGGATAATTACAGTCAACGGATAAAGAACCATCAATGGATAAGGAGTCGATGGATAACTCAATTATCCATCGACACATCAACTGATCAACAGATATCCTATCCATCGATGGATAAGCAAAGGTGAATCAACTGATAAGCTTAACAGCATTTATCAGTTGATTAAAGTTTCCCTATTTAGCTAAAGCCAGAAATTACGGGAACAGTGCAGAAACTGAATCATTGGAAGACAGTCCTGTCAGGATTGTGAAGACTTTCAAGGCAACACAGCATCCAAGGAATATCTTAAGACAAAGACACTTCCAGAACTAGTTAGTTCTACAAGGAAGGCTGTGAAAAGAAGCTAGTTTCTATTTTTATGTAAACAGTATAAATTATAATATTATATTGTTATCAGTCGATAGAAAACTAGAGTAGTAGTTTTTGTATATATAAAGCAAAAACACAGTAGCAAAGTATGAAGAGTTTAAGAAGAACTCAAGAAAAGCAAAGTAGAAAATCAGGCAGAACTTGTAATGCTTTTCTAAGTTCTACATTCAACTTTGTACGCAGCTTAGTATTTTTACTAAGATCAATTGAAAGCAAAAACTCACTAGTGGAAAAACAATCCACTAATAATTTTTAATCTTGTTGTTTCTGTTTTCAACACTTTAGTTATCCATTTCTTAGTTACATCAATCTTAATTAAACACTCTCTTTGTACAAACTTATTTCCGCAAGAAGTTGAATTAATTCTTAAGTTTGTATTCAACCCCCCCCCCTTCTCCAAACTTAGTGTACTTAAGGGCGAATAACAACCTTGTCAAAATTTCTTCTGGAAAATCAATTCATTAGAGGAACTATTGACAAAAATCTTTTCTACAAAAAGCATGGTGAGGATATCATACTTGTTCAAATCTATGTAGATGATATGATTTTTGGGTCTACAAATGAAAAACTGTGTCAAAGGTTCTCTAAGCTAATGCAAAGTGAATATGAGATGAGCATGATGGGAGAGCTCAATTATTTTCTAGGCCTTCAAATAAGTCAAAGGGATGATGGCATTTTCATAAGTCAAACAAAATACATCAATGACTTACTCAAAAGATTTGACATGCAAGACAGTTCAACTGCCAAGACTCCAATGTCTACAGCTATAAAACTTGATGAAGACAAGAAAGGAAAAAGTGTAGACATGAAGACCTACAGAGGAATGATTGGATCTCTCCTCTATCTCACGGCTAGTAGACCTGACATAATGTTTTCTACATGTCTATGTGCAAGGTTCCAGGAAAATCTAAAAGAATCCCATCTCATTGCTGTCAAAAGAATTCTGAGATATCTCAAAGGAACACAATTCATGGGATTATGGTACCCTAAAGAAACAGGATTCAATTTAGTTGAATATTCAGATGCTGATTTTGCTGGGTGCAGAGTGGATAGAAAAAGCACCTCAGGAAGCTGTCAATTGCTTGGACAGAGATTGGTGTCTTGGTTTAGTAAAAAGCAACAATCAGTTTCTACTTCCACAGCTGAGGCTGAATATATTGCTGCTGGAAGTTGTTGTGCTCAAGTGCTTTGGATCAGGAATCAACTAAGGGACTATGGACTGGTGTTGGAAGGAATTCCTATCATGTGTGACAATACTAGTGCCATATCAATTGTTGCAAATCCAGTCAACCATTCCAAGACAAAGCATATTGATGTAAGGTATCATTTCATAAGGGAACATGCAGAAAATGGAGTAATAAAATTGTTCTATGTTCCTACACAAAGACAGTTGGCTGATATATTAACTAAACCACTTGATGAAGCCACCTTCAACAAGTTGGTTAGTAAAATTGGAATGCTAAATTCTTCAGGATAAGTGGCCTAATAAATATATCTCTCCAACTGTTACAACAATTGTTTCACAGACATGAACTCAAGTGATTTATCTAAGTGAAACAAAACTGGTGTATATTTATGAATATGTCAGTTACATTGTTGTACATATTGTTAATAAATGTTTTAAAACTAACTTGGAACTATTTTCTTGTTCTGAGAAAGCCTGAAAAGAATTATTATGCTTGTGCATTATTAAATAACAAGTGTGATAATTAAAATTTCAAGAATATCAATTAAACTCATTTCTCTTTTTAGGATGAATAAATAACTTTTATTTATCTAAGAAATGTTGTTGATAAAGTATTATCTTGTTTTCCAAGTGAAAATAAAGTAATTTCTAAAAAAAATGGAGTTTGTAGTTAAGTTGCCATTCTTTCTAACTTCTCGACTAAGTAATCGTTCATTTCTGAGAGTTCTCGAATGTTTTGAGTTCTCGAACAGTTTATCCCTAGAGTTCTCGAATCGTTCATTTCTGAGAGTTCTCGAATGCTTTGAGTTCTCGAACAGTTCTTTTCCTGAGTTCTCGATCAAGTACTATTGAGAGTTCTCGAACCCTCAGAGTTATCGACCATAGCTTGAATGAGTTCTCGATCAAAGTCTGACAGTTCTCTACTAAAACAGCTTTACTCTTTTCTGAGTTCTCGATCACTAAAATCGATTACTATTCTATTCGAGTTGTCTGTATCATTTAAATAGCAAAGTAGATCTAACATTTCATTTCTACGCTTAACTACAAACTCAAAGAAACCCTTGCATTTCAACTGTTATTCTTGCACCCTTCTCTCTCTCTCTAAAACTTTCGTCCCTTCTCTTCTCTATTTCTATACACTAACTCCATGGCATCCTCAAGTTCAGTCTCAACTGGAGTATTTGTCATTCCCGAAACAAACTTCTTGGCCATCTCCAGAGATGCTGACGCAAAACCTCAATACAAATGTTTCACCAAGTTTCTAATAGACTCATACCTAAAAGAAGCCTTGTTAGCGAACCCAACTCTTTACCTAGACATTCTTGAACAATTTTGGGCTACTGCAGACTGGGAAAACATAGCTTTGGAAAATGGAAGCTCAAAAATAGTTGTAACCTGCAAAATCCAAGGAGTAGATATCAGTTTTGATGAAGAAGATGTTAATAAAAGCTTAAAGATTTAAACTGCAGAGTTTAATGATGAGCCAACTGATGAAGATATACTAGACTTCCTAGAGATTATAAGGTACTCAGATTCTGTGAACAAGGAAGGGGAGAGGTTCAAGCTGGGAAAAATCAATAAGAAATTCATGAGAAATGAGTGGTCATTTTTGTTCGACACAATCCTAAGAGTCTTCACCTGCAGGAAGACAGGATTTGACCAAGTTAGCCTCATTGCTATGAAGCTGGCCTACTCAATGGCCTACAATCAAAGGCTCAATGTTGGAAAGCTAGTTCTTGGGGAACTCATAACCAGGATTCCCAAGAAAGGTAATGAGATTTTCTTTCCTCGCTTTATTCAATTAATTCTCAATAATAAGAATGCTAATTTAATTGAATTGCCTGGAATGAACAAACAAAGAATTGGCTATTCCAAATCCATGTCAAAAATAATTTTTGCTACATTGGATAGGAGAAACACAGTGAATGTGCCCCTTCAAATAACACCTCACATGCTGAGTGTATTTAGGGGGTACCTACTTGTGCAGCCTAAATATGGTTATCTTGATGCAGTAGGGGGTCCTAAGGCTGTAGAAGAACCAAATGCACCTAACCCAATGACCCCTAACCCAACCGCTAGCCCTTATGTGAATCCTCTAGATGGTAGTCAACCAACCTCTACATCCTCTCAACAGGGTGTAGTTGTAAAGAAGAAAAAGGAGAAAACTGTTAAGAAAAGAACAATAGAAACTGTTGAAGAAAGTGATGACATTTTAGATGAGTCACCTGTGGAGCCTTTAACCAGGAGAAAGAAAATTAAAAAGGCCACAACATACCACTCTACATCCTCTCAACAGGATGTAGAGGTTAACAAGGGACTAAACCTAATCCAAGGTGCACTTTCTAAACAAGGTGCATCTATTGAAATTGGGAGCCAACCCACTCCACCCTGTACAGATTCTGCACCATTGCAGGAATTCACTCCTGTCAATGAAGAAGCTTTAGTTGAAAAGGAGACACTTTGTGCACAAGTAGGATCATCTCTTGAAACTTCCCCATTTTCTCAGGGGGAGTTGCCAACACTCAGCTCTATCCACAATCTCTCTTCAACCCCTCAAATTTCTTCTCAACCAGCTGTGTCTAGCCAAACACACAAGGTTGTTGATCATCAGGATTCTCATGTCCCTGGTGAGCCCCATTCAAGTGACTTGGTTCATGACACCTTGCTCACTATTCAGGAAATACATTTAGATGGTGAGGGAATGCATGCTGAGGCATATCCCGATGACACCATCAAAATCACAGAGGTTTCAGGAGTTTTTACTTCAGACTCTGTGGGGGCTCAGGCATTCAATAGCCAAGTGTCTTCACAGACATTGGGAAATATGGGGGACCTCCACACCATGCAAATAGCATCCCCTGGACACTCCCCAGTCATTCAAAGACTGTCTCCTCAGGAGAAATCACCTATCCATCCAGTGTCTAGAGAATCATCTGAGAAATTGGATGAGGAAATAGACACTGAGGGGACCACTGTAACAAGTGGCCCTAGCTTTCACTCTTTGTCACAATGGTTGGAACCTGTGCAATATGACAGGGATTCAGGATCATCATCTCTTGATGGGTCACTTTCTGATGAGAAACTAAAGGAGTTATATGGAGATCAATTAGAGGGATTCTATCACATTGCTCAGCAGCTTGTGACTTCTCATCTGCCAAACAAAGACTATGCTGCAATTATGCTTGAATATGCTAAGGATCAAGAGGAATTAAAGGAGAAGAATGCAGATCTAGCTGAAAATGCATAAGAAAATGTGGATGCCTG
Source organism: Oenanthe sinensis (assembly GCA_028671895.1). Classification (NCBI taxonomy): domain Eukaryota; kingdom Viridiplantae; phylum Streptophyta; class Magnoliopsida; order Apiales; family Apiaceae; genus Oenanthe; species Oenanthe sinensis. The sequence goes on from CM053809.1 coordinate 21,231,809, forward strand.
GCTGGATGGTAAATCTGCAGTTAGTATGGAGGAAGCTTTGGAGTGGACAAGGCAGAAATATCTTACTTCACTTGGGTCCTGTGAGAAGACCTTCACTCCAAGTGCTATATATGATGCAATTCATGAAGCTGCCAAGGTTCAACTTCAGTCCAACCACTACCTTGCCAAGGGAGTTCAATTTGAAATTCAAAATCACAGAACCAAGGTAGAGGGTACATTGCTGGCTATTGAAAACAAGCTCAGGACTGGAGGAATGTATGGGGGTAGTGCCAAAGGAGATTCTGTGAAGACTTCACTTCTCAATTCCAAGATGGATTCCCTAGAGAAAGTGTTTAAGGAAATGGTTCACAGTAACACAGCCATCCTAGATAATCAAAGGAAAATCAACAATATGGTTGAAGTATTGTACAAAAACAGGCATGCAGATAGGCTGCCTAAGGATGTGCCCATTCACACCCTGTCTCCATTTCAAGTGGATCTGTACTACCAGTCTAAGGCCAAAGATGAAGTTGCCAAGGCCTCCACTATTGATACTTTAAATGCTAGAGTGGATTCTCTCACATCCACAGTTTCTCAAGTTATCTCAGATATTCAAAGTCTTCAAAAGCAGTTTGTTAATTCCTCTGCCAGTCAAGGGACTTCACTTGCCAGCATTTCAACACAACTCACTTCTCTACAATCACTCATCTCTAGACTGGGCACACCTAGTCAGGCTCCTCCAGAAACCTTGCCAACTCAAATCAAGCCAAGTCATTCTTCCCTTCTCCACAGTCAAGATATCAACCCTAAGGGGGAGAAGAAAAGGAGAGAAGAGATAGAGGCTGAAAGGCAAAAGGCAGTCATGAGAAAGCTCAGGAGTGAAATTTTAAAGCCCAATTCTGACAAGGATTTTCTTGACCTTCTGCATCATATCAAAAAGCAAGTCAAGGGAAATCATTGGAGTTATAAAAAGATGCTTGACAATGCTATTATTGCAGTGAGGGGAGTTAAGTTTGAACAGAATGGACAAATGTTCAAAGAGCCACTCATTCAAATGGAGTCTGGTTACTTTAAAGTCTCAGTTGCTCTATTCCAAAGGCTCTCATATACTGAACTGGAATGTTTGTACAAGGCAGTGGAGTTGGTAACCCAGGAAGATGAGGAATTGAAGAATCAAATTTTAGGGCCTCTCCTACCTCATGCTCTGCCTGAATCCTACTGTAGTCCAGATGGTGTGATGTATATGGCTAGAGGAGAGAAGCTTGCTCACTTTAAGATTCCTCAACATCTCAATTCAGGAAACAGAAGTCAAATCATAAATCTGATTGAAAAGAAAAAGGTTAAACAAGTTGAGGACAATGTGATAGTGGAAAAGATGAAGAAGTTTATCAAAGATCAACTATCTGATTTTGCAAATGAAGAATTGAAAAATTAAAAGAAAGATGACGATGACAAGGATCAGGACAAGAAAGACAAAAAGCCTGAATCCAGGAGTGATAAGGATGAAAAGAAGGAGAGCATGAAAAAAGATAATGCAGAAAAGAAGAAAATAGATAATTCTGAAAAAGAGAAATAGTATCAAAGGAGAAATCCTTCTAAGCAGCAAGGTGTTGGTACTCACTCTAGCACACCTACCAAATCTCAAGGTACTAGTGTGATATCAACAGTTTCTGAAACTGCAACTGCCATCAAATCCAAATCTCCAAGAAGGATGTTCATGAAAGTAACTGCACATGGAGTAATAAGGAGGGAAATTAAAAAGGATCAGTCAAGGAAATTGAAGCCAAGTCAACATCTTAAAGTCAACACTGCCACAACAACTAAATTCAAGAATTCTACTAGCTCATTGCTAGTAAGATGTCCTAAGTGGAGAAAACAACTCATTGTTCCTGATAAAGGTCTACCAATTAAACCTATTCAAGAAATTGCTGAAATTGACAAAGTGAAGATCAAACGGTAGAAGGCCAATAGAATTGAAAAAGTAGAAATCAGAGACAATAGGATGTTTGTTACAAATGTTGATGGAGAAGAAAGAAGTTTTCATCATGACAACTCAAATGCTACCACTCATGACATTAAAAGAGTGATCAGTCTTTTTGACAAGAGAAGCATGATTAATAAACTAAGAATGATGGAGATGGCTGAATACTTGGAAAAGAAATATCAGAAAAAGATTGACAAGGTCAAGTACATGGAGGAAATGGTTCAAAAGAAAAGAAAGGAGGAGGAGAGAATAGAGAAGCTATCTGAAGAACTGAGAAGGCAAGGAAAAGGCAGGGTGTTCAAAGATCCTGATAGGATTGAATTCAAACTGAGAAGTGGAGTTACAGTCAAAATCATATTGAAGTTTATTAAAGACTATCATTTGCAAACTATCAAGATTGCTGCTGACATGCTCAAGGATGTTATTTTAATAGAAGAAATCATGGCCAGGCAACAGTTGTTGGAAGTTATTGAAGAACACAAGGCAAGAGATGAAAGGGAAAGAAAAGAAAGATATGATCAGGCAGCTCATCAACATCAACAACAAAATAGGTAGGCTTGATATCTTGGATTAATTTGTAAAATTCATCATTTTCCAAATTGGGGGAGATTATTGGACTCAAATCAAGCCTAGCATATGTAATTATATGTCTTGTTGTAACATAGTTTGTACTTTTGTAATAGTTTAGTGACTCAAATATCCTTGTGTAAAATTACAGTTAGAAGTCTACTCAGTTTGTCTTTTAATTGTAAATGAAGTCAAAAATAAAGTGTGTTAGAAGATTCAAGTTGAATCATGCAACAAGAAAAAGAAGACTTGTGGAGAAATAAGGAAAGCAATCTGAGAAATCTATTAAGGCAATTGCTCAGTCGAGAAGTCTACTATTCGAGAAGTCAGAACTGTGGGAACATTTCGAGAAGTCTCAAAACACACTCAACTGCTCAGTACTCGATCGAGAAATCAGACATTTGACAAGTCGAGTATTGAAGTTATTCGAGTAGTGTTAATTATGAATCATTCGAGAAGTGAGAAAAGTAAATCAATTCGAGAAGTTAGCAAAAGGAGCATTCGAGAAGTGGTAAAGCTGAGGCATTCGAGAAGTCATAATTTCAAGTGTACATTCGAGAAGTCTAGCCTGATCGAGAAGTCATCAAATAGAGTATGTGATCGATAAGTCTAGTCATTCGAGAAGTCAATCATTCAAAGACCAATCGAGTTGTCACAGCCAGTACTCAATCGAGAAGTCAATCTCTGTGACTTCTCGAATTAATTTAAACAGAGTACTCGACTACACCAAGGAGCTATTTTCAAGGAAAATTGCAGAATAAGTGAAATAATTCTGAAGCTCTGTTTTTACAGGATAAGTCAATCCTGCAAAGATAGAGACAAGTCTACAATGAAGCTGGGAAGTCAGTCAAGACAAAAGACAAAAGAGATAAGGATGGATGTAGTAGACTGTCACAGTAGTGTGTTAGCTAGAAATAGATATCAGTCAAATATAAAGCATGTCTTGTCTATTTTTAGTTATAGCTAAACTATCTTATGTGAGCATGTGCACAGGACATGTTGTCTATATACTTTATGCCCAGCCACATTTGATAGTGTCTTGAGTAATTTTACAATTGTAATCTTCCTAGAACAAGAAGCTGAAATTCAATTTGAATTTCAGATTATAGCAAAGATTCTTTCTAATACAAATTAGATTGAAAGTTACATCCTGTGTTTATTTTCATGTTCTATGTTTTGATAAACACTTAACCTGTTTAAAATTCATTCATAGAATCACAGTTCATCTACCTTCCTTAAGTTCATCAAAGAGAAGAAGAAGAAAAAGAAAAGGTTGAAGTATACATTCACCCCCCCCCTCTGTAAACTTCTGAACTCATAATTCCTAACACAAGGAAAATTAAAATTTAAGTTATGGGTCAGAGAATACCCAATTTGTTGTGACAATTGAAGAAATGCATCAACATTGGTGCATTTGGCAGTGAAAGCCCTTGTGATGCAATAGAAGAAGAAGCTCCATTCTTTGCACAAATTCATCCTTGTGAGACTGCCCAACTTGGATAAACTGCCTCCATATCCTATTGCTTTGAAGAATTCCTTGATGTGTTCGTCATCAACAATATCATCATCTATAGCCACTTCAGGAAGGTGAAGGGCTTAATGAAAAATTGCAGGTGTGATTGAGTGGGTGCCATTGCAGTTGAATGTGATAATAGACTCCTCAGCATCACCAGCATTGTTAAATTTTGTAGTCGACCAAATTTTGATCAGCGTTTGAGCAGAGATTGTTTTAGGTTCCTAGAGAACATACCCAATATTGCTGAGATTGAGAAAATCCTGAATAATATGAAATTAATTAGGTGTCTCAGATTTATATAAAAGAGAGATGTAGTTTGTGGCATCAAAAATGTAGTTTTGGAAAGTAAGACCCTTGGATGCCATTGATTCGTAGAGATGTGCAAGTTTGAGATATTAGGGTTTGAGAGTACAAGAGAGAGAGAGTAAGATGCAGATGGATAATTCAAAGTGAAAATATGAATTAAACTATTCCCTCTCAATGACATATACTCTCTAGTGGGATACGTGGCATGTTATGATTGGTGGAGTAATGAGTAGTGCAAGTCTCAAAATACAGCATATGTGTGTGTATTTGTGTCTAAATATGAAACGTTTTTCGTGACAGACACGCACTATATGATTACTCCAATCAGAGATTAACAAATATGACATCACATAATAAAATATGATATCATAAATAAAATAATCAATAATAGCTCAGAGTTTAGAAAATAAATGAATATCAGAGTTTACACTAAGCAGAGTTTACTTCACTGTTAGAGTTTACCACATACTCTGACAGAGTTTACCATAAACACTGATAGCTTGTGATCATTAGAGATTAGGTACTCCAAGGATCAGAGTTTACTTCATTTTCTATCAGAGTTTACCGCAGTCTCTGACAGAGTTTACTATAAACACTGATAATGTCTGCTACTTATTATTTGGAGTTGAACCACTTGTCACCATGCCCAATTCAGAAATAAATATTGTAAAAGTTGCTTCACATAGAGGTTTTGTGAATATGTATGTTAATTGTTGATCTTTTGGAATAAAATGCATTTCAATTGTTCCTTCCATGACATGTTCCCTTATGAAATGGTATCTTATACTGATGTGCTGTGTCAGAGAATGTTGAACTGGATTTCCTGTCATTGCAATAGCACTTTGATTATCACAATAAATAGGAATTTTTGAAAAGTTCAAACCATAGTCTAACAATTGATTTCTCATCCATAAAATCTGTGCACAACAGCTTCCTACAGCTATATATTCAGCCTCTGTTGTAGATGTTGAGATTGATTTCTACTTCCTGCTAAACTATGAGACAAGTATTCCACCTAGAAATTGACAACTTCCACTAGTGTTTTTCCTATCAATTTTACATCCTGCAAAATTAGCATCCGAATACCCTATAAGTTTAAAGTTAGAATCTCTAGGATACCATAGGCCAAGATTAATGGTGCCCTTGAGATATCTAAAAATTCTCTTAACAGCAATCAAATGAAGTTCCCTTAGATTTGCCTAAAATCTAGCACATAGACAAGTTGCAAACATGATATCTGGCCTACTAGCAGTCAAATAAAGAAGTGAGTCAATCATACCTCTGTGTGTTGTTATGTCTACAGGCTTATCAGTGTCTTGATCAAGCTTGGTTGCAGTAGCCATTAGAGTTGTAGCAGATGCAGAGTCTTGTATGTGAAACTTTATGAGTAGATTCTTTGCATAGTTGGATTGACTTATGAAAATTCCTTCATCAGTCTGTTTCACTTGCAAGCCTAAGATATAGCTCATCTCTCCCATCATGCTCATTTGATACCTGGACTACATTAGCTTTGAAAATATTTTAGAGGGTTTCTCATTAGTGGATCCAAATATAATATCATCAACATATATTTGAACCAATAATAAATCTTTACCTTGAGTTCTATGAAACAAGGTTTTATCAATTGTACCTCTTGTGAAACCACTTTCAAGTAGAAATTGAGCCAGAGTTTCATACAATGCTCTTGGAGCTTGCTTGAGTCTATATAATGCTTTATCCAACATGTAGACATGATTTGGATATTTTGAATTCACAAAGCCAGGTGGTTGTTCAACATATACCTCTTTTTCAAGTTCTCTATTTAAAAATATACTTTTAACATCCATTTGATAGACCTTGAATTTCTTGTGTGCAACATAAGCAAGAAAGATTCTGATTGCTTCAAGTCTAGCTACAGGTGTAAAGGTTTCATTATAATCAATACCTTCTTGTTGATAGTAACCTTTGGAACTAGTCTTGCTTTGTTCCTTATTATGATCCCATCAGAGTCTGTCTTGTTTCTAAACACCCATTTGGTTCCAATAATGGATATGTTCTTTGGTCTTGGAACAAGAGTCCAAACTTATTTAATTCTTCTTGCATTACACATTAATTTTGAGTAGTTTTCCTTGTCTTTACTCCACTTTCTAAATCACCAATTATCAGGTCAGTTGTGTGATTTTTGGTCCATTTTCTTGGATGTGGAAAGTTTCTTGAATTAGATGTTCCCCATGATTTGTGCCTTCATAGTATGATTTCTTAGTAAATGTTGATCCCCCCCCTGAAGTTGTGTTTCTATCAGTGTTTGATGGATCAGTGTTTAGGCTTTCAAAGTTTGATGGATCAGAGTTTAGGCTTTAAGAATTTGATGGATCAGAGTTTAGGTTTTCAGAGTTTGTTTCTGTCAGAGATTGCTCAGACTCTGATAATTTAATTATTGAGATTGGTTCTCCAATTTCAGTAAAAGATTGATGTTGCTCCCCCTCAATATGTGCATAATCGTCAATTACTGTGTTAATTATGTCTGAATTAGAGTTTAAGGAATCAGTGTTTAACTCATCAGAGTTTACCTCGTCAGAGTTTAGCTTATTAGAGTTTGTGTCTTGCAATTCATTTTCAAAGCTCAAAGATTCATGAGCATCTTCATCATGTAACCCTGTTATTTTTCCTTCATCAAAAAAGACATTAATAGATTCCATGACTACTTTGGTTCTCAGATTAAATACCTTGAATGCCCTTGAAGAAGTTTTAGAAGTTGTTGTATAGCCAACAAAGAGGCTTTCATCTGTCTTGAGTTCAAACTTTTTCAACTGCTCAGGATGTGTTTTAAGAATAAAACACTTGCTTCCAAATATGTGAAAGTATTTTACATTTGGCTTCCCTCCTTTAATCATTTCATATGGAGTCATTCCCTGTTTATTTATCAAGGTGCAATTATGAGTGATGCATGCAGTATTCACAGCTTCTGCCAAAAAATAAGTAGGAAGTTTTGCTCCTTCTAACATTGTTCTAGCAGCTTCAATGAGAGTTATGTTCTTTCTCTCAATTACACCATTTTGTTGAGGTGTACCAGGTGCTGAGAATTGTTGTATAATTCCTTTTATTGAGCAGAATTCCTCTATTGTAGAGTTCTTAAACTCTGTTCCATTGTCACTTCTTAAATTCTTTACCTTGTGTGGTGATCCATTTTCAATCATAGCAATATGATCAAAAATTATTTCTGTTGTTTCATCCTTTTTGTGTAAAAAGTACACTCATGTAAATCTTGTGTAGTCATCTACTATCACCAGAGTATATTTATTCTTTCTAATGGACATTATGTTGACATGACCAAATAAATCAAGATGCAATAGATGAAAAGGTTGATCAATAGAATTTTCAATTTTGCTCCTGAAAGATGTCTTTTTTTGTTTGGCCTTTTGACATGAATCACAGAGTCCATCGGGATGAAATTGAACTTTTGAAAGACCTCTTACTAGATCCTTTTTCACCAATTCATTTATATTTCTAAAGTTCAATTGACACAACTTTTTATGCCAATTCCAGCTTTCCAAAGATGATATCTTTCGAAGTAAACAAGTTAAGGGACCATCAGAGTTTACTTCCAAGCTAGCTTCAAATAAATTATTGTATGTGACCAATGAGAACCACTTTGCCAGCCTTCTTGCTTTTGACTTTACAATGTGTTTCATGAAATTCCACAGAATAACCTCTATCTGTCACTTGACTCACACTTAACAAATTATACTTGAGTCCTTCAACCAAAGCTACATTTTCAATGATGACATTTCCAATAACAATATTGTTAGGTCCTGGAGATCGTAGAGGGGGGGTGAATACGATTCCCAAATAAAAATCTGACTTTTATTTATTTTTGGGACAACATAAAAATTACTTTGATTCAAACCCAGGTACTGTTCATCATCTTCTTCAACCTCAAGAACACCATTAAAATAACCAAGATAATGAACGGTAAATCATCCAAAACACACAACACAACAAGATCCAAGAATATAACTTTATATTCATTGAAGTGGGGTAGATGCTACAAACAAGTTCAAGAACATAAGCTCAAGAACACAACAAAGAAGTGATTTTTGTTCCTCTAAAAATATTACAAATTCTAGATCTAGGAGACAAAAATCAAACCTATCTTCTAAACAAGATTTAGCAATGTTTACAATAGAAGAATAGATTAGTGGTATGATAAAGAAAATCATGGCTCTAAAATATGCAAGATCTAGTTCGGCCATGGGGAGAGAAAAATAATTCTTTTTCTCTCTCCCCTTTTCTCTTCTCATCCGGATGCACTACTTACTGATTAAGACTTGGGTTTCTTCTTTATATATTGAAAAAGGTGTTGCTTTTTATTTTTCCACCTTTTTCTCTTGTTCACCCAAATCATATCTTCAAAGTCATGTGCCAAGCATGCCTTTGGAAATATTTAATATAAAAGTAATATTTAATAAATATATAAAATATAAATAAAGAATATCTTTATTTATAAAATATATAAATAATTAAATAATTACTTTATTTAATTAAATTAAATATTTCCATTCCACTCTTCAATTTGTGTAGACTTCCTTATCCAAATACTTGGCCCCGTATACGTGACTCCACCACGTCCAAGTATTTGGCCTTCTAATCTGTGAAGCTTTAGTAAGATCCAATCAGGTTGTGCCGTCTGTCCCTTATCCATTAGGCTGACATTTCTCCAACACTGATTTACCACCTTTGTTGATCCTCCACATGACTCAAGAAAACCAACAACTTTAGAATGATTAAAATCATATTAACCGACGAGAGCTTGCCTCCAATGTCCTGACACTTGATGCAACGGTCTGGTTCATAAGTGACTAGTCTTGATAGGGGCTCTTGATTCCGAACATGATTCCACATTCTTCTTTGCAAACCTTACTTGTTGCTTCGATTGTAATGCACTAAAATCTTCATAGACTAAGACAATCTTCTGTAGCTTCCACATCCTTGAATAGATGTCAACATCTTTTATTCTCCACTGAGGCCTGAACATGTTAATGAACTTCTTCCAGTGAGCTTCAAGTCTGTAGATGATCCTTTGATACTTTGTCTTAATTGAACTCTGTGATCCAAGATTTCTGTGCACCTGCATATTATTACATGTCCTGTTCTATTGTTGAGTTATCATTAACCATTACATAGAGATTACATTTAGCATTTCTAGTACACATGAAAGTGCAGTGAGTTACTTCCCTTCACTCCTATCTCCCCTTTCAATCTCCCCCTATTTGGTTGATATGGAATAGCAATCAAATACTATTTCCATTTACAATCTCCCCCAAAAGCAATTAAATAAAATTAGCTACTAGAGGATAACTCAACTAATATACAAGAAACAATTAAAGTACTGGACATGAAAATAATATACAAAAGGTTCTGGAAAGATATAATCAGTTAAATCCAGATTTCCTGAGTTGCTGAAAATGAATGATGAATTTCTGAATTTCATTTTCCTTTAGCTTCCTCCACTTCAATGTTCTTCAAAGATGGGGTTCTTTCAATAAAGAAACAAATCATTAGTAAAGACTTCTGAACAATCATTCTTGTTTATCTTGCAATTCGAACTAGAACATACAGCTCTCTATGTTCCCCATAAGAGGTCAACTCATTCTCCCCTTACGGTTGTTCTCTCTTGGAATGAAAGTCATTTCCGCTTTTTCTTCAGGATGTTCTATTTCCAGGAAACATATTTTTCTTTTTTTTTCCCTGCACTATTCCACTGACTTCATCTATCACTGAAACAAGAAATAGAACACACTTGGACACTTCTCAGATGCCCCTTGAAAATCTCCTTCACATTCTTCTTTACCCAGAAAACTTCTACTTAGCAAAAACTCCCCCTGAGTTGATACTCTTCAAAGAAATCTTCATTTTCATTCATTGATCGTGCTAGAAAGAATTCTTCTGCCGAACCTCTCCTAAGAATGTTCCAAGAACAGATCTTCAAACAAATAGAGCAAAATCCCTTAGATGTCTTTTCAGAATAAGATATAGCACTGCAAACCAAGATGTTAAGATTCTCCATAACTTCTCCTCCTTAGTACGACAAGTAACTTCTTCCCAATTGACAAAAAGTAACTTCTCCACTTCAGACAAAAAATTAGTTAAATCTACAATACCTTTAGGGATTAGGCTCCAACCAATTACTAAGAAACTCCCCCTTAGTAATTCTCCCTTGCATCACTAAGGTTTCAATTTTATCTAATTCTCCCCCTTAGTTCATGCAAGCTCCAATCCACCCTTGTGTCTTTAGATATCCTCTAAGTAACCTCCACAAGATAGGATTGACAGATCTCATTTCTTGTATCACCAAGAGATCTCGTTTCTTGTATCACCAAATTCTCCCCCTTAGTTGAGAATATCCTTTAAAACAACAAAAGTATCATCTACATCCAATCGAATAAGAAACTCTCCTCCAATTGAACATAAAATCCTCCTTATGCCTAAAAATTAATGTCTCCCCCTTTGAGATTGAGAACAACATGAATTAATAGACCCAAAGGTAATAGTTTGGACATTCCCACTAAGCTTCAGCTAGACTCTTCTTCAGCTTGTCTTCCAGAAAAGAATCTCTTCAACATTTCAGAGCTGGAAAATTCAGTAACAGGATTCAAGCATAGTAGCAAGGTTAGTGTTTGGTCTATGGTTTCCTCACTTCTACTACGTTCTGTTAGTGTTTACACTTTCAAGCGTAAGTGTTCCACTCACTTCTCTCCCTATTTCTCTCACTCAAGTGTATCACTCCCTCACTTCACTCAAGTGTTTCTCTCCCTTACTTGCACTCATTCCATTTATAGCAATTTGTACCTGCAAGTAAATCCATGCTAGTCTCACCAAGATATTATGGATCGTTGACTGTAGCATGTTGTCGATCACTAAAGATCTAGGTTCTGAGATGGAATCTCAGACAGGGTTTCAGTTAGGCCGTCACCCAACTCACCATGAGCAAATTCGTCGTCGGGGAATAACCCTTCTGAAATTGGAATCTCCTCCATTCCAGGAGTGACTGAAATCCCAACACCCTGATCCTCAAAAGACTCATCAAATTGGTAAACCAACTGAATCATAGTCTACGAGTTGTTGCTCAGCTACTTTCAGCATCAACAATCTCCCCATATGCAAATCCATGCACTGGATCGTTGAATGTGGTATGCGTACTAGCAGCTATCTAAGCATCAACCGACTCCCCATATGCAAATCCATGCACTGGATCGTTGACGGTGATATGCCTTTAAGTTTTGAGCGATCCATGTATTCCAGAACTTGAATTCCTGGGAGAGTAGACGTGTACAAACATCTCTCTCAATCACCTGTGAAGATGAATTAACTCACTATTTTCAGTCATGGAAAACTGTTAGTGATTGCCTCTCAACATCAACAGATTGCTCTGCGGATGTGAAATCCCGTTAGGGAACTAGGACTGTTCCTCCTAGGAAGGTTGACAAGGATTCTAATATATGGCAAGAAATCCAAGTTTCCCTCAAATACCTGTGAAGGTGGCTCAACAACTTCATTCACCATGAATGGTAAACAAAGAAGTTTAGGGGTTTTACCTATATCTCACAATGTGCACTTCTTGCAATGTGTCCTCACAATTGTAAGTCCCAAGAGAGGCTAGAGAACTGTTAGGTCCTATAACATCCCTTAGAAGCAAAAACTTTAGGATTACCATTAGCGTGAATGCTTTTGGTGTGCTTGACTCATTACAAGGTGCTCTGGCTGACGAGCGAATTTTCAATGAAATCACCCTGTTGAGAGAGTTCATTCAGAAACGGTTGAATTGCCTTTTCAGCTCTGCATCCTTTTGAGAGAATACAGATGAGCTACAGATACCTCAATTTGTATACTTCTTTCCTTCTCGAGAGGTAGAGCTGTGGGTGCACTTCCGACTTCATCCTTATTTGCTGCATCAAGTGCAGTTTCTCCCTTATCAACCTCTAACTAACATAAGTTCCTTATATCACCAAGGGTTGAAAGTTTGAATTAGAATGATAGTGTTTGGTACTAAGGCCTTGGTTAGAAATTGATGGATTATTCAACTTCTTGACCTTCCCCTATAGCCACTAAGGCCAAGCCATTATGGCTAAATAGATAGAGTTGATCAGAGCTATATAAAATTTGGTAGAGTATGATTAAACTTATTCTCTATTCCTTCTCAGAAATATAGCATCGGAGCAATGTGTCCTCAAGAAACAATGCACCAGAGCTAAAATGTGGGAATTAATAAAGAATAGGTAAAAGAATATTAAGCCAAATTTCATAAACTCACAATTTTGAAAAAAAATTTAACAGATTAACAAAAGTGTTCTTTTGAATTTCTCTTAGACAAATATCCAATTGAAATTCAACTCTTTTAACAAAAACATTTTGATTAATAACTCAAATCTATTTCATCTTGCTCACTGTATGTTTTCATAAATTGTTTTGCAATTCATTCTTATCGGATATTATCTCCGACTTAAAACATAAATCATTTTTTAAAAAAATCGAATGAATGCTTTAGTCATACAGTCCAAGGCACTAATCCCAAAGCAAACAACCATTGTTTTAATACTACAGGTCAATGTGAAACAGACATTAACAAGAGTTTTGAAAAACGTTTTACCAATAGTTGATACCTCAAGATCAAAACAATTTACTCAAATAAAATATCCTGATACCATGCAACCTAAGTTACAAGTTATCAAGTAACTTTATTTAAACAAATCGTGGAGAGAAAACAGTTTTCATTACAAAACATTTAGAGAGAGAGAGGATATATGATTTTGAAATAGAAAGATAATCCTCAAGAAATGTTCTCTTTCAAAGAAAACTTTTAGTGGCTTTTCATTCTCTGGCAAATGAATGCATGTTTAGATAAAACATTTTTCACAAGAAATAGACAAGAAATTTCTTTATGCATTCAAGTTCTAAAGAATGAAAAACATATGTTAATACTAATGAATTATCAAAGATATGAATGACAAGACATTCAAAAGTACTAACATCATTCAATCATTTTGTAATAAAATGCATCTTACTACAAAATAATCAAGCACATAAGATACTTACATTATGCTAGACAATTACCATTTGTCGCTTGAAACAAACACATATTGCAATATAGATCATGGTAATTCTAAAGCATAAAACATAAGCATCCGCTAAACACTGAACATACATTGACCGAATGACAGCATTTAACTTCTTACACTACATCTCAACAATTATCACATAAGCATATTGAAAATACTCATGACAATCAGAATGTATGTAAGCTCGAGGTACTAGTTGCATCAGAGATCAAATACCTTTAAATATTAATGTTAAACTTTATGATCTTTGACAACCCCTCGCGATGTAGTAACTTACTTTCAATATCAGTGTTTTTGAAATAATCTTTTTGTCACTTAGTGCAGAAATTCTAAGTGACATCACTAATATCAAAAGAATGACAACTAATATTAATGGATTTTGCAAAAGACATGAATTACATCACTTAAACTACATATTAAGTGGTTCCATTAATATTAGCATTAAACAATTAAAAGTAAATAAAATTACAATTAATTAATATATACAAATACTTATGCTGAAACATTTGATACATATAGCATGAATAACATATGACAGCACAAAGTACGAGATCCTGGATATAAATTGACTATACAAAGAGATGCTACAATGTTAGGTCCCTAGGTCCCGGGTGATCATAGGTAATCTTATAATGATAATATTGAGTCCCGGGTGATCACACGCCAAACATTAATCAGTTCCTAGAGATCGTAGACATCTAAATAGCATGAACACTCTCTATAAACATTATGTTTAAATAAATCAATATTAGACTAGAGTGACATACCTTAGTCAATAGAGCTTTTACTGGTGTATGATCGTTGAATGAACAATTACTCCTCTTTGCCCGAGAGATCGAACGTTTACTCCTTTCGAGATCGAACGTTTACTCCATTTGGACAGGAATAACTTTTCAGCTACCAGTTAACATTGTTCCTCGAAACAATACCACGCTCATCCAGAAGGAAACTGCATTACCTTCAACACCCAAATATTTCCTTGTAGATATTGGTCTTGGCAGCAGCTTCACTAAACTCAGCACTCTAGAAACTAGTAGTCCTGACACTAGCAGAGTAGAACCTTCAAAAACTCCAAACTACCCTTCAGCTTCTGTATCAATACCAAGTCTTCATGTGGATTGATTCTTTGTGCTAAGTGTATCTGCCTCTGGTTCAATTGAGTTAGTTCCTTGATTCGAACCCTACTCAATCTTGATTAGTTAGTGCATCTTCAGTCTTCATTGAATTCACTCAGAAAAACCAATGAAATACTCTTATACATGCACGACCAATCACTACTCTACTACCCAGATTCATCAAGAACTGACTATAGGAAATGTTGTTACACAAAACCCTTTGTCATGACAGATGTGTCCTTAATGTTTCCTTAGATATTCAGTGGGTAGAGTAGTCTTCTTTAAATATGATTGAGATCATCTTGCATTATTTTTAAATTGACAATTTCCTTTCTAATATGCAATCACTCAATCTGGATCACTCAGTGCTCCTAAGAATCTCAACTCTTACTCAATGAGCACTGCTAGCCTTTGAACATCAAACACGACTAGTTGATCCAACTTACTGATGCTCCCCCTGTGATGCTGCTTGTAGCTTTTCTTCATCTGGTGTCATCTGATCTTGAGCCCTAAACAGGATGTCAACCTTTAGAAATTCAAAGCTAAAACCAAACGAATGATAGGGAGCTTAATGATGTTGTTCACTGCATCTAGATCATCTTAAATCAATCACAGACTCTGTGTAAGCTCTTAACTCCAAATAAGATAGCCTTCCATCACACCATGTGACTTCAGGCATGATTAATCTTACTTGATGTCTTCTCTTTACATTTGCTGATTAGACTTGCTGTGTCAACTGATTCAGCCGTAGTGAATAGGAAACCTTAAGTCTATCCATTATCCTTGTAATTTCACTCAAGGTCTGGATTTCCCTATTAACTCCTCCATTTGGTCATGAAGTCCGGAAACTGAACTTTACTCTAGAATACTCCTTTCAGTGCAGACATAACATAGAAATTCATTCGTCAACAAATTCCATTACATGCCCTCAAAGTGTTCTTACAACAATCTGCCTAATCCTTTGAATGTGATTAATCACTGAGATGCTTCATCTATCGAATGCATGAACAAACACCAAAACTAAACAGGGTAGCCTTTGACTTGACTTCCCTTCAACTGACATACTTCACTAATGTCCTTCTTAAAAGAATTTCATTAGAAGTAGTCCTTTCTCACCAACTTCATCTTTACCATCGAATCCGTTATCTTGATAAACCAAGTATTAGTTGATAAACCAAGTGTGAGAGCATCACTTGTTGTTGCAGCTAACTCCATTCTGATAAACTTCAACGAATAGTTGACTTCATCATAAGCATTACATTTCGTGTCAGCAATAACCTCACTTCCAGTAGAGTGAGCTTCTATTTCTCTTGACCTCGATCAATACAGTTCATCCTCGAACTGATATTAGGAAACCCTTCGCAAAGAATTCCCTAGGTCTTCCTTAATATTGTGCTTCAGATCATTCAAGAGAAATAGGTAACCTTGCTTAACCATTTGAATACCAAAGCAAAAGTAGTTACATGCCTCGAACATGAAAATGTCAGAGATATATAACTTCTACATGTTGAAAGATACTCTGCATTCACAAATGATTAAGACACATGGTCCTCAATTTGATTGAGTCCAAGGGTTAGAGATATTTCTAAACATAGTTAACAATAAAACATTCAAGTTCAACATGCTCATTCTTATTTGACTGATCACTCCTCATCTATATCAGCCTCAACAAGTAGTCTTGGCTATGAGCTCAGTGATCCCAACCTAACTTAAGGTGGACTAGCAGTCTATAAGAATCATGTCGTACATATATGTAGTCATAGAAGAATCAATCACTCATATTCCTAATTCTTCTAAATCACCTTTGTTGTCCACTTTAACATTATATTATCTCTAATTACCTGAGTCAGTTTAAATTTAAAAATTTAATTCATGGTTTATTATACTGACCCCTAGGCAATTCCCAAATTAGAAACAAACTCATCTTAACAAGCACATGATCAAATATAACATTTAATACAACCATGCGAGTATAAACAGATTATAGACAATGTAAACATCAAGGCACTTAGCATGTAGCAAATACTCTTTCCGGTAAATGTACCCCTACAAATACCTAAGACTCTATATGCTAACATGATCAATTATCGTAAAGCAAGCATTAAATCACACAAGATCTAATCATGAAGTCAAATACTGATAAACAAGCAACACTAACAAACTAGCATAAGTTATCTAATTTATATAGAAATCAAGGTGAGACATGCATTACATCAAACTTATAATATAATGCAGTTCAGCACTTAATACTCTATAATTGAATCAAACAAGTATAAACTAGTTAGAAAGTATACCTGAGCGATGCTTAACATTCCATCTCGAGTGATAATCAATTGATCCAAATCAATTTCCATTCTACTGACACTCATGGAAGTATCCTTGCATTTGACCTCAATAACAAATGATGTTCCTGCTTCAACCCAAACTGATACCTGATTGTTCTGCTTAAAGACCCCGACATAGAATGTCTCATGTTCTGCTTGAAAAGATCACTCTTCTTTGTATGTGTAGCAATAACCCCTTGATTATCATATGTCAGTGATAATCAAACCTTGTGTATTTCTGCCACTGATGTCCTTTAACCAAATCTTCAATTGTTGTTTTGGTTCTTTGACCGTTAAACTGAATTCCTTTTCAAAATCCCAAATTCTTCAGATATTGATTCGAAAACCACTGATCGAAGACTCTTCCCTAAATGAACTAATCCCCTTTCAATAACCAAATGATCCACTGAGTAGATCGATGTAGAAATACATCTCCAATGGTAAGATCAGGTCTCAACTCCATTAGAATGTTCTTCAGTCAGTTCGTTTGTCCTCAACGAACGAAGAATCAACTCCTGTTGTTTCGTTTAATAAAACATTTTATTCAAACAGAAGTATTTAATTTTTTAGGAATTTAAATAATCAAAATAAATTGAAAATGCATTTTTGATAAATAATAATAAATTTCTCAATTTCAAATTATAAATAAAATAAAATAATTCGAAAAGAAAGTTTTGATATAGAGATAACAAAATTTTCAAGGTATATTAAATAATCCTGAAAAAGAAATTATTTCAAATCAAAATTAATTTCCAAAGAATTTTATAGAATTTATAATCCAAAACAGTTTCAAT
The DNA here is from genome assembly GCA_028671895.1 of Oenanthe sinensis. Classification (NCBI taxonomy): domain Eukaryota; kingdom Viridiplantae; phylum Streptophyta; class Magnoliopsida; order Apiales; family Apiaceae; genus Oenanthe; species Oenanthe sinensis. The sequence goes on from CM053809.1 coordinate 21,249,489, forward strand.
TATAATTAAAATAAAACAGATTGAAAATATAAGTTTGATATAAAAATAATAAATTTTCAAGTCATCTTAGATATTCTTGAAAATAAATTATTTCAACCAAAATGATTTTCCAAAAAGTTTTATGAGATTTATAATTAAAACTTCTATAAAAAATAAATTATTAAACATCAAAAATAATTCTCAAAATACTTTTAAGAATGTTAAACTCAAAAGAAATTAAATTGGATTTTAAGATTAATTTTAGTTTTTAAATTAATAAAATTCTTAACTAAGAATATTAAAAATATAAAATATTTGACTCTAAAATTTAAAAGAAAATAAAATATTTTCCAAGATGTAAAATAAACTTGAAAAATAAATTATTTAAATTTAAAAATTATTTTCAAAATATTTTATATAATTAAATTCAAATTTAATTATTAAATTAATTATTAAACTAAAAACAATTTGAGAGAAAAACAATTTTTGTTTTAAATAAAAGTTAAACTATGTAGCCATATGTCATGTTGAAACAGCCTTCTAAGAAAAAAAATTCTACATAGAAATGTTCTACATAGACTCTATCTAGAACATCAAGTAGAAATTCTACATAGAAATGTTCTACTTAGGCTCTATGTAGAACATTAAGTAGAACTTCTGACTTAGAAAATATTTCTAACTCCAGAATTTCTACTTAGGTTCTATCTAGAACATTAAGTAGAATTTCTACATAGAAATGTTCTACTTAGGCTCTATGTAGAACATTAAGTAGAACTTCTGACTTAGAAAATATTTCTAACTCCAGAATTTCTACTTAGGTTCTATCTAGAACATTAAGTAGAATTTCTACATAGAAATGTTCTACTTAGGCTCTATGTAGAACATTAAGTAGAACTTCTGACTTAGAAAATATTTCTAACTCCAGAATTTCTACTTAGGTTCTATCTAGAACATTAAGTAGAATTTCTACATAGAAATGTTCTACTTAGGCTCTATGTAGAACATTAAGTAGAACTTCTGACTTAGAAAATATTTCTAACTCCAGAATTTCTACTTAGATTCTATCTAGAACATTAAGTAGAATTTCTACATAGAAATGTTCTACTTAGGCTCTATGTAGAACATTAAGTAGAGCTTCTGACTTAGAAAATATTTCTAACTCCAGAATTTCTACTTAGGTTCTATCTAGAACATTAAGTAGAATTTCTACATAGAAATGTTCTACTTAGGCTCTATCTAGAACATTAAGTAGAACTTCTGACTTAGAAAATATTTCTAACTCCAGAATTTCTACTTAGGTTCTATCTAGAACATTAAGTAGAATTTCTACATAGAAATGTTCTACTTAGGCTCTATGTAGAACATTAAGTAGAACTTCTGACTTAGAAAATATTTCTAACTCCAGAATTTCTACTTAGGTTCTATCTAGAACATTAAGTAGAATTTCTACATAGAAATGTTCTACTTGGCTATCTAGAACATTTTGTACTTAGAAAAATTCCGGGCTTCAAAAAAATTCTGGATGCCCAGTGAACCAATTGTACCCTCTTTAATCTCAAAAATAAAAATAGATCCAATCGATTTGTATGTCAATCGAGTAGCTCTGATACCAATTGTTAGGTCCTGGAGATCGTAGAGGGGGGGTGAATACGATTCCCAAATAAAAATCTGACTTTTATTTATTTTTGGGACAACATAAAAATTACTTTGATTCAAACCCAGGTACTGTTCATCATCTTCTTCAACCTCAAGAACACCATTAAAATAACCAAGATAATGAACGGTAAATCATCCAAAACACACAACACAACAAGATCCAAGAATATAACTTTATATTCATTGAAGTGGGGTAGATGCTACAAACAAGTTCAAGAACATAAGCTCAAGAACACAACAAAGAAGTGATTTTTGTTCCTCTAAAAATATTACAAATTCTAGATCTAGGAGACAAAAATCAAACCTATCTTCTAAACAAGATTTAGCAATGTTTACAATAGAAGAATAGATGAGTGGTATGATAAAGAAAATCATGGCTCTAAAATATGCAAGATCTAGTTCGGCCATGGGGAGAGAAAAATAATTCTTTTTCTCTCTCCCCTTTTCTCTTCTCATCCGGATGCACTACTTACTGATTAAGACTTGGGTTTCTTCTTTATATATTGAAAAAGGTGTTGCTTTTTATTTTTCCACCTTTTTCTCTTGTTCACCCAAATCATATCTTCAAAGTCATGTGCCAAGCATGCCTTTGGAAATATTTAATATAAAAGTAATATTTAATAAATATATAAAATATAAATAAAGAATATCTTTATTTATAAAATATATAAATAATTAAATAATTACTTTATTTAATTAAATTAAATATTTCCATTCCACTCTTCAATTTGTGTAGACTTCCTTATCCAAATACTTGGCCCCGTATACGTGACTCCACCACGTCCAAGTATTTGGCCTTCTAATCTGTGAAGCTTTAGTAAGATCCAATCAGGTTGTGCCGTCTGTCCCTTATCCATTAGGCTGACATTTCTCCAACACTGATTTACCACCTTTGTTGATCCTCCACATGACTCAAGAAAACCAACAACTTTAGAATGATTAAAATCATATTAACCGACGAGAGCTTGCCTCCAATGTCCTGACACTTGATGCAACGGTCTGGTTCATAAGTGACTAGTCTTGATAGGGGCTCTTGATTCCGAACATGATTCCACATTCTTCTTTGCAAACCTTACTTGTTGCTTCGATTGTAATGCACTAAAATCTTCATAGACTAAGACAATCTTCTGTAGCTTCCACATCCTTGAATAGATGTCAACATCTTTTATTCTCCACTGAGGCCTGAACATGTTAATGAACTTCTTCCAGTGAGCTTCAAGTCTGTAGATGATCCTTTGATACTTTGTCTTAATTGAACTCTGTGATCCAAGATTTCTGTGCACCTGCATATTATTACATGTCATGTTCTATTGTTGAGTTATCATCAACCATTACATAGAGATTACATTTAGCATTTCTAGTACACATGAAAGTGCAGTGAGTTACTTCCCTTCACTCCTATCTCCCCTTTCAAATATTGTCATATCCAAGTGTTCTTCCTATGTTGCCATCTCCATAAGATACTGATGGGTCAGCCTTCTCCTCAAACTCTGAAAGCATGGACTTATTTCCAGTCATGTGTGCAGAACATCCACTATTAATTACTAGGATATTTTTCCTGTTTCCCTGCAATCATTAATGAAAATTAATTAGTAGCTTTGAGGACCCAAACAAGTTTGGATCCTTTCTTTTAAATATTATTAACATTTGCAGCATAAGTATTTTTATCAGAGTTTAAGTTAACAAAGTTTGCATTATCAGAGTTTGCATTTTTAGAGTTTATTTTTCTTCTGTCAGATTTTATCACATGCTGTTGTTTAACAGAATGACTAGAAGAAACATGAGTTTTATTTAAATGAGGCCAAAGTTTATAATAATTGAAATACATACTATGATATTCTTTACATGTGTAAATTAAATGTCATAAACTACCGCAGTGAACACAGAGATTTTGTGGTTTATATCTAGTCAGTTTCTTATCCTCTTATCTAGGTCTCTCAATTTCTTTCTTTTTATTTTGCCTACAATCAATAGCAAGATGATTAGAATTTCCACATGTGAAACATGTTTTTCTAGGAGCATCAAGAATATTCTTATAGTTATTCTCCTTAAAAATTCCTACTTTGCCATTTCTATTCCTCTTGACCTTTTTAGGCTTGTTTTTGTTGGTGACTGACTTCAACTTTTCTTTAAGTTGCTTCTGTGAGAGTAACCTTATATTTACTGGTTTATTCTCAGATACACTATTAGAGCATTTATTAGAGGTATTCTTTTCATTACTAGCTCTAACAAAATTCACAGGTTCACTCAATTTTCCTTTTATATTTGTCTTAGTATGTGTCTTCTTGTCAGATTCATAACCTAAGGCAGATGTCCAATTCTTGTTAAAAAGTATTTGTTTGACTTTCTTACCAGAGTTTGTCCAAACTTTGAAAGTCTCATTTTCTTTAGTTATCTCAGCTTTTAAATATTCTACTTGTATTTCTAGCTGAGTTTGCATGTGTATAGCATTCTCACAGTCTTTCTTAGTGCTAAGCATGTGTGAATTTTCAGATTCAAGAAAGTCATTCCTAGCAGTCAGAATTTATATTTCATATTTTAATCTTTCATTCTCAAGTGACTATTATTTAAAACTAATACGCAAGGTTCTAAGGAAATACTTTAATTCACGGATATTTTCAGTATTATTATTGAAGACAGAATCTGGTACCTTGTCAGAGTTTAGGATGTGAGCATCAGTGTTTGCCATAAGAGCATAGTTTGTTTCCTCTTCAGAGTCTGAGGAATCTATCCAATCTTTCTTTGAGGTAATGAGAGCTTTTCCAGATTCCTTGCTTCTGCACTCAGTAGCAAAGTGCCCCATCTTGTTACACTTGTAACACTTCACCTTTGTTTTGTCAAGTGTTTTAGACTTCCCATCTTTGTCTTCTTTTCTCCTGAATCTTTATTTATTCTCTGACTATACATGCTTCTTTTGGAAGTTTCCTTGATTTCTGTACTTCTTATATTTCATCTTTTTTTAAGCCTTTTACAATCATGTCAACCATCTCCATCATGTCAGATTCTATAGAGTCATCAGAGTATGCCTCAAACTCTGATTCACTACTTTTCTTAATCATTACAGCTTTTCCTTTTCTTGTTGAGGATTTTAGGACTTTTTCTTTTAGTTCATCGGCCTTGGTCTCAACATTCAAGGAAACATACTTTGCCTTGCTACTTTTTCTATTCTTTCTTTGTTGTAACTTTATATCATGAATCTTCAGCCTTCCATATACTTCATCTAGGGACATCTCATCCAGATCAGCCCTGTCTCTTATTAAGGATATTTGCAAATTCCATTCTTCAGGTAGAGCCCTTAGAAACTTGGTGTTGGAATCCTCATTGTCATATACCTTATCAACCAAAGCTAGGTTATTCAGTAAAGTAAGAAATCTGTCATAGATAACTGTGAGAGACTCATTATGCTTAGCCTCAAAGTATTCATACTCTTGAATTAGTACAGATCTTCTATTTTTCTTTATCTCATTGGTTCCTTGACATTAAACATCTAGTGCATCCCAGATTTCTTTGACAGTTTTGCATGTAATCACCCTGTTAGACATCACAGAATCAAGACTGTTATGTAGTATATTTCTTACCTTAGCATCTTTGAGGACTTCTTGCTTTTCTTCATTGGTCCACTCTTTCTTGTCCTTCAAAGTATAATATTCAGGAACCTGTCTTCCTTCCACAATTATTGATGGAACTAGCTTAGTTGGGAGATACTGACCTTCATTGATCCTGTCTAGATAATCAAGATCTGTGACTTTCAAGAACATTATCATCTTTACCCTCCATGTAGGGTATTCAGATTTCTTCAAGATAGGAATTCTAATACTTTCATATTTGTTTCCAGACATGTTTTGAGATCTTTAAGTTGTAATTAACAATCTGCTCTGATACCAATTGTTGCCTAGATAAATAGACTATTACAGAAGAGGGTTGAATATAATAGTATCAAAACAATTTATTATGAACACAAGTATGTAGAAGAAACACTGTTTTGTATTAACTTTCGATCAACTGAATACAAAACTCTCTGAAGAAAAACAATGTTATTAAGAGCTGCTAGGTTATGAGAATGATATATCTTGAAATTATTTAATGTTAACCTAATTCTGTGTTTATATAGTACACATTTACAAATCCAATTACAAAACAGATAATGATAAAGATAGCTTCAATAAGGTGATATAATTGTATTTGAATTCCTCCTTCTCTATCCAAATCAAATTCTAATTTGTCTGTTTCCATTCTTATCAAACTCTGATCTCACAAACTCTATCGGTTGATAATCTCTAATTGAGTATACTTTGATTGAGTAAACTCTGTCGATAACTTTTAAACTCTGAAGACGTCAACGCAAACTATGTTCTTCAATAAACTCTGTTGTAGTAATCTCTGACAGCATCAGTGTTTGTATTTCTAACAATCTACATGGAGATAAGATTCAACACTTCGGTTTTTGGAATCATATGAATTATTCTAAAGCAAGTACATGGAAGAAAATTTGACACATAGGTCATACATGGAGATTAAATTCTACACGTGTGATCAAGTCAACTCAAGTCAACATACAGGGCACTATAATTCGACACATCCTCTCTCCTTAAAGGATGGATTATTTTCTAAGTCTTAATACATGGAAATAATATTCGACACCTAGAAAATATCCACGGGTTTCTCAAAGTCAACTCAAGTTAACATAAAGGGGAGAAGAATTCGACACCCACAATTTTAGTTCAATTATTGTAAAGGCTACACAATATAAACAAATGAATCTAATTCATTTGGAGTGAGTGAATACACACAACCACACATAGAGATACAGAGAGAGAAACAAAAGTCGGAGAAGAAGAGATACAAATCCATACACATACCTTCTTCACTGGAGTTTTATAATCTAGTCGGTTCATTATGTTGTAAATATATAGGGCTACTATAAAACACTCTCTATTAAATTGATTTCCTTTTGTACATACACAAATCTATACATTGTAATAGGAATCAGTCAAATCTCTTTGTTATGGCGAAGAACTAATTTGTTCTTCGGAAACCGGTTCATTAAAACCAGGTGTAGCACCCCTCTGAATTTATATACGAATGATATATTCCCCGAAACTTGTTTCGTTAAATTACTTGCTAATTTTATAGAACTTTAATGTTTATTCATAAATACGGAAAATTAGTAAGCCAGCCTCCTAAACACTATTCACCTCATGAATTCGAACTCACTAACTGAACTCTAAATTATTTATCTGTAAAAGATTCGAAAGAATTTTTTAATTTAGTGAGTATCGTATTCAACCCCCATTCTACGATACTTCCGGGACCTAACAAAAGTCAACATTAAAACATTGAGAATAGATAATACTTTAGAGTTAAAAGAATATTGCATGTGTACAATTCTATATGGACAATGGGATGGTATATCAAACCTCTTGTGTCTACAAGCCTCAACAGAATGCTAGGGTTGAAAGGAGACACATGTATATATTGGAGATGGTCAGGGCCTTGAAATTACAATCAGGTCTGCCTATAGATCACTAGGGTGAGTGTGTGTTGACTTTAGTGTACATTATCAATCGTTTGCCCTCATCAGTACTTCAGAATAAGTCACCATATGAGAGTTTATATCACAAATCTCCAGACTATCAGGAAATGAAGGTCTTTGGTTGCTTGGGTTTTGTTGCATCCACATCAGTAATCAAAGAAAAATTTGCTAACAGAGGCATATCTTTTGTGTTCATAAGATATCCTCCAACATTGAATGTAATAACCCGACTTTTGGGATTATTAATTTAGTCAATTATTAAAACTAAACCTCAAATATCATATATATTTAGAAAAAAATATCTGAATATAACATTTAAAATCCTAAAACTTAGGAGTTCAACAATGAAACACATAGCCAAATATAATGTCAAATCTAATGAGACGCAGCTCCAAACATAAATCATTATAACTAAAGAAAATATCTGAAGTAACTCGTTCATTTTTAATCCAACTCCTGTCAGGACCAAAGTTAACCACCTAAAAAGTTGTAATTAATGAGTTATACAGCCCAACAAGATAACAACTCGATAAACTAGTGGATCAAATAATTTTACAAAATTTCATATTTTCTTAGTTCAAATTCACATTTCAGAATTCAAGTCCAAATAAAACATATGTTAATTCCACAGCTCACTAAGGTCACAAACACCCGGTGACACGGTATTGTAGATTCATAGTTGTCAATAATGCGCCCATTACTAAGGTATCATAGAGTGTGCAACCCGAAGGTATCAAAAAGGCACTCCCCAGCAATGTATCATAGCCTAGTTCCAGAAATATACGCAATTAATTAACGGGTTCAAAATTCAGAGCTCACTAAGAATACTTATATCTAAATCAGTATACTCGATCCAAATTTTTTAGAAATAAAAGCAGTACAAAAATATTTAAAGATTTCAAAATAAAATTAAAAGGATGAAGAGTTAACTTACCTCACTTTCGACAATGCAGACTGAAATTTTAATTCACAATGCACCCTAAAATTAAATTAAACAAAGTAGAGCAAAATAATAATTAATCAACTCATTTTATGACCCATAATTATTTAAAAGAATGACATGCATGTACTTAATTATGTCATTTCCAGAAACATTAAAATCATGATTAAATAAATAAATACTTTGACCATATTAAATAACAGTCATCAATAAAATCACAGAATAACATAATATGAGTAATTAAATTCATTATCACTATTATATTAAATATTTCCTTTCAAAATTTATACGTATATAAAAAAATAGTAATAATTGTGATAAATGCACATGTTTAAATTAAAACACATGACCATTAAAGCCATTGTCATATATTAAATACACATAAAAATAATTATTGTTAATCCATAATTTGCAAAGAAATACAAACACACATAATTACTGTAGCCTATAAGCCAATGCACATCTAATAGTAGCCTACCCTATTAATTATAATCAGTACTAATCAAAGTTCACCTACACATATAACACTGCATGAATATTTATTACAATTTGTATCCTCATCAAGTACATGCTCAAAACTCAATAAATATCATATACAACGACTTTTGTAAACTAGTCATATGATTTCTCAAAATTGTATTTTAAAAATAACTAAATAATTTCATAAACCACACCTACAAATATACATAAAATATAGATGTTTATATATACATATATAAAATGTCTTGTAAAATATTAAACAAGTAGATTGAAGATGAACAAGAGAATAGAATAGAAATTATCTGAAATGGAGTTTGTTGTACAAAAGATAAATGAACTCAAAATACTGTTATATAGAAAACTTAGTTTAACGTAGTCCTGATTTATTGCCTACACTACTGCCCACTATTTTAAAAATTGATATCTACAAGGTCTATCCACTAATTTTAAACTAACACCCACGTTATCTATTCACCAATTTTAAATTGACACCCACGTTATCTAGCTACTAATTTAAAATTGTAGCGTTTGACTAGGTTTAGCCCCATTTTTTAAAATGACCCATACATATATATATTTATGAATAATTATATATAATTTAAAACACGTATATTAAACTAAAATCATGCACATAAAATATAAGGAATTTCTTTCTTTTTATATGAAAAATACGGTACATTACACAGAAGGGCTAGAGAATGCTGAGTATTGCTGACAAGTCAGTGATTATATCTATGGATGTTATGTTCAAAGAGCATGTGTTTCCTTATCATGCTAAATGTACCAGTTTTGCATTTCTTAAATCTCTGCCAATGTCAATGCCTCAGTCATCATTTGATTTTTATGCTGAAGAAGACTGGATTTCATGTGATGTGGTCAATGAGGTTGAATCATCCAACACTACAACATCAACTAATGATGACTACTCTGAAAATACATCTGAAAATGCAACTGGAAGTGGCTTTGAACCTGATCTTACTCTTAGAAAATCTTCAAGAGTAAAGCAGACACCATCTTGGATGACTGATTATGCATCTTATCTTGTTCAAACTGAGGATTCAACTCCATTTGTCATTAATAACACAGTTGAATCTCAATTTTATTGTTTTCTTACTTCTTTGACTGCTAGTAATGATCTAGTGACAGTGACATTCAAGCAAGCAGTGACACAATCACATTGGATTGATGCTATGAATTGTGAACTGGATGCTTTAGAAAGAAATGGCACCTGGATGATCACCCACCTACCAGCAGGGAAACAGGCCATTAGATGCAATTGGATGTATAAAACCAAGCATATATCTGATGGGACTATTGACAGGTTCAAGAGCAGGTTGGTTATTCTGGGTTGCAGACAGAAGCAATGAGTAGATTATGGGGAGACTTTTGCTCCTGTTACCAAGATGGCAACAGTAAGAACCTTACTAGCAGTAACAGCTGTTCAGAATTGGAAAGTAATCCAAATGGATGTAAGAAATGCATTTTTATATGGAGATTTGGATGAGGAGGTATACATGAACTTCTCTCAAGGTTACTCAGGTATGGGCAGGAGAATTGGGAAAGGAATTTCTGCACAAGAACAGTCTGGGTTACATACTTCAACTCGAGAAATACTTGTGTGCAAATTGTTGAAGACTTTGTATGGCCTGAAACAGACCCCTAGATGTTGGTTTAGCAAGCTCACTAACACTTTGAAAGAAGATGGTTATGTACAATCCAGAGCTGATTACAGTCTTCTCACTAAGGTAGTGAATAATAAAATTACATTAATTCTAGTATATATAGATGACCTGTTGATTGCTGGGGATTCAGATGAAGGCATTGATCAGCTGAAAAATATGTTGTCAAAAAATTTTCACATGAAAGATCTTGGCAACATAAATTACTTTCTTGGTTTAGAGATCAACAGATCAGAAGAAGGATTTTTTATCTCACAGAAAAAGTATGTCATGGATCTGCTCAAGGAATATCACTTGGTGGGAATTAAACCAAGCAAGCTGCCACTGCCAACCAAGGTTAAGTTGAATCCTGACAAAGGAGTGTTGCTCGAAGATAAACAACCTTATCAAAGGTTATTGGGCAAACTAATTTATTTGACTGCCAGACATTGTGTATCATATACATATTCTCACACAATTTATGCAGGCACCTACCTCCATACAAATATCATATAACACTCCATAATCCCATACTTTGTTTTCCATGTCAATAAAATTTTCAACTGTGACGTCTTGAAGTTGCATTGGCATAGTACATAGTGTATTAAATAGTCATTCTCAAGATCTGGAAGCCATGGTACAGTCCAAACATTTGTAGATGCACCATTGCCAATCTTTTATCTACAGCCCGCCTTAACGGCCTCTTGTGCAGCCATAATGTTACGCCAAATATAGCTGGGATTCGCTCCCAGAGTTGCATTCAGGAACTCCGTCTTAGTATCCTGCTTTATCATTCTAAAGAACAAGCTTTTCAAAAGAACTAAAGAATTTAAGAGAGTGAATTTGCTCAAGGAATTCGTGGTTCATGAGGAACAAATTTGTTAGAGAGTATATATTTTGGACAGTGGCGGACCGAGGTTGGGCCGATGGTATGTCTTGGCCCACCCTGGAATTTTGAATATAAATAATGTATTACTATAAAACATTAAAGAATGATTGATGTAGTGGTTTGTTTGTTTTTTTGCCAGAGATGTAGTGGTTTTGTGACTGTTTTTAATAGAGACAATCACGGTTCGACTCCCTTTACCTAGTTTTTTTTTCTTCAGGTTTTCACTTAATCAGATCTTGCCTATCTTCAAAAAAAATTCTTAATAGAATTGGTCCACCCTCATTTTCTTGTTTGGGTCTGCCACTGATTTTGGAGCTCCAGAAGTCGTGTACTTGGGAAACCGTATTCTCAAGGGAACCATAATATTTCAGCAACCCACTTATATAGATATATGAATTAATATGATATTGTATATACAACTTCTTTGTTTTCAGTGATCAATCATATTTTCTCTTACGAGGTTGGTAACATGATAAAGAACCAGGACATATATATCTTTGGGGGTTCAAGGTCGAACCTTTCTAAAAGTCTCATGTTTTCTTTACTTTTTTGCATTTACTTATATCTATCATGATAACTCATTATAATAATATATTAATTTGAAATCAGTATATAATTTTTATTGGCAAAATAATCTATTTACATAATAGTCAACTATTATCATTTAATAATATTCTATTTTGACATAATTTAGCCATAATCAGTATTCACTCCTCTTGGTGTGCACTTTATAACAACAATAAAAATAACATAAATAGTGATAATAATAATACCAGAAAAAGCTAGTAATAATAATAAAATAATAATAATAATAACAACACAACAAGAATAAGAATAATAGAAATAGTAATGCCAGAAATAGTATTAATAATAATAATAATAATAGAAATGATAATAGAATAAAACTCAACAATTTGTAATGGAGTGCAACCACACACCAACCTCTACAAATTTAGACAAACCATAATCTTTCTTTGAATCTTCCATTTTCATATAATATTTCCCAGCATTTCTTCTCGAGAGTTTTCAAGAATCTTTTAATAATCCATAATGTAGTTGGATTTATGACCAAATTCGAAAATTAATAAGAAATAGTAAAAATATATATATATATTCATAGTCTTAATTTAAAGTTATTATCAATGTCAACAATGAAAATTGTAAAATATCTTAGTTTCACATCCTCGAGAGATAGATTTTACCACTATTATTTCATATACGCCGGGCTCCGGCCAGTCACCACCGGTTTCACTGATGGTACCACCATGCATTGTTGGGTCCCAAAAACCTACAACCAAAACAAACCTAATCTTCTCCTCTTGCATGGCTTTGGTGCAAATGCCATGTGGCAATATGGCGAGCTCCTTCACCATTTTATCCCTCGATTCAATGTTTATGTACCGGATCTTCTTTTCTTTGGGGGCTCTTTCACGAAATTGAAAGAGAGAACAGAAACTTTTCAAGCAGAATGCATGAAAAGATTGATGGACATGCATGGAGTAGATAAAATGAGTCTGGTGGGAACAAGCTATGGAGGATTTGTAGGGTATCACATGGCTGTACAATTTCCGGAGATAGTGGAGAAAGTTGTGTTGTGTTGCGCTGGTGTTTGCTTAGAGGAGAAAGATATGAAAGATGGTTTGTTTAAAGTTTCGAATTTGGAGGAGGCAGCTAGTATTTTGGTGCCACAAACGCCAGATAGGTTGAGGGAGTTGATAAAATTTTCTTTTGTTAAGCCTATAAAAGGGGTTCCTTCTTATTTTCTCTGCGATTTTATTAATGCAAGTCTCCTACTATTTCCTTTTCTTCCTTGTCAAATGTTGGTGCCACATATTTGTATTTTTGTGTGTGTTCTTATTTATGTATCAATTTGTTGATATGGGAATTTTTGAAGGTAATGTGCACAACATATTTGGAGGAGAAAAAGGAACTTATTTATGCAATTCTCAAGGACCGACATCTTTCCAAACTTCCCCACATCACACAGGTTTATACTTGTCTCGATTTTTTTTGTCTCATTTCCTTATTTGTTTGTCCCAAAAATGTTGTCCACGTTCATTAAATATGGCAAATTAAGAGTTAGTTTTGTTAAGTTTTATGAAAAATAATACACAATGTTAGTAAATTTTAGTTTGTTTAATGTAATTGAATAAAATGTGAAATTTTATCTGTGGACAAGTAAAATGGGACGGAGAGAGTAACATATATAAATATGTGTGGGTCCAGTTACATGAGTACCAATTATATTGGAGTACTCGGAGTCACATACATGTTCTCCATAAAACTATTTTCGGTTTTGTATATTTATTTTTCTCTATTTTTAAAAAAAAATTGGGATACTGTATAAATATATGTCATGTTATTTCTTTATTTGTCTTGACAGAAAACACTAGTGATATGGGGAGACCAAGATCAGATATTTCCAATAGAATTAGGGCATAGATTACAAAGGTAAGAATTTTCACCATGTATTTTATGTTTCATATTAGATGTTGTGCTCCAGCCAAACAAACTCAGGACCTGGGACGACAGAGGATAAGCTTTTTACCACTTAGGCTATCAAATTATGCTCGAGTTTTCTCCTATGTTAAATGCTCTAAATTTTGATGATTTAATTGTTGAAATCTTGATAGGCATATTGGAGAGAGCGCTCGGCTAGTGGTTATAGAAAATGCAGGGCATGCTGTGAACCTGGAGAAATCCAAAGAATTCATCAAACACTTAAAAGAATTCTTGGATGACGATGCTACAACAGTCAGAAAATCGGATGAACAAATTGAAGCAAGATAATATTTAAAGTAATTAATTGATAATATTAAAGAGGATTGATCAATACCGTCTAAAAATCACTGACACAAAGGAAGAATGTAAGAAATTTTGAATTACAATAATATGTTCCAAAAAATATCTGTGATTATTATAACAAGTAGCCACCAAGCTTGAGCATGCGAAACAGGGGAATGTAAAAATTAAGTTTGTCAGGATTCCTAAAAACAATAGAATATGAGAAGGACTAATGTGAATCAATTTAAACCTTTTTTGTCTTGCATGTAATTTAGAGTAAATTGGGTATCATTTTATGCTAAAGATTAGGGATTCATTTTTCTATTTTCTTTTGCTACAATCAAAAAATAGATTTGTTTTGCAAGTTTTGTTTTAACTACATTAAATCAGAAGTTTATTTTTAAGCAGTTATATATATGTCGGAAAGTAGGAAGATCCACCTCCAAGAATCCAAAACTATGACACATTTATTTATTCTTTTTATATGCTTTTAAAGATATTTATTGAGAGATCATTAAGGATCATCTGAATCTTTATAAACTAGCTAGGCACCAGATATTTCTCAGTCTGGGGACCTCATCGTCATCACATATATTTTCAAACAAACTCTCTAGAGAATCAGAATTTGATGTATTACATTGTTCATGCAAATGCAAAGGAAATACCATTCAAGATTTTCTTTAAGCGAACTAGCCTATCCTGTGAAGCTACACAAATAAACTGTAAATCTAAACTAGAAAACCAAAAATCCAAACAAAATGGAGTAATGTACAAAACAAAACATTTTAAATCAATTCAAATTATGCAGAAAATCATAATGTAAAAAGGAGAATCAGCTTTATTGCAATCACGAACGCTCATTGTAAGTTAAATTATCATCAAATATCATCTTTAAGTAGCAAGAAAATGATGTTCTTCGGTCTTCACAAACCCTAAACTTCTCCCTTTGTGTTGAAAGCAATAACTGAGGTTGACTCTTCAATCCTTTGTTTCTTTTATTTTAGTTGTGTACATTTTTTACACTAATATATATAATTAAACCAGTTATGTTTTTATTATACTACATTCACTTTTTCTCACCAGAAACTTAATTATACACTTTAATGGTCTAGTGAATTTCACTGGATTAATGATTGAAATGTACAATCAGCATACTAAGGTGGTTAAACTGGACAAAAGTTTTCTTTAGTGGCCAATATGTATATTGATCTAAACCTGAATGGCTGTAGTGTTATTATGCCTTTTATATATTCACTTATTCTTGTTGAAATATATGTTTTTTTTAGTTATAACCAATTGTAAAATATTCTTAATAAAAGAATAGATAAACAGCAAGTAATTTAAAAGATCTTTTTAATGAGGGTCCTAAAGGAGAGTTTGATACATAAATTAAGATGTTGAAAAATTGATAGATAAATAAAAATAATATCCAAGTAAAAGGAAAATTTGACATATAAATAATGATAACAATAACTATATTGTTACAATATAAGTAAATAAAGTGATTATCAAAACTTAATAAAGAAGATTCGCAAAACTTACCTAGGAAGTCTCGCAAAATTTATTAAGGAGTATTCACACTTCTTATCAAGAAAGACTTACGAAACTTACTTAAAAAGATTTATAATACCTAACTAAGAACACTTGTAAACCAACCTCTATAAATAGTACCTTCAGTTGTTGATATCAATTACACTAAAAAATAGAAAATACATATAACTTTTTATTAACATCTTCTGTACTCTTTTATATACACTACATTTTACCCGTGCTACACACCAAATTTATTTTTTTAATTAACATTTTATAAATGATAATTTATGATGTATTTAATAAATAAATAATAATTAATTTTTATTATTTAATTAAATAAAATAAACACTAATTATAAAGTATATAGAACAAATATATATTTAATTATATAGTAGTGGAAAATATATGAAATTTTAAATAAATTTTATCATACTCATTAATTATGAAATATTTTAATTTATAAAACACTGATCATTATTTCTTCTTTTTTTTCAATAATAAAAATATATAAATTGTATAACCTTACTTATCTTAAGCATAATACTACAAATCTTGATGTGGTCATGAATGTTGACCTAACATTTATGTCCATAATAAAATCAACATATATTAAGTTGAGACATAAGAAAAGTAAATAAAGTAATTCATACAATATTTAACCAAGATATAAGTTTGAATTCAAAAGAAATTTATTACCAACACATGTAATTCATAGTTTAAAATATTAAAATCAAATGCAATAGTTAACCTGACAATTCTCCTAAAATCAATTCATACTTTGTAGAGTGAAACCCATAAACATTAAAAGTAAATTTAATATATAGCTAATCATAATATAAAGATATTTATACTGCATGCATAAATCAAGTCGGGCATATGGATGTGAGTTTTCTACATTTAACAAGAATAATCAATTATTCACTAAAAATCGTATAAGTATAATATTTAGAATATGCATGTATAAAATACATACATTACTTATATCATCATCGAGTAAGATCATATTTGGTTCTTTGAACTCTCATATATTGCCATTGACGCTAGGCCACATCCTGATCAGATTTTAATCTTCTAATTTGTCTTGTCATTTGTCAAAGTACTGATACGATTAAATCGAACACCATGCATTATCTAATATATATATATATATATATATATATATATATATATATATATATATATATATATATATATATATATATATATATATATATATATTGTTTCTGTAAATTATATAATTTTTATGGAAAGATGTGTATTAACCTCATGAAAATATAGACGGACTCAAATATAAATATCATTGAACCATTAACTCTGTGATTAAATCAAAATATGAATATGACTATGCATTATATTAATCAAAATCAATTATAGCATGATTTAACATGATATTAATCGCAATTAATTATGCTTATTCACTTAGCTTGCAGTCGTTGTTTGAAATATTTTAAAATTTAAATTTACTTGATTTTTAAATATTAAATTATTTTATATTTATCTCCATAAATACATAATTGAAAGTTTAATTATCAAATAAATCTTTGCACATATAATACATATGTCAGTTAAAGTTTCCGTAAATAGCATATTATTGATCACATATTATATTATATATGAAATATCAAACAAAATTAAATTATGACTGAGATTGTGGTTAACAAATCAAAATATATTAACTTTATGCAAAATATAAATCTAAATCAGTTATATTTATTGATACAATTTGCAACAATTCTATTTAAAATTTTAAATTTTAAATATACAAGTAAAAATTTTCGTTATTAAAATTGCCACATTATTGAACAAGTCATTTTTATTAGTTTTATCTTTTATTTTTTTAGTTTCCACGCGAACATTAACTAAGTCTGTTAGTCAAATTTGAATGGAAGGACGTGAATCAGATTTTTTGAAAGTTAAGTTATCAAAAACTTGAGTTTTATAGTACAGGGTACTAGACCATAAATGACCTATTGTTAAAGGATGAATTAATTAATTTTTCCTATATTTATTAGTATTTGACATAAATTTTTAACATATTTTTGTGACATAAATTTTTAACATATTTTTGTAAGTGTTGCTAATTTATATTAAAATGCTGATATATTTTCTTATGTAAATTTATTAAAAATTTAGGTAATAATAAATTTAGTTTAATTATAATTAAAAATTAAGGATAATAAATAAAACTTATTTAATATAAAATAAAAATTAGTTTAATGAATAAAATTCTATTTATTATAATATGTATATAAATATATAATTTAAAATTTTTAATATTTTAATATTTCAATTTTAATAATATTAGATAGATGTGTGCACTTAATCTTCTTTTCTTCTTTATCTTGCTAAGGGTCCGGTTCTGGCTCCGTGACAAGCGAATGTCCATCTCTCATTTGTCGCTTAAGAACAACTTTCCCTATTTCTTTATTTGAGGATCTATGAATTGAATGATTTTTTGCTCCAACTTTTGCCTCTTATTCTCACTCAGAATCACGCTTTTCCCTATTCGCGGGAAAAAAAAAAAGCGAATAGCTGGTTGTCAACAATCAATTATTCTATAATCTTGTAATATTTGTGTAGCCCAAAATAAAATACTCATACTCATACTTTGGGTACTTTTAACGGATACCTTTTTCAACTCTGGTTATCCTAAAATTTTTAAGAACAGATACTCGTTTGTAAGACTATAAGTTTAATTATTTAAATAAAAATAATAAAACCGAGGACCCAACGTGGAATCAACAGAGTACAAGTCTTCCCACAACTTACTATCCCATCATCCTCCCATCCCTAAATACTTGCAAAAATGGCATGCAGCAAAGTTTATACAGTAATAATTTTTGAATTCTTGGATCCATAAATCAATAGATTATTTAAGTGAGCAAGCAAATAATGCATACTTCAGTTGAATTATGACACGGAAAATAAAGCACGGTAGTAAGAATCTCAATATTAATTTAGGATTAAAAAGAAAAGTATAAATCGAGGTTGTAGTGAGATGTATCATCACACACAATAACACTGAATCTCCATCCTAAACCTTTAATTGGTACACAACAAAATGATGAATTAATAAAAAAATCGTGCGGAAAAAACAATACCAAAGAATTCTCTAATAGATAATTTCATCAGGACAGCTCTCAGATGTTAACTATACATTAAAGCAAACCAGGGCAAAGTAAGTATGAAATTTAACCCCGTATCATTTTTCCCCACCTGCAGTCTCTTGATTTTGATTTTTGTCACCGTAGACCGTCTCTAAACATTCCTTAGCCCTGTGAACTTTAGATTGAAGATAAAAGCTCCCAACCTTGGCATTTCTTTCAAACAAAGTATCGTATTTCTGTTCATAATGAAGAAAATACTCTTGTTCAAAGGATTCATTTATTGGAAAACTTAAAAAAAATGTCAAACTTTATATATATAGCTAATGTGGAAATGAGATGGTGATAAAAAAGACAAAGGAATACTAAGGGAAAAAGATATTACATCCCTTTTGGAAGCATCCAGATCATCTTCTGTTGGAGTTAGTTTTTTTATCCAAGGAAACAGAAACTAAAGCAAGCTAACTTTTATTTTTTTGCTAATTAAAGCAAGCTAAGTTTCTCTTATATTTCCTTCGATGTCACAGAAATGAGTACAAATACAGCAATTCTAACCTTCAAAACCTCCTCCCAAGAGGTGTCCATAGACGCACCAAGAATTTGTCTTGCCTCCTGCTCCGTCATGGTTTTGCTTCCTTTACGGACATTCTGCAGTGTCTCCTGAGCAACACCAGATTGTTTGGCATCTGCCCATACAAACTTTCAATTATATCGAGATTCCACTTGTAAAGATGCCATTAATTTGTATATGCAAACATATTTCAAATATTGTGTTATCGCATATGACTAGTTATAACCTTCGCATCTATCATTGCCATGTGCGTAAGTGATAGTTTAATGACCTCTAGTTTAAAATATTTCTACAACATTTAACTCTCTTCAGTAGTATTTAGAAGTACTAGCAACAGTGAATGTCAACAGTACAGCATTTAAAAGTATTAGCAACACAGAATGTCACCAGTATATTATAATATGATGCAGGATTCATTTGACATAATGTTTGTAGCACATAGTACACCATATTTTCTGATATATTGATGCAGAACATAAAATATTCAAATTACTTGTTAATTATATTAAATTATTACTTACTTAGATATAAATATGTATTGTAATTAATAATTATATTGTCTAGTAATGAATATTATAAATATATGGTAGGAGATAAGTAATATGTATTAGTTAATAATAAAAGGACTTGTTTCATTTTATAGGTATTAGTTAATAATAAAAGGATTTGTTTTCTTTTATCAAGGATTTGACTTGTTCTCTAGGTTAGGATATCTATTTAAGCCATTGCAATTATTATTAATAGATGATGAATATTGTAGAATAATTTTATTGGATAAATCTGAGGATTTATTTGTGACTCCGCCAATTCTCTCCAAAGGTAGGTTTTATCCCTTCATTTTACCCGAACCAGCACTGATGGAAATAGCCCGCCCTAGTAAGTTGACTATCATACCTTTTCCTTCATTAATCATCAACCAAGACAAGAGGGTGGTTGTTAATCCTCTTTTTCTTACTAGACGTAGAAGATCAATTCCCAAAGAGGATTCCCCCTGTCCAACAATAAAAATGTTAGTGAAGGGTTGTGGTGCCCCTTCATGTGCTTGCATGCTTACTTCATGGTAGGTGGTCATGTTCGTGGTTTGCTCGGAGGGAGTTGAGGCGCTGGAGTTATATCTTATACTTCTATTCTTGTAAAGCCAATGTGGGTGGCACCCTCTTAATCAAATGTGTATCAGCCTAGTTAGTTGGTGGTGCTCATCTCTTAGGACATCTATGTGGCTTTGTTTCCACATGACATGGTCCTGTACCATTGTACCTTCAAAAAAACCTCCCATTACACGTTGGATTCATGCCATCACTGAACAAACCATGTCGTTTAAAAACTCATGTAACTCCTAAAACTGGCATGATATTAGTATTTGCACAGCAATAACACGCTGATCTAGCCACCTCTGACTGCTGTCTTCAACCGTCACCACTTCCCATTTTATCTATACACATCATCAAAACTTCTGACAATTTGCAAGATACCACGTAGAATACAGGTGATTTAACACTTTACATTTTATTTTAATGCAACACATCAAAACTTCTAACTATATGCATAATATTAAAACCACACCCATATCACATGGGATAATTGATTACAATAAGTAAAAGACTGCACAAAAACAATCTTTCGGTAAGAAACTCATGCAACTCCTAAGATTGACAAAGCTTCAGTGTTCTCTTCTTTAGGTCGAATTATTAATTTCTTTTTCTTTACTTCTTTTCTTTTTATTTTTACATAAAAGTACTTGCTTTCATTAAATAGAATCAATTACAATAGCATCAAAAATAAAGTCAGGAGTAGTACCAATCCACTCATGATTGTCTGACATAGAATGGGTCGCACTTGCTACCATATGAGCTACACCATTCGCAGATCTATGAACAAACTCAATTAGCACATCCTCAAAGTGCAAACTCAATACAATCCATAACAATAGTACTAAAATATGATCTTCCTTGTACTATGAGACTTTCTTGTACTATGAGACTTTCTTGAGTTCACTCCTCGTAAAATATATCATGTGATGGTTAAAAATTAAAATTTTAATACATCACCATTGTATTTAGATACCCTAAAACCCCAATAGATTAATAACCTCAATTAAATAATATATTTCAGTTATTCCGACTTGTGCCCGGTATGATACATTAATATTTCGCCGAGTCATATTTTCATATAATTGACGTTTAAGGTTTTTGCACAGTTATCAAGGAGAGCTATGATTACATCTAAAATGCAATCAATATTTGGCACAATTCCTACCATTGCACATTATGGTGCAAACACTGGCCTCAAAAGAAAAAGAAAGCACCCATACTCAAAGATAAACATATGTAAAACATAAAAACGCATCTGTCTTTGTTATTCCTTCTTTTTGTATTTTATTTTTATCTTAACTGATTAATTTA
The DNA here is from genome assembly GCA_028671895.1 of Oenanthe sinensis. Classification (NCBI taxonomy): domain Eukaryota; kingdom Viridiplantae; phylum Streptophyta; class Magnoliopsida; order Apiales; family Apiaceae; genus Oenanthe; species Oenanthe sinensis. The sequence continues at coordinate 21,271,018 of CM053809.1, forward strand.
TGGATTTATATTGTATGCATATTATCGAAATATGATAACTTTAGACTATTTTGACTTCTGTATATAGTACGTTCAAATTATATACACTACTGGCTGACCTTTATGCACATAAGATATGACGTGTAAAAAACGTACCACATTAGCAAGATTCTAACGTCCGATTTTAACAGAAGGAATTGAAAAGTTAAATTACCCGAAATACAAAATCTTTTGTTCAAGACCAGACAATAAAATAGCAATAGTTCAGGGGTAATTGAATTTATTTTCCCAAATATATATATACAGATAGATACATAAAGATATAATAGAGGGACAAGAAGGAAATCAACAGTTTGTGATTATGGAAAGCATCCATATCGTACAACAATATAAGCGAGTACATGTGTTTATATCCCCAAAACATAAACTACATCCTTTCACTCTCCAAAACTCCACCAAAGTAGTTTTGATTTGAGAGTGTTTGTTCTGCACTGGTTAAATTTGACCGCGAAACGAGGTGAACCACACTCCAGACTCTTCACCAATTCCAACTTTTTACTTTTTGAAAAATAGGCAAGAATCCTAACTTTTCCCAAAAGACGCATTTGGTATTTTATCCAATATGTTGCCTCATGTGCCTTCCTTAATGGGCAACACTCAGACTTTTAAAACATCATTGCAAGTCCAATAGGTGCTCTATAAAATTTTCCGTTCTACTTCAACGTGACTTTCATCAGCACGTTTGTGGCAAACCTCCACCTATATTACTTCGACTCTTCAGTGTTGTACCCATGTCACCACTTTGACACTCTCACACAACACGGGTGACACTTTTTTGTGTCGGATCCTTTGACTGAAATGTGGAAACTTCTACCAACTAAAATACGGTAAATACCACATATATGTCGAGAACTTATGATGCAAAAAGGAAAAAAACAAATGAAAAGATGATGGAAAAATGAGAAAAAAGAATAAGAAGTGATACAAATGCCTAATTTGCAAAGTGGTTCACATGATCATGTTTAATTCCAGTGCTATTGTTATTGTTTGCTATAAATTTTACATAACATAATTCTTCATTATAGAATATGTCGTATCACCCATACCGATGTCCAAAAATTAGGTTTTGTATACCCATCCAAAATTAGAAAAGAACCTCGTGTCTCTAATTTTTAGAACCTCCAAATCCGACTCTAGGATATGTGGACACTTCATACTCAAGTCCGAGTAACATAGACCTCCACCTTAGCCATCATGTCTTTATAAAATGTGATTCAGTACGATGTATGCCAATAAAAACCTTTTCAATATGATAGAACCTAAATACTTAAATCAAAGCTAACTTCCACCCGAGGATCATTTACCCCCTCCTCGTTGATCTCCCCGCTGAACTTGCAATAGATGAATTCAGTTTTGAGCAACTCATGTGCCGGCCTTAAGGCTTCCACTGTCGCTCTCCACTGCTCCAAATTAGTCTAATTATATTCATGAAATTGTTTTCAATAGATTCATGAATAAATTTACATATTTGTTTTAGTTATATTTTAGAAAATTTATCATCAGATTACTTTTTAGATACTTTTGTACCACATTATTAATAGATAAATAGATTATTTATTCAATATTAAATTAAATCAGGACAACGGGTTAAAAAGTCCAAAGAAAGTATTTGGGAGCAATATAGTAAGCTTTGGAGGCCCATTTATTAGAATATGTTTAGTATATTATTAATAGTATTTATATATTAGAGTTTTAGTTTAATTAGGAAACTAGATTATTATATATAGGAGTTTAATCATTGTAATTCAGCAGAGATTATTATTATTGAAGAATTATATTGAGTTGATTTGAACATCTCTTGCGAGAGAATTCTCCCCATAAACCCTAATTACCCAAAATCAGCCCCATCCCCCATCAAATATTATTATCGGCAAATGATAACTCTCTAATATACAGATTGAAATCAATGATATTGTTAAGGAAGTGATTTATATCATTATTAACATTTCATAAATATGTCCATGTCTTTATAGCTATTTAATTAGATAATATGAGGAAATTATTTTGCTTTTGATATTTAAATGAGTTTAGTAATAAAAGGTTTCTTTGCATTTCTTCTTATAGTTGTTTTAATTTTATTCAATATATAAAAATATTATTATATTGTTAGTCATATTAAGTAGTTTATATAATAAAATTGGTTTAAAACGCTCCAAAATTATCTATTATCAATATAGATATTATAATTCTAATAGCATTCACAAAAAGTAAAATAAATTATAATAATATGTAATTGATGGGATTTGAAACCTTTTGTAGATATAAATAATAATAATAATAAAATTGGTTTAACCCGGTCCAAAATTATCTAGTATTCATATAATATAAATATTAAAATTTTTACAGGTTCACAAAAAGTAAAATAAATTATAATAATTCTATTTATTTTTAATGAAAACCAATAAGAGTTCATGAGAAACTCTTTACAACTTATGCCCCTTTCCCATTGAAACTATAGGACATAGCACAGAAAATAAGAAACAAAATAAGAAAATATATAGTCATCAAAATTAACAAAACAAAAACTGATAAGGAGTTGTGACTTGTGCACCCATTAGAAGACAACCGGATACACAATTCTGACGATATAGTAAGAAACTTACTTGCAAGTGCCCTACGATACCCTTCAATTAGTCCCCTGGCCAAATACGTAGAGCCAATTACAATAAGATTCGCAATAAGCTTCCCAGCCTGCAATGACAAGATATTGATTGTCAATATTTATAAAAAAATGTGCAAAACTTTTTGCTAAAAAGAAGTTCAATGTTAGATTCATGAGGAAGGTAGGCAGAAATGCTTATAGTCTAGGAGCAAAGAAAGAGAGCCCTCAGCCAACTCAAAGTAGGCATCTTTCACCTAAGTTAAATCCATGACGTACATATAGTTGTCGCAGGCTAATACAAATCAGTATCACTCATGGACACTCAGCACCAACTTCTACTGGTATATCAAATATATAAACTCATAGTTTGGCTTTCTTGTTTTCTATTTTTGATCAACACTTCCAGATACACTGAGATAGACTGTGTTATAAGGAGACTCCGATAATATGTTATTGATACAGATCAAGTTTGATCGTAACAAAGATATAAATTACTGTGGCATCTACTGACAGTGATCTAGACATGAGAGGCGTGCATTTTCCACTTAATTTTCATGTTTTCCATTTTTGTTAAGACCAACATGAGAATGTGTACAAGAGCCAATGGTATTGTGAAGTTTTAAAGTTCATACAAGACAGGAGGGGGATTGTGGGGAGCAGGCGGAGTAAAAAACTCATTCAAGGAACGTGGCATACGGGAATTAAATAAGTCCGGCCTATATTGATAAAATGCGAAAATAGATCGACCAAATCAATGGATCTTCGAGGATATCACATAGGGATAATCCTTCAACTTTCAAGTCAGTTCCATAGATTGAATTATGCAACCACAGTTGACCATCTCCGTGTTCTGAAAATTATTCAGCACTAATAAAGGATTTTCAAAAGAAAGTGTACACGACTTCTTAGTTGTTCAAATAATAATGATAAGAATTTGTTCTGAAAGGGTTCACAAAAAATTTTCAGTAAGACTCATTCATCTTAGGATAACACCTCTCTTAATTGCATCTGTTCTAATGAGCATAAATCCTTTAATAACAGGTGCAGCTACTCCAAAGAAATAATTGCTAGCATAGCAATTCATTTCGGCAAAATGAATTAATTAATAAGGACATAAATTACAGCAGCAATCAAGAAGTTCATAGAACAAGGACTAGAGCAAGATAATTCCAAGGTTTCGGCTTCTAAATGTCAACCACAAAATCTTGATGGCCCATTATAACAATCTTCATGGTAACCAGCTTTTCCCAGCTCATGAAACAACCAAAAATTAGATCAATCACACCAAAAAATTTACTTTAATACAAAAAATTCCAGTAAGCCAGCAAATGCTAATGGGGTCGTGTTTGCTTCAAATCCTAGCTAACTTTCAATTACCATTAACTATCCATACCAATTCCTACCTGCAACTCAGCCACACGCCCGGTGATGTCTTGTACGGTTTCTAATGAAATTCTTTACCTCCAAGATACAAAGTTCTCAAAAAACAGGAAACAAATTCCCAGTTATTCTAATTATCGACAAATAATATCAGACCCAATATATCACACTTAAACACATCAATACAATTAAAACACCCAAGTTGTGTATCCTAAAACCAAAATACACACACATATATACATACATATACATCCAACAAACAAGCCAAGGGAGCAAAAGTAACATGAAAATGAATCGATGGGGTTGAAAAAGATTGAACCTTTCATAGATTAAGCTAAAAAAATGAAAGATATACAAGACATACATATATATATGTATATATAATTGAAGAATGAAGAAATACTTACCATAGATGAATAAAGAGGTTATGTAAAGAAAATCAACGATTGTGTTGAGTTTTAGGGTTTAAAAATTGGAGAGGTGAAAATTGAGAATCCCCCAAAAGCAGTATGCCTTTCATGAAAAGAAAGATGGAGTAATATTTTATTTTTGAAAACCTAATTCTGGGTTTGACATGTCAAATTATTTAAACCAGAGTCAAATGTAATTGTGTTTGTGTTCCGAGTATGTTCTCAAAACTGCCCTTTTTGCCACAATCTATCAATACTATCTATTATTTTATGCCCAAACATTAAAAGTCATTAAAAGTTTGGTATTCATTATTTCGCCCAGATAATTATTATTGAAATTTGTTAATCGGTATTTAGGTTAAATAATTATTATTTTACTTAATTTTTTAAATATTAATCTCTTAATTAAAATATATATTAATTTAATATGGTACTTAAAACACATCTTTAAATAAAATATTCAAATATTATCCTATTAAAATATAAATATAAATAAAGTATATGAAAAACTATATAAAATATAAATATTAAAAAGTTTGGTTGTCGGTATTTGAGCCAGATAGTTATCATTGTGCCTAATTTTTAAACATTAATCTTTTAAGTAAAATACATATCATTTTAATCTCCTAACTAAAACGCATCTCTAAATAAAATACTCAAATATTGTTCTATTAAAATATAAATATAAATAAAGTATATGAAAAATTATATAAAAATATAAACATTAAAAGTTTGGTAGTCGGTACTTGAGCCACTCAGCCGGATAGTTATTATTAGGACAAATTTTTAAATATTAATCTTTTAATTAAAATACATATCACTTTAATTTCCTAACTAAAATGCATCTACTCAAACATTATCCTATTAAAATAGAAATACAAATAAAATATATGAAAGATTATATGAAAATATATAGATATAACATTAAATAAAATTTAAACTATTATTATAAAAAAAACTAAATTCAAATCATATAAAAAATATTAAAAGAATAAAAGAATTTTATCCGTGCATAACACGGGATATAAGCTAGTATATTATTAAAGATGAAACATTAAAAGTTTGATAGTCTATAGTTGGTAGGTATTTGGGCCGGATACTTACTTAATTAATGGGCCTAATTTTTAAATATTAATTCTTTAACTAAAATACATCTTTAAATAAATAAATATTAATTTCCTAGCTAAAACACATTTCTGAATAAATAAACATTACTCTTCTAACTAAAACATGTCTCTAAATAAACACATAAACATTATCTTTTAAAAATGTAAATACAAATAAATTATATAATAATATTTATACATATGACATTAAATAAAATTTTAAAATAAATTCAAATCATCTAAAAGTTTGCTAACTGATCGTTGATCAATATTTGGGTCAGGTAGTTAGTTAATTATTGGGCCTAATTTTTAAATATTAATTTTTTAACTAAAACACTTTATAAACAAAATAAATATATATTATTATTTTAAAATACAAATAAAATATATAAAATATTATATAATAATATTTATACATATAACATTAAATAAAGTTTTAATTATTATTGTAGAAATAAAAATAAATTTAAATTATATAAAACAATATTAAAATAAAAATATAAAAATATTAAAACAATTTGATCCATGTATGGCACGGAATATAAGCTAGTATTTATTTATTAGTAAATTATAAAAAAAACATAATTTAGTTATATTTGTAACAGTCCGTCAAATTTTTGAGAAAAAAAAAATAAACAAAATTTTGTTATTAAAAAGTAAAGTATTTAAATGAAAAATAAAATTTCAGTTTTTCATTAACATTTTCCCTCCCTTCTTTTTTCTTTTCCTGTAAATTGCAGACAAGATCTATATACATTTATTTATGTCTCAAATGTTAAAATAATCTGATCAAATAGATATTTAAATAGATTCAAAATTTAATATTAATATAAATAAATTATAAATTTCTATATATGATATCTCAATCAAAGATAAAACGAGACCAAAAAATACATATAAAATTACTATTATGCCCTTTATTTATCTAGAAATAATAAAATTACTAGTTTATTATTAAGTGCACTGTGCTTATACCCCCTTTTATAATTTAAAATAACAAAATTATCATTATCTAAATATACAATCAAAAGACTTGTAATATTAAATTAATTATTAATTATTTAATATGATAGTATGACATAAAATTAGCATTAAAAAAGTTATCATTATAAACATCATTTGGCATTAAAAAATTAGTATTCATTACAAATTAACTTGTATTTTGACCAATTATTTTTTATATAAAAAATTAATACCTTATTACTAAATTCAAACTTTTAACCAAATTATCTAGGAAGTATATTAATTCTTATTTTAATAAATTTATATTCCTTTAACTCAAATGTTATTAGTTTTATGCATAAATACGTTTCTTATTTTTCTAAAACTTACCATAAATAATTTTCAAATGAATATGATGTCATATACAATCAAAAGAATTTTAATAGTAAGTTAATTATTAATTATTTAATATCATAGTATAACACATAATTAATATTTAAAAAAATCCATTATAAACATCAATTGATATTAAAAATTTAGTATACAATATAAATTAATAATCCAATTATCATAAAAAGGCCTCAAGATCAATTGAAGATTATCATTTTAATAAACCAATTATTTAAGATTGTTTAATTGAACCTTGTCCCTCCTGGAAAATGTTGGTCTATTTGGTTTTTCGGTCCGGTCGAATTAAAGTTCAGTTCGGTCCAAACTAAATAGACCGAATTATATATTATTTATTTTTATTAATATATATTTATATAATATATGTTCAATAAATACAATTTTGCATTAATTATTGTATCATTGATTTATTATTTGACCTAAATATGAATATACTTGATTTTATTTATATTCATGTTTCCTTAAAAATTCACCTTATTTAATTTTCAATTTTTTTTGAAAAAAATATAGACCGAACCAAACGGACCAAAATAATTCGGTTCGGTTCGGTCCGGTCCATAATAAAATTTCAGTTCGGTTCCAAAAATATTGACAATTCGGTTCTCAATGTATTCAGTTCGGTCCAACCGAATGTTCAGCCCTACTCACCCCATCCAACCCCCAACTCTCAGTTTAACTAGATATGGTATCATAGACTGATTTTTTTTTCCTTGCATGTTTCTCAGGAATAAGACTGGTTAGTTGCTGTTAATATTCAAAAGAAATTCATTGATGATTTGTTTTTCCCTACATCGATTATTAATCATATCTGATCATTCTAATTCTATTGAATAAACACCCCCACCCCCCCCCCCAAAAAAATAAAAATTTAACAGTTTCATGGCATTGGAAACTATAAACTAGCATGAGACTCCCTGCAACCATCTAGAATCTACTTTATACATTTACTCTGCTGGTTGTAGCATCTACTGCTTTCGAGCTCCCTGGGATCCCTATTTTATTGCTATTCGCCGAGCCACCTTCCTCGTCAAGATGCTTGCTTCGTTCATTTTCATCAGCAACCTCAGCAGAGTTCTGTTCCGCTTCCTTGTCACCCCTGCGACAATCAGAGATGCGTTAGTAACTAGCAATGACAGGTGATAATTGTGTCACTCTTGGAAATAAGTAGAAAGTAACTAATGTGAATTTTCTGTATACATGTCGTATCATGGGATTCAGCCACGGCCTAAAATTTTCCAGGTGTTAAAAATATAGTTGTTGCAATTATTAAGCATAGAAACTAACACTGGATTATTTATATAAAATAGGCTTGAATTTTATATCATATTATGAAGGAAAGAAATTAATCTATAAAAACTACAGATTGTAAAAATAAGATTCTTATATATAAAGTGTGCAAGGCCTAGTGCTTCTTCTGACACTCAAAATATAAATCAAAACCATATCCAATTAAGCATAAGAATGGTCTCTTGCAAACTATGTTCTTAGATTAGCCATTAAGACCATCTCTAAAAGCAAACTGGATACTTACCCTGAATACACAACTAGACCAAAAACAACAGCAGCGAAGGCTATGAAGTACAACCAATCAACCTGTAAAAAAAACTACCATTAAGTTTGGTATTTTCCAGTTTCTTAAAGATGCTTACTCACTAGTCACTCCAGAGGTAAATGCTCACCAACACGTGTACATACACACTCAATGATATGTAAATGTGGTCGTGTGTAGTGAGTACGCTTGTATGTTTGTATTTATATATGCCAACATGTTACACACCTTCTCATGGTATGCAAATATGCGAATCAAGACAGACCACATGTCTGATGTCAGCAAAGACAAGTTCAGCATTGTTGCTCCACTCATCTGCATGTAAGATAAAAGAACAGACAAAGGTACATAATTAAGTGTAAATAGTACATGCCAAAGATATACAACACATTAAACAGATAATACATGATAATTGAGATATAAAATTCCAGCAGTTGGCAACTCTCTAATTCATTCCAAAAGATCAAAAGAACTGCTTTTTGACATAAAGAACTTCGTCCTTGGTTCTAGACTAGCAGAATAGTGAGATATTAGCAGAATAGTGGGACACTATCAATAATGATCACTATATTTTTTTACACCTCACAATGGGGGAAAAAAGTGAAGAAATTATATATATATTTAGTGTAGAGATAAATAGTGTCTATACAGTTCACAGCAGATTGGGAAAAAAATATCAAAGGGTAAACATCTTAAAAATGGTGAAAGAAGAAAGAAGGGAAAAAGGAAAACAAATAAGAGGCTGTTGTTTCTCTACATTGGGGGGTTGCTCGTTCCAAAAAAAGTGGTAACCCCAATCCCTTTTCTTTATATATTTTGGGAAACTGCAATTTGGTGTCTTCAAGTTCTGAAAATTTTAATATGCACCTCAAAAAACATGAAAAACATAACCACAACATTTCTAGGCTCAAGTACTTCATCTTTTAGAGTCCACTAATAGATATAACCATTGTCCGCATTCCACATATTATTTTAACATTTTTATTTTCATAAACTTTTCGTTATTAGAATGACTTTAGTACAACTGACTATAAAATTTATTCTAACTAGTACATTTCAAGGAAAAATAAATATATGAAATGGACACTCTAAGTTATAATGTTCTAAAATTTGGATGGACAGAACAATTGCGACTAGAACATGAGGACTAGATGATAAATATGGAAAATACATTAGTTAAATAAATAACGATACAAGAATGTGAAGAACATGATGAAACTCAATTACAACAAAAATTCATTTAATCATTAGGCTCTAAGATTGGTTATTCTTAAGAGTTTAACTGAATAACAAATACTAATCAACATATATGAAAACAATTACTGGACTCATACCTTTAGTAAAAGGGGTACTCCGGAATAAAATAAAAACATTGCCAGCGCAAATCCAGTGAATGGGAATGCCTAAACCATGGGATCAAAAAGTATATACAATCAAAATTTATTACATAATAATATAGCAAATTATACAATTTCAAGAGCAGGATAAGGCTATGCTTGTTGTACAGAATAATAATCCCCAAAAGTGTTTACAACTTGCCCTAATTTCATCATACTTAATCACGTAATATAGTCCCATGGAATAATTTTAATAACTTTATGGTTTATTTTCTTTTCTCGGGGTTAGGGGGCCTATAATTTTTACCCCTCCTAAGGTACACAAAATAAACTAAAGAATGGTTGAAATTTAGTCCACGGGCTACCTTAAGAAATGAGAGTACAAGACAAAAGTAATGAGTTTATTAATACAAAATTGAAAGCTAAAACCTACAAAAGTGTTTTGAGTCATATATTATATAGCTATTGGACTTTGTGACACGTCTTCACCCAAAATGTAGTTCTTTGATAGCATTGCAAATATTGTGAAATCAGAAGTGATTTAGCTTAACATGAATTCGTTATTAGATTTTTCTAATAATTTCTTTGACTAGATAACATAAGCGATGTAAGTGACTAACCAGTAGGATTAATTATCATTTTCCACTAGAAATTGTGGGCTATAATTAATATCTTTCCGATCAATATACTTTCAGCATAGTTTCATATGACAATAGTTGTCAACAAGTGTGTTAACTATAATAATTACTCAAGTTTTAAAGTTTTAGAAAACAGTGGGAAAATAAACAGTGATGTGGGTTGGTAAATAAAAAAACTATATGGAATACCAACAATTGTTGTAGGGATATAACTAGTGACATCTCTTCAAAGGATTATCTAAGTTGATAATTAAATAAGAGGGATATAGCATGCTCTATTAAGACATCTAAGACATTTGTTCATTTTAGAGCTCTCCTACAAAAGTACAAGGTGCACGTAACACTAAACAACAAAAGATTGATACGGTAATTTGACTATCACAAAAAAAACATAGAAATAGACAAGAATGCATTCTTATGAACCAAAAGGGATACAGGAAGAAATGTTTTTGTTTCTAAATGTGGGGAAATTGAGAAGAATGACAAGAAAACTAACCACCCCAGATGACCAGTGGATGTTTTTCAGCTCAGTCCGTTCCAATACACATCTACAGTATCCGTTAAAGGAAGATACTTGGAGATAGATAAGATGCCACAAAAACATGAATGTTCTAGGCTTACATAGAACATAAAGCAAAAAGATCTGATGATACTACTTCAGGAATGGAAAAGCATTATACATATTTACTTATGCGATACATTATCATCAATAAGATCACATGCAAACAAATATCTTCAAATCTTGTCATATATATTGAGGATACATCTGGATAGCACTGACAATAGCACCAAAAAGGCCCAGCATTGCCATTAGTTCAACTCTGTCAGCATTTTTTACAAAAAATTCCTGCAGAAAGCAGGAGCAGGGATTAACATTCCACTGATTGGTATATTTCTTCTTCTGTTATATAAAATATATATCTCTACGCAGGGTAAAATCTAAACCTAAAATAATAAAAATATTTGTTTGTTTTGCGGGTTTAGGAGGTGAGAAAGGCAATCAAATTATTCTTGATGGATATCATATCTTGGAAGAAAAAGAACATGGCGTAACACTTGCAGGAACAGTAAGGCCATAAATTACCTGCATCTCTTTCTTTGTTAATTGAAGCAGTGTTCATATAAATATATCGACTGTGTGTATGTGTGTGTACACATACAAATAAATTTACAAAGAAATAGGAATTTTCTTGCAGTCTTAATTCTGTGAAGAGTAAGTGATACACTGCCACTAAATAATAGGGATATAAAACACGTGCCAGTGGAAAGAACTAAAAAAAGGAAACTGCGAAGGCATCATTTGTTGGAGCTAAATGAATGAAAACAGAGGGATGCTTATTTTAAATCTTAAGAAAATATTTATTGTTGGAGCTAAATATAAGGGATAAAAAGCCTAATAAAATTTAATGAAATATGATATATTAAAATTTTCTTACCTCACTGACATTACTGATAGCGTAAAGCATGGAGCCTGCAATTACCAACACGTCCCCCTTCAAAGGGCTGCTCCCACCTAACAATGTTATAGAGTATCCATATGAGCAACACACGCAGCAGTACCTAAGCATATCTACTGTAAATATGATTTAATATTTTAATCAGTCTATTTTTAATCATCATTACAATATTTTCATAGCTAGTTATAAAAATATTTTATCTTCTTAAAGGTAAGGAACTACTATTACTTGTACATCCCGTTTACTATTATATAACACTGGTGATAAAAAAAAATTCTGTAACCATTTAACACCGAGTTATAAGCACTGAGAAATAAATTGAGAACTGAAATAATCCAAAGGGAAAGTCATAGACAAGAAACTTACTTTAATCACAACTTCGAAGATTAAAGTGTGCTTAAATTGTTAAATAATTATAATTTTACGGTTGCTTACTTGAACGATCTGATGCATGTACGTCTGAGAAAATAACCAATACTAGACCGGCTATGCAAATAGCAACACCAACATATTTCCTGAATCTATATTTTGTCTTCAAGAAAAGCCAGGTGAGAAGTATAACACATGGGATTGACCAACAATCCAGAAGCATAACACTTGTTAAGGATGTGTACTGGTATGCCTTGACAACTGCAAAGAAAATGTCGTGATTCAAATTATTGCAACTCTAAAAGTTTCTATATTGCTTTCTTCATCCAAACCTTGAATGCTTCCAATGACTTTCAGTTCAAGAAAATATTGATATTAACTGAATTGCTTAAATAAGGTAGACAAATAGAGAAAATTCATCTGGTGCAGCTACTACTGAGAATTCTATTCTACATTGTCATGCAAATTGTACATTTGTAATAGGTCACCTGAAGTTGAACATTTAATGAACATTCTATGGTGATAAATTCTTATCATCGAAAGCGAAGTGAGAAAGTAGCATCTAATCCAATTAAGTTCACTGTTTTCTTTCCTGAGTCATGATAAAAGCACCTATATTTTGTAGTCCACATTATAGATCTCCCTGATTTTGTACAGAATGCTCTATTTTGTATTGGAATGTAAAGTTTTGTGATATGATTCTAAAACTTAAGAACTTGTTTTCTTGGGTTGACATCAAAAAAGCAAACAGAAACAAATTGGAGCTTAAATGAAGAATTTCTGTTCACTATTATCATGGCCAGTACACTGCATCAAGGTCATTAGACATTTTTTTCAATAAATTTATGCACTTCTAAATTTTATGAAATAAGTTCTTGATTGGTTGATCTGAAAATCAATGAAACGAGTTAGTAAATATCATTTTCAGTCCAACACAATTAGAGGATATACATAGAATATTAGGTTATATTAGAGAGATACGTATCTGAAATATAGATATGTTTCGTATGTTTTGCATGAAGCGCACCATTACAGGCTAATTTTACAATCCAATATCACTTCTCAGCCTTTGTTAGTTCAATATGTCAGCATAATTATTCATGTAAAAAAAATACCGGGTTCAAACTTTCAACAAACCAAAAAACAATCCATGGCTTGCCAATAAGGCAATAAACAATTGAATGTCATGAGCCCTTTCCTGCACTCAGTTTTAGTAAGAAGCTTTGACGAACAGTTGAAAATATCTTGAATTAAAAGGTTTTTACTTTTAACAACTTTAAGCATGTTACTGAGGAAAATGAAAGGAAAGAAAGCATCATCTTCACTAACATCGATGGCTTACCAAGATAATTGGCTTCAACATCGACCAATCCCAGAAGTACATAGAAGTACCACTTTGACTGCATAGTTTTAAAAGACAAAATAATCAACAACTTAATTCGTGAAGTACAAAACATTGCCAGTATAGAGATCATTAAAAGAGGATTGAAAATCTGGTTAAAAAAGGAAAAAGAATTATCAAAAACATTTTATCTGAATTTGCAAGATATTAGTATTACACATCAATGTCCCTTACCTGACTTTTATAATGAAAAAACAGACAAATACACATCAATGCACCGCCTCTAATTTGTTCATTAAATTATTTTGTTCATTATCAGTTTTCATCATAACTATAAATATGCTTCTTTGTAAACCTATATTACAGAGAGCAACACCCAAATAAAGAGTATTCAGCCGAAGATCCAGCTCTAACATACTTGTGTAGCCTTCTACTAGAACTAACATAATTGTTGTCCTAACAAAAAGGTGACAAAGGGCAATACTGTTGTAATATAGCCCTTGTTGCTCATATTATAATGCATGCTGATTGATGGATTACTTAAAAACAGAGTGCATATATTATTTATAATTGGGATTAAAATATCAAATCTTTTCATTTCTTAATGTTATAATTTAAAAGAACATGAAACAAGAGACCTTGGCCATGTTTGTTTATTCGGGAAATATTTTCAACATGTTTTCATTCATCTAACTTAATCCTTTAAAATTATCCTACGCAATTTTATGATTTACCATTAAACAAAGAACGTAACAAGTTTTGCTATAGTGTATCTTACCTTGAGAGGTTTCCTCCGGTATATCATAATGCATCCATAGACTAGCGCCAAGAGCACATAATTAAATAAAGACTGGGAAGTTGGTGCATTAATTCCTAAGATGCACAAAAAAATATATATACATTAAAGCAAACAGCTACAATACGATATACTTAAAGTTGGGAACAACAAAGAAGTAAATAAACTATACTATAAGGATATTGAGACATAAAAAATTATGAAGGAAAAAAAAATGTAACAAAAGAGAGACAGGGAGAGAGCGAGAGAGAGAGGGGGAGAGAGATAGAGAGAGAGAGAGACAGAGAGGGAGAGAGATAGAGAGGGACAGAGAGAGGGAGAGGGAAGGAGAGGGAGAGAGAGGGAGAGAGAGAGAGAGAGAGAGAGAGAGAGAGAGAGCATAACAGTAAGTACCTCTCCTAGCCAATTCAGAAGATGAAAAACCAGTAGAAGTAATCAAAAGTGATAAAATCTGTCCTAAAATAAGACCAATCAATGTTTTCTTCCTCCAAAACTCCTCCCAACTAACCATTCTTCACTCCAAAATCTATGCGTGTAAATACCCTAAATACATACAAGAAACAAAACACAGAGAATGAATAAAACCCCACTTGAAGTTGTAAGCTAATAAGACACGTTGGGTATATATATCTCTATTTATATTCATAATGATGCTGTTATTCGATTGTAAAGCTCGTACCTTTTTAGCTTGAGGGGTCGTTGACAACAAGTTCATTACTTCATTTCTACTATATTCATATAAATATTATTCTTTTTTGATAATTATACAAGTGTCAGCTATGTTGAAAGCGTTGATTTTGGAGTGAGATGTGTGAGTTTGAAACAAACTCTGCTATTGTTGTTGACTTGTTGTAGGAGTATATAATAATGATAATAATACATAATATTATATTATTATTATATTATTAAACAGCAAGTTAGTTTTCTATATTCAAATGATGACTACAAGAATTACAAGAAAACACTTTTTATTGTTGCTGGTTGTGTGTATAGTATGTATATAGTGCAAGTAAAAGTTATTTTTTCTTTTACTTTATTTATTATTAGTATTATTTTTGTTTGGTTGTTCCCCACAAAGAGTGGACTAGAGGAAGTTGAATTTGTGTAGAGTTTGATTTGACTATTGAGAGCTACTAGCCTGACAATAAATATTATATAATTATATTTTTTATTTTAATTGGTTAACGTTACTTCCTCCGTCACATTTGATTCTTATTATTTTTGAGAGAACGTCTTACACACATTTTAAGATAAATATAAAGTATAGTTACATAATTTATTTTTATAATTTTTTGTTTTTGAATAAAAATTGAATGTTTAAATTTGTATTCAGAAAAAAATTAACATAAAAATAAGTTATGGAATTATATTTTATACGCACCTTAAAATGCATGCCAGACATTCTCTCAGAAATGTTAAGAATCAAATGGGACGGAAGGAGTAATAAATATCTTTAAATATTAATGACAAAATTGCAATTTGCATACCTGAAATTTTTTACTTTTACATTTTAGTGGATGAAATAAAAAATTGTCATTTACATGGCTAAATATATTTTTTAAAGCACTTTAAGGTCTTGAAACAGGGCATTAGAAAAGTAAAGGACGATTACGTTTTTGAAAGGTAAAATGGTCAACTCAAGCTTATAACGGCTATATTGTATATATATTCCATATATCCCAGTTTTAAACCCTAATTTAAAATAACCCAGTAATTAGAAACTCAGATTTAATGGCTAATATGTGCTCTTGCGGTATATGAGTTTAATAAAATTTGAGTTTCTAATCACTGAGATATTTTAAATTAGGGTTTAAAGGTGGAGATATATACAATATAGTCGTTATAAGCTTGAATTGACCGCTTCACCCTTCAAAAACGTTATTTTTCTAATGTCCCTGTTTTCGGAGCCCTTAAAGTGCTTAAAATGGTATATTTAGTCATGCAAATGGATACTTTTTTATTACGGCCACTAAAGTGTAAAAAAAAAAAAAAATCAAGTATGTAAACTGCAATTTTGTCGATATTAATTGTTATATTTTGGTTTTGTATAGTCATTTGGTTGAATTGTATATAATTTAAATTAATCAAATAGTGTTTTAGTTTGATAAAATTGGATAATTTTTTTAGTACTCGTATATAGTATAATATATGGTCTTTCTAATGTGTGTCCATAACTTTTATGATTATGACTCATTTTATTTGATGTAATTTTTGTGCATACATGGGGATCCATCATTATTAATGAATAAAAACCAATAAAATTCTGACAAATAAGCTTCTAGTGTGTGTCAGCTTCTAATGTGTGCACATGGCACACACTAGAAAAGCAGTATAATATATACTAGGAAAATTATGTTATCAATTTTAATAATTTATATACTAATTTAACGTTTAACGGCGTAAAAATTGTTATGATTCAAAATATTTCCGAACAAAAATGATTCTGCTTAATAAATTTAGCATTCCTCGGGTTGAATTTGGGTTAATGTCAAAAAGGATTCTGCTTAATAATTTCGGAAACGGTTTTCAGGTTAATGTCTTCGTGAATTAGTAAAGGCTATGGCAATGTTTAGTAGTGAAGTTCAGAATGATTAATCATGGATGAAAAACAAATTGTATGTAACATTCTCTCTTCAATACTGGTATGCGCGTATACCTTGTTGATTTGATTTGTTAGGAGAGAGAACTCGTTTCTC
Organism: Oenanthe sinensis; assembly: GCA_028671895.1. Taxonomy (NCBI): domain Eukaryota; kingdom Viridiplantae; phylum Streptophyta; class Magnoliopsida; order Apiales; family Apiaceae; genus Oenanthe; species Oenanthe sinensis. Next base: position 21,288,089 of record CM053809.1, read on the forward strand.
ATAATCAAATATTAATTTCCCATTTGACAGGATATTAGACCAAGAATTATAGAGGTAAAGTCCTTGAATAATTTCTGCTTGGTTGAAGGCACTTAACAATGTTTCATAGTTCATAACAATATAGACTTTCTTCTCTTATGACTTGTCCCACAGTTCTAAATTCTGCCCTCATCATGGGAACAAGTGAATGGGAAAGCATAAAATTATAAACCTTTTATAGTCGCTTATTTATAAACAGAAACAGAAAGGAAGTATTCAACAGACATCCCCTGGCGGTTTATCCAAGTTGTCTTCGTTACTTATGTAATTCACTTGTTGGTCGTTAAAAGTTGAATGACGGAAAAAAATTGAACTGCAAATATAAACATGACTATGACCTTGCAAGTGCGCCTTCAAATCTCATTTTCCATCGCTGTCGCCACCATATTGTGTAGAATTCCCATTCCAGAAAGCATTCCTGTCCTTAGTTTTGTTATCATCTTCATCATGATTTAGCGTGTGAATGTTGCTTCCAAATCGAGAGGAGGTTGGACGCTTCCTATTTCCATTAGACGCTGAAGAAGTGCTTTGGTTTGGTCCAGCATTACTGAGGCTATCCTGTGCTGTCGAATTTGGCCCTACAATGTCAACAATGCATGGCAAGGAGAAATTAACAATTACACATCATTCTTCTTTCTTTTCATTTTTAGTAGGTTCATATACAAGAAAAACCTGCAGCAACTTTCCAATAACCAAAATATTAAATCGACTTCATGATGATAAATAATAAACAAAATGTAACGCAGACTTTGTTGGATTGATGGTACCAAAGCAAAACTTACTGTATTGCCGAGTGCTGCTTTGAGATTCATGAACTGAACTTGGGGGGTTGGTTCCACCTCCAATATATGAGAAAGGGTTCACGTACGATATAATATTTTTAACAAATGAAAAATATCCTTCACTGCTTCCGCTTGAGGAACCTATATTATTGACTGCACTTGTCTGATGGCGGGAACCAGATCCTTCTCTAGGGTAACCCCCAACTTTGCTGTGTGGAATCAATATCAGGGCTTGCCTATCAAAAAGACCTAATTCTGATAAAGTTTGGTTCAAATCTGCACACAAATAAAATAAAAATGTAAAACTTGAAGTTAAATGTAAAAGGCGAGAAAAAGAGCTTTAAATAGAACAATAGTAAATTTGACAGAACATATACAAAGTCCGCCCCAAACAATTGATAGATACCTCAATTAATGTGAGGCTACCATACAACTAAACATATTTACCATAAAGCAATAATATAAATAAGACCAATATACATCAATATCAATCATGAATGTATATCACGCCACCATACTTGGTTCCTAGCATGAGCCTTTCATTGCATACCTTACCAAAACCGATAACCATTAAAAAAAATAGCACTACTGGATTAGCATAACAAAGATGTATTATATTGAATATTATCACGAACAATATGATCTTGTTAGGTACAAGAACTAATTAATGCCAGACCTAATAATATGGTGAGCAAATTAATCAAATGCCAAAAGCATCAAGTCCAACAAAAAGTACTTCATTTTACATTTAGATATATATTTTTAATTAAAGCTGTCTAAACTCTAAAGTACCCAGTTATATATGGACCTTATCAATCCACACTCTTGATGCCTTTTGCAACTTCATTTATCATAACACTTTATATTTAAAAAAGTCAGTTGACTGCTCATATGTAATGAGAAATAACAAGCAAAACTTAGGCATCATTTAATCCAGCAGGTTCACTCGACTGAAATCTTAACACATATCAGAGTTGAGAATTCAGTATATTGTCATCAAAGTAACACCTTACAAAGAAACTGAGGTGGTCCGGCCCAAGCTAAGGTTGATAAGAAAGTCTATGTCTAAAGACTAAAGCATTAAAGCAGTCAGCTTGCTAATTATCATAAAATAGGAAATAGTGTGAGCCAAAGTTCATACCTTCATTGCCGAATACTTTCCGAGGATAAGGTATAGCTAGATCATAAGAACCCATGTTCATTTCTTGTTTTTCATCCACATAATTTTTGACCTCTCGTAAAGTGCTAGTCAAAGAGAACTTTTCTTGTAGACTAGTACAATCAGGCAGTCGGATATTTAAATGAACATCAGATTTGTTATAAGAGAAATTTTGATCATCATTCTTGTTATCAAAACTTTTAGCCTGAACAGCAGGTTTCAATTCACTAACAACTACTTCCGAAGTGACCTTTTTTCCCTCTGATCGTAGATCAACCGAGTTTGTCTTCTGAACAGGACATCCAACTTCGTCATTGACAATATTTTCTGGTTCCAACTTCACAGGATCGAGTAATTCATTTACTTTTGAAGGAGAAGCATTTTCAGCATGAGTACTTCCAGGTTCATTTTCTGCTGCTGGGGATATATTATCACTCACTTCGAAATTTATTTTCTATCCATATTAAACAAAGAACAAGTTAGTCATCGTGTGATAGGTATTTGGGACTTTAACTGCTATAGCTAGAAATCACCTCGGCAGGAAGATGCTCCTTTTCATCTACTGTGTCAAAGTCTGTGGGTGTTCTGGCGTCCCGGTAAGGGATGTGATTATCCATCAAAGGTGCTGGAGCATCTGAAGTTGAAGAAGTTCCTTGACCAGCTACATTATCACCAGAGTTTCCCTGAGCAAGTAGTTCAGTTTTCTGTGTGGCAAGCGCTGCAGTCAAGACACTGGCTGCCGTTTCCTGCATTAATAATAACAACATTTTATGTCAGTACAACAAAGTAATGGCAGTCATAGTACTCTAAAGCAGAAAGTAAAGAAAAGTACATACTAATACTGGGCAAGTACTTAGAGGGTCACATTAATAATGGAAAAATTAAAAAATAATTAAAACTGTAATCAGAAATTGTTCTCTCTAAACATCTAGCTATTCATATCTCAAGCTTACACTATCTTCTTGAATCAAAGACTACAACTATACACCAACTTTTTTGGCAAAAAAATACTACACACCGACTTAGATTCCTTCCCCAGATGTGAACAAAGAAACTGCTTAATCTAGATAGTCTTCCATGTTGATGGCTTGTATTATTTGCCTCAAACTAATCGAAGACAAATATTCATATGACAGATAAAAAACAATCAATCTTCACATCCCATAAATCAAGAAGAAAATTCCCTCTAAGAAGTTCTTTAAATATGTCCGACAGATTGTGGATCAACCAAGGAAGCATATGAATTTTTAGGGTCATCTCAATATATGTAGGAGTCGGTATCCACTCGGACAAATTCAGTACTGAAACAAGACACTACCAATATTATGCAAAACGGACGAGGAAACATAATTTTTAAGCTTCAACAAACAACAGTACATATTATCTATTAGATTGCTCTTCAACCAACTAATTATGGAACTGTGCAATAGATTCTAAACTCTTGCCCCATTTTGAATAAAGTATCAAAGCATCATTCCCCATATAAATGCTGACAGATAAAATGACAGACATTATAACCCTTTAAACCCCCTTGATCACTTTACACTGATCTTGCACCATTGACGATTAAATGGTCTAAGAAAGATCATATTGAAAATGTCAGATAATCAGTATTTTTTTATCTGTTAGATACAACCAAAGCCCAGGGTCTCACCGTAAAATTCCGCTTCTATGGAAACAGGTGTCAGATATGGGTTCAGATAGGTGTCAAATTCTTGATTATAAAATATTTGGATTCATTAATATGGATCTAAAATTTGACATGGGTGCGAGGACTTGGCGTGTAAGCTTAACTGCTTAAGTACTAATCACAAATGACTTCTATGTAGTCCCAGTTCACTATACATTCATCCATGGACCTTGCTCTCTATAAACATGTTGTGTGGAGCCTTATATTTTATTTAGAACTACATACATGAAAAAATTCTGGGAAACAGATATAGAAAAAACACTCGATACAGGGTGCACTTGACCAGGGGTAAATGCGTACTTACCCTTGTTGGGGTTCCACACCCACCTATACTAACTCTTTTCATGTATGTAATTTAAAGCATGTTCGTAATTTAAAGCATGTTCGTAGTTTAATGCATTTGGATCTAAAGATATAGACCACTCTCAACTATATAAACAAAAGAAGTTAACTGTACCACTGCACTTCAACTATGCATTCTTTGAAAACATAAAATTTTAAAATATTAAAATACTTCTTGGAATGGTTAAAATTTATTGGGAATAAAACATAGAATTACTATTGTGCATGTAACTCGTGCCAGCGGATGCTTTTTAATACCATATATAGAAAGTAACATACATAGAACATAAAATTAATATTGCAATATATATGAAAGTTAATCTTTAAATAGAAATCAACATATATAAAATATTAAAATAGAGGTAAATCTCAATAAGAATTAAAACTTGAAGGAAAATCTTAAATAACAAGTAACATGTATAATATATTATAGTAGAAGCAAATCTTAAAACACTAGGTGATGCGGAACGAAAAATTAAAATATTAATTTGTATTTATTTTATGGTATTATTTAGGAATATATTTAATTGTAATTCATTATAGAGTTTAATTATATATATATATATATAGGCTAGTGATCTAGTAGAAAGTAAGCTTAGAATAGAAACTAAAAAGTAGTTTTAAAATTTTATATTATTTTTATTCTATTTTTAAATCTTACATTATGCCCCTCTAGTTTACATATTTTACATTTTAGCCCCTGCTACGTCATCATGGCACTCCACTTCACTGCCACGTCAGCACCTGCTGACGTGACACTGCCAACGTCAATACCCGATGATGTGGTACTGACACGTGGCAGTGGGTCCCACTGCCACGTCAGCAAGTGATGACGTGACACTGGGACCCACTGCCATGTCATCAGGGTCCTAAAATTAGTATATAATTCAGTGATTTCTGTAATATTAAATATGGAAATGCAATCACTAATTTATATTAGATAAATCACAAATTTGTACTATAAAAATCACTAATTTGTAAAGTCACCGGTTTTGTTAAATAAATACACAAGGAGATCACCGGAGAAATGGAAGTCATCGGAATATAACACATATGGTATGGAAACCGATCGTTGGGAGATGGAGAAAAATATGGTGAAGTTAGATTTGGAAAAAAGTTCACCAATTAGTGGGAAAAATCAAATTAAAAATGGAGGGAATTAGGTGGGATTGTGTGTGAGAAGGTGTATTTGATTAGTGCGGGGGTGTATTGGGCTGGATCTTTATTTGAGCTACTTTTTACTTTCAATTCTAATTAGTTTCTACTAAAGTAGGACTCTCTCTCTCTATATATATATATTAGGAATATAGTAGAGAATAAGAAAACGATTTGTTTCTTTTATTATTGATATCTTACTTGGTGGCTAAGTTTAGGGATTTACTCCTTATATAAGGAGTTGTAATATTTTAATATCCGAAGACTTTGACTGATTAGTTAAATTGGGAATTGTTTCTCTTTTATTAAGGATACATGCATATTCTTATCTTCTGCCGGTAAGAAATCCTAGGGGAAGTGGTTCATCCGCGGTTGGATCGCTTTGTGGGTTCATTTGCGGTTGGATCGCCTTAGGACTTCAAGGTTTCTGCGGTTAATCCACAATTATCTATCCTCTTACTTGTTTTCATTTTTCATTCTTGTCCTACATCACTAGGTTTACCAAAAAACAAAAACCAATGACCTACTACAAAATAGATAGTAATTCAAGAATAGGTTGAACATAATTAAAAATAAAATAAAATATATTAATAGTTGGTATATATTTGTCATTAATCATAAAATTTAAGTTAATAGTTGGTATATATTTGTCATTAGCAGTTTGGTCATTTTACTTCAATTTTTGCACATTGATGGCCTGTATAATTATTTTATAAAAAATTGAAGGGCACCGGCCACATTCTGTCTATATCAACCAAAACTGCTAGCCCTAGGCTAATAGAAACCAATCTTGGTCTACAAATTAAAAACGTACTTACATCAATCTTTATAACCAGTGTTCTAAAAGACGGCGTTTTTTCTGATTAATCGGTAAACGGACGAGTCCCATCTCGATTAAGTGAAAATCGGGTCAAAGAACGTTTTTTTAAATAATTGATCAAAAATCAGGCGAGACGGAAAAAAAATCAGATGAAGCGGTCAAAAATCCGTCAAAATTAATATATTTTTTTAAAAAGTTAAAATTTTAAAAAATTTAATAATCAATATATTTATATTGCAAATTTACAATGAATATGAGTTATATGATCCTAAATCCTTCGTAAATCTCAAATACTCTCTCAAATTCCGCATAATTATATATATATATATATATATTATGTAATAACTATTAAGATTAACTATTAAACAATGATTAATATTAATGATATAAGTGATTTTTTTGTAAATCTTAACACTTAAATATATATGGACTAATGATATTTGGTATCTTTTTAAATAAATTTTATGATAATTTGATGGTGTTTAAATATAAGAATATATTATTATTTATTAAATTAAATTACTTCCGATTAATGCTCCATTTAATCAATCCGATTAATCAACGACTACCCGATTAACTGTAAGGTACCTTCACCGACTTATTAAAACATTATTTATAACAACAAAAACCACCAATTTACATACTACAATTCGCCACAAATCACCATTTTTTCTTACGATTCACTAAATTAATGATCCAATATGTTTGTTAATCACCATCATTCACACGTAATTTATATACAAATTGAAAACAAGTTAATTTTGTATCTAAATATGAAAATGACTTGATACAAATTATAACCACAAGTCATCCTTTTAGTTTCCTATGTTTATCAAAAATTCGATGATTAATTGGTTAGAGAAAGAAATGGTTGATGATAAGAATTTAAATTACAAATCTAGTGATCTTTTATTATCCACCAATGCCCATCCCTCATACTCTCTTCTTCACCCACTAACCCATCAATCCAACCCAACTTCCGTCCCTCAAACATTATATCCTCATCTTCCCCAACGCTACCCCAAGTCTAAAATAAAATGTAGCTAACATAAAACCTATATTTTTAATTGTTGTAAATTTGTAATGTAAGAAGCACGGGTGCGGCACGTGCGAGGATACAAGGACTCGGCAATTTTAAAAATATGAGGATTCGGGTGCGGGGGGATTCGGCAATTATTAAAATATTATATATATATATGTATATATATATATGTATATGTATATAATATAATCAAGAGTGCATTCAGCCTAAACTAAATAAAGCAATATATAAGTTCAACATACTTGAACTGCTGCTTGTTTTCACAAATATATAACCAAGAAATACATATAACATAATATATACCTTTATTATAGCATACTGGAAAAGGAGGCACTTATTGACACATTAGTACATCACCCATCGACATATAATATAAATATACATACATACAGCACCCATCAATATACATATATAATATAGATCGATTAGAAGGAAGCTGTCAAGTCGTGTGTGATGTGTCTATATGTAAGTCCCGTCTTAAGCTTTTCTGTAAAAAAAATTGATTGAGAAATTAAGGAAAATACCCCTCCCGCACCCCCACTGAAAAATACGGGGATACGCCATATGGGCACCCGGTGCACAGTGCACCACCTGGATGCCGCACACGTGCTTCCTAGGTTGTAATATATACACGTTGTGGAAAGAGGAATAAGAATTTAATTTAGTTTGATTCGGAAAATTTTAGATATTGTTTAAAGTTTTACATTTGATTTTGATATCGAGATAATTATTAAGAGGTAGAAGAAAAAGAGGCAAGATTGTTGGGTTTGGGCAAAAAAACAACATACATCATATGCATATACATGAATTTAATTAATCTTGACGGAAGTCCCATAAGTGCTTAAAACTCAACTAGTTTATAATAGCACATGTACTTTTTATATATTTTGTTAATATTTATATTAGTTATGTATGTTATTTTTTTATTTTATTTAATTTTTTTATAAATTTATACTTATTCAAATTAGCAAATATATATTTAATTTTAATACTAAGATGTTAATTATTATGTTTTAACAATAACATTAAGTTAATTTTTATACTCATGACTAATCGAACCTTAATCACATCACTTAATAATACTAATTAAAAATATGACACATTTTACCCTAGCAACTAACCACATTAATTCTCTTACGCTAATTACACATAGGATATAATTACAAAAAACAAGTAATGTTAATAATGTTATTTTGTAGGACACAATACTTTTAAAAAAGTACATAATATTGTACTCCCTCTATCCCATCCATTTCTTTACAGATTTCTTTTTTAGACGTCCCTCCCAATTCTTTACATTTCCAAAAATAGTAAAGTTTTATAATTTAAAAATCAACTACACTCACTACTTTCCTCCACCATACTCACTTTATACCTTAAATATTAATAGGTCCCATCACTTTACTCATTTTTTTACACTTCTCCACTTCTCCACTACTTTATTATTTATTTTTCTTAACCTCCGTGCCCAACCCATTTGTAAAGAAATGGGAGGGACGGAGGGAGTATTTTTTATTGAACATTATTTTTTGTATAATTGTTTTTAAAGATATTTTTACAAGAGTGATAAAAAATTATATTAAGGAGAAAAACAATTTACTCTATAAAAATCAACTTGTGAAAACATTGTATTATGTAGGAACACTCCATATTTTATAATTTAAAAATTGCAAGTATTTTGTTTTTTTTAAATAAAAATTATGCAAAAAAATAACACCAAAATATTACGTAATATAAAAAAAACATTGTGTTATGCAAAAGAATGTTATATTTACTAAATTACATATTTCCATTTTTTTAAAATTACTTTTTTACACAAATATTGTGTCCGGCAGATCAAAAATCATTGTCTGCACAGAAAGAATAAATATGCATTGTTGATTACACAAAGATTGCACTTAAATAAAAAAAACCTATAAACAAATTATGACTTGCATCTCCATAGGATCTCATGTACATATTAAAATTAAAATTATATCAATATTAGATACTATATTAACTGTCATAACATTTTTACTTTCCTACATGGAACAAAGATATTTCTATGTCAGCCCTCGTTTGTACGATTCTATTCACGTTTGTTAGTTTTTATTGATTTATGATTTAATAATTGATAGAACTAGCTTTTTATTGATTTATTATTATGATCTGGATGATAATAATGATGTTCGTAAAGGGTCAAAAGTAGTTCAGTACAAAGAGCCAGTTTAGCTTGTGAAGGAATAGCAGTACTGCAGTAGAAGCACATCAAGAAATGTTTCTGTCACACAAAATTATGTTTATTAACAAGACAGCCAGAAAAGGCTTCAAATATTAGATATATACCTGAAGATGAAGATTTAACCATGCCTTCTGAAGACTGGATGCTAGGACTTCAGCAGTGAAGAAACCCTCTGAACAGACAAATGAAAAGATTACCATACTTCACTATGATATAAAAACGAACAGATAAAGTTCAGTCAAAATAACATTTCATACCACTTTGCCACAGTTGTAGACCATTGTATCCGATAACTGTTACACAGGGGGGAGATTTCTGTGGGTCTGCATGATCAATGTAAGGCTACAATGTTGATCGTCATTTGTTAATAGAGATGTAGACCAAGGACTTGACATATATTATTTGCATTCTCTGTTTCAAGCTACACGTAGCAGTAGTGCACAAAGAAAAATTATATTGTAATTAGTTATTTACCTATTAGACAATTGAATTTTTTATCCAAAAAACCCTCATAATATAAGAAAACCCTGAAAATGAGATAATTCATACAGGATTCAATTCCTTGATTACAGATAGAAGCAGATTAGAAAAAGATAAAGTGAAAACGTAACATTTAGATTTCACCACAAAGTGGCAACTCATACAAAGGGGCTAGAAATATATATTGGAATGAGGAACTAAAAAGACCAGTATAACTGAAATATACGTAATCTAATTGCTTAGCATCTATCCTATCTAAAAATAGTATTTCTAGTTGTAATATGTACCAGACTTGATATGAAATAAATTCTCAGAAAAAAGCATTCCGCTGTCTATATTGGAGACTACCATCAACTTTCTCTGTCTAGAATTCTTACCCTTTTCCTACCTACGTTGTGCATCAAGTGGTATCGGTGCCACCAGCAGCCGACCAGCAGCCTACCTCCACCACCAGCATAGTCCTACAGTTTTTGGCCAAGGAACTTCAAAGGAAAGAAATTGAACTAGATCTGCAGCAAAGGCTAAATTAGTTTCACGACCTCATATCAAGCTGGAGTTCCCTATGTTCACAGAGGGAACAGGTGTGACAGATTGGCTACAAGATTGTGAACAATACTTTGAAATCTTTGGGGTTGTTGAAACGAAGAAGGTGATAATAACAGGTATGCGTTTGGAGGGTGTGGCCAAGATTTGGTTTCAGTCATATGCAGTAAACAGAGTTGGCATAAAATGGAGTGGATTTTCTCATTCATTCTGTACTAGATTTGGTCAACTGGAACAGGAGTTGATATATGAGAAATTCAAGCAGCTTAAGCAAGATTCCTCAGTAGAGGAATACTTTGGCAAATTTGAGAAATGTATGGAGCAACTGAAAAATAGGATACCACACCTGACTGATGAATACTTAATAGAAAGTTTTAGCAGTAGACTACAAGGCATATTGTAAGGTTGCTGACTCCCAACAACTTGGAACAAGCTTATAGGAAGGCCAGTACATGTATAGGTCCTGCAGAGATCGTTAAAAAAAGAAACAACAAAGGTACATCGAAGCCACAACGAGTTTTTCCAAGAATCAAGGGGAATACCATAGCATGACCATGTCAAAACCCAACCCAAGGTTGATTTACAGACAAGTGAAAGAAAAATCTCATTCTACCAGTGGCTCAACCGACCAGTGCTGAACAAGAGAATGGAGCCAGTAATTGACAAGGGGGAGCAATTTATAAAAGAATCAGTTACTTCACCTGCATCCACAACAGTTAATTCAGAAGCTATGGAGGTGTCGGTGCATGCTATAGAAGGGGCTCCAAGTAATTCAACAATTACTTTGGTCGGCAAGAAAAGAAATAAGGAATTTTCAATATTAGTGAATGGTGGAAGCACCCACAGTTTTTTAGATAAGACTACAGCTTCTAAACTTGAGAGTGAACTGATGCAGTCTACTCCTATGAAGGTATTAGTAGCTAATGGTAATCATCTTGTAAGTCAGTTTAAGTGTCCGAACTTCTCTTGGAAAATAGGTGAACAGATTTTCAATACACCTTTCAGAACATTATTGATGGGAGGTTATGACTTGGTGCTAGGAGTGGACAAACTGGGGTCTTTGGAACCAGTAACTTTTGATTTTAAGAAGCTACAGATGCAGTTGACGATAAAGAGAAAAGTGTGACACTCCAAGGACACTCCCAGCCTATAAAACCTAATCTTCTTCACATGAATTCTATGGAGTTTTTCAGAAGTTGTCGAAGACAGGAGAATGGGTTCTTATACCTGGTTAATTGGGCCTCAATAGTCAATAGACACTGGAGCTATTTATTCACACCAAGGTGACCTTACTGAATCAATCTCAGTGCAGACACCATTACAACAGTTACTGGAAAAATGCAAGTCAATCTTCCAGACCCCAACTAGGCTGCCTCCCGACAGAGGGATTCCTCATGCCATAGACCTGAAAGAGGGATCTCAACCCTTTTCTATGACCTAATAGAACTGCCTATGATAAAAAAAATGGCATAGAGAAACTCATTACTGAGATGCTTGAATCTGGCATTATCAGGCCTAGTACTTCCCCATTTGCTTCTCCAATACTCTTTAGTAAAAAAGAAGGATGGAACATGGAAGTTTTGCATTGATTATAGGAAGTTGAACTCTCTAACCATCAAAAATACATTCCCCATTCTTTTAATTGAAGACTTGTTAGATGAGCTCCATGGAGCAGTTTTCTTTTCAAAACTGGGTCTGAGTGCAGGATATCATCAGGTTCGAATGAAGGAGAGTGATATTGAAAAGACTGCATTTCAGACTCATCTGGGTCATTATGAGTTTACTATTATTCCATTTGAGCTTACTAATGCTCCAGCCACGTTACAAAGTCTAATGAATCAGGTTTTGGTCCCTTTTTAAGGAAGTTTACTAGACTTCTTTGGTGGCATTTTGGTCTACTCCAGAACTGAGGACCACTTGTATCACCTGGAGGAAGAATTTAAACGCATGCAGCAGCATCAGTTGTATGCTAAAATGTCTAAGTGTGAGTTCCTGCATAGTCAAGTGGCTTACTTAGGACATATTATTACAAGGGAAGGGGTCCAGGTTGATACCAGTAAGGTTGCAGATATGCTGGCATGGCCTCCTTTAAGAGGTTTTCTGGGGTTGTGTGGCTACTACAGAAAATTTGTGGAAAAAAATGGTATTATTACCGAATCTTTAACCAAATCTCCTGCAGAAAGATAACTTCCACTGGACAGAAGAACCATTCAAGCCTTTCATACTTTGAAGCAAGCTATGGCCAGCACAGATATCCTGTCTCTACCAGATAATGCCAAAGAATTTACAGTAGAAACAGATGCTTCTAACACAGGGATTGGGGCTGTGCTCACTCAGGAAGAAAAGCCTTTGGCATATTTCAGTAAAGCACTTGGAGTGAAAGGGCAGGCCATGTCTACATATGAAAAAGAGCTTATGGCTCTAGTTACTACAGCTAAAAATGGTCCTCTTACTTGATGGATAAACACTTCTTTGTCAAGACTGACCACTAGGCTCTAAAGTTCTTAACAGAACAGAGAGTTACCAATCTGATGCAACAAAAGTGGATCAGTAAACTAATGGGTTACAACTATACAATTCTGTATAAAAAGGGGATAATGCTCTGTCCAGGATGTATGAAGATCTAGAGTTACCATGAGGACATGGTAACATTTCAAGGGGGAGAGTTGTTAGGATCAGACTATGTTTTGAATATATCAGAAAATGGAACTTTTTCCACAAGTCTCTCTCTCTCTAGATATCTTCTTCTACAAGCTAATTCTACCTCTATTCTTCTCGTTCTCTGCTAATTCTCTCTAGAATTATATCTCTAATCTGCTCTATTTCTATGTTTATCAAGTGTTAATTGCATTTCTTATCATAAAAACACAAAAAATCCCAAAAACATTCAAATATTCAACTTAAAAACATTTAGTTCCTGAAATAATTAAACATGAGGATTTCTTGTGTGTTTTGCTAATTCTCTGAAGAGATAGGCCATTATCCCTTGTTTTTTACCCTTGTCCCTTGTCCTGCATCGAGTATTCAACATATAAAATAAGTTCATGTTTTTGACCTGAAATAAATGTCCATTTGTCAAGTGTCCAACCCTGGTGCTCGAGGCAAAATGAGAGTCCACTGTCCAAGTAACAAAGTATAGGACAACCTGGTCAGGAATCTGACCATTACTTCATGTGATATTTTTGATACAAAGCATGCATACAAAAGCATTCATTGCTCATAACTATTAGAAGAAGCTAGTCAGTATGTGAAACAGGCAGGCAAACTATTGTCTAGACTTTCTGATGCAGGACATAATACTAATACTATGATGAAAAGAAGAGTATACCAAGGTGATTAATCCGCAGAATGATTACTGGACCTATGAGTAGTTGGGCTTTTACCCAAGGGGAGATCTGCTTAACTAAGAACAGCAATTGCAGTAACTGTGAGTCTGTGACTCGGCTAAGTTCAATTATGAGCTAATGTGTACAAGCGCCTAATTTGAGGAAACAGAGAAAAATTGCAGAAATGAGAATTCAGACTCCACGATTATGGTAAATTTACATTTGCATGTATTCCAAGTAGATTGTGATGAGAGACTAAGAATTCAAGTTCAAGAATGGATAAACACAAAACTCATCAAAAACCTAATTTGTTTGTGGTTTTTTGTAAGATAATTAGAACTAGAGTAGCTAGAAACAAGTGTTATGGAACATCTCTATGCAAAATCAGAGTATAGAAGAATAAATACTCACATTTAATTCATATTATTCAACTCTAATAATAATAATGATTACAATCACTTAAATAGATGTCCAAACTTGAAGAACTTAAGTCCTAGATAAAAGGAAACAAATCCTTTTATTATTAACTAATACCTATTACTTCTCTACTACCATATATCTAAAATATTCATTACTAGACAATATAATTATTAATTACAATACATATTTATATCAGAATAATAACATATAATAATTAACAAGTAATTTAATTATTTTATGCTCCACATCAATACACTTCCAACCGAGTCCAGGCTATGTTACTCAGACTCGGCTAGAAATGTCCAATATGGATATGTGTCCAAGTATCGGACTCAACAACATTTTGAAAAGTATACATATTTTTGGCCTAAAATAAGTGTCCAAGTCTGAGTGTCCGTGTCCGTGTCCGTGTCCGAGTGGACACGGGTACTCGAGGGTAAAATGAAGAGTCTGAGTAACATAGTCCAGGTAACATGTTATATACAATCATTTGAGAAGTGATGTAGTTAAGTTCACAAAATAATTTCATGTATTGTAGGCCCATCAAATCATAAGAAGAAAGAAAAAAAATACAAGATAATATCATGATCAAAGAAAGTATATAGACAATCTGTTGATAGAATTGTGAATGAAAGAACAGACATTTAACCCATCTACATCCACATTTAGACTTAATTATGTGCATTATTGCCATCTCTAATGGAGTTCATAAAAGTAGTAAAACAGTTTTAATTAAAGAAGAGGATACAAATTGCAGATAGATTAGCAGCATCAGCACTTTCCTCTGAGATTTGCAACAAAATGCAGTACTTCGATAATACCTCTGCAAGCTGAATACATATATTTAACCATAAGAAAATGGAGAAAGAGAGAGAATTCAACAGCTCTAAATCAATCTAAATTAGAACAAGGAAAGGAAATCATACACTCAAGTCCGACCATGTAGACTTTTCAAGATTACTTGATTCTGGATTGTCACCTGAAGATTTTTCACTGTGTGAATATTTCCTTAAAGAAAAATATTTTTAAATAAATAGCATAAAAAATAATAAGATTTATACTAAAAAATTAAAGGACATAATTTCCAAAACAGCTTATGCGCATTAACAATACAGATATCTTTATATTAGATTATGGCATGATGTTTTGTGCATCAGAGTTGGGTAGAATAGAAGAATATTGTTTTTATATAGCAGTCGACAAGGAAGATACCTATATATAAAAAGGACAGACTCCAGAGATCTCACCATGACATTACCATAGTTTAAAAAAAATGAACTGAAGCAATAATCTTATTTAGAAGAGACTTTTACAAATTTAACCTATAATTTGCCAACCCAAATCCACATGCTAAGTACTAACATAATATATAAGCTTATGTCAAAAAATTTAGTGAACTTAATAAGTAGGCATTATATGTAATCAAGTTTTTCTTCATATGTGATTTGGATGCCCTGCCACTCCATGGGATGACACTGTCTCAAGTACCAATCTTATGTTGGATGATGGACACCAACTGGGGTGGATAAGTTAAGCAACAGGGTGTGGGAACTTTTCAACTAAGTTAAAGCATCAAGGATTATAATAGAGATACAGAGAAAATGCTAGCACAAAGAATGTGTAAGGTTTCCTAGTAGAATACAGGCATTATGTGTCCTCCCAAGAAAAATATGATAACTGTACATATATCTAAATCAACTTTTAAAAGGTTTATACTTCATAGTTAGACAGACCACAATTTTTGTATTAGTCAAGCATTTCAGCCTGTAATGGCAGTGTCGCAAAGCAGCAATTAATTTTATCAGAGGTGGATATGCAGGTCAAGTCATTAGATCAGTATATTAGTACGGTGCAGAGTGAGAGTATTAATAAGAATAGAAAGAGAATATAAGAGTACTACTGGAAGGCGTATTTTAGTCTTTTCCGAGTTAAATACTACTTGTAAATAGAGCTGTTGGTAGTAATTTTCAGGTCATAATTGGAATGATATGAAAATGTAATATATTTCCACCACCCTATCTCTCTCTCTCAAAACTCTATATTCTCCTGCAAGTTTTTTATCTCTCTACCTGCTCTCTCTCTCTCTCTCTCCCAACTATTTCTGATCTATGCTCTCTAATTTCTATCTCTAATATACTATTCTACATGTTTCTCTTCTAATTCTGTAACTATTATCACTTAAAGTATAAAGAAAATCACAAAAAACACAACTCAGGAACTTACAATTCCTGACAAATTGGTATCAGAGCTGTTAAAATCGATCAACCACTGCTTCAACCTTGTTGTGCTGGTGAAAACGAGTCGAGAGAAGTTTACAGATAAGAAATCACAGGTGTATTATTCAAGTTATGTCACAATCAACTAAGATTCTCTTTTTCATACTTGTTCTTCATAGATCTATAGTAGTAGACTGTAGATCTGTTGATTGTTTCAGTATTGTAGTAGTGTTGCTCTCATTTTCAGTATTTTTAGGGTCTGTTTGGAATTGCTGTTAAAAATTGTTGTGCTGTGAGAAAAAGTGATAGTGGAAAAAGTGTTGCCAGAAAATTTTGATGATTGTTTGGTAATATTTTTTGATTTGGGTATATTTTGAGATATAGTGACCGTTTGGGATTCCTTAAACTTAAAATAAGTAACTTATTTTATTTTCATTTTTTACATATTTTCATATATTTTTTAAAGATAAATATTTATTTTAGAATTTTAAAATCAAATATTATCTTCAAAATAAAAAATAAGTTACTTATTTTCAAAAAAAATACATACATACCATTCTAGCAAAAGCTGAAAAGCAGAAAAGCTCAAAAAAAATAAGTTACTTATCTTCATTTATTTTATTTAAAAAAATAAAATTTTTGGGGAGGTTTGATGATAAAACATATTATTTCTAGCAAAAGCTGAAAAACAGCTTTTCCAAAAGCATAGGGGCCTACTTTATCTAAAAATAATCTTTTAGACTAAGCACCTTTCTAGAAAGTTGCTTCTAAATTTTACCCCACACTTTTTTACCTTCTTTTGGCTACTTTCATCCAAAAGCCATTGTTGTTTGCAATAGCAATACCAAACGGAGCCTTAGTTGTTTTAGTTAATTTTATATTGAAAAAACACAAAAAGTCAATATAATGATGTTGTATCACTTGACTCAGTAGTTTGGGATTGAACTCAGCTGACTGAGATTGAGATTGAATTGGTGGAAAGAGTTTCGTTGGGTAGAGAACTGTTGAATTGAATTGATTATGGTGCATTTGTAGTTGTTATTAATAATTTTCTTGAAGACTAGTTGGATTGTGATTGTATGAGGAGATAGAGATATTGAAGGAAATGACTTGCAACAAGTACTCTAATCCAACTGAGACTTCTCAGCAAGGTGCGAGGATGATGCAACAAGACTTTTACATGGATATATGGAAGGATCTGATGAGAAGTTTGGAAAATTACAGGATCAACTAGAAAATCTGGAAGGTTATTAACTAGAATGACTTAATAAAATCACAAGGATAAGATAAGGAAAATCTACCTATTATATAATCTACCTATCTACCTATTATATAATACCACAACATGCACTTTTGGAGAATGATTTTATTCTACCTCATATGCCACATCACTAGCCACACAGACTTAGTATGTCATGTCAACAACTAATTAATTTTAATATCTATATTACCATTATACCCTTTTTACATTTAATTAGCTTACTCTTATAATCTTGCATACATTTTTTTTATTTAATATGTTATTATTATTATACTTTTATACACATTTTTCAATTAATTCGACTTCTTATAAATTAGTTATCTCAAAACATACCGTTAGCAAGAAAATATATAATTCCTAGAATTTGAGACATGTATTTTGACTCGGAGTGTTCAAGCGCATGCCAGCCAAAAAAAATATAGTTTTCCTAATGGTATAGATTTTAAAAAAAATATTGTGATCGTTAAATTTATATCTTTAAATCATCGAATTATACCTTATGAATTTCAACAAAAATAATACATTTAAATAAATTAAAAAATATAATTGGAATTTTAAAGATTAATTGTGCCTTGCACGAGCATAAGAAATAGTATTATATAAGTACTGAACATTGTAATTCTCCGAAAAACTACTTCTCATTTGAGTCTAACCCTTATCAACACATGAGATTAGTGAGTTATTTATGAGATAAGAAAATTTATATATATATGTAATTGATTAGAAAACTCGAAATATAGGTTATATCACTTGATTATCAAATATTTTAATATATGTGCAAAGAGATATTTCGGTAGTTAAAAACTTAGCTACGTATAAGATTTCAATATTTAATTATTATGAGAAATATCATATAAGTAAAGGTATATTTTAAACTTACTCTTGTATAACTAATATATATTAAAAAAACAATACATTTAAATCAAAAAATTATAAATTTGATCGATTTTAGAGGTTACCCGTGCAAGCACCGGTGTAATTATATAGAATGAAGTGAAAGTGAATTACTAGAAGATCGGACTATCAATTCTAAATAAAGAGGTGTTAAGGGATTGTGCTTACGCTGCTAAGATGAGGCAGAGGCATACTTTCTAGAATAGTATAGTGAGGAATGAAGGATACAAGCTCTGGATTCACAGAGGTATCCACAGATGTGCAAAGTTTGACCACTTGAATTCCTCACTCAAAAGAGGAGATGTTATGGTGTGGTTAAGAGACTGTGAGGATTATTTTTCTATATTTGAGGTGAGTGACACCAGAAAAACTGCAATTGTTGCTATGCACATCAGTGGAACTTCAAGGCAGGGGTTCTTCTCGTGGCAACATGCTATTGTGGTGATCCCGCTTATGTGGTCAATCAATATGTTCTAAGAAAAAATATTTGAATATTAATCCCATCAATCTTGTCACTTTTTCGAGAAATACAAGACATCTAAGTCATACACTATACAAGTAAGAGATTTATTCATTAATAAGAAAAAGGAAAATGTGAAGGGGGATTGGATTGAATGATTGATGACAAAATAAAATCCTGGGTCGCAAATAATTATTCAATTGATGATGAAGAAAGAGAATTCTAGGTCAGTTTCCAAGGAATCATTTGGTTTTTCATCACACAAGAATATTTTATGGAGAACTTCTGTTAGGAATCTACATGTAATTTGATGATAACTTTAATCTTAGAATCATAGAAATTTTAATTGATCGTAACTAATCAACTGATATGAAAGTTATAAATATCAATTGATCAGGAAACCATTTATCAGTTGAAATTTTTATGTGAATCAACTGATAATTTGGATTGTAGCATAGGTGTACTTAGTCTATTTCAATCGATAAAGTGCAAGTCAATTGATATTATTCTCATCAATTGATGTTAGAGTCGATTGATATAGGTTATCAACTGATGTGTAACTTAGACTGTCGAATTGTAATTATTTGAAGACGGGAAATTATACAAGTGAAGGATGATCAGTTGATATTGAAGCATCAATGGATAGAAGATCAATTGAAGAACCCAAGTCAAGTATTGAAGACCATCAACTGATATGAAGACTCATCGATTGATATATCGATTGATAACATCTATCAATCGATAAGTCATCATTTATCAATCGATGGATATAAAGATCAATCGAAAAAGAATATCAGTTGATGAATAAAAGAAAGAATCAATTGATATGCTTAACAGCAAATTATCAATTGATTGAGACAAACACAAGTTAACAAGTTGACAGACAAAAGCACACCTATGGAAAACAGTCTATGATGACTGTGAAGACTCAAGTTGAAGCTGTCTTTTGAAGACTGAAGACTTTTCACAAAATGGAAAAAGGTAAACGGGAAAGATAGATCGGGAACAATCCTAGTTTAGATTAATTGTTTTATACTCTTTCTAGGAATTGTAAACACACTTGTAATATGTATATAAACAAGTGTGGTAGCATTGTTAGAAAATACAAGTTAGACAATATTTCTTGAATCAACTGTTCAACCCAAGAGGAATTTGTAAGAACAGTTGATTTATTTTCTAACCTTGTCAAAACGCAGTTGAGTTTTATTAACTCAGATAATTTGAGCAAAAATATACACCGATGGAAAAACCAATCCATCGGTAATTTTAAATATCTTTGTTCAGTTTTATTTTCAGTTTCACTTGTTCATATATATTCTCTTAAGCACTCAAACCTAAAAGAACAAACATTAAAACAAAAAAGTTTTGGTGATTTGTATTCAACCACCCCTTCTACAAATCATATTGATATTTTTCTGGGAACAACTTCATTGGTGGTCAACACTTGGAACCAACCACTTTGGAACAGGCTTTGAAACTCCCAAATTTTATGAGCATTCTCAATCTAAACACCTAAGAGACACTGGAGTTAGGAGGTAGTCAACATTTGTTCTCTAAGGCCACCACTGAAGCCGGTAACTCTGCTGGTAATCACAAATCTGCTCTCCTACCACCATCTACTCAATCATCTGAAACCATCAATACCAAACATATACCTGTAACTTACATCTAGAGGGAAGGAGGCAAAAAGGCCTCAGTTTCTATTGTGATGAGAAAATATAAGAGTATTACTGGAAGGGTATTTTAGTCGTTTCAGAGTTAGTTACAACTTGGTTACTATAAATAGTGATGTTGGTTGTAATTTTCAGTTCATATTTGGAATGGTATGGAAATGAAATATATTTCCACCGCTCTCTATCCAACTCTATCTTCTCATGCAAGTTTCTCATCTCTACCTGTTCTTCTGTTCTTCTAATTTCTATATCTAATCTGCTATTCTATCTCCCTCTTCTAATTCTGCAAATACAGAAAACCACAAAAACATTGCAAAATCCAACTCAGGAAATAATTCCTGATAGTTAGAAGCATCTAATTTGTATTTTGAAGTGTGTAAAATATCTTGGGATGAAATTAAAAAAATTTCAAAAAGAAGAATGATTCAATTCTTCGAATAAAATACTCTCCAATCTCAGATCCACTCCACTCAGGATAACATCCCTCTCTCCCTCTCTCATCTCAGATCCACTCAGGAAAACATCTCTTTTTTATCCACATACAGTAATTGTGTTGACATGTGAAGTCTAAACATAGATATCGACATAATGTCTTCCCGAAGTCTGTGAGTTGATACTGAAGTTTGTGATCAACTAACATGAGCGTTTAAAAGAACATCTCTAGAAGACTGCAAATCATACAAGTTCACTAAGAAAGGGATTAAAGTAGTGGTGGTTCATAAATTTTGTTAGTACATATAAAGGTGCCTCATACATATATTGAATTGGTAATGTTCTGAGGACAATGACATTAGATTTGAGAAAACAAGTCCTACTTTTCAACCTGTCACAGCATTAAGTGACAAGAATTTGATGGGTCAAACATCAATACCGACCCAATTAGGACCGCTTTGAGGACAACATTGTGGGCGCGGCAAGTTTTTAGCAAGTATTTATTTTGAGGGGGTTAGCAAGAACACCACCGTAGCTTCTAGCTACTTGGATAGCGTACACACAAGGAGAAAAAAATTACAGAAGCACATATGCTATCTACAAGAACTTGGTATATTAGGATTTAGGAGTTTGGAGAACATAAGAGTTAGGAGGTACGCAGAGTAGGTGAATTAAGAATTCTGCAAATGTTTCCTAGAGCATCTAAAAGGTTTGGCTAGTGTAAGCCCACTGTTGTAGAATTACTATTAATTGCCTTGTAATAACTACTCACTATCTGATTTGAATTAAGTTTTCAGTTCATATTTACTAGAGCTTCCTCATCTCACAATTTCCAACTCAATTTCTCATATCATTTCTCTATATCTTTTTAAAGAGCTTCTAAATTTTCTCTCAATACCACTGAAGGCCCGACACATCTCCAGGGCAATTTTGCTAATTACTTGGTTGGTGCAATTCTTGCACCAAGTAATTAGCTTGTTTTCTACTTCTAAATTTCTAGTTTTTTAATTTAAACATCATTACAGATTACTTATACAAACATTAATATATGCATAATAGAAGTAACAAAAGAAGCTAATACATTAATATATGCATAATAGAAGTAACAAAAGAAGCTAATACGAGAAAAAAATAATCAAATGAAATCCTGCTGATGCATATGAAGCAATTTACTAGGTATGTTTCATCTATTCTGAAAATAATACAAACATATATACCTATAATACAAACAGATGACTGTAGATTATACAATGCATATACCTGATATGTAAACTACAAAAAGTTTTTTCTGTCTTTTGGCCTCAAAAATTGCTTCAGTAACAGAACCTCTGAATGCAAGAGACGATACTGATTGTTCCATCTGTCTCCAAAAATCAACAGGGTCAAATTAATAACTCAAATTTAAAAAGCAAGGAGCAAGTAACTAACAAAATCATCAAAACCGCAACCCACCTTTAATATGACCTATAACAAGCAAGAACTTCTATACCTAGTCAAGAACTGTTTAAGAGAGAGCCCGACATCACATTTGCCAAAGCAAACAAAAGACTAAATTAATTTTTTTTTTGTTCTAGTTTGTCTGTAGACTGTAAACATGCAAGGGAACAAATATTTTCATCTGAAACAACCCTCTTAGCATCTTGAGTTTAACATTTTTTTCCAGTGAACCGAATTTCCATCTATGCACTCATAAGTATGATACTTTAGTTCCATAATTAAGTCTATTAACAAGGATCACCCATAATAAAGACGGCACCGCACACATGACAAACCCTAGAGCTTAACCGGTTATTTATTTGAATAATACAACAATGTCGTTGAGAGTTAGGAATATAAATTTTCTTGCAAGTCAATATTTGACTGGTAAGGATCTAGACATTAGCTGCACAACGTCGTTAGACAAAATATCTGTTTCCTTTTATTTTACTTTTATTCTTGTAAAAGTTTAGGCGGTGACTCTAATTTCCTGTAATTGTTTAGGCAGGATAAGGAGACGATGGTACCGAGAGTTGGCTAAGAATCGGAACGAATGTTTAGTTATACTGATTTTTCTCTGTCTGTGTCTTTCCATCCATATGTGTTTCACTTGTTGAGTAAACAAATTTCAAACCCCCAAAATAATTAGCTACATACATAACAGCTCCCCGAGTAGGAGATTAGCACTTAAAACCAAAGGAGTCTCCGAACCAACATTAACATCAATAATCGAGACAACGAACCACTCCAAATCCACTCAACTTGATTCAAACATATACCATCTAAATTATACTCTCCAATAAAATCACAATTACAACTTAATCATAAATTAATTAAACTCTAGTAAAACAGTAACAATAATCAACAAAACCCTAGTACCCAAACACATAGAATCATATAATACATACACATACACACATAATAATACAATTCAAGAGTATCTGATTTGAATCAAAATTGATGATACCTTTTGTTTCGTCAACAAGAAGAAAAACTAGTGGATGTATATATATTATATACAAGTTAGCTGTACAATTACGACTCATAGCAGCCTAATTTGACATCAAAATTGCAAACTATTTTTTTATTATTTTTTAATTTGGATTTGTATTTATTTTTCAAATTCTAAATAGTTTGAATTTATATTTTAATTATACTGAATTGATACCCAATTTAAAATTCAATTCAAATTCGAAATTAAAAAAATTTAATATTATACAAATATTTATAACACAATATATACAGGCAAGTAATATATTATATTTTATACGTTATTTATAACATATTATTATATAATATAATATGTTATATAAGTATTGATATAGTTTATATATTTAGTTTAGTTAAATATTTTTATTTTATTACTAGTTTTTTTATATTTTTCATACAATATTGTTTATGTGTGTTAGTATATTTTAGTCATTTATGAATCATGGTTTATTATATGAATTTCGGAGAACTGAATTTGTTTTGAGATGGTTGACAAAAAATTGTCAATTGAAACTGAAATCGATACGATCAAGTTATCAAATTCATAAATAAATCATTAGTGAAATAAGCCATATTATTTTTCATATATTCATGTATACTCGCACGTTAAAATTATCTCCTTTGAAGCTTGATTATTTGTTTGTGATATTTCCAAAATTACTTTCCTGTGTAGTGACTTAAGGAACAAAGATTCATTAATTTAAAGAGTCGTTTTGAATTCTACCTTAAAATTTATCTTAGAATAACTTCAATTACACTAACAAAAATGGTAGCTAAAATACTTCGTCTGCTCCTAAATAATAGCATCTTGACTTCGTGACACTCGTGTTTGTGAAAAGCACATAGTTATAATTAATATTAATTTTTAATTTTTATATCAAATAAAAATTTACATTCTAAACTTTTATTTAATATAAAAAATTTAATATATATGTGTGTGTGTGTTATGTACTCTAAACATAAGTGTCAAAAAATCAAAAAGTTATTATTTGGAACAATAAGGAGTATAATAAAATATTCGCTGAAAAAAAATTAATAACAAATATCGAATTTGCTTCAACAATGCAAGGCAAAGTGGTTATCCACTTAATTATTATATTATCATTCTTTATATATGTATGGTGAAAAAATAAGAAAATAGTTTAAAAATAAAAGTGTGTGTATGTGAGAGGGAGAGAATTATAACATAATAATAAAATAGTTAGTTGATGAGAATATAGATAAATATGATTGGGAAAACAAGGTTGGCTAGGCTATTGCGGCTATTGCCAGGACACCGATAGCAGCCACCCGAGCTCACAATTCTATATTTCTGTTAACCGACTGACTATCCCGAGTAGGGCTGTAAATGAACAGAGCTGTTCGTGAACAAAACTCGAGCTCGGCTCGTTTAAGTGAGCTCGACTCTGTTCGTTTATTAAAAGAACCTGATCTTGAACATAAAAATCCGCTCGGTTAGTAAATGAACCCGAGCCGAGCTTTATGCCTGTTCGGCTCGAGCTCGGCTCGTTTAGCTCGGGATCGGCTCGAGTTCAGCTCGAGTTCGGCTCGGATAAAATTTATATATATTATAAATAAAAAAATATTATGAATAATTTAAATATTTATATCATATTTAATATATTAATGTTTATATGAAGTTATTCATATTATATATATATTGTTAAAAAAGGAATAAGTGTATACTATACATGTGGTTTTTATTTGTTTTACAGATGCTAAGAATCAGATTCAGGCATTTGCCTCTCAATTCCCAAATTTTGAATCTGTGATGTACTGATGTGTCTTACTTCTTGAATATTTTATTTTTAAAATCTCTAAATATAATAATTAACACAAATTCAAATTTTATATTATGTTTTTATTATGATATGTATAAATATATACACACACACATATATTATAATGTATTTACATTTGATTATTTGAATCATATTTAATATATTAAATATTAAATACATATGATTCAAATAAAATTATATGTTATAAAATTAAATTTAATATATATAGTCACAACACAAAATTTCATATAATTTAATATATATAATTTAATATATATAATTTAATTAAATATTAAATCATATGTATTTAATATGTTATATATAGTCACAACACAAAATTATATGTCATATAATTTAATATATATAATTTAATTAAATATTAAATCATATGTATTTAATATGTTATATATATTAAATTTCATATGTTATAAAATTATGTATGTTATATATATATATATATATAGTCACAACACAAATATGAAATTTCGAATTCAACATCAAGAATTTTATATTTGTTAATAAATTGACCATAATTAAATATGTTACATTTGTATTATTATACATAATATATATATATATATATATATATATATATTAATAAATATAATACATTAAATTTGGGAATATCATTAAATTAAATATATCTTGACATCTGTACGGTTGGATCGTCGAAAAATATTTTTAAAAAAATGGAAAGAACAATTCGTGACAAAACACTAGTTACGAATTCTAGTCAATATAGTAGTGATATACTAAGATCTCCAACCAAATCAATTTTTTTAAAATTTGGAAATATCATTATATTAGATATATCTTGACATCCGTACGGTTGGATTGTCGAGAAATATTTTAAAAGAATAGAAACAATAATTCGTGACAATGCACTAGTTACGAGTACTAGTCAATATAATAGTGATATACTAAGATCTCCAACCAAATTAATTTTTTATTTTTTTAAAATTTGGAGATATCATTATATTATATATATCTTGACATTCATATGGTTGGATTGTCGAGAAATATTTTTAGAAAAATAGAAACAACAATTCGTGACAAAACACTAGTTATGAGTACTAGTCAATATAGTAATGATATACTAGAATTTTCAACCAAATTAATTTTTTATTTTTCGCGATTTGTTCGCGAACAACTCGTGTTCAACTCGTTTATTAGGAAACTCGGCTCGACTCGGTTCGTTTTAAAAAAAAGTCAAACTCGGCTCGGTTCGGTTCGTTTAAAAAAAAGTCAAACTCGACTCGGCTCGGGCAAAACTCGGCTCGACTCTGTTCGTTTGCAGCCCTAATCCCGAGAGCCCATAGGTAATTTCCTCTTCTTTTGCATAGACACACCAGCCCTGTCAGCGAATGGGTACCTATAATTGGCTAGCCCGTATGACAAAGGATTGGAGTAGTGCAATTAGCCATTACACATACACCGGTTAAAATAACTAACATCAACAAATCTATGCTTATATTATTATAATCGAAAGATTAAAAATTTTGGTCCAAGCTAAATTATAAAAAAGATCCTAACCGTCCAATTTTAGATGAAATATAGCAACGATCTTAAACATTCAATTTTAATATTACTCTAACCTCCGATAGTTCTCATTTTATACAACTCCTCACGAATAATATTATGTTATATTTAAATTATATTATATATTTTCTATTTTAAGAATTCTACTTATCATATAATTTTGATTTAATATATCATTAAAGTTTATGAATATTAATATATAAATATCATTGTATAATATAACATACAATTCTAACCCCGATAGTACTCCTTTTATGCAACTCATCACAGATAATATTATATTACATTAACATAAATTATTAACGTTATAAAATTTTATAGTAAATATCAATAAAATATAATATAAAAAATAAATTTACCTAAATATTAGTCATTTATCTCGCTTCGCACTGGTTATAATCTTGTATATACTTAAAAGTAGTGTTGAAGATGTTTTTAAAAGTCAATATAAAAAGTAGAAAACTTTTTATTGCTTAATATTAAACTTATAAACTAACAAATGCTAATATGGTTAATTTCATCATCACTTATCATATATAGCTCTAAAAAATTAACTACGGAGTATTAGATTAAACCCTCTTGCAAAAACTTGTAGTTTTCCCAAAAATATTTCTAACGAAGTTGGACAGGCGCATGCCGCGCATTTAGGGATTACCCAATTATCCCCATAATATTTTTAACTGTCCCGTATTTGGGAAAGTCATGAGCCATGTTTTGGCAAAGCAATAATATTAGATCTTCTCTCGTGCGAGCCCAAGTGCTGCATTGGATAGTGTGAAGTGGATTTAAGAATCCAATACTAACTAATGCATTGGAATAAAATTTTGGCTAGGCTGCAGCCCAAGCCCAACTTAGTGGTTGTGGCCAACTCCTCGCTTTTGCTTCTTCTTTTTTTTAGCTTGACGTGACCGTTTTACTTTATTTAATAACAACTTTAAAGATTTTCACTCGGCAATGCACGAATATTTTATTTTATTAATTAAATAATTTATTTTAAAATTACTAATATTTTTATATTTTTAAAAAAATTTAATATATTATAATTATATTAGTTTTTTAACTTATTTAAATTATATATTTTTACATCAACCGAATTAAATATAAATAAGAAAATTATAAAATATTAAAAATAAATATGCACATGGCACAAAATACAAATTTATATTATTAATATATAAATATGTAAAATTTTGCAGTCGGAAATATTATGAAAATTATTTTTAATATATCAAACATATGTTTAATATATTTAAGATTATACATATTAGTTTTAAATATATTTTTGATATGATCTCTGTTATTTTTATTTTATATAAAATTTAATAGATATTATGCTATATGAGATATAATATATATGTATATGTTAATGATATGATAATATAATTATTAATTTGAATAATTTTTTTACATTATTAGATTTTCAATAGTATAGTCTCAATTGCAATTTATAAATAATTGTATAATATATATAATTTAAACCTTCCATCAATAAATAATAGATGTTACTATATTGTTAATGAGATTTAACTTTTAAGTTAATATTAAAAAATAAAATGATACATAACAATTATCTTCATAATAATTTTTACATTCTATTTTTTCATACTGATATATGACAAATTCTTTATTGAACCAAACAAATTATTCCATATTACCACTTAATGTGTGTTATGGCAATTAAACATGTGTAATAATATTCTTTTAAAAATATAAACGACTTTTAATTATAAAAATAGTTAATAGTAGTAGTCCTCAATTATTGAAAATTAATTTAATATAACTTTATCATATATAAATTGATTAAATTTAAAAATGTATTAATATTTATTAATTTATATTATTTAAATTTAATTTATCTATCAAATAGCATGATTGAAAGGATGTGATATCATGTTTTGATATAGTATTTTATATATAATAGTAACAAAAAAGAACGTGTGTATTTAATATCTCAGGTTAAGGTTGAACTGTTAGTCGAATAATTCAAATAATTAAGTTTAAAAAACCTAATTTTTTCAATTCAATCCAAACTAATGAATTAATAAGGTTTCTAAGTTTTCAATATAATAACTTGTCAGCAACTGGTTCTCCGTATAAATTTACCATAATATCTTATATAATATATTAATATTTTAATAGAAAAGATTTGGAAAAGAAAAAATTTAATCCTCCCTCTCACGAGGAAAATTCATAGTCTCCCTCTATCTCTCTATATGTAAAAAAACTAATAATATCTCTACTCTACTCTAATAATAATACATAATAATATTCTATATATGATATATCTCTATATAACTCTAATCTAAAAGTATTTTAATATTTTAAACCAATTATAAAAAGGTTTCCTAAACATAATAGAACTCTCTGATAAAAATTTGTAGCTGTCTTTTCTGTCTAGATTACGGGCTGCTTTAGTTGGATTTTGGATGTTGAACCACCTCATAATTAAAGATAATTTTGTAAGTTTCGCGTGGGCTGTAAAATCATCCGATTCTGATTTCTGAAACTCGAAATATGGCTCAAACAATGTCTACTGTGCAAGTAGCACAGTAATTACGAATTTTCTTTTTATTATAACTCCAAAATAGCTTTTTAAGTTCAAATTTATATATTAGTAAGATATCTAATAGAGTTTGAGTTACAATCTAAAGTGAGGTAAGAAAAATTATAGTTGTTAAGAATTTTAATAATAATTATAACTTATAAATAATTACTATATAATATTATGTATTTATTACGAATCGATCCTTTGACCTTTGGTAGTATTTGGATAAGATCTTTTTTACTCTTATTATATATACGATATAATTTGTACACACAATTTTGTGCTTGCTGTCTGCATTTCTAACGTAAATATTAACGTTTATAAAAATATAATATAAATAAATGTGGGGTCAGTTAGTACTTGTTTTTAGACTTGCATTGAAGCATCCTAGCCACTTTTATGTGTGAACCAACTTCTGTCTACTTCACACTTGTATGCTTGTGGACCCTAAAAAAGTTGGCCCTAGAGAAGGTCTCAGAACATTTACATCGCATGAGTCA
Organism: Oenanthe sinensis; assembly: GCA_028671895.1. Taxonomy (NCBI): domain Eukaryota; kingdom Viridiplantae; phylum Streptophyta; class Magnoliopsida; order Apiales; family Apiaceae; genus Oenanthe; species Oenanthe sinensis. The sequence goes on from CM053809.1 coordinate 21,317,875, forward strand.
CTTTGCACCTCGATCCCCGCAAAGTGACTCGGTTGTCTGTTTTTTAGTTTTTTCAGCGTTGGAGGAATACCACCTCAAGTAATCAAGACCTCTACTATGGTCAAGCCCACTTTAATTACTTTCTAATTTTTTAATATTATTTCCACCAACTTGCGGCTGTTGTTTCCTAATTCATTTATTCGTTAACATTTTACTCCGATAAATACAAAACTCTAATACCCCAATACTCTTTAATCACTTTAATTTGATCATTAAAATTTTAATATTGTTAAATTAAATTAACATTGAATTATAATTTATTAGTTTATTATAAATATAATTATAATGTGTTATTTATTTACTTAAACTCAATTATTATATAAAAAGTATTGTGAAAGAAAATAAAATAAAATTAAATTAAATATGACCCAGTTGTAAGTGAAAATGAGCTTGTGTATTGAAGAGAAGTGACCACTTTTTTTAGGAGTCACTTGATGCTTAGCTTACAAAAAAGTAACACCACGCGTAAGTGGGTTGAACACTAGCTCGGGGAATGCTCTTATACCCCGTTCTGGGTTGCCCCATTTTGAGGTCCCCCAATAATCCCCTGGCCCTAATTCCCCAGACTGAGCCCAAGCTTCATATTCATTTACATACTATAACAGATGTTGGCTAATCACTGAGTGTATTATAATCATATCAAATTAACACAAGTATCAAGGTAACACAAGTATCAAGGTAGCAACAGGGCTCAAGGCCCACTTGGGAACAAAACTCCTTGTACTTGAATGCCTACATCTCGGGAAGACAACATAAACACATGATATTTCACTTGCAACACAAAGTCCTGCCAAGTTAATATAACTTTCGCAACATAACCAGGCCTGCGAGGGGGGGAAACGAAAACATAAAGTATTGTTTAACTCGTGCAATGTTTAGCTGCTTCGAAGATCTTCACTTATCAATGGTTTTTTTCTTTCCCTTGTGAATAACTGGGATTGGACCATAGAGGCAGATGCGAAGATCACCTTCCAGTACTCTCTTGTGAAAATAGCACTTGTACAAGTCCCAGAACTCATCCCTGTTATTCACTAATTAATTAAAAGTGAATACAAAAATATATATTTGTAATAAACCTATAAAGATTAACGAGTCTGGAAGACGGGGACATGAATCGTCAAACCTGATTTGAGGAAGTGAAAGTAATGAATAGCCCTTTACATCTGTGTGCATGTCAAGCACAATAACTTTTAACCGCGACAATCCTAAAACCTCCATATCAATTAGCTTCTTGATCCTATAAGCATATTTAAACAAGTTATTATGTGTTTGGTTGTACAGAGAACTTAAATACCTTAAAGGAGCAATAAATAACATGACAAGTACTTGGGAGAAAAAAATACAATATGCTGCATTGTATAAAACTACTAAAAATAGTCGAAGTAAATTAGCTACAGAATTGCCTCATATGAATGACAAATTGTCAGAATTTAAAGTTTTGAAGTCTGTCAAGGCATTTTCATGGTACAATGAAAACAACACATACCTGCTACAAAAAATAGAAATCATACCCTATATATTATTTGATTAAGAATTAAGATTTACTACTTTTTAAGCAATAAGTTTCAATCACCAAGATATTTCCTCAATCGCATACTACTAGAATTTATTAATAGCTAAGAATTTAAGTTTTCCTAAATATCATTTGTATATTTACAGCCCCAACTTTTTCTATGAAAAGTTTAGTAATTTGAATCATGTCTACGCTTTTTTCAGTTACAAACCTACAGATACACAAAAGTAATTCACAAGAACAAAGGGATCATTAAAATTGAATGTTCTATTAACAAGGAACAATGCAACACCCTGTCCGTACCTGCTTGGTGTGCCACTTGCAATATTAACACGATTCTTCAAGGAGGACACCTGTTTTCAATAAAATAAAAATCATAAACAGACGCTCTAAACTTGAGATATATAGATATAAAATCATAATAAAGTTGATCCTAGCTATTTACTTAATCCTGGCTTTAGACCTACAACATTATTTACAAATTAAAATCATCTAATGAAATCCTTGAACCAAAAGCAAAATCATGTATCCCAAGTAAGTTAAAAAGTTTCACAACGAGTAACCTAATTATTCAGGCATTCAGTGTTGCCAATTTTTAACTTACTTTAACTTTCATGTTTACAAGTACTTCACAGTTACTATGCCTGTTCAAAGTTCAGATACAATACTATTAATTATATTTTCTCATATAATTAAATTTACCAGAGAACAAGTTACAGAATCTCAAGACCTTTCAAGTCTGAACTTGTTCACAGATAATATTATAAATGCAGGACAATATCAATCTTCAAGAAAGGATAGGCATAAATAAGAGTATGGGAAAAAAATATGAAATGGTTTAAACCAAACTCTCAGCAACATTTCTCTACGGATCGTTATATCCACTTTCTAACAGTGAAGACATCAAATATTCAGAATTGATTGGCTTATTTACTTTCTAACAGTGAAGACATCAAACAAATATTTCTAAAGATCCGTTAATCTCAGAGTTTCCTCTTTTTGTCCTTCATAATATTTGACTTAAAGACCTCTTATGATGGGCTGCAAGTGATATAATCTCGAGAATGTAACTAGTTAACTGATGACATTCAAAATCATGAAATCTGTGACGCTGCTTCAAATGACACGTGAAACAAAGAACTAAAATATTAATTCAATATATTTTATGTTATTAATTAGGAATAGATTCAAGTTGGAATTACTTTGGAAGTTTGGAGTAAGTATGACTTCCAATGTTTTAGAAAAGATCTAGAAATTTGTGACTTTGACAATTTTAATGAAGAAACTTCACGCAAAATATTTTCCGGATGATTATGAGGAACTATAATACTTGAAGCTCACTTTCTTGTCTCAAGATACCATGAGTGTTTCCGAGTATACTGTTGAATTTGATAAAATATACTTAATTTGTGACTAGGTGGAAAAAGAAATGATGATGACCGGAAGGTTTATTTGTGAATTAACTCATCCTATGTTAAGGTTGAATTAAGTTCATATATAATATAAGTAATATATTCCCCACATATCAAAGAACACTTGATTTTTGAGATATTAGTGAATATTTATTGGGTGTGTTCTTTAGGTTGCCATTCACCCAAGTTTACAGTTGCTCTTGGTTATTGAAGAGGATCAGATTCTTTATCCTCCCAAACTTATGTGTAGTAACATTTACGAAAAGAAAGAGGCAAAAAAGGTGTTTAAAACTGAAGTTGTAAACAAGGTGAACATCATCATGGTGGAACAAATTCCTTGTTTTCAAATTCAGCGACAACTTATATCGTGTGTGTGATGATTATTAAATTTTCTAAAACTCGTGGAGGGATTTCTTCAAAAGGAGTGGAGAATGATGTGGAACAAATAAAAAATAAACTAAAATATTAATTGATTATATATTTGATGTTATTATTTAGGAATAGATTGAATTGGAATTACCTGGGGAGTCTGGACTAAGTACGAAAGATTTAGGGAAATTATCATAATATTATAATTTCAACATTCACATTAAGTTGGTTTGTTTGACGTTAAGTTTTTTGGCATTTCTTCCTATTGTGGAAGATAAACAGCACAATAGGAAGTTTTCTTGTCCTGATAAGAGGATAAACCACTCCATAACAGTTCTATACAATCTCTTAAAGCATAATTTTTCTGGTTCACCACCAAATTTTTAAGATTTACTATGCTTGCTAATCAACTGCGAGTATATTTTTAAAACCCACATAAGATGTGTACATTCCGACACCATAAAAAAACCCATTCCAAGCCTCTGAAAGAACTTTGGAGCTCGTAAATTTTTTACAACTAAGAATATATATTACTACCTGGTCTTCAACCTTCATATGCTTTGAGAAAAGCTTTACAATTGGACATTCCTTACTCAACGGTCTTAATCCCCTGCAGTAGCAAAAGGAGCACAAACAAGCTACTGAAATCGAATATTTTAAGTTGCCAAACAATATAGAGTTGCATATACTTGTATTACTAGTGAATAGGAGACGCATGAAACCTGTATAGTTCCAATGATCTCAAGGCAGACAGACTAATTACTAGAAGTGCTGGATTCCCAGGTTCAATATTCCCTTCTACAATCTCCTTTTCACAAAGCTCGTGTCTCCAAGATTGTCCAAAAGCAGTCTTCATATGCTCATCGAGGGTGCTGGCATCTTGAGCTAGCCCCCGAGCTAGCTCAAGAATACAACTATCTGTGTAATTAAATAATGTTACTACGTCTTCATAAGATGTTTCTTTTCTTCCTTTTCAATACATGAAAAAGATGTAATCTGATAACTGAACTATAAAAAGCACTAGATACACCCAAACAAGACAGTTCAATAAAAAAAGACGAAAATGAATTAATATCGAGAAAGGAACACACATATACCACTTAAAACTCACTCCTAAAGAAGAGATGTAAAACAATTCGGGGAATCCAATTTATGAAGATTAAAATAAGAACTAATAAACCCAACTGGCCTAACTTATATGTTGGAAAATACATAGAGCCCATTTGTCAAATAAGAACTTATTTCCGAAAAAAGCGTGTAAATGTATACTTTTTTCTGGAAAAAGCACTTCTTTTCCAAAAACAAGAATAACCAACGTATAAGTTACTTATAAGATAAATTAAATGGGCAGCAAGCCTCAAACTAATACTCCGTAAATTATAACTCATATTCTCCAATATCAACATTACTTTCAACCCTTCTTCAAAAGGAAAAAATAATACATAAGCAAGTCTCATATATAATAACAAATTATCACCACACATAAAAACCAAATGAAGAGTATGAATAGATATACCTTTTAAGGATTCTATTTCAAGAGAGGAGAGTTGAATTTTATTAGCAGACTGGTAGTGATTAAGGAAGAGAGACAATTGCTGTGAAGGTGTGGTTGCTCCTCCTATTCCTACATCATTATCATTATCATTGTCGTTGTGATTTTTGGTTGTTTTCTTGGATTTGGGTTTGTTGGGGCGGAGTGGAGGTTTGTTGTGTTTTCCAGGTTTGGTAAATTTCGAATGTTGTTTGCGGCTCACCATTTTCTCCACTTCTCGCCCTATGCTGCTTCCGTGTTTTAAACCCGCTTTGACTCAATACAACACACTTTTAAACAAATTTAAAATCAATTTTTTTAACAACACACTTTTAAATAAATTTAAAATCAATTTTTTTTGTCACGTAAATGAGTTATATCGAAATATAATCCCGTAAATGTCGGAGTTTTTTCATTAAAAAAATTTATCATCTAACCAAAAAACATTTAAAGATGCTTCTAAAAATTTAGATAATAAGACTTTAATGTTTGAAAACAGAACACATGTTACAAAAAAATATAAAAAAATTAGAGCTCATATGATAAAAAGAAAAAGACAAAAATTATAATTTCTAAAAAGAATATGAAATCAACACTTTTTTCCATTATTTTATTATAAATAACAATTATATCATATCTATCAATAAACTATTTATATATTCAATATATAATAAATTTACATTATTCTTATTGATAACATATTTACACATATTATTTGTATATCTATATATATTAATATATATTTAAATTTTGAATCTCATTGATAACATTTTAAAATTTAAAATTTATATTATTGTCATTAACAATATAAATAAAGTTTTAGCATTTAAATTATATTAACAACATATCAAATTTTATTATTCATATTGTGAGTAAAAATTACTAATAATTAAAAAAAAATTAATAATTACAAAGAAAATACAAGAAAATCACTAAATATATAATAATGTTTTTTTTCAAACAAAATATATAATAATATTAAAATTAAGTTAATAAATACTATAAATGAATCTGTATTTTGCAAGGGTTACAGGCGTAGAAGGGTCTTATTTAATTAAAGATCAATGATTTGATACTCTTTATCAACATATTTTAATTTAATATTTATAATTCTAACTATATTTGTATAAATTATAAATTTCGATATAATTAACAACATATTAGAACTTAATATTTATTATTGGTCCCTGATATTGTAGAAGGGGGGTTGAATACAATATCAATATTTATTCACGAAATATTGGATTTAAAATATTATTTTAATTTCTCACGAAATATTAATTATTATGAAATACTGTTCAAGTAGAAGATATGATTTTTAACTTGAAAAGTATTACAAAATTAATATGATAAAATTTTATATAACTGATAAAGTGTTCTAGAACAATTTTGACATGAATTGTTCTAATTTAACAATTATATTTCAAATTTGCACAGAAATCTGTGAATATAACAATGCATACAAATTTCTGAATTTGATTGTTTTCAACTAACACAAAATATGAAGCATTTGCCTCATATTTATAGAGGATTTGTAAAGCTTGTATGACTTTCTAGATCAAGACATTTTTCAGACTTTATTTAAGTCTGTATGACTTTCATTAACACTTGTATGACTTTTTAAATAGCTATGTATGACTTTTAGAAAATATGTATGACTTTTCTAAAATCATATTCAGTATGATTTTTTAATTAATCATTCGGTATGACTTTATAATTAATAAGTAGGTATGACTTTTTAATTGAAAAAATCGGTATGACTTTTTGAATTAAACAAATCATTGGCTCGGTATGACTTTCTCCAGATCTGCTCGGTATAACTTTTTCATCATTGCTCCGTATGACCTTTGTATGAGCTTCGGTATGATTTTTTAAAAGCATAGTTCGGTATGAATTTTAATAAAGTCTGAATAGACTTATTTAAAAGTCATATCAAGTCATTTGTTTTATAGTAAATTAATTCTACTTAAACTAATTAAATAATTTATAAATTAAATTAATTTTAACTTGAATTAATTCAATTAAATAATTAGTTTATTTTTTTATTGTAGAATTAAAATACTTTCTTGACTTGTATAATCTTATTGTCAGCTTCAAAGTCTTTCCGTCTTTATTTTGTCTTCTGTCATAAAACCACTTAAACTTGATGATGAATATTTATTAATTTAGCTGACATACAAATGTAGTGTCTAGTTCATTTGGGTCATACTATAATAAATATTCTCCACCTTTTAACTTTTAAGTTGTGGTCTTCTGTCCTTCTTCTGTTTTACTATATTTCCTCTTTTTTATTCTTCTGGAATCTTCATGTAGTAGCCACTAGAAATCTTCTGTATCTTCTGAATTCTTCTGAAATACTACTCCTTTATTTTTCACCGATACTTGAACATATTAATGAACTTCTTCTAGTGTAAAGTAGCAACCTCATAAAAATACTTCTGATAATCCGATTATTCGTGTCTAGTTGACTTTCTTCGTCTTGATTCATGTTATAATATTTATTATTTACTTCTCTTTCTTAACTAAGTTGAGTTGTCATCTAATTATTACAACTAAGTCTAGTCATATGTCTTTCAATCTCCCCCTATTTGTTGTTAAACATTTAACACACAAATTTCTAGAGGATAGCTCAACTAACAACTAAGAAAGTAACGCGACATGTAAGAACTGTAAATAATAAACAAAAGTTCTGGTTTTATATATAACAAATTTTCAGATTCATGCTTGAAAGATAAATACAAGATATATGTTCTTCTAGACTGAACATATATTACAAATTTCTATCTTGACCTATCTAATTCTTCAATCTTCAGCATCTTTAAAGGTATCAACTTCACCATCTTCTAGGTTTGAACCTTTATGCACATGTGTCCTTGATATGTCTTCAGTAGCTAATGTTCCTGTTGTAGTGGATTCTCCATACAACCTTCTCTATTCAGCCTTTGTTAACTGCCACATCACTTCCTGCTCAACAGGATCTATTTCCTCTTCTTCCATACCATATGGCTGAGTAGAATCTATCTTCTTCATTTGTCGCACATAAAATGGTATAGATTTTGATAATCAATAACTCCTAATCTTTGCAGCAGCATCTAACTTTTCTTGAGTTCTATATTCTTTGGATCTTAGTATCTTCTCAACCTCAATCATGTATCTGACTATATATCCTTTTAAAGACTTATCATCCAACTTCATGATTTGATAGAACTTATTATAAAATCTTCAGGATCAAGGATGATTTGAGGACTGACGACTCTCACAAAGTCCGTAAGTCTGTCTCTTAGGAGCTCATTCTCTTCTAAACTTCTTTTTTACTTTGTTCAACAAGGTCCATATTACAGATAAAGATCTTTGATGGAAGAATTCCAAAGAGATTATGTATTTTCCATTTCTGTTTATGTAGACCAAGATTTTTCAATCTTCAAGAATGGCATCAACAATTACAGTGATATATTCTACTTATTCCTTCAGTGCTTTCATGAAATTGTCAATATAATCATTAGAATTTTCCAAGCGTTTGATCAATGACTGAAACTTCTTGTCATCAAATGGACCCTTCTAAAGTCTATCCATGATCTTTCTGGCAGTATCCCACTTTTCTTCTATCTTCAGTTGCAGTAGTCAGGATTGAATGAGTCATCTTGAGCACTATCTTCAACATACTGATCTTCAGGATAATAATGTTCTTCTGGAACATGTGACTCAAACTGATCTTCAGCTACACTTACTTTCTCCCTTTCTTTCTCCCCTTTAGTTGAGGGATCATCTACAGATTTAGAAGCTTCAATTGATTTAACAAGTTTCTCACAAGTTTCTCCACGGTCAGATAGACATGCTTCATTCCTTCATTTAAATGAACCATCCCTTCGTCTAGCTTGTTGAAATGTTTTGAGGAGATTTCTTCATTTTCAATTATTCTCTGAGTCAAGTTCCTCTACACATCATCAATTCTTTCATTAATAGAGCTTATCTCCTTCATATCCTCAACAATTAGACTTTGAACATTCTGGATATCTTGAGTTTTGAGGAGAATACTTGACTTGACATTTTGAACATCCTTAAAAATTAGCATTTTAAATTCTGACCCTCGTATTCTTCATATTCTCTTCATATATTTTTTTTCCAATTTTCCCTTCGTATTTTTAATTTTAACCCTCAAAATTAACCCAAAAAATACACGTATAACACTTCAAATTTGGCATTTATACATGACGGCCCTTACATCGAGTTATTTATCTAATTCTCCTCACATTTAGTTTGTTAATGTAATGGATGTATTTTAACTGGTTAATGAAAAATAATAGTCATGGTTGAGATACATAAGTAACTAAATAATAATACCTATTTACCTAGTAACAATTAAAAGTCAACGAAAATATTTTCATAACTAGTTATAGAGAAATCAATAATACAATTAATTCCAATTCGTACACCATATAATGAAAAAAATTGTCTAGCATTTCACATCAAAATAAATAAGTGACAATAAATACAAATTTATTTTTACTTTTTTTACAAGATATACAAGATCACATGAATTGTATCAGAATACAATAGCTGAAGCAATGAGTTCTTTTCATTCAAGAAAGTTATTATCTAACCGTCGGACATACAAAGATGACCGGGGAAATTTAGATAATAGATATTTAATGACTGAGAAGAAAACACCCATAACGAATATCTCATCCAAGCATCCTAAAAAAACAAAAAAAACAATATAAGTCTATAAATACGAAAATGAAGTATTTAAATTTATTGTTATATACGATGATAAAATATAAAAATACATAAATATATCATATATAAATAACAAAATAATTTCTAACCAAAGGGATATCCATTGGTTAGACACTAATTTATATAAAATATTAAAGACTTTTAATAACCAATTTTTATTGACTTAAATAATACCTAAATAAAGAATATATACGTAACTTAGAAATGTATAATTAAAGGAATATTGTATTTTAATAATATAGGCTCCCACATTATCACAAATTAATAAAAATAACCAAAATAAAAAAGATCAAGAGTCAATAACACTACTTTATTGATTATTAATCAAATGTATAAGAAACTTATACTAATTAATAAATATTTTGACCAAATATTGTAGTAAATACTAAATAAACCAAAACTAAAAATTAGCGAATATATAAATAATCAAGTAATAAAATATGAAACAATCAACAATAATAATCACATTAAATATCTTAATAACAAATTTAAAATTATTAAAAAATAATTCCATAAATAGTACATATTAACCACCGATCATGGCACGAAACTACCATCAAGGTGCCAAACAAGCCATCATACATGGCCATCAACAAATTTTTCAATTAATGGCACACAAATAAGACAATTCTTAACTAAGAATTTAACTGATACATCTTGGCAAGTAAACAAGTCAATTCATATAAATCAATTAACATAAGACTAACTCAAAGAAACAACAACTAACCATATAGTAACAAGTCATATCCAAGCACTATTCACAACTTAGGTAATTAAACTTTAAACATATAATAATAATAATAATCCAAACACGTAACTCAAACGACCTATGCTACTGATGAGTAAATATATACCAACAAACAAACAAACTTTTTACACAATAATTTAATCGAGATAAACAACAAAATAGTAACCTCGGAGAAGAGATCAAAGATCATTATACGAACAAAGTATATCATATGTAACCAAATATCAACAAATCAATTCATTTAAAAAATAACTAAAATACAATTACCTAAATATAAAATTAAAAGGTTCAAGAAAGTGCACTTGACTGTGGTGGTCATATACACAGTATATAAATCCAAAACAATACAAAAGACTATAACAATAAACAATATAAATCAAAATCTGTTTCTCATTTGAGATGACTTGTTGAAAGTTTCTCTATAATGAATCCCTCGACAACTAATAAATTGAATTTTAATTTTTGATTGAGAATGAATTGAATAAATGATATGATGATGAAATATGAGATTATGGATGAAACCGAATATTGTAAGGTGTTTGGTTGGTAAGGAGGTAGAAAACAACATATCACCATGACAGCCGTCGGCGCCGCCGGAAAAAATCAATGGAAGCCCCGACGGCTATGTTTGAGAAAGAAGAAAGGGAGGCGGCTAGTTTGGGGGCTTATTTCTTGGGTAGTACTATATTCATTTTTAATTTCTAGTAAAAATGATATCTTTTTTTTGCTAGTATTGAGACATTCACACTAGTATTTTAAAATAAATGCATTTTAAAATAACAAATATTTTAAAAAAATCAATGTCAAGTGTTAATTTAGACAATAAATATTTTGAAATACACAAATGTATAATTTAGGTGTAGACAATGAATATTTAAAAGCGATATTTAATATAAATTTATATAAAAAATATTTACAGAGATAATTGTAACACCCTAGTCTCATATCGAGTAGATTGAGATAATTTGTTCAGTATATAAACAAAAGTAATACTACTAAGTGCACCAACAAATCATGATTTTTTGAAGGCCTATGGTGGGCTTGCGAATTACCCAAGTTGTTGCATTTATGCCAGTTTTTTAAAATCTCGAAATTGTTCACTTAAATAAAATGCTCCAAAAATCAAATAAACGATACAAGTTCTCAATATCCAACAACTTACAATCCAAATTTAAAAGCTACAACTTAACTATACAAATTCAAATCTAAATATAAAACAAATAAAATATCTGAATAAAGAATGATGAAACCAACTGAAAGAGATAAAAGATACTGGTCATACTTAACTCACGATATAAACAAATAAAAAGACACGATAGATACTTATTTTACAATCACAACGTACATACTTTTTAATCCCAAATATTCTTACTCTTACTCGTACACTTACTAGTCATATATTATAATGATCAAATACTGAAGTACAAATTTACTTACTAATATGTGAGACAATCTTACACTTACAGGATGTCCTACATTCGGTTCTCCAGAATATGTAGTCATCAAAACTTACAGGGGCTTGCATAGAACAAATCAAATGCTACCCAAAATCTTACAGGGGCTTGCACGGTACAAAACACAATGCTTCCCAAATGGCCAAACAAACATACACAATAGTCATGACTCTACGTGTCCCATAACTCCGGCGACACGCCCATACAATTTAAATACACCCTATAGGTGGTGCCAAAGTATGAGATTATTCACTCATGACGGAGGTCTTACGAAATCTCTCAAATCATACATATATCACAAATTAACTGAAAATAACTTACTAAAAATATCACACATGCCAAATATCATACAATATGGACTATACAAATAAAATCAGATCAGACCAGTCCGGAAAATTAGCAATTTACTCTATAAAGATTAACTCAAATGAAAAAGCACAAAACACAGAACTCGTAGAGAATTCCGAGACCTTTCCAGAATGGTAAGATTCGTCAAAAATGGATAAGAAACGAATGCAGAAAACAAACAAAAATGGGCTGTTACAATAGAATCAACACCTGATCACAGTAGTATTTTGAGATTTAAGACATCGAAACCACAGAATATGACAGCGGAATGTAAACAAAAGATGAAGATGTCGAAAATACCGTTCCAGAGTGATATTACACATAATTATTGAATGAATATTCAATTTATTATGAATTTCAGAAGTTACAACATATCAATCTGAATTCAACTATCAGATTGCATAAAAGGCAGATTTTGACACCCTTACAAACAGAATTTCAGAAAGCGTAAAGAACAAAAGATGTAGATAATCGAAATACCTTTCTAAGGAGTCCAAAATCAGAATTTAAAAAAATTCAGATCAGTTATGATATATATATATATATATATATACGAATTTGAAATAATAATATGAAAAGAGAAGATAAAACGAAGATATCCGTACACTAATAATACGAGAACAAAGAGAGAGTGTAGAATGTATCCGTACCATAATAGTCAAATATTATAAATTGCTTCCAATCACAAGAATCCTAATTTAAGTATCGTAACCCATCTTCTTAAGCTTTTTCTCTATCTCCTCTTTATCTCTTTCTTCCTCTCTTTCTCTTTTTCTTTCTTCTATGTGGCTGCTCCTACAAAACTTACGTATCTCTTGTTTTTCAAAACCTTAACTCATGTTCCTTTCCCTTTCCTTTTTATCTTTTTTTTTTCTTTTTCTCTTATTGCTAATAATATATTTTAAAATATTTTAATAATAAAATAAATATAACTAATAAATCAATAATAACTCACTAATATTATTCTTAATATTAAATAATATAACTAAAATATATTTTAAAAAATACGGGATGTTACAAGTTTACTTTGGATTATTTTTGGATTCGGAAGACGGGACTTGACCCGATTTTCGAAAAAAACTCGGAATTTGACCCGAATTTGCACATATGGTATCAGAGCCAGATTACGAAAGCTTGATTCGTCAAGTTGCCAGAGGTAGGGACACGAAGCCTGGTGGTATTATTCCACAATGGACAGAGGTCCAGAGGTGGGGACACGAAGCCAACCGGTATTATCCCACAATGGCTAAAGAGGTTTCATCTGGGCCTATGAGCTATCTGTTCGGCCTGATGAAGACGTTAGAAATTTAAATGGGGGAGTTTGTAACACCCTAGTCTCACACCGAGTAGATTGAGATAATTTGTTCAGTATATAAGCAAAAGTACTACTACTAAGTGCACCAACAAATCATGATCTTTTGGGAATCTGTGGTGGGCTTGTGAATTACACAAATTGTTGTATTTAGGCTAGTTACTTTGGCTTATTTTCGGATTCGGAACTCGGGACTTGACCCGATTTTTGAAAAAGACTCGGGATTTAACTCGGGTTATCACAATAATGATATCAATTATAAATTTAGACGACGAGTATTTATATAAAAATTGGAGAAAAGGACCCATACGACACATGTTATAAACAAAAGGCCCAGAATGACACAATTGGGAAATAAGACCCCAGATAGCACTTTATAACTCAACTTTAAGTAGCATTTTTAGTCAAAGACGAAAATGCTAGATGAAACAACGTTTATGAGATAAAACGTTGTTCCTTGTTCCGTTTTTGACGAATTCATATACTCCCAGTAGCCTTGTGTCTATTGGTGACATAAACACAAAATTAAGCTTCGATTGATTTAAGAATGTCGTTGGATTCGGGCTCTTCCGTGATGGCATGAATCAATATCGATGGTAATATTCAATAAACTCAATTAGTTGTATTTATGATAGACCTATTTCTAAGCATGTTAAACTTGATTGTAATATAAATTTTAATAATTTTTATGATGTGTTATTTTTAAAAATTGAAAGGAGTAAGTATGAGTTGAAGTTGTATTATAGATGTAAAAATTCGGATGATATGAAGTTTGGTATTGTGCTAATTGAAGATGATGATGATATTGAGTTAATGTTTGGAGTTGTTCTTGCAAAAGAACCCCCTTTTTTGTTGAGATTGATTGGGAAAATTTATCAAAATTGTAATTGGTTAAAAATAGCTCGAGAGTTGTCGAAAAGAGTAGTAGTAGATGTATTGAATGCTAAGCAAGTAGTAGTAGATAATTTGATGGATAATCGAGTAGTAGTAGAGGTTATTGATGTTGTTGATAGTGGATTGATGATTGAAAAATCAACATTTAATATTGTTTCTTTTGATGAGTCAATTTTGAGGACGAGAGATGATGTGTCAAATCCAATGGATTTGATGAAGGAGATGATATTTGGTTTCAAAGAGGAGTTGATGCATACAGTGAAAAAGTTCATATTCATAGTTAACAAGAGATTGTTGTTAATAGATCAAATAGTTTGAATTGGCAAGTGGCTTGTAAGTGGAAAGATAATGGTTGTGTGTGAAAGTTAAAGGCTAGGTTGTGAAGGGCATTTGACAATTTCCAAATCATGGAAACTTCGGGGCCACACACATGTATAAGCACCATCATTACCCAGGGCCACTATAACTTAACTTCTTCGGATATTGTTGAGTCAATTAAAGAACAAATTGTAGCTAATCCCATAATTAAAGAAAAATGTTAATGGTGACGGTGAAAAATATTTTTATTTACCAACCAAGTAGGAAAAAAATTAGAAATGCCAAGAAACTTGCAATGGATGAAGTATATGGGTCTTGGGAAGGATCATATGAAGATCTTCCTCATTTGTTGGAAGCATTGCAATCATTTAAAGAAAATGAGTTGGGAGAGCATGTGAGTTTAAATGTATTTTTCTATTTTACACTAGTAGTGCATTCATGTGTATGTTCCTTTAGTTTTAAATATTTTAGGGTTAAATAGTTGACATTTAGGGTTTAGAAATAGTCTATAATAATGAATGATGTAATATATATTTGAAACAGGAAGCGACATTCAAGAGACTATTCTGGGCTTTTAAGCCATGTATTATTGTATTTGAGCACTGCATACCAGTCATTCAGATAGATGGCACTCACCTTTATGGGCCTTATCTCGATGTTCTTTTGAGTGCAAAAATAGTGGATGAATCCAATCACATTCTTCCATTAGCCTTTGTAATAGTTGAAGCCGGGAACCTATCTAGTTGGGGTTGGTTTATGAAGGGATTGAAGAGGTTTGTGGCAGGAAGGAGGCAAGGTATTTATGTTATTTCTGACAGACATGCTGGAATCATGACAGCTATGCAATAAACTGGATAGTGGGACCTTGACCACCAACCATGCTGAAAGTTGGAACAACACTATTCTTGATTCTAGAAAGCTCCATATTACATCCTTAATTAGAGAGCTATTTTTGATACTATTGAATATTTTGATCAAAGGCGGGTAGAAGTTGCATAACAATCCCTTATAGGTCGAATGTTCACTAAGTATGCCAATAAGATGTTGAGTAAATCGATCACACGTGTTAGTGAACATAGTGTGAAAGTGTTTGACCGAGATACTTGGTTGTTTTAAGTATTTACTAGGAAGGTTGGAATAATGGGGGGTAATAGCCATACCATTCGGATCCACGAGACCATATGTTCATGTGGGAAATGGCCAAATTATCAGATCTCATGTTCTCATTTGATTGCTTGTTGTGCCCATGTGAAAATGAACCATGAAATATTTGTTGGTGATTGTTATAAGTTGGAGAATGTATCGAATGTATATAGTGGTATATTTGAACTAATACCGAACAAAGGGGAATCGCGTTATCCAATGCATATTAATTTTTCAAAGGAGACTCATGACAAAAGTATTCAAAAGAAGAAGGAAAGAAGGAAGTTCACGAGATTTAAGAATGCTATGGATTTTCAAGCACCACATGAGAATAAATTAGCTCTCTAATTTATCTTTTAATTTATTTTAGAGATATTTTGTTAGAATGTTGAGACATGTTATTATAATTTATTTTGGAGATACTTTGTTAGAATATTGAGACGTTTTTATAATTTATTTTGGAGATACTTTGTTATTCTTTTTTGTTTAGCTTAAAGTATTTTTTTCCTATTTTTTTGCCAGTAGTTTCTATTGTGTGTTTTCTGCTGCCAACATAAAATCGCTGCTTTAAGTAGCGTTTTGTGTAAAACGCAACTTCACATAGCGTTTAGGTGCTTTAAACACAACTTCATGTAGCATTTCAACACGAAAACAAGACTTTAAGTAGCGTTTAGAACCAAACGCTATTCGAATTTTTGTTTAGAGGACTCTCACCATGACACGAAACACCTGACTAAATCACGTTTATCAAGCCAAAACACTAATTCAAGTCACGTTTCTAGCTTAGACATTTTTAGAA
Organism: Oenanthe sinensis; assembly: GCA_028671895.1. Taxonomy (NCBI): domain Eukaryota; kingdom Viridiplantae; phylum Streptophyta; class Magnoliopsida; order Apiales; family Apiaceae; genus Oenanthe; species Oenanthe sinensis. The sequence goes on from CM053809.1 coordinate 21,334,492, forward strand.
GTAGCATTTTCATGATCCTTGACCATGACATGAAACACATGACAAAGTAACGTTTTATCCTTTAAACGCTAGACGATGTAGCATTTTGTTGTGTCATTTTGGGCCATATTTCCCATTTGTGCCATTTTAGACATTTTATCTCAATTATGTGCCATATGGGTCTAACGCCCTAAAAATTGATGTCAAAAGTTGTTTAGACATCGATACAAAATGACCTTAAACATCACTATTAAATATAAACACAAATATTATCTATACTATATTATTATAAATAAATAAAAGAACCTTTTTCATCTCGGTTACACAGGTGAATCATAGAAAAAAACATAACTGTCCAATTTTAGGTGAACCGTAGAAAAGATACTAACCATCCAATTTTAATAAAATTTAATTTTAGAAAAGATATATCTTACATACAACTTTATCACTCATATTTCTCCTTTTATGCAACTACTTACGAATAATATTATATTATATGGATATTTCTAATAGTACCATTGTAGAATTGACTTTTCTAAATGGTACTATTCACTATTTTGGACTTCCAAGTGGCACCACTATACTTTTGACTTCATCCGCATCATAGTACTCTGTTAAATAAACGTTAAAAAAACAGTTAAGTATTAATTAAAATGACCATTCCTAATGGTACCATTTAGCATAATCATTTTTTCCTAAATTTTTTACCATATATAATAGATATTGGTTTTTTATAATTATTTTTATATTATTATCATCCCTAAAAAGTAGAACTTAGAAATTGAAAATTTTCTAATGGTACCATTGTAGAATTAACATTTCTAAATGATACCATTAGAAATTAACATTTAGCTAACAGATGCGGATGAAGTCAAAGTTACAATGGTACCGGTTGGAAGTCCAAAATAGTGAATGATATCATTCATATAATTTATTAATATCATCTGTATCAACATTGTATTCAATTCATATATTTTATAAAATTAAATTAAACTTTTTTTGAATGGGAAAATTAAATTAAACTTGATCCAAAGTCCAAACCTAATCATTTAGTATATTTTCATATAATAGTAATGATATAAAAATGCCTGTCACTAGCCCTAATTTCAATCTCTCCCCCTAGGAAAACAACTGCCTTTCTCCTCGGCGGGGCTTCCACGATTTTTCCCGTGGAAAATCCAAATCCTTTAATATTGCTTTGTTTGTTTTTGTTTCCTTCATTAATCTTCCTTTTTTGGGAAGGATCTTTACCCGTTTAATTTATTTGGTTTGTTTTTTGATCTAAATCATTGAAGTTTTGGATTTTCTCTCGTCTTCGATTCAAGCGGAGTTTATTGGATTCGAGAGTGAATTGATTCTCTCTTACTGTGATTTCGTTTTCAGATCTAAGTGTTTCATTTCAGATTTCAGTTTGTTTTTTCTCCTTGTGAGAGGGTGTTTGTTCTCTCCTTTATTGAGGGTGTTTGTTCTCTTCTTTATTGTGAATGTTGGTTCTGATTTAGTGATGAAAGTTGTGGCGAAATGAGTACATGTACATATATCATCTTCAACATATCGCTTGATTGTCTGACTGGTGATTTGATCTATTTTATTTTTATTCGACTCAATCATTCTTGTAGATGCAATATGACTTTTCATTATTAAATTAAATCCATTTTTTCAGAAAAAAGTATATTTTCATATAATATAAATCAAAACCGAATCAAACCGATAATAAAATAAATTTTTTTGATTTTATCCGTTTGATTTGGTCGGTTTGTTGGGAATTTAGGAAAAAGCTTCCACAGCCCGGGGCCGTTGACTAGTCTACTAAAAATATTTGCACACACCAAATTAATACAAAGACTCATACTAGTACTAGTATTATCTAACAAACCGATTTATATGTGGAGAAGATATTGAGATCTAAGCTTCTACTCCGTACATACTATTACGCCTGGGGCAATGGCGGCATCTTACTTGGCATACGCCATTTTCTTATGTTCTCTCTCCCTTGCCGCCGCTTCAAATTCTTCTGTTTGCCGCACCGCTGCACAAGAGGTTTGATTTACTTTTATTTATTATTTTTATTGAATTGCTGGAGGCTTTAGTAGTGACTGTGAATTGAATTTAGGACTAGGTGTGAGTAATTGTGTTTCGGAATAGTTAACAGTGATTTTGAATTGGCTTTTAAGTTGTTATATGACTTGTTTAGGTTTATTTTGATTCTATGTATGTGTTGAAAGGCACTTTTGAGGCGTTAATATTCGTCTTCTTAAAGATTTAATTAGGATATTGATGATTCTCGAGGCCTGTGATCCTTCATGATTATCAGACCTGCCACTGCATTACTACTACTGTAGGCATTTTCATTATCCTTCTTTCCCACAACACTAGATGCATCAAAATTCTTCCTAAATCACCCGACGGAGGCAACTCCACTGTAGCCTGACTTGAAACATGGGATGTATTAAGTATTCCTTCAATTTTTGTAAGGGCTAAAGTACTGTCGTGCGTCTGTTAGGTATCCACTCTCCTATTTGATACTTGTCACTCCTCTGTATCAGCATACAGTTTATGGTTTTTACTCTTGGGTGTTGTTACCTTAAGAACACAGTTCGTATTTTTAATATATAAGACAAGATGTAGGTGCGTACTTGGCCTTTGATGCCCATCTTATACTTGTTACGTATTGAAAACTAGTCATGTATGCATTTTGCTTTTTAGTCAGCCAACACTTAGATCCATAGCATCATTTGGTAACTTTTGTTTTGTTAAATTTTTTCTTCAACTTGAGTTGATTGCAAAATCTCACAACTACCTCCTTTGTATTTGTGCTAGATGGATCTATGTTTTACATCTTCTAAGCATCTCCCCCGTTGACTAAGATTGATTGCTATCCAACTTTCAATCATCTTAATAAACAAAAAGTACATCTATAGAACATTTGAAATTTCTTCTTGTTATTTAGTATATACCAGTACATCACCAGGTAAGTTTCATGTTCCTGACTAGTTGGTAAGCTGTGCCAAGCGAGGGCTGATTTCAATATATCTAATAAAATTTATATCAATAAAAATTAAAGTCATGATGCGATAGCAGATGATTTTTTAAGATAATCTGATTATATTTAAGATATCTAATGTTAATAATATAATAAAATTCTATATAGATTTTTTTTATTAAATTGAAATACATTATTATATAGTTATATGTTAAAAAAAATTCGGAGTTCATATTATCTAGGAGATAAGTTTTGTTGATGTTAATTTTTTAATAATGAGAAAAATTTGGAATATAGGTAGGAATTATATTAAAGATTGTAAATATTAGTGCTAAGAATCTAATGAAATTAAGCTTGTAATTCTACTAGGATTCCAATAAAAAATTAAATTATTATTATCATCATAGTTATTAATATTCAAATGAAATTGTTAATCTTTAATATTATAATAAGAATTATGAAATTGTAGACAAAAGGTGTGAGTTTATAAATCGAATATGTTAATACTAAGTTCTAACTTAAGTACATATTATTAATATTTTTTAATGTTATTATAAAAGTATTGCTAATAGTTTAAAATTTTTAACAAGTAATAATGTGTAATGACTATTGAGGGAAAAATAAAACTATATACTATGATGGTAATGAAGAGAAGCTTCCACGTGCTTTGAGTATGGATTATATATTATTAATGTCAAGAAGCTCTTATCCAATTGGATCATATAATAATTTTTATATAAACATTAAATTCTATGATTGATAAAAAAGTTAAATCAAAATTACATAATTTCATCTTTCAAATATATAATCAAAAAATTATTATATAATCCATTAAAATTTTGTATAAGAGCAAAACTTGAGAAAAATAAGAGTGCAACTTTGTTTAATAAGTTTTATAAAAATTATTGTGTAAAAAATAATGTGAAACATTTACTTTCGAATTGGTAAGCTTGAAACTATTAGGAACCGATAGTTCTCTAAATTTGTAGTAACTAATACTTTTGGTATTTTTTAAAATCTATATTGACATGTGTTAAGGAAAAATCCTTAAGTTGTAATACTTGGCACACAACAGACCATGAATTACCAACAAAAATAATGAGGTCTGGTTCTGTGGCGGGGTTAAATCTTTTATTGTTAAAAAGAAGACTACAAAAAAGTATGACCAAAAAATTTCATCTATGACAGCCTTATATGACTACAAAAATTGAAAAGGTAAGTTATTTTTTATGTAAAAATCTCCAATCACTTAAAATAGTCACAAAATGTCTCTTATGAAAATAATAATGAATATTTAAACATATTATGATCATCGTCCTATGGTTTACATTCTCTCCCCTCCAATAATATTTATCTCAACTAGTATTTGACATAATAGATGAAAGCTATGACACAAAAGAACATGTTCATAATGAGTTTTTTTATTCAGGAGTGATATGTAGTTTAATAGCCAGGAGTATAGTAGTATTGCCCATACAAAACAGGAGAATATAAAAAGATGAACATATAGAAAATGAATATATGAAAATTAAGAAGGGAGTAGAAATTTTAGGTCAAAATTTTACTAACATGGTTCATAAATTAGATAATTAAGAAAATTTAATTTATTTAAATTTAAATTTTTAATTTTAATTTTCTTAGCAAAATGTTCGATTGTTAGATCGCCTTAACATATAATCCTAATCGAGGAAAAGTGATCTGCTAACTGAAGTTGCCTTGACTGTCCAAATGAGGTGACACTGCCTCACCTCTTGACTAAACTCACCTTTAATAACACTAAGCTGTGTAGTTGAACATTTGTAGCTTTTAAAGATTTTTTGATACGCCTATTGGCAAGGCTCCTGTCCCCCCTATTGGCAAGGCTCCTGTCCCCCCTATTGGCAAAGGTCCATGGATCAAATTTTCACTTCCCCTTCTGGTATACTTAAAAATTTATCATATTGGTATTTGATAAACCAAACAAGTATGATCCTGTACCAAACACGTATTGATCTTGTACTTGGTACAGTGTACACTCACCTAATTAAAGGTTACAATTAGTTTTTGGCCGTTCATTTGTGTTTATAGTGGAATGGTTTTGTATGGGGCTACTACAATTTCCAACTGCTATGATGAGTATTGGACATGAATGGTATTTATGTGTGTCTACGAGTCAGTGCTGTGTTATTGTCATATGTTAGCTCAGTAAAAATATTTTATTTTGACATATTCTTTTTATTTTGGAACATGAGGTTATAGTTGTGCTAATCTTGTAGCTATTCTGATAATTCTTTTTCAGGTCATAATTAGGATGTGGGTTAATGGAACTGAAGGTAAGAATATTGAAGGCTTGGGGGCATTATTCGGTGGTACATTACCTATACATGAGAACGAAGGGATTAGACTACCTGCTATTATTCCACAACCTGTTGACTGCTGTTCTAACCTATCCTTTAAGGTTTTTGCTTACTACAATATAAGAGAATATATTAAACATGTAAACACATGTTAGCAAGCTTGAAGCACCTAATTTTATACGTTATATTATCTTTCCTAGTCATCTATAACATTTTATTTCCGTACTGATGCAAATGTCACTGTATTTAACAGTGATGCAAAGGTGTGTCCATTTAATATGCCTTTTCCATTTTGCATCTCTATATTTGATAGCGTCCGTTTAACTCCTTTGATAGAGGCTGTGAAGAGGAAATAAATGCAGGGATCAGCTTAGGCCACCTGTTCTTTTCATTTACTCTAAAAGCGGTAAAATGGAGAGAAACTGTTGTGGTAATTAAGGGAGTTAGCAAGGATAAATTTCGTATTGTTCAGGAAGTTTGTTAGGAGTGGAGTGTGGTACAATAATATATTGGGAGGTTCTAGAGAGGTCAGCATTGAGGATTTTGAAGAGAGTATTATAGTTGTGGGAGAGAACCAACCTCAGTTAATGCCCAGCAATGAAACTCCCTCAGTATTGTGGGAGAGTATCATGATTTGAATTTTTTTAGGAGTTGAACTATATATAATTAGAATTTAGAAACTTAAAAACCGTAAAGCTAGATGCAGAGAAGGTTGAGATTGAGCTTATCAAGATGTATTTTGCAATTTGTTTTTTGTACTCTGCTTGAACATAATGCTAAGTCCTGAATCCTAATGTTCTTGACCGGACAATGCTTTAATGGCTTCACGATATTTCGATGTTGAAAATTTAGATAGCCCTTCATGGACCGATATAGTTAGGATATTGTGTATGTTTGCACATGCACTCTCTATAGATATAAACGTTCGAAGATGAAACAATTCACATACAGAGCTTTATGTATAACAAATTTACACTCCTAAATGGTTGAAATATACTTCTCTTGATGTATTAGCAGTTACCTGGATCTATTACAATATGTCAACGTGGGAACTGTGATTTCTCAACAAAGGCTGAAGTGGCACAATTAGGAGGTGCATCTGGAATGTTGGTGATAAATAGTGAAGAAGGTAGCTTTAGAATTCTTGAATGTATTCTGACCATCTCAACTTGATATTTGATCATAAGTATATAACAGGTTCTGGTTCAACTCCCATACAGCATATGTACTAGTGTACTGACATATAATATATTTTTAACATGCTTCTCAGATGGGTTACCTGTGATGGATTGCCCTAACACGAAAACCCTTAATATCAGTATTCCATCTGTGGTTGTGACAAAGTCGGATGGAGAGGTTCTAAGCAAGGCTTTGGCAAGCGGAAACAGTGGTATTGAGCTTTGAATTTTAGGATAAAAGTTCAAAAGGATTTTGTTGCTGTTGGTCACTGTCTATGGTTATGAGAGTAAATTCTGTTAAAATACGTTAATAGCATTCCCTTTATATTCCAAATTGCTAGTGACCTTTTAAATAACACAAGTGCGTAGCTTGTGATTGCTTGTTGGCTGTATTTGGGCATTAACAGAATAACTGAGCATGAATACACATATGACTTGGTACTAAAGTTAGGTTACACACTTGTACATGTTTTATATTAATTATAGCGTACTAAAGTACATACCTGAAAAGGTATAATGTTTAAGTTATGCCAGTTCCATTAAGCCTTAGTTTTTGGGCTACTTGTTGAATCCTTAGCAGTACTTGTAAAGGTAATTATTGTAATTTAGACATGTCACATGTATTACATACCCATTCTTATTTTGTGCAGATGTAGAACAGTAGTCGGAACTAGAAAAAGACTCCTCTATATCTACATTGTTGTTCTCTGGTCTTGGGGTACTAAAGCTACCTTTGTATTCTTACAGTCAATGTCTATATCACTGATGATCTATTCATCTCAATTGCAGTGGAATTACTACTTTATGCACCAGTCCGTCCATTGCTGGATATGTCAGTGCTATTTTTATGGTTTATGGCCGTTGGGACTGTAGCTTGTGCTTCACTTTGGAAAGGCTTAACCGTGTGTGACAAAAGTGAGGGGAGCTATAGTCAGTTGTCACTAAAGGTTTTAAATTTGTTTTCCTACTTCTGTGTTTTATTTTTAAAAGGATATTTCCAATAGCCGAAGAAGAATAAAGATTTGATCCGTTAATAGTGATTAGAGAGAATTTGGAGACAAACAATAGAGGATTGGATAGAGATAGAGGACATGACAAGAGATGAGAATTTATGAAAATCACAATGGATATTCCATAGGTCCCTTCGGGGTTAAACTACACCATAACAGTATTCAACTTGGGGGTGTCAATTTTGGGTTTCAGGTCGGGCTGACAGACTCAGGTCAAAATTTCAACCAACCCGAAACCGAATTACCCATGGTTAACCCGAATCCGAATCCGAACCGAAATAATTATAATTTATTAATAAATATATATAATAAATTAATAAATATGAATTATTTTAATTATAAAAATTATTTTAAATAATATTTAAATAATAAATTAATATATAAATTATAAAATATATTAATATTTATATTATAAATATATAATTTAGGGTAATCCGAAATTGACCCGAAACCGAAAAAGCCTAACCCGAATTCGTATATTTCGGGTTGAATTCGTGTCGTGTTTTCGGTTTGGGTCTGATATTTCCACCCCTAATTCAACTACTAAAAACTATTGGGTGACAGGCTTCTTTTTTTTTTGGTCATGACAGGAAAATGTCTTTTGGTTTTCTCTTAATACCCCAAAAACATATTCCCTACCAAGGTCCACTTTAACTTTTTTGGAACATATCAGTTACAATATCCTCTATTAGGAAATAGTTTTGTGATAAATTCCCAATTGCACCCTCAAATTGATTAAAAATAGTGAACAATCTTATGAATAGTTAAATAAGTGAGCGCTTATGTAGAGAGGGAAGATTAATCTCTTTAAGTTATCCTGGTCTTGTGTTTGTTTGAGTCATCATTAATATCTCAACATCATACATTAAACAAATATAGGTATTTGGCTTACATTTTCCTTTTTTCTTTGTTAGGAATCCTCAGAGACTGATGAAGATGATGAAGAAATTGTTGAAATAAATATGATGAGTGCTGTTGTTTTTGTCATAACAGCATCCACATTTCTGCTTCTGCTGTATTATTTCATGTCATCTTGGTTTGTGTGGTTGCTGATTGTACTTTTCTGCATAGGGGGTATCCAGGTATTGTAGATCATATTGGTTATATCTTTAGACTTTTGTTTTGTTTTGTCATTGATTATTGTTGTAGAGTAAATATTTGGTTGTGTGCATTTGTGAATTGTTTTCGGCATTGGTGGATTTAAAAGTTGCATTTAGAAAGTGTGCTTTCTAGATGAACAAGATTCCACGTACTTCTGAACCTTTAAACACCAAACCCAGTAAAGTATATACCCTTTGTTTGAGCTCTATATATTCCCAATTACCCATCACCGGCCCTTCTGCTAGTTCCTTCCAGGACTGGATTTTTCGCGTTGTTAAAATAGCAAGGGACTTATGATATGTCAATCTTATAGTTCTTTGGAGAAACCTTAGGTATTAATGAATATAAATTAGAAAAAAATACAAAAAATAAAATATTAAAAGTAACCCGTGCTTTGCATAGGATATGAGCTAGTATACATAATACATTTACCTAAGTTAGAATGTCAAGGTACTTTTCCTTTTAACTAAACATAGCCATTTCAGTTGATAGATCGAGCTAAAGGAGGAAGCAGTCAAATAGAATACTTTGCTTCAGGTGTGAACACATAAACACATGTGCCTCATGGGCACACATGCAGATGGCTAACTAAATCATAGATAAGGTGCATGAAACTATGAATCATTGTTTTTATAGAAAATTTACATGATAATGCATGACATATAGGAAAGGTCTACAAAGTTTAAAAAATAAATACACTCGGCAAAATCAAAATATGCAATCTTTAAAACTAGAAGTTACTGCTAAATGCAATAACTATCAAGTTAAAATAAAGATATCCTACGAGTTGAAATAGACAGCCCCGTTATAATGCTTAATTTAATTCGTATGTAATATAATAGATAGAACATTTGTAATTTTGTGACATTTCAAGATTCATGTATATGTGTACCATTTTTCTAATTTAGTATGGAACTCGCTGCATATGCTAAAAAAGTTATGTTTTGTGAATAATATGTAACATTTGTTTATAGGATGGAATAAAAAGAGTTGATGGTTGTTTTAACTGTTAGTACTCTAATAAAAAATGTATGAAATGGCCGAGACAGTGTCAACAACTCGACCTCTTTCATTCTTATAATGTGGAATAATACCGATCACTCGGTGTTATGTACTCACAGGCTTTTGGGTATCAATGCATTTTTAGGCTTGGTTTTGGACAACTGGATGTAGTTACATATGCTAGTTCTGAATTTAAAGTGCATGTATGATTCACTTGCTGAACTTTACAAACATTGACTGATCTAGTACACTAAAGAACTTCCTAAATTATATTATAATCAAGTTATGAAAAAAAAGAATATATTGTTGCAGATGTGCCCTTTATTTGTGCTTAAATTCAGGTGTAACCAGTGTTCTGCATAGTTTGAAGAAAAATGTATGCATATGCGTGTCATGTTTTGATTGAAATATATTGTGCCCTTGTGCTTAACTGTATATAGGTGTATGTCCACGTGCCCTTTATATTGAAGAAATATGTATGCAGTATGCATATGCATGTCATGTATTGATTGAAATATATGACTTGGCAATTGAATATATGACTTGATTCTCTTGTCGTAGATGTACTATAACACATTTTAACTAGCGCTATTTATTTTTGTTTTGTGTACTGTGTTTACTGTATTAGATGTAAATATTTACTGTACAGATAATTTTGCCTTCAAATCTGTGATCAACATGGCAACTTATGAGGGAGTACACCCTATAATATCTTGCCTCACAGCTCTAGAAATTACAGCAAATTAAAACAGATTAGCCTAGAAATTTTCTTATAGTTAGAAGTATATCTCCAGGTTTATAAATAATTGATTTTTTTGAAATGAGGAGATACAAAGCGGTACATATGGTTTTATATGTGGATAAACCATCCAGCTATTTTCACAAAGTAGTTACCTGCTTTAGTTTTATATATAAGCTAAAGTCTCAATAAAATTTTGTGATAATATATTTTCTTTTGTTATCAGGGAATGCATAGTTGTGTAGTATCTCTTGTGTCAAGGTATAACATGAATTCTATTGGTTGTGTGCATTATCAAACACCTAGTTAACTGCTTATTGACTTGTGAATTCTGGTTGTTCTGTTGCTTGTTGATTAGTAAATGGAGAAACTTGGGGAAGAGAAAAGTGAATGTTCCATTATTCGGAAATGTCTCCATTTTTTCGTTAATTGTTTTGGTCTTCTGCTTTGCATTTACGGTTTTCTGGGCTGCACATAGGAAGGCATCCTATTCTTGGATTGGACAAGACATTCTTGTAAGCCTAATTATTACTGCTATTCTATATTTAGATTGGTTAACTGCATTCTCTTTAAAATGTATTTCAGTTCCTTATCTGAACAAGTAGTTTGGTAAAGTGCTATATATGGTTATAAATAACATGTCTAAACAACAGGAACTACTAACAGTGTTTTTCCATTGTGGACTGTTATTGTCAGTGTATATTACAATTGTTTGATCTCCACACTTTAAATGCTTTGTATTTTTATTTTTTTTTACAAAATACAACGGTTTTTTTTGTTATAATTGGTATTTATTGTGTGTAAAGATGGTCTACGTGGAAATCTTCTCTCTTATATTGTGTCAAATTATTTCGTGTTGTATACAAGGGTATGAAAATACAACAAAATATTCTTTCTTCTAGTTTATTTAGTAAATCAGAATAAGTGTGATGCTAGACTGTTGTTATTATTTTTTCTTAAAGGTTTTGTTTGACTGTTGTTATTTTAACATGGAATGAGGTGGGTGATATGATGCACTTGATGAGAGTGCTATAAATAGCAGTGGCGCAGCTTTGGCAAAAAGTTGAACTAATCCGGAGTTGATTAAAGAGTAGATGTAAGTTCACCAAGAAGCCTGAACATGCCCAAAGCTCAGTTCACGCTCCACTCACTGAAAGACAACCATGTATCGGCTTCCTATGCACCAAAATAAACTCGTCCCTGGAAAAATCTTATAAACAAACAAATGAAAAAAATATAGTTTACTCTGATAGAGTTAATCAGTTGAGTGTTTATTTAACTCTTATGAACATGGTTATCATGGCATCACTGAGACAATGACATGGTGTCCTGGGGCAGGAAAGGAGAAAGAATTCTTGTTTCCATGTACTCTGCCCAAATCTATGTAGGTTGACCCATTTGAGATGTGTTAAAAAATGAGCCCTACTTCGGTATGTAACTTGGTGACTCTATAAATGACTTCAAACTGTGCAACTTTTTCTTCTGCGAACTTGTCTGTCTTGTTTTTCCCCTCCCACTGTTAGTTCTATTTACTAGTTACTCTTTATTGTGCTCTTTCTTTGATGATTTATCTCTCTTTCCTCTTCTTTCTTTTCCTCCTAGCCAATTGCCATGTGCCCCTCACAATTATAGTCTATAATCTTTAATTGAGAACGAAAATATTCTGCAGAAAAATGTTTATTATATTCTATTATAAGTAAAGGCCCGGGTCCCTGACAAGCAATTGCTCTAACCATCTATCTGTGGTTTTTTTCTTATTGCGGATAAGGTTAAATCTAGGTTTTTTATGTGAATCCAGGGGCCACGTCGTCTATCCGCGCCTAAAACAAACCTTTTAGGTTTTTCACCTATCTGCTATAAAAAACCGCGGATAGATTGTTGTCAAAAATCACTTGTAAGGGATCTCCACCCTATATGTAATTATTATCGTAAGTTTGGAAAATTATGCAACATGTATCTACAGTTATAACATGTAATATATAAAAATTATAATTACATAATTTAATATTAGAAATGATATAGTTCATGTTTTAGTAATTGTACGTTGCTAGGATTACGTAACAATGCTTATGTATATGTTTGGGATACTATAACCTTAAAAACAACTGTGCCATCTAATACTTTTGCAATATATATGTAATTACACGTTATATGGTGAACATATATGTGATGTATAAATATATATGTCACATATATGTTTAAAAAGATGTATAATCAACACCATACATCACCGTACAGATTCAGTAGCATGGCATTCTTACACCTGTTACGCCATGTCGCTATAACAACAGTTCTTATTGGTCATCAAAACTTGTGGAAAATGATATTCACTCGTATTGTTTTGGTTCGTGTCCCATTGGAAACACACTACGAGATCTTGGAAGCAAAAGCGATCATGGTCCGGAAACACTAGTATATTATAAATTTTCTTTATGTATTTCAGAACTATTGAGCTTCAATTGTGTGTTGATTATTATTCAAATCTGATTATTGATTCTGATGCAATGGTTCATATCTTTTAAAACTCATTTCACTTTTGTTTCCAATATCTTTACTTTCCTCCAATAATTAATATGACTTACTGTTCAGGGTATCTTTCTGATCATAACGGTTCTGCAAATGGCTCAGTTACCGAATATAAAGGTAGCATAGTAATTGATGATGTATATTCGCTACATGGTTTCACATTAATCTTCAATTATTTTATTGTCTGCAGGTTGCTACAGTGCTTCTTTGCTGTGCTTTTCTGTATGACATCTTTTGGGTTTTTTTGTCGCCTGAAATATTTGGCAACAGTGTCATGATAGCCGTAAGTTTTGTCTCTCTCTCCCTCTCCCCCCTTTTTTAATTTGTAACCATGCAAGTTAATGACATTCATGCTATCCATCCAGTTTTCCTTAATATACTTGTGATGTTCTTTAGTCACGTATCATGTTCTTTGCTTACAGTAAAAACTAACCTCACAGTGCCAGATATTATAAGTTGGTCAAGTTTTTAAAATATTTTAATACATAGCAAATTGTCTAGTCAATAGTCATAAAAAAAGTTAGAGCAGGACCTTATATTCATTATGACTCGTGCGGTCGTGCCTTATTGCCAATTTTAAATTCTGAAAATATTGCTACTTTTTTACTCATAGTTCTTGCGTCTTCTCGTAAAGAGCCGGTAAGTGCAGAAGTATTCATGCTTCTCACAAAATCATTTAGAATTCCATAGTCTTGCCATTTTTGACATGTCAGATGGACCACGACCATAAAAATCTGGGCAGAATTCATAATTGATTTTTATCATTAGAGTTTTGGCAATAGAAATACTTCGAGCAAAATGCACTTTATGTACTTACACTTTGGGTGTGAGACCACCTGAGATACTACACAATTAGTGTTAGTGCACTAGACCACTTGAGATGCTATATTTATTATAGATATCTTATTATGACATTATATTTTATTGATCATTACATGAATATATTTATTATATTTTACTTAGTGTGTTGTATATATGTTAGCATAATAAATGTCGTTAGAATTATGATGCAAATTGTAATATGATTTGAACATGAAATCATATAATAAGTAATATGTATCATTATTCTTAAATTTCATTAGTCAAATATTATTGTTGGTCAAGTATTTCTTACAGATACTAAAAATTAATTAAAATTTTAATAAAATATTTGTAAAATGTCCGTGCATTGCACGGTTTATAAACTCCATGCCGCAAAAATACTAATATTTATAACTCTAAAAAATATAGGTCTAAGGTTCAAATCTAATTAACAACATATTAAAATCTAATATGTATATTTAAGGTTCAAATACTATCAACAACATATTGAAATCTAATTTATATTATTATCTCTAAAATTACTAACAAAGATTAAGGTTGCAAACAGTGTTGTTAAAAGCGCGCATATGCGCAAAGCGCAAATATGCGCAGGTTTGGGGAGTCGCTTCAAAAAAGCGAATCGCGGTAAGGAATCGCGCGCTTCTTTGCGCTTCTTGCGCATTTGCGCAATGCGCGAATCGATAGAAAAGCGCGCTTCTGACTGGGCTTTGACTGGGCTTTGACTGGGTTGTTTTATAAAAAGAATTGGGTTAAAATAAACCCTAAACAATAAGCAGCCGTTGGTAATAGACAGCCTACAACAGACTACAGACCTACATCAAGTCGTTACATCCTTACAGATACATACAGATACACACAATTGCGTCAAATCTTTACTGCCTTACTGGTAACATGAAAGTGGAGATGATTGGGCCGGAAAATGTTGTTCAAGTTGTCACGGACAGTGCTTCTAATAACAAGGGATCCTCAAAAGTACAAGGAAAACATGGGAAGGGATCATCATCTAAAAAACGTTTGGTTGATGAAGTAATCGTTGAGGATGACGATGAAGACGAAGTTGACTTTATTGAGGATCCGAATTATAATAGCAACGAAGAAGATTTTATGAATCTCGATGAAAAAGATGAAGAAGAATAGTGATTTAAATTTGCATTTCTTAGTTACTTTGAGTCTTTGACCTTAAATTATCCTAGAGTTCGTATTTATGTGATGAATTTGGTTGCTTTATTATATATAACAATTTAGATTTGCTTATAAATGTCTTATTATCATTAAATCTATAATGTTTTACATTATATACTATATATATATGTATATTTTACTCATCTTCGATAAATCAGCGCGTTGCGCATATGCTCCACGAGGCCTTTGCGCTTCGGTGCGCATATCGCATTTAACAACACTGGTTGCAAACTTGCAATCATATTAACAACATATTAAGATAGTTTTAAAAATACGAACAAAGGTAAATGATTTCATTCTACCTAACTTAAAAGAAAACTAATGCATACGTATTTATATTAATATTAAGTCAATAAATAAATATTGGAAAACCTGTGTTTTGCATGGGGTATAAGTTAGTATGTATAAATATTATAGTATAAATTACGACCATTATTTTACCTCCTTCATATGTATAAATTTATTTTATCAATATTTAGTTGGGATTAATTTTGAAGAGTTCTTCCAAATTCTCACTTCTCTTCTGTATGGTAGTCCTTTTAATAAGTAGCTAAATGTATGGCTAAATTTACTTTTTAATGCACTTAAGGGGCTCTGCCCTCTTGTTAAATAATTATCTTACTCAGTTTATAAAAGCTATGTCTATTAATTGTGAATCTGTTCTATTGTGGCAAATGGGTTGTCGAAAGAACAGTGTTGATTGGTATTTAGGCCAGGTTAGTGTAATATATATTTATACATATATATATATATAGAGTCTTACTCAAATGAGAAATAACTTAAATGAGAAATAGAAAATGTCAGGCCCATTTAACCTAGTCTAGCCCATGTACACTTCACCTGGTGGTCCCTCCGCGCGCGCGACCAGTGCTCTGATATGATAATCTGATATGCCTGTTCTATAATTTTATTATACTAAATGATTTATGTTTTTAATTTTAAATAATAAATATAATAGAGTATATTTTTATCACATAAATTATACTATAAAAATCAGTAATTATATTAGATAAATTAGTAATTAATATTATAGAAATTAGTATTTAATATTACAGAAATCAATATTTAATATTATATTTTTATTATTTAAAATTTATGTTTTAAATTTTAAATAAAAAATATAATAGAATATATTTTTATTATGGAAATTATATTACATAAATCAGTAATTAATATTACAGAAATTAGTATTTAATACTATATTTTTATTATTTAAAATTTATGTTTTTAATATAAATAATAAATATAATAGAATATATTTTTATTATGAAAATTATATTACATAAATCAGTAATTAATATTACAGAAATCAATATTTAATATAATAGAAATCACTAAATTATATTATAGGAATCAATAATTAATATTACACAAATCAGTATTTAATATTACAGTAATCACTAAATTCTATACAGTATGTTCGTCTAAGGTAATAGAGATTACCGGAAAAATAAAATTCGTCAGAATATAGCACATATGGTATGAAAATTGATCGTTGAGAGATGGAGAAAAATATAGTGAAGTTAAATTTGAAAAAAAGTTCACCAATTAACAAGAAAAATTAATTTAAAACGGAGGGGATTAAGTGGGTTGTGTGTGTGAAGTGCATTTAATTTGTGTGAGAGTGCACTTAGGGACCTCTAGATTAAAATTGGATATGTGGCTAAGATCTTATTTCCTATTTCTCATTATAAGTTATTTATCATTTGATCATTATCCTATATATGTATATATATATATAGAGAGAGAGAAGTAGTTCATAGAAATTATGTATAACAATAAATACCATTCAAAAGGGTTCATGTTTGGTGAATGAAGAAGATCCTAGTGAAGTCTTACATATATACAACATGCAGAGTCCTACTTTTAATTGAAATATATCATTTACATCATATGATTCTTTTATGAATATATGTATATATATATATATATTCATTGTTCAAAAAATGAATTCAAATCTATACTACAAAATTATACTGTAAATTCATTCAATATAACATGATATATAAAAATATGTGCTTACACTAACAATGGATAGATGACATGTAAATAAACATTTGCAAGTCATTCATATGCTAGAAGTTTACAACTACATTGACACGTTATCTTTCGTTAGATGTTTACAACTAGATTGGCACGTTATCTTTTGTTTGAAACATGTTACCCACAAAACAAGTAAAGTATATAAGAACAATTTTTTGTCTTCTTTAAAGACAACATTGCTATAATTTTTTTTTTAACATCAACTTTTATTGAATATAGTGTATTAATATAGTTTTTCCAATACTAAATAATAAAAAATATAGATAACATAATAATAAAAATTTTAATGCGTAGCATAGCGGGTAAAAAAAATCCTAGTATTGTATTATAATAGGTATTTAATATTAGGATTCTAAATCTTTTAGATTACCGGTGAAATATATTCCTGTTAGACTTAAATTTAGTTTCTTAGTTTTAGACTTTAGTAATTTTTTAATTTATAAAAAAAAACATAGTTTTATATATTAGAATTAGGTAACAAGTCAGGGTCCTACATAATGTCTACTAACGAGTAACAACCACTACCACCACAAAAACCCGAAGGAATGGAATGAATAAATAGGAACAAAATTAAAGTAAAAAGAAAGGATGTAAAAGAGAATAGTGAGAACACAAGTATAAATTTTCTATGATTAAGTTTGTTGGGAAAATGAGGAAGGAGAATGAAGAATTTCTTCCCAAAATTACTATTGGTGGATTAGAGTTCGAGGTTAGATTGTTAGGAGAAGAATGGAAGAAATATTAAAAATTATACATATTCCTTACGTGTTTTTCAAAAAGATATTCTAAGAAAATAGAAAAAAGTAAAAGCATATTCAAGTTACCTCTTTTATAATTGGGGAACAAGGAGAAACAGTCGGTTTTCTGAATTATAACTATATTTTAGAAAGTGGTGAAATTATTCTTCTCACAAAGTGGTGTTTTAGGCATTGAGTTTTGGACAACAGATACACTTTTTGAAAATGAAACCTGCACAAGAGAAAGAAAAGTATAAAAGATTCAAAGTCATTAGTGTAGAATCAGATCGTATGTGTGCAATTAGTGGATTTATATGCTGAAATCCCTACTTATTTATAATCCATACGAACTTGTATCTCAGTTTGATTATTTATATGTCAAGCGCCACCTATATAAGCAAATTTCTCCTCATTCTTTCTCATCCTTTTTTGTAGGTTGCTGAGGGTGATAATAGTGGCGGGGAATCCATTCCGATGCTTTTGAGAGTACCTCGGTTTTTTGATCCTTTTGGTGGATATAACATGATTGGATTTGGGGACCTTGTGTTCCCTGGTTTGCTTGTTGCATTTTCACTGAGGTAAACCGTAAAATATAGTGCCATAAACCTCTCATTGGCATAAGATCTAATACATTGTTCATAAATTTTGTATATGATTTCTACAATGGCTATCAACTATATCTAAATTTGTGAAAACTGGATATAAAAGACTGCCCTCGAGATTAATTTTATTTTCGGGTACATCATTCGATTATATGCTTATCCCCTTCGTGAAACAAGTTTTTAGCTTTGCCCTAGATATCACTGTATGCCGAACCCATTTGCGTAGTAGGTTTATAGCTTTGCCCGCCCTTCTTCATATGATGAAACAAGTGGACAGCCACATGATGCCCCAGTCAGAAATGATCGGGATCACTTGTGCTTATACAGCCTTTCAAACTTTCATATCTTATGCTAGATCTCACACTATTAATTTATTTTTGTTTTTACTTTTAATAAAACAAAAATATTATTGAAAGAATAAAAACAAATATCCTTCAAAAAAATAAAACTATAAATAAACACAAATAATAAAATATTAAAATTTACCCATTTATTACAAATATAATAATATAATCATACCTGATATTGAATAGAATAAAAAATATTATTGAAATAATGAAAATAAATATAAATTTGGAAAAAAAACAAAAAAAACAAAAATTTGAAAGATGATCCGTGCTTTGCACGGGATATATGCTAGTGACAGATAATAATTGAACCTCTTCATTCATTTTGGTCGGATTTAAAAGTTTAATAGTAAGAGCAAATTTAAATTAAAATAGGCCAATATTGTTAAACTAATATAGCTCACATACTATGAATTTGATGCTATCATTTTTGCCACATATACTTGAGGGTTATTATCATTTTAACCCTCAAAGTTTACACGAAAGTACCCAACAACCCTCAAAGTACAAAAATATATTTTCGCGCCCTTAAAGTTTGGCACTTGTACATATCGACCATTTTTCATATTTTTTCATAATTTTCTTCCAATTTCACCCTTGTACTGTCAATTTTGGCCCTCAAAGTTTCCACAAATATACCTAATAGCCCTCAAAATTTAGCATTTGTACATCCTGATCTTTATATCGAATTATTTCTGTAAGCCTCCGACATGTATAGTTTGTTGATTTTATAGATGAATTTCTCGTAGAAGATGCAAAAAGAGTAGCCATGGTGAAATGTGTCATCAATTAACAATTAAAGGCCACTAGTAGTTCTGAATTAATATCATAAACATATACAATAGAAACAGGGGTAAAATAGGAAAAAATTATTGAAATACAATGTTCGAGGGTCAGGATATATAAGTGACAAACTTTAAGGATGCAGAGGTACGTTTTTATACTTCGAGGGTTGATGTGTATTTTCGTCAAAATTTTGAGGGTTAGAATGTTAATAACCCTATACTTGAATGGTTAAAGTTATAATTTGTGATTTTTCATGGGAGTAATGTGGTCCGAATTAATATGTATTCCTCTTTACTTGTGGTTTATTATCTTGGGCCCAACTTCTCCGTTCTGCTCAACGAAAAGTAATTTAGTTTAAGGAAAAATTTATCATGTTCTTTACTGCAGTCATGCAGCTTCATCTTTTCATTAAAGCTTGAATAACCACCAAAATGATAATTTGGATATGTGGACATAGTGTGAACTCCACTGGGATAAAAAACTAAAGATATGTAGGTTGTTACAAACACATAATGCACGTTGTGAATCAATGAATGTCAGGTTCCTTAAATCCTAATATTCACTGAATAATTAACTATTTAGCAGGGGATGTAATTTTCTTTTCTTATGTTTTGTATATTTTGTTGTTTTGGTGTTTGTTCTGGTGAATACGAATAATCTAGGCCTATGTTATTCATACTCACTATTCCCAAGGTCTAGCATTTTATGTACTTTGTTTGTATTCTCCAAGTTTTATGATTTAGTTAGTGGATATCATCTACCTCTTGGCTCTTGCATAGTAGATCTTCTGCTTGGGTTGTCACATAGCAGTTGTATATTCTCGTCTTCTTTCATTGTTTCACATAAAAAACATATTGAAATTTGAAGCTTCTTGTTTGCTCCTTTTTTTACTTTACTCTTTTGGGTGTGGTTGTGCAGATATGACAAAGAAAAGAAGAAAGGTCTGGCTAATGGATATTTTCTTTGGTTGACAGTTGGTTACGGACTAGGTGTGTATCCTTGCACTATTAAGTACTCCTTTATTGTTAATGAATACATCATTATTATGCATGTCTTCTTGGTCAAACTTGAATTAGAATCAATAAATATGCATTGATTATTTAATAAAGAATAGAAGATCACGTTAAACAAACAAACTATTAAGAAAACTAAAAGCAAAATTAATTAATAAGATAAGAAAGTTAACTCCATGTAATTAAACAATTGCCGCCACCATCAGAAAAGTAAGGAACATGCTGGAAGAACAAATAAAGTTGTTGGAAATATAGAATATAGTGGTAGTCGGAAAATAAAGGGTTGCCGAGGGAAAAATAAAATTTAACCTTCTACTCCTAATTATTATTGTTATAGGAAAAATCTGCCTCCCACTTTTCACGGAGACACCAGAATAACTACTTGAAGTCCGTTGAAGACTGAAAATAATCATACCTATATCATTCATATGTTGAAGACTTGCTGCTATTAAGGATTAACTTGAAAACCAGGATCCATCTAGGCTAACTAGGTCGTCGCCCATTAAGGGGATCTACCAACCTTGTCCTTTAGTGATAATATGAGAAGGCTAGCCCTTACCAGCTATAATTTCAAGGTCGATAGCTAGTATAGGATAGGTTGATTCCAACAAATTAGGGTTAATACTTAGTTACAATGCTCCTTGAAAGTAGTTGGGCTCCAAAGCCTATGTCTGATTGAACCCAAGTTAGTGGCCTAGCCCATTGGGCTCCAAGAGCAAGAAACCTAGCCCATATATGTACTTGCTCCTCAAGAATTACATTTGGTTTGATCCCTAAAAATAGAGTACGTAGACACATCGTATAAGACAGATTTGAATCTAGAGCTGTAAAAAATGTACACGACCCGCAAACCCGACACGAATTCGACGCAAATTTTACAGGTTAGTGTTGTTGTTAAATGGGTCGGGTGGATAACGGGTTGAACCCAAAATTGACCTGCAGAAAAAAGAAAGTAAATATACATTTATATGGAGGATTGCCAGGATATTGGAGAAGACATATTGGTGGAGTTGGGGAGATGATGGATTGCAGAAGATTTTAGTATTTAGATTGAAGGGTTGTACTAATATTTACGAGTATCAGGAGGTTTGTTTATAATTTTGATGGCTTTGTGAATTTTGGGAATGAATCAGTGCATGTGTTTGGTAGTTTTATGATGTATAATATTATTTGTGAGTTGTATGAGTTATTTTTTGTGAAAGAAGAGGGATATGCCAAGTTTTTCGAATAGATCTATCAAGAATTTCAATCGAAGATGGGGTTTTCTAGGGGTGGAGGGAGACTCAATGAAAGATGAGACAAATGAAGATTTACATAGACACATATGTTTTGTGGAACACATATGCTTTTGCTTGGATTAGTAATGGGTCTGGTCAGGCTTAGTCAAAAAATTAAGTTTGTTTCAGAATTCAGACATGCCATTTCATCAGGAAAGTGAATTTATATATTTTAACACATCACCTGCCAAGTGCCAACATTTCTCCGTCCATTTCGTTAATGATGTTAACGGTAGTTATGTAAGTGCAAGTTTTAATTGGTTTAGTGAGTTGACTATAAGCTTTTTGGGTTTGATGACCCAGTTGCAAGTTGGGGCTCAGTTCAGTTATCGTTTAGCCATTTAACCCAAATATTTTCTTGTATTCTTTTTTTCTTCTCCAACAGGTATTCGTATATTTCACCTATTTATCCTATCCCTTCAAGTATTCTCCAACTCCTTGTCTGTTTTTCCTAGAATTTTCCAATTATTTATTTTCCTACAAAACAAAATAAAACTGTCTGATGTGAACTGTCTCTGGCTCAGTGCATTGAGTTGTTTTCTCAGAATATATGATTTAGAATGATAAAATTGCCCAGAAGATGTCGGGATGTTCAGATGGCCTTATCTTATCTAAACTAGTGGAGTAATTATTATATATTTTTTTATCTGGACAAAATCTATCATCTGATCATATTATTGTAGTCTATGAACTCTTTTTGGTTTCATTACTTGATATGATCCTGAGGTTTATTTTTTAGCTCAACAGACTGGAGTTCATGTATGTATGTAAACTGGATGGGTAGCACCTGTGTCAAAATTATTACAAATTTACAATACTAAGCATTTGTTATTAAAAAATGATTTCCTACTGCAGGCCTTCTTTTCACTTACCTAGCTTTGTATCTAATGAACGGCCATGGACAACCTGCTCTTCTTTATCTCGTTCCATGTACTCTAGGTAAGATCTACATACTGTTATGACAGTAGAAATTATTTTTTCCACTTCAGTGGATGATTATGTTGGATTTCTTGTTTCTTAATTTCTTACTTTCACCCTTTCTGTTGTTCGTTTTGGCCTAGGGACAATTGTTATATTGGGTTCGGTAAGAGGTGAACTAAAAGACCTCTGGAACTACAACCTAGAAGAGCATTCACCATCTACTAACAGTGCTCGAAGAAGCTTGACAGATCAGGTTGATTGTGTCTCTGAGACAAATGATATCGAGGTGCGGAGTCCTTTATCTGTGTAAAAATGTGCCCATCCTAGGCATACACTAAAAAAAAAAGAAGTTACGAGCGATATATGACCAAGAACACAATTTAGAGCTCGAACTCTCATTGTTGTAGCATATACTGATATACATG